>JAIXHY010000009.1:5263312-5977089 GCA_020449905.1 Globodera pallida | reverse complement strand
GTTTCTGGTCGAAACCTCTGATCTTGCTGTTCGGCCCCTCGGGCCCATATTTCGGCAGCAAATCTCAGCACATCGTCCACCACATTTTTCCTCTACGCTCTGCTGTTTCGTCGATTTGAAGACGGTTAGCGTCAACATTTGGCTCGGCACGCGCAAAAACTCTGTTTCATATTTTTGTTTGCCAATCAGCAAAAAATGTTTGACAATAGAACTTTTCTTGAAAATTTGTGGCTTCCTGGTTAAACTGGCATGCTATAAATAAAATATATTTAGTTAAAATTGTTTAGCTTTTTTAGTCGGACCATTATCGGAGAGAGCATGAGGTTGTGAAGCGGGAAGTGATGCGGCTAGCAAGCGAAGCGAACAGTGTGAGTTTGGGCGAAAAAAACGGCTCCAAATGGAAAAGCAAAGACTGAACAACAACAAAATTAGTTAACAGCTAGCCATCAGTGATCAGCAAAATATTAGACTCAAATATTGGGTCCTAACAATTAAATCATCGTCAGTACTTCTTCCAAATCAACATCCGTCTGCTTGTGGTGGACATTCTGGAGACGTTCCGGGACGACTTGTCCTCATTGTACACGTTCGAGAAGTACCGTAACCAGCGTGCCGCTCAGTTGCCTTTCCACAACGTTGCCGTCCTGATCAGTCACCGCTATGCCGGAGGGCTTGCCTT
Organism: Globodera pallida; assembly: GCA_020449905.1. Classification (NCBI taxonomy): domain Eukaryota; kingdom Metazoa; phylum Nematoda; class Chromadorea; order Rhabditida; family Heteroderidae; genus Globodera; species Globodera pallida. The sequence goes on along the minus strand of JAIXHY010000009.1, from coordinate 5,976,410 downwards.
TATCGGAGGAATGTGCACGGGACGCAATGTGATGATGGCCGGGGTTCGTATCGTATTGATTTTTGGTTATTATTATTATTATTAATTAATTTAAAAAAAATTTTTGTTGAAAAAAATATTGGTTTTTTACAATAGAGGAAGAAATCGTATTGTTCGACACTGATTCAAAGAAACATTTCTTAAACATTTTGTTCGTCCCACCTAAGTTTTACCCGCACAACCCTGAGGCAATGGCCCCGATCTTCTTTCACGAGGTCGCGCACCTAATCGGTCTGTTTAAATGTTTATTTTTATTTTATTTGGTTGGAGGGTCTTATTTATTATTTATTATCTTAATATTTTACTTTTTTAATATGTTCCAATGTTTAGGCGTTCCGCATCGACCCTTAAATGAAACGTTTGCCATTCCGAACTGTGCTTGTCCACGGGCCGCACATAAAGCCTCCACCGATGGCACTTTTCGAATTGCCAATCAACCGTTTTCGTCAATGCCCAGTGCCAACAACATTTCCTCTACCTTTTCTGGCGTGGCCATGAGTGAGCCGAACCTAACAGTCGCTACGGCAGGCTGTCTAAAAATACCGTAAATTGATGTTTTTAATAAAAACACCAATATTTTCAAGTAACATTGCAGTTTTGTTGAAGAAAACGCACTTCTCAATTCCCAAGTTAATTAATTATCTTAATTAATCAAGAGGCTTCGACCACGACTGCTCCCTCCAGTGGATGGTGAACTTGGTCCACCAGCGCAACCGATGCCTGTCCCAGCAAGTTCAGTCAAACTTGACGACACTGGCACTGTGCGGCAACGGCGTGCTGGAGGCAGAGGAGCAGTGCGACTGCGGGCTGTCGAGAATGTGCGCGGAATGGAATTGTGAAGCACAAAATTGCAGTCTCAAATGGCCCCTGCGGACGATGGTCGGTGGAGGGCGTTAAAGAGCTGGGTGTACGGATAATTGGGCGCCGGAAAATTGGTCCTAGACTCGAAGCGGTTACCTTTCTCCTAATCAATCAAACAAATGAAACAATTCATTTGAAATTAAATGAGCGGCGTAATTTTTTAAAAAGCGGGTGGATTATCTTAATAATGTTAGTATACTAATATAACACATAAAAATGGCGAAACAAACCTAAAAATAAACCAAAATTCATGTTTTTAAACATACAGCTGATTTTGATCATTTGTGTCGTCGTGGCGCTGTTTCTTCTACCGTTCGGGTGGTTGTGCCTGCAGCGCAACAGCGTCACATTTGACATGAACTGCTTGGCAAGGATGGGCAATAGACGACAAAAATTGATGTGGCGGGAACAATTTATTCCGCAATTGGTGCTGAGGACGAAACGTCACAAAAGTTTGGCGTCCGGCATTCGCCAAAAGCCATTTTGGCATCAATGGAAGCGAAAAAACTCTGACGACGTCCAAAAAGAACTCATCAACACTGGCGGATGTCACGTTCTGCACTAATGCATTTATAAGGACTAATAACAAGGAACAAATACACTTGTTGAAAAGGAAAAACCCGATAAGGACAATTTGGAGACGATTCAGAGCAACATTAGGCAGAAAGGTAAACTTTTTGTTTGGTTTGAAAATTGGGTTTTTTGCTTTTTAGCACAAATTTTGTGGTAAAATTTTATTAATTTTTTTAGCGGAACAGTGTATTAATCAAACAGCTCGAAACACGAGCAACGGGAGTTGTGATACGACGACCAATTCGGCCGCCTCCACCTCCGCCAATATGCGCAGACACTTTTCCGCAGTCTTCTTATTCCGAAAGGTGCTTTATCATTTGATTTTGTGAAAAATTTGGTATTAAAAATCAATATTTTTATAAGTATATACGTCTTTAACGACCCCCGACATTTGGCCTCACTCCGACTAAGGGTCGGGGAGCAACCCGACTTAAACAGTACTTGGACTTTCATCGACAGAATATTTCACATGCAAAATTGGAAGTTTCATAAATTGAAAGGAAAAATGTTCGAATATTTCATTTGAAAAAGTAAAAAATGTGTTATATTCATTCATCTGTCTAATTATCAATTTTTGTTCATCTGTCATGAAAAAACTAAGGTCCTCTTCCCCGCTACACCGTCCAAAAGTGCAGCCACCTCCCGTGCCCCAGGCAAATTTGCTTCCGATAGTTCGCCCCAGGGCACCGCCTCCCGAGCCGCCAAGACAAAGTGCCGACGAAGAGGAGGAAGAACGGGAATCAGAAGAAGATGAATGGGACAGTGATTGGGACTAATTTGTAAGTCCGATCATCGAATCAAAGAACTGTTTCCCAGAAAGAAGAAATCATACATGAACAGTCAGTCCAAGTCCAAAATGCTCAAATGTTTTTCACTAATTTTATTTCCTGTCTTTAACAATTTTTGTTTCTCCATTTTTCTTTTTTCTATTGCTGATCTGAATTGCAAATTACTCATTCGTTTAAATTACTTATTCATTCATTTAAGTATTGATATTAATGCGGGCTCGCATCTTATAAAGGCTACGGTTTAAGGACAAATATTATTTTCAAGTTTTCTTGTTTCCGTTAAACATTGGGAGTCCCTACATTAAGAAAACAATTTAAATTACTTTATTTTGAAGTTTGCCAGAGCCCCCTCTATAAAATACATATAATAAAAAAGAATCAGAGGAACTTTTTGTTTAAAGATCAAAACTTTTTCTATTTTTAGACTTTTAAGTCATTATGTAAATCATCTTTTACAAGCGTATTCATTTTTTTGTTGTTGCGTCCTTCTGAAGAACGATTAGCTTAGAATCCGGCAATGCCATTGTACCAGCCGTAGTAATATCCAGATGGGCTCCTGTGCATGAAAACAAAATTGAATTCTCCGCATAAAGTTCAGGATGATCGATCATCCAAGGCTACCAAAGCGACATCTTTTAATAGTGCCCAGCAAACGATAAATCGGAATCCGGGATTAGAAAAAGGCACGGTGGATTTTAGACCGAGATCCAGACCAAAGATCTCGAGATCCGGCGACCCCAATTAAACCGGGATTCGAGATGGAACCCAGGAAAATCTTGGCTTGGTTAAATTTTTTCTAAAAGTTAAAAACTTTATTTAAGTTGATTAGGGGCATTTGTTTTCATCCGACTCTGTTGTTCTGAGGTATAACATTCAAACAAAATGCATTACTTGTTGGGACGATATGGCGCATATGTGTAGGAGCCGTAGAATGAGCACGGTTTGTAGCCGCTCAGCGAATATGGATAACTGCGTTATTGTAAAAATGTCTAAAATTGGATGAAACTGACTTGAAATGGTGCTCGGGCCAATTCGAATAATGTTTGTCATAGTAAGTGGCATAGGTCTAGGGCAAAATAAATAAATAAATGTATACAGATTTTTAAACTAAATAAATATTATAATATTAAGCAATCAATTTAATTAGAATTACATTCCATCGCTATTAAATTTTACAAAATAAAAAATAATCATTTTAGTTATATATATCTTTTTAAAATAATAAAGTCTACCCGACATCGGTTGTATTGGTAAGACGGGTATTGGGTACGGTAAAACGGATAGTAGTAAAAGTAGCAGAACTTAGGCGACCCGCTCACATCGTCCATTGACGTGATACGGTAGTTGCGTTCAGGCACCGGCGGCGAATGGTGCAACGCTGACACTGACAGTGAGCGGAAAAGCGGCATTTGACCTTAAATCTTTTGAAATCATTTTTGTTGAGAAAACAAATTCCATCTGCTGGAGTCCAAATTGAAAATTGTAAGTCAAATAATGTGAATTTTGAAAGGAAAAAAATTGAGGAACAGATCAATTCTCAGTGTGAACAAAAACATTTGTTCCCTAACAAACGGATTTGCCGATCAAATCCTCAAGCAAAACACTCAACGAAAATGTGTGTGGGTGTGGAAGTTAAGGTTATCGATCGATAGATTGAGCAAAGTATTTATATAAAATCTTGCATGCAATATTAAAAATAAAATAAATTTGTTTCGCTAATGCTACGGATAATTTATTGACAAATTTGCGATTTTTAACTTTTTCCGAGCCAAAAACTTATTAGAAAAGAAAAAGTTCTCAAAATCATGCAGAATCATGTAATTTGAAAACGAATCCTGCAAATGCGTTTGCAGCACTTTAGTGGCAACCTAGGTTAGTTACTAAATAAAAATCACAAATTCAGAAAAATACTGAAATTAAAAGATAAACCACATTTTAAAATTTCCAATGTGCCTAAACTAACTAACCTTAAAATTTATAAAAAAACATTAGCATAAATTAATGTTGGAATGGTCCTCATCCTCATTACTCCCCTAGGCAAGCCTGTATGCCATTTTATTGATTTCTGACTATCCCCTCCGGGGTCATCGCCATTCTCTGAATAACTCCATTACTTTCAATATGCCCTAAGAGAATGTCTCTTTTTTTTATTGGAATTGCCTTCCATGTTTAAATATGTTTGGGATTTAACCAATGGAAAACTTTATAATAGGGTTGACACCCCAACCCCGCAATTATGCCATTTCTGGGATTTCCCCACCCTACGCTTCTAACTAGGGTGGACGGAATCGGGACGGGATTTCCCGTTTTTTTCAGGTCCCGGTCCCGAATTTTTTGAAAAATGAAAGTCTTGGTCTCGGCTTTTGGTCCCGCAGGGACTAAATGCACACCCGTAAAGATGGCATCATCGAGTGACAATTTCAATCTTTTTTTACAAGAATTCTTTAAGTAAGTTGGTGTCTTACTATTAGTAGTTTATCTTTTTGACAATAAATTTTAAATTTTCAAATATTTTTTATTTTAAAATGCGCGCAAAAAAATAAATGCGATTTTGCCGCCGGTCTCTACTCCCACCCCCCCCCCCCAAAGTTCTCAAAAAAAACTTGTATTTTTGAAACATTCGAAAACCGGCAAATTCGGAATATTGGGCAATTTTCTTAACAAAAATGTTAAAAAAATTTTGCTCACGGTCACGGATTTTTTCCGATCACGTGCAGCCCTGCCCCCTCCCCATTAATAAGATTTGTTAATAATAAGATTTTGAAAAAAAAGATTGCAAATTTTAAAAAATTTCCCCGGCGGCATCTATCGGCACCGTCGGGCTTTCTTGAAAAAATCGGGCACTCAAGACTCGTACCCGTAATCTCAATCTGATGCTGACAATGATGAAGATCAAGAATCCGGAAAATTAAGATTTTAGTGTTTTTGATAAAAGAAAAATTTCTCCCTTAAAAGTTCCGGTTGTCCCGAATCCCGATTGAAAATCTCGGTCCCGGTTCTGATTTTTTTTTCTGGTCCCGGTAAGTCCCGATCCCGGTTTTTTCCAAAAGGCCCGGTCCCGTGCCACCCTATTTCTAACCCCCCTGCCCGAACCCCATCCAAATATGGATAATTTGAAGCTGGCGCCTCCAACTGAATAAAACTTCCCAAACAACAACTTTCCACTTTAAATGTCGGAGCATCCTCGCGTAGAACGTCGTGATTTGAAGAAAATGTAAGTGATTTTTGTTATCGTAAAAATTTTTGAACTAAAAAAGGTTTGGGCTTTTTAATTTCATTTATTTTAAACATTTAAAATTGTTCAGCTTTGTTTGTGACGACGTTTGGTTTGGTGTATTCGCATTCCTCGATTGTGAACTACTCGGGTTAAAATGCGCTTTGCTCAGTTCCCGTTTTGATGCTTTGGTGTACAAGCATTTGAAGGGGAAAGACTGGTCGCTTTGCTGCTTGGAAATTTGTCGTGCGGAGAACGGAAATGGTGCCAGAATTCGCAAGATGTTTAGTGGCCCTCCGACCAATTTAAGCAAATTCTTGATACGGTAATTACGGGACAATAATTTAAATAATTTAGTTTTAACTCTTATATTGAGTTTATTCATATCCAGTTTAACTTTCTTTTTAGATATGACCATGAAAAATACTTTCCAATTGTGTCAGCTCCTCTTCCGAGCAATATAACCAAATTTAACTGTTTGTTTATACGGTAATTTTCAGGCAGTAATTTAGCTTTCAACTCTTTTATAAAACATTTCCATGTTTAGCAATTTTATGCCTCAGAAATGAAAAGTCAAAAACTTAACTTTCTGTTCAGACATGTCGATCAAAATGTCATCAACTTTCTTGAACGCATTTCGCGTCTCTTCAACAATGAAATCATGTTGGATTTGTACATTTTGTGCGACCAAAATAACAGTTGGAACATTTTGACAAAAAAAATCTGGCCTCTGGTAACGAGCAATCTCACCAAAATGGTTTTGAATGTCGACCAACTCGTTCTTCTGCGACGGTTCGTCTCTGCCAATGTTCTCCGTGACTGCATCAATCTTCGGTTAATCGGTTCTCATAAATTATTTCCCGAAATGCCCGCCGATGACCGTTCGGAAGCATCGCCTGGACAAGCGCTGGCTAAATGGCTTCACACACCTCTTAAGGATGGCCGTCCAAAAGTGTTCAATTTAGATTCGATGTCGAACAATGTGAAGAAAAATATCGAGGAAATAAAAAAGGTATAATTTTAACTAGGGTTGAGCGGGACCGGGACCGGTACCGGGACGGGACGGGATTTCCCGGTTTTTTCAGGTCCCGGTCCCGGTCGGGACGGGATTTTTTGAAAACTGAAAATCCCGGTCCCGGTTTTTTGGTCCCGCCGGGACCGAGACCAACCGGGAAAAAAGTACACCCCTAATGATGGCATCATCGACCGACAATTTCAACCATTTTTACTTATGTTTATTAAGTATGTCGATGGCCTAGTGGTTCCTTTTTGTGGTGACCCTCATGTTATGTGTTGGGTTCGAACCCGCTTGAGTGCGAGCACTTATTTATTTGTTTTTCCTCTACTCAAATTGGCATCCCCTCATTAATAAGATTTTAAATAAATATTCTAATATTTTTTAATTAAAAATGTGCGCAAAAAATATTTTTGAAATAAATTCATCACGTCTTGCTAAAATTTGCATTCAATTTCCTTAACAAAGATTGCCAATTTTTGTAAAATTTCTCCGGAAGCGCCTGTCGGCACTGCCGGACATCCCCCACTCTTAAGTAAACCAGTTTTTCCTCAAAATTCCGAAGCAAAATTCATAATTTTGCTAAAATTTTGACGAAATTTTGATGAAATTTCTTTAACAATTGAGTCAAAATTTCAAAAATTTTTCTCGGCGGCGCCTATCGGCACCGCCGACCCCCACCTCTCCCTAAAAGTAAAGCAGAATCTCAAAAAAAAGAATGATGATGACAATGACATCGAAGGTCAAGAAGATCAACAATATGTGTTGCCGGAAAATTAAAATTTTTTAGTGTTTGATAAAAGAAAAAATTTTTCCTTGAAAAGTCCCGGTTGGTCCCGGTTGAAAATGTTGGTCCCGGTCCCGGTTTTTCTGGTCCCGGTAAGTCCCGGTCCTGGTTTTTCCCAAAAGTCCCGGTCCCGCTCAACCCTAATTTTAACTTTAATCAGATGACATCAATGATCCACATCCAAACAATTTTCCCCGTTTAGGCTTTCATCAAAGACTTGACGCCAGCCAAATACATAATCGGCCTGAAGTTCAAACTTGTTGGTAGTGCACCTTTTGTGTTGGAGAATGAAATGACTCGGGAACAACTAACACTTCGACTTTATATCGCTGGGTTTTGTGTGCTGACGCGCGGTCCAATTGATTGGGACGAAAAACGATGGGCAAAATGGGACTTTGAGTCAATTAATATCTTCCGCCCTATGAATAACTTGGTCAACATTAAATTTAAAGACACTGAGATTGGGTAATGCAAAGATAACATATACATTTAATTTATTTTAATTGTAAAGTTTTATTTCTTTTTAATCAGGCCGTTTGAACCGGGCGACCGATACGATGCAAATGAAACTGGCGCAACCGGAGGGGATGTTTGATATTCTGTAACACTTTTCCATTCTGAACCTTCTGTAAAAACATGGCAGGGCAATGTCAAAATGTTGAGCGATACGTAACTTTATTTTTGAATAAATTAAGCAAAATTGAAAATTTATCGAACATTCAAAAGAAATCCGGACGTGTCAAACACTCGGGCCAGCTTATGCATAAAAGTCGTCAGAATCACGCAACTCCCGATAGCGGACTAGCACCAGCTCTAGGTCATTTCTTTCCAATTTGAAGCACTCATGAATATTTGACTCGAAAGCGAAAATGTCAAAATCATCTTTGCAAAGAGTTTTTAAGACGTGCATCTAAATTCAGTATTATTATAGCTCCATTTCCTGTTTAATTCTCATTTAATTTTAAATTTTACTTTCAAAACGGGTAAATTGTAGTCAATAGCCACCCGATATTTGAAGATTGCTGTTTTCTCACAATGATCGATCAAGTATCGGACACATTTCCCCTTCAAATTGAGTAATTGGTACTCATCGGCCCATTTTAGGATTTGCTCAATAATCTCATCTAAAAAATTTATTTTAATTTTTTTTTCAAATTTTACTAAAATTATATTTTATTTAATTATTAAATTCCAAATTTTCACCGTCGAACTGCTCATAATCGGCAGTCAACGGAATCATCCCCAAAAGTCTCTCAAAATGCACAAAATCTGCCTCTTCCTAAATATTTTTGAAATTAAAAGAAAAATGTACCCAATGCTTAAACTCACATCAATCTTCAGGTTGAATCTTTGTTGCTGGAACTCCGTATAATCGGCGGCGAAAAAAAAATGGGGTAAAAAAATTCTTCGATTCTTGCGCAAGAATCTGTAAAGTTAACTTAAATATAATTTGAATATATATATTCTAACTCTTAATCGCTCATCTAAGTTAATTCTAACATATATAACAACATAATTTAAAATTTACTGCAAAATCAGTCTTAGCTCCCGATGGTTTTTCAACCGTCAATCGTGTTCGTCCTTCATTTCTTAAATTTTGTTTTTCTACAAAAAAACATTTAAAATGATTAAAGAAATTGGACTTAAAATGTAAGTAATTGTTGCAATGCTAAATCCAAACTTACAGGAAATCCACGTAATTTTCAATGCGGCATGGATGTTCTGCATGAACTTCTGCCTCGAACGTCACGTTGTCATGTCCGTCAAACCATCCTTTGTGCGGATTAATCAGCTCCTGAAAATGACTTTCCATTAATCCGAACTGAATTTTCAAATGGTAATTCTAAAATATTTTAAATATAAAGAAAAAGCCATACGAGATAAATCAATTGGTTGCGATGACCGCACGTGTCCTGATTGCCATCGAACATTTTAAACAACTGCTCAAAATTGTAGTCCTCTCTCTGTTCCTGCACGGCTTTAACACGGAGTTTCAGTGATGCCAGACAACTCCAATCTTTTTATTAAATTGAAAAATATTTTAGATTGAATTTAGCTATTGAAAGACTTATTGGATTTACTAGTAATAGAGATTACATTTACTCTAATTAAATTTAATAGTTCTAACAAAGTTACCCGATTTAGAGCATTAAATCAAAATCGGACATATCGCCGAGTGGAATTTCGCCGAATATTTATTTTCTTTTCGTTAATGTTTTCATTATTATGTCATCAATAAAGGCCTTCCTTATCGAAATTTAGAAAAGAGGTTTTTTAGTTAAATTCCAGTATTCCGAGGCAAAAAAAAAAATGTCCGATTCTGCGAAATGTCCAAAAAAATTTGACCTGAAAACCGCGTCAAATTGCATAAGTACCCGATTTTAAACGAATTTCACATTTCAATAAAAGATTTGGCCTACCACCATTGCCTCCGTTGCAGGTCACGCCAATTTCTAATCCCCAAGCAATAAAACCGTTATCAGTAAAGCACTCGTTGACCCCAACATAAAGAGTCCACGACAGTCCGCGAATAAACGTTGGCAGGCTTATCTGTGAAAGGCAAAAAATACGTGTAAAAATTCGTTGAATTCTCACAATTTTTTCCGATTCTTGCAAATTTATTAATTGTTCTCGAGTAAGCGAAAGCACAATGAGTCCGTTGTTTACTAAAAAGAGGTTTAGGTTTTTTATATTTAATAATGGCTGTTATATTACTAACCATTATCCATTCTCAGCACTAAAATACTCAGAAATATTTCAATGGATTAATGCTAAAAAAGGCGAGACTAATAATTACGCTTGGAATTTTATTTACATATCACAAAATGTTTCGTTTTTCACAGGAAAAAGTAAATGAATAGGAATGAATGGGTTATGTTAAACAGCAACAAAAAGGAGAAAAAAGCATTTCGGATTATGAATTAAGAGAAGAATGTGCACAAAGAACATTTTTTTTTGACAGGAAAAGGCAAATGCCTGTGTAATAAGGTCAATTGTGTTTACACTCAAAAGTGAATTACCTAAATGATTGCAAAAATTTAACCAAAAATAAAAAGAAAAAACAAACCCATTCTAAACAATGTGATGAAGATATGTTAACAGATTCGGATTATGAATTAAGAGAAGAATGTGCACAAAGAACATTTTTGACGGAGAAAGGCGGATGGAAACAAAGTAAAATTGCCTGAGGGTGTGAAAAAATCTTTTACGAGTCTATTCATTTTTTGTTGTTGCGTCCTTCTGAAGAACGATTAGCTTAGAATCCGGCAATGCCATTGTACCAGCCGTAGTAATATCCAGATGGGCTCCTGTGCATGAAAACAAAATTGAATTCTCCGCATAAAATTCGGATGATCGGATCATCCAAGGCTACCAAAGCGACATCCTTAATAGTGTCCGGCAAACGATAAATCGGAATCCGAAGGCACGGTGGATTTTAGACCAAGATCCAGACCAAAGATCTCGAGATCCGGCGACCCCAATTAAACCGGGATTCGAGATGGAACCCAGGAAAATCTTGGCTTGGTTAAATTTTTTCTAAAAGTTAAAAACTTTATTTAAGTTGATTAGGGGCATTTGTTTTCATCCGACTCTGTTGTTCTGAGGTATAACATTCAAACAAAATGCATTACTTGTTGGGACGATATGGCGCATATGTGTAGGAGCCGTAGAATGAGCACGGTTTGTAGCCGCTCAGCGAATATGGATAACTGCGTTATTGTAAAAATGTCTAAAATTGGATGAAACTGACTTGAAATGGTGCTCGGGCCAATTTGAATAATGTTTGTCATAGTAAGTGGCATAGGTCTAGGGCAAAATAAATAAATAAATGTATACAGATTTTTAAACTAAATTAATATAATATTAAGCAATTATTTTAATTTTATTGACAAATTTGTGATTTTTAACAATTGTTACTGCGTAAATTTTTACCGAGCCAAACACTATTAGAAAAGAAAAAGTTCTCAAAATCATGCAGAATCATGTAATTTGAAAACGAATCCTGCAAATGCGTTTTGGCAGCACTTTAGTGGCAACCTAGATACATAAGTTCACTATAACTTACGCCCCAAGAGATTTGAAAATAGCAAAATTGCACGCGTGGTGAAGTGGAATTCAAAAATGTTGGTATACTGTATTTATTAGTGTTCGGCACGGTACGGTAATACCGCGGTATTTTTCGGTATTACCGCGGTATTTTTTTCGGTATTTATACCGAAATACCGATACCGATAAAAATTTGAGATTTCGGTTTTTTTCGGTATCGGTATTTTTTCGGTATTTTACCGAAATACCGATACCGAGCCATCTCGGAATACCGCGGTATTTTTCGGTATTTCTGTATTTTGAAAATGGATATTTTGAACGGTTTTACTCAACTCGACACTAGTTTGGTGTAGTGGTGAGTGGTATTTCTCTTGTGGAATCGGTAGGGGTTCGGATCCACACCGGTGAAATTATTATTTTTGATTTCGGTGAGCATTATATATGGCAGGGTTGCAGCGGATTGGGAAAAAAGTAGGATACGGATTTCGGATCGGATTGCCCAAAATTACTCGGATCGGTTTTCGGATTGGGAAAAACACCGGATTTCGGATAATGAAAAAAATTTTTTGGTTGCAAAAATTCAAACTTTTGTGATTTTTTAAAACTTTTCGCTATATCAATTTATTCAATGTAAGCCGCGAGTGGGGTGGCTTTAACTTCTTTTTTATCATATCATTTTTTTGAGATTCTTCTTTACTTTTAAGGGGTGGGGGTCGGCGGTGCCGATAGGCGCCGCCGAGAAAAATTTTTGAAATTTTGACTCCAGAAATTTCATCAAAATTTTAGCAAAATTATGAATTTTGCTTCAAAATTTCGGGAAAAAACTGGTTTACGTAAGAGTGGAGGATGTCCGGCGGTGCCGACAGGCGCCGCCGGGGAAATTTTTTGAACATTTTAATGATATTTGTTGAGAGATTGAAGCAAAAATTCGGGAAGACATGATGAATTTGTTTCAAAAATTCTTGTATCTATTCTTTTTTTGCGCGCATTTTTAATTAAAAAATATTAGAATAATTTAAAATATCTTATTAATGAGTGGGAAGGTATTTGAGTAGCGGGGAAAACCAATAAAAAAGTGTCTGCAACAAGCGGGTTCGAACTAGAGTGCGGCGCAGGACAGGATCCTGCGCAGGATTTTGCAGGATCCTGTCCGCAATCCTGCACTTTTTGGGCTTTTGCAGGATTTGCAGGATTTTGCAGGATTAATCCTGCAAATCCTGTCCTGCAAAAAATTTTGAATCCCAATCCTGCAACAGGATCCGCAAATTTGACTGCGGATCCTGCAAGTATTAAATTTAGTAAAACATAATGCCAATTTTCATACAATAATGTTGTGGTGTAGTGGTTAGTACTAGAGCCCGGACTTGAGCTTCGAGCGAGACTCGAGACGAGATTCTCGAAAAAATCTCGGATCTCGAAAAATCTCGTGAAGCTCATTTTAGTCGAGACGAGATGTCGAGACGAGATTCTCGAAAAATCTCAGATCTCGAAAAATCTCGAGCCGGAACAGTCGAGATTCGAGATTTTTAATGAAAATTAATTTTTTTTTTTCATAATTCTCAGAAACTCCACCAAATTTTGTAAGGATAAGAAGGGATCAGTAAAAGCATGTCTGCAAAATTTGGTAACGAAATATAAGTGTTAGCCTGTGTTCCAAGGTTTTCAAAATCAAAAGAAAATTCAATGGTGAGGGGATATAGTGTCTGACCATATGTTGTCTGCCGCATGGCTATTTTTGAATCATAAGAGAAAATGCTTAAATTTTGGCGTTTCGCCTCTGGGCTTGACCCATAGTAGGGTATGAAAGAGCCGGTGAGAAAATTATTAGAATTTTTTAAACATTTTTCAAAAATATTTTTTGAGAATTTTTATTCAATTTTGGGAGTGAGAAGAGGTTCGGCGGTGCCGATAGGCGCCCCCGAAAACATTTTGAATTTTTGACACAATACGTTAAAAGATTTGCAGCCAAAATGGAGTATGTCCGGCGGTGCCGACAGGCGCCGCCGGGGGAATTTTTTACAAAATTGGCAATCTTTGTTAAGAAAAGCACTGTTTTCATGAAAAATTTTTGGAGTCGAGATCGAGAATCTCGAGCTTCTTTCGAGCGAGACTCGAGACGAGATTCTCGAAAAAATCTCGTATCTGAAAAAATCTCGTATCTCGAAAAATCTCGAAAATTTAATTTTATCCGAGACGAGATGTCGAGACGAGATTTCTCGAGAATCTCGTCGAGATTTTTCGAGATTTCGAGACGAGATCTCGTCTCGACCGGGCTCTAGTTAGTACTATTGGTGAGAAAGGTTTTGGTTGGTGTTCAAATCCCCGACCATGTTAACAATTTTTTAGACTTTCAGTGAGCATCTATGTATAACGGAGGAAACTAGGTATTTCTAAAAATAATAAAAACTATTTCTGATTTTGTAAAATCAAGTCAAACATGATGAAAACCCACAATATTTTTTATCACAAATTACAAAATCGCCATTACTCTTAAGGCCAATTTTCTTAACGAATTGCCATCTAAAATCAAAAATTTTCTCGGCGGCGCCTATCGGCACCGCCGACCCCGCTTAAAAATCGAGCATTTTGCACAAAAATTGCTTAACAAAAATGCAATAAAACGGAAAAACATACCCCTAAGAATCGACTTTTTGCCCCCCCCCCGGAAAAAAATCCTGGCTACGTGCCTGCCCCAACCCGAAAATTTGGACGTCCCCGGTCCCCGACATGGCTAACCCCCCCCCCCCCCCCCCGACTTGCCCGCTCCCGAAGGATCGAGGAGCAACCCTATTTTTTAGGCCAAAATTGATTTTTGAAAATTTTTGACTCAATCCTGCAATCCTGCGCAGGATCCTGCAAATTCTAAATGCAGGATTTGCAGGATTTTGCAGGATTAATCCTGCAAATCCTGTCCTGCAAAAAATTTTGAATCCCAATCCTGCAACAGGATCCGCAAATTTGATTTTGCCGCACTCTAGTTCGAACCCAACACATAACATGAGAATCACAAAGAAGAGGATCCATTAGGCCATCGACTTACTTGGGCGAAACAAGTAAAAATAGTTGAAAATACATTTTTTTTTATTAAAAAGTTTTAGCTTTAATTTTTTTTTTTTCTTATAAAGTTGAAAAATATTAGACAAAAAAATCTATTTATCCGGATATCGGATCGGATTGCCCAAAATTTCTCGGATCGGATTTCGGATTGGGAAAAACACCGGATAACGGATAACGGATTTCGGATGATCCGCTGCAACCCTGATATATGGTGGAGAAAACAATTTCTACAAATTTTACAAATAGTCTCGGTCTCGATATCGACTCTAGAAAAGAGTTTTTACAAATTTTTAGAATTTAATTTTTTGCTCAGCAAAAATTGGGTCAATTTTTAGGGAATGAAATCTCAGCTTAAAGTTGAGATATTCAAATGAAATAAAATTTAAAAAATTCAAAAAATTAATCTTTTAAAAAAATTTAAATGTGTGTCATTTTTGTCAAAATTTAATTTTCAAAAGGGTCAACCTTTTGAGTTTATCAAAAAAGTTTCTCTTCAAACTCAATTGAAAATGAACCCGGAAAACGCTGAAGCTTATTACTCAACAAAACATTGCCAAATAATCAATTATAAGTATTGAATAAAAGTTTTGTTTATTTCAAATTGAAATTCAAAATTTCCAAAAAAAATACCGAATACCGGTCGGTATACCGAATTTTTTTGACCGGTATTTTTCGGTATCGGTATTTTTTCGGTATTTTACCGAAATACCGATACCGAATACCGAAAAACCCCATTTGCCGAACACTAGTATTTATACAACACAAACAGTGCATTTTTTGTCTGAGCCTGGGGTTCAAACCCGTTAGACTGTAAGGATGAATTTCACCGATTTTTCGATAAAAACAGTTATGGATTGGTTAAAAAAGATTTTTAAAAATTCTAAAAAAATAAACAAATGCTAATATACAACATAGTAACAGTTTTTGAACCATAGATATCATTTTAAAAAAATTTTCGCCACCCCATAAAGTTCGAGCAGTTCAACCAACTGGGCATGCAAAACAAAGTTCACCATCACGTTCGGCAACCCCTAAAAAACCTCTAGATGCACAAAATAAGCAAGATTTCATGCAAATACAGCTCCCAAAAAGCTTTACAAAAAAAAATGTAGTGAATTTTTGCCCAGTTATTCGTTCAAACATTAATTCGCTTTTTTTTCTTTTTTTGCCGTCCGCCTCCTCATCACTCCCCGCCTCCTCATCACTCCCCGCCTCCTCATCACTCCCCTAGGCAAGTCTGTATGCCATTTTATTGATTTCTGACTATCCCCTCCGGCGTCATCGCCATTCTCTGAATAACTCCATTACTTTCAATATGCCCTAAGAGAAATGTCTCTTTTTTTTATTGGAATTGCCTTCCAAAGTTTAAATATGTTTGGGATTTAACCAATGGAAAACTTTATTTTCCCCACCCCTACACTTCTAACTAGGCTGACACGGGACCGGGACGGGATTTCCTGGTTTTTTCAGGTCTCGGTTTTTTGGTCCCGGCGGGACCAGGGATGGGCGAAGTTCGGCGCACTACCCGAAACTCGAAACGAAGCTCAATTTGGAAAATGTTGATCATAGGGCCCAGAAAGGAAATGACCCCAAACCACTTTTATAGGGTTTCTTATGCGCTAAAAATGAATAGGTAACTTGAAATTTTAGCGCGCTCGAGCTTTAAACCGGTTTTTGAACGGTTTAAAAATTGCCAAAAATGGAGATTTTTGACCAAAATTTTGTATCTTCCTGTGGATCAAATGCAACAAATTTAGTATCATTCGACAGCTCTCGACGAGACAAATCGATCTAGATATGACGGGACACTTCAGACGCCATTTGGATGCCGGCCGACTGAGTCCCAGTGTAAAGGGACATTTCAGTACCATTATAGGGGAAAAGTTAGACAGTAAGGTGGAAAATAGCAGCCAAAGTACCGCACACTCGACTACGGCGGCCAGTAGGTGGGGCGAGACTCCGGGCTCCGGAAGAAGTCCGCGCGTGACCCGGCTGGGGGTCTCGCGCGCGCCCGCTCCGCGGGTCCCCGCGCGCTCGCCCCCCAGTGGCGCTCGTCAGACTTCTTCCTCCGCCCTCCGTCTCGCCCCACTACTTGCTCCGTCCGCATGCTCGCTGTTGGCGGGCCGCCAGCGGCCTTTCATTTTGGGTTCATTTTTACTTTTGGTACTGAAATGTCCCTTTTACACTGGGACTCAGTCGGTTTGAAGCTGGCGCCTTCAACTGAATAAAACTTCCCAAGAAACAACTTTCCATTTTTAAATGTCGGAGCATCCTCGCGTAGAACGTCGTGATTTGAAGAAAATGTAAGTGATTTTTGTTATCGTATAAATTGGGGCTTTTTTTAATCTTCATTTATTTTAAACATTTAAAATTGTTCAGCTTTGTCTGTGACGACGTTTGGTTTGGCGTATTCGCATTCCTCGATTGTGAACTACTCGGGTTAAAATGCGCTTTGCTCAGTTCCCGCTTTGATGCTTTGGTGTACAAGCATTTGAAGGGGAAAGACTGGTCGCTTTGCTGCTTGGACATTTTGGAGAATGTCAGCTCCTCTTCCGGGCATTATAAACAAATTCAAATGTTTGTTTATACGGTAATGAGTCGGGACAGTTTAGCTTTCGACACTTTTATAAATCAGTTGATTTTTTCCATTTTAGAATTTTATGCTTCATAAATGCAAAGTCAAAAACTTAACTTTCTGTTCAGACATGTCGATCAAAATGTCATCAACTTTCTTGAACACATTTCGCGTCTCTTCAACAATGAAATCATGTTGAATTTGTACATGTTGTGCGACCAAAATAACAGTTGGAACATTTTGACAAAAAAAATCTGGCCTCTGCTAACGAGCAATCTCACCAAATTGTTTTTAAATGTCGAGCAACTCGTTCTTCTGCGACGGTTCGTCTCTGCCAATGTTCTCCGTGACTGCATCAATCTTCGGTTGATCGGTTCTCATAAATTATTTCCCGAAATGCCCGCCGATGACCGTTCGGAAGCATCGCCTGGACAAGCGCTGGCTAAATGGCTTCACACACCTCTTAAGGATGGCCGTCCAAAAGTGTTCAATTTAGATTCGATGTCGAACAATGTGAAGAAAAATATCGAGGAAATAAAAAAGGTATAATTTTAACTAGGGTTGAGCGGGACCGGGACCGGTACCGGGACGGGACGGGATTTCCCGGTTTTTTCAGGTCCCGGTCCCGGTCGGGACGGGATTTTTTGAAAACTGAAAATCCCGGTCCCGGTTTTTTGGTCCCGCCGGGACCGAGACCAACCGGGAAAAAAGTACACCCCTAATGATGGCATCATCGACCGACAATTTCAACCATTTTTACTTATGTTTATTAAGTATGTCGATGGCCTAGTGGTTCCTTTTTGTGGTGACCCTCATGTTATGTGTTGGGTTCGAACCCGCTTGAGTGCGAGCACTTATTTATTTGTTTTTCCTCTACTCAAATTGGCATCCCCTCATTAATAAGATTTTAAATAAATATTCTAATATTTTTTAATTAAAAATGTGCGCAAAAAATATTTTTGAAATAAATTCATCACGTCTTGCTAAAATTTGCATTCAATTTCCTTAACAAAGATTGCCAATTTTTGTAAAATTTCTCCGGAAGCGCCTGTCGGCACTGCCGGACATCCCCCACTCTTAAGTAAACCAGTTTTTCCTCAAAATTCCGAAGCAAAATTCATAATTTTGCTAAAATTTTGACGAAATTTTGATGAAATTTCTTTAACAATTGAGTCAAAATTTCAAAAATTTTTCTCGGCGGCGCCTATCGGCACCGCCGACCCCCACCTCTCCCTAAAAGTAAAGCAGAATCTCAAAAAAAAGAATGATGATGACAATGACATCGAAGGTCAAGAAGATCAACAATATGTGTTGCCGGAAAATTAAAATTTTTTAGTGTTTGATAAAAGAAAAAATTTTTCCTTGAAAAGTCCCGGTTGGTCCCGGTTGAAAATGTTGGTCCCGGTCCCGGTTTTTCTGGTCCCGGTAAGTCCCGGTCCTGGTTTTTCCCAAAAGTCCCGGTCCCGCTCAACCCTAATTTTAACTTTAATCAGATGACATCAATGATCCACATCCAAACAATTTTCCCCGTTTAGGCTTTCATCAAAGACTTGACGCCAGCCAAATACATAATCGGCCTGAAGTTCAAACTTGTTGGTAGTGCACCTTTTGTGTTGGAGAATGAAATGACTCGGGAACGACTAACACTTCGACTTCATATCGCTGGGTTTTGTGTGCTGACGCGCGGTCCAATTGATTGGAACGAAAAACGATGGGCAAAATGGGACTTTGAGTCAATTAATATCTTCCGCCTTATGAACAACTTGGAAAAGGCACAGAGATTGGGTAATGCAAAGATACCAGGGATGGGAATTGCGCCGAAAAAAACGATCGGCGATAAAACTATTTTCCAAGGGGGGCCAACATTTCATCAATAAGCAAAAATCCGACAAATGGCCGTGTTTTTTGAAGTTTTTTTAAGAATGGGAGGGGTCGGAGCCGCCGGGAACAATTGTTAAGAAAATAAATACAAAAAGTTTTTAGATCGGAATTAAAGTTAGAAATTTGGGCACTAGAAAATTTAAAAAGAAAAAAAGCAGGAATTTAGTATACAAAACCCAAGAAGGAATAATCCTGCTAAAATCTAAAAATTTTGGACTTTAAGCTTAAGCACTTGCGCTTCAAAAAATCACCATAATTTATAAAATTTGGGTGCAAATTCCTTAACAAATTGAGTCAAAATTTCAAATTTTATTGGCGGCGCCTATCGGCACCCCCCCCCCCCCCTCCCCTCCAGCAAATAAGATCACCTAGACCAAATTCCAGTTTTTGCATTCTGACATTATTAAAAATCCAATCGTTGGGGTGTAATATCGCGCGATATTGCACGAAATGCGATAGCGATAGCCGATATGCCCCAAAAAAGCGATGAATGCGATATTATCGCGCGATAACCATAGCGATTCCCATCACTGAAAGATACATAGTATGCATTTAATTTTATTGATTTATTACAAAAATGTTTTATTTAATTTTGAATTAGGCCGTTGGCACCGGACGACCGAATGGAAACAATTCAACTCGCCGATGGTCGACTCGCCACTGACCCGCCGATGGTTGACTCGCCGACGCCGACTCGCCGACACCGACCCGCCGATGGTCGACTCGCCGACTCGCCGATGGTCGACTCGCCGACATCGACCCGCCGATGGCCGGCTCGCCGACACCGACCCGCCGATGGCCGGCTCACCGACCCGCTGATGGTGGACTCGCCGACGCTGAACTCGCCAATAGTTAACTCGCCGAGGGTTGACTCGCCGATAATAGTTTATTCCTGTTTTATCTAGCAACTCATATTTTTTAATATAGTTAGAGTTGTCAAATTTAGTTCTGGAAAAAAATTTGCCGCAATGCCTTTATTGACCCAAATATTTGTTATTGCTTGACGTTGATACGTTTGCTTTCGATTCGAAAGTCGAAAATTCAAATAGAGCAAACGCTAAAAGCAGGAATTAAACTATTATCGGCATAGGCGAGTTGACATGTACCCGACCGAAACGATGCAAATGAAATGGCGCAACCGAAAGGGATGTTTGATTAATTCTGTAACTCTTTTCCATTCTGAGCCGTAAAAACATGGCAGGGCAATGTCAAAACGTTACGCGATACGTAACTTTATTTTTGAATAAACGGAACAATCAAAAAAAAATCCGGAGTGTCAAACGCTCGGGCCAGCTCACTATTCATAAAAGTCCGGAGAAAGGCGGATGGAAACAAAGTAAAATTGCCTGAGGGTGTGAAAAAATTGGTGGTCTTTTTTTAAACATTTATAAAAAATTTAAAATTTCATAAGCAAATAAAAAGCCCCCATTAATATAAAAGCAGCCTAAGGTGCAATTTGCGTAAAATTGAGTTAACACACCTGTAAAAATATAAAGAAAACCCTAAAAAATTCCATTAATGTCGCTTTTTATATATAAGCCTAAACCGCTGGGTACCCGCCCGCCCTGTTCAATACCCGTGCGGGGCAAATTCACGCGAAATCCCCATACACGCGCAATACGCGTTACCCGTAATTGGGATAGCGCATCCGGGTGTTAAACCCTACTTTTAACAGACAAGCATTTGCAAAAAGAGATGAGGTAATTTCAAAAATATGTAGATGTAAGATCCAAAAAAAGTCCCATCTTTATGGGTGCATTTAACTCCCCGAGAACGTTCAACGCCGGAAGGCCGGGGGTCGTGGTCGGAAGCGAGCCCCAGGGGGTTTGGGGGCGTCGGGCTTGAGACGAGAGTTTTCCGGTTTCTAATCACCCGATTAGAGTCAACTTAACCAAAGAGGTCAAAATTCGAAAATAGCGTGCTGGGTATTTAAGTAAACTTCGCTTCATTTGTTATATTTCTGGTTACAAACAAGATTTGACTAAAAAAATTCACGGTAATAGTGCAGATCAGATTTAAGTCCTTCCGAGAACGGAAATTCAAATTTACTGGGACGTGATAAAAATCCCTTTGAATTTTTTACGGGAATCCCACTGGAACGGGAAAATTTTGAATTTAACACAACGAATTTTTACTAATTTTTTTGGTACAATTTCCGCTTACTTGTGATATACAATGGAGAGTCCAATGGTGCCGGAAGGCGTTGTCGGAATTTTTTTTTAGAATTTTAAACATTTTTGTTAAAAAAAATTCTGTCAGGAATACAGGTTTTTTTGAGAATCTGCTCCACTTCTGCGCTGGGGGGGGGGGTGGGAGTCGGTACACACTTTCTGGGGATTTTAGGGCTGCAACGGTCGAAACTGGCCTCTGTTTTCAACCAATTCCAACTCCCAAGCCTGCATTCGTAACATTTTTTGAAAATTAAAAATTAAATCAATTTTGTCTCTAATCATTCAAAAAGCCAAAATTACAACGAAAAGTCAAGTATGATCGAATCAATCAATTTTTTTTGAATGACTTTGAGCCAAAATTGATTTTTGAAAAAATGTTGGAATTCGGGATTAAGAATTTGTTTAAAACAGAGGTCAGATTCGGCCTTTGCAGCGCCGACTAAAACGCTTAATTTAATTTATTTGACCATCAAAAAACACTTAGTATTTCTTTACACGATGCCCTTTATTTTTACATTGGACTTATGGAAACCCTGCACTAAATTGCTTCTTGATGATATCTTCTGCAATTTTTATCATTGGGCAATTAAAAACATTTCCGGTTTTTAATTAATATACACAAAACTTGTTTCCGATTTTGATTTTTTTATCGTCAACGTTCGCTCGCTCCGTCCATCCAGCTAGGCAACCAACCAACCAACTCCATATTTTCGAAAACAGTGCAATTTTCGCTCCTCAATCGAACGCAATTATATTTTATTTTATAAATTTTGGATGTTTTCATTGGGTACATATACCAATCATCAAACAACAGAATAGCGAACCAACATTTTGATCAGCAAAAATTGTCCTGAAATATTCACTTTTAGAAAGAATCTTCAAAAGTAATGTCAATATGAATTCAAAGCCTCATTTTTTTTAAATATTATTTTTTTGTGTCTTATTTTCCTTTTTCTAATTTTATTCATTAAAACAATAAAATCCGTCTTTATAATTATCTATAAAAAAGGGTTCACCTTATTTGCCAGATAAAATTGCGATCGATTGCTCATTAACCATTTATATTCTTGCATTTAACACAACAAATTTTCGGGTGCAATAAAATTTGAGCAAAATTTATGCATTCGCTGAAAATGTTTAATTTCGATGATTGTTTGCCCATGTTTATACTATTTAGAGTAAATTCTCTCAAAACTTCAAAATGTGCCCGATTTGCAGTTCAAATAATTGTTTTAAAATGTTTCAGAATTGGATTAAGTTTGAAATTTTGAACATAAAGTCTTAAACTTAAAATAATATTTTGCTTTTCTGTTGTTAGTTCGATTAAAAAAGATAAATTTAGTTTAACAAAAACGTTCTTTAAATTTCAAATTTTTAAATTCAGTATTCATTTATGCTTATATGTCTATACAAGCATTGATAATTTTGCAAAGATCATCATTTCATTAATCCAAGTACTTAGAAAAAACTTCAATGCTGTTCCAACATACCATCGACGGCTATGACGACCTGCTGATGTTGCTGAAACGACTCGAGGAGTCGGAGGTGCAGCAGCAACAGAAGCAGAGGGCTCAAGTGATCTTCGTGCATTTGACTGACTCAAAACTGCCGGATGGGAAAAATTGGTGTGAAGAATGTGCCAACGCGGAACCCGTCGTGCAGGCAAGTGGACACTCAACACTTAAAAATTGGCAAGATCGAGACCGATACCCAAAGAGAAAAACAGCTGTTATCGGATTTTACAAAAAAAAAATGTTTAAAGTCAGGGAAGAGTGTTTCTGGGGCTTTTTGAACCCCAAACCCGAATTTGAAGAATTTATCGAAAATGAAATTCAAAAATCAATTTTTATTGCACAAACGTTAAAAAATAAGTAGAAAACATTCAAAAATTAAATGAGATAAGTTTCATTCACATGGATAAATAAGAGAAATTTGGAAAGAAAAAAATGTTTGGGCTCGGGGTTTGGAATTGGTCGAAACGGATGTTAGAATCGGAATGCAAAATTTTGTCACGAGATTGAAACTCCCGAACAATAATTATTTTTTTATGAAGCTGTGCGTGCAACGACTTTCAGCAACGCTTGAGGCATCGAGCAGAGATGCCGATTACGACGAGACGGCCGTACATTGGGTGACATGCCACGTTGGCGCAAGAGACTTGTAAGATCAAAATTTGGTGTTAAACATAAAAAATAAATAATAATCCTTGCCTGCTTTATAATCCTTTTAGGGGTTTTAATTAATATTTTAAGTTTAAATTTTGCAAAATAAGTAAAAAGTCATTTAACCCGATAATTTAAAAACATTTGTGAACTTTATGCATACAAAAAAAACATTATAAATAAAATTTTGAGCTGGTACAATCCGAACAATCCATTCCGTCGTGACCCCCAACTTCGTCTGTTTACCATTCCGGCACTCGTGTGTCTGTTCCGTGCAGGTGCCAATGGCAGTTGGATGAACACAGCGAAAGATTTGTGCCAAATTTTTGAGTCAGAAGAACATTTTGTCAATGTGGCCACCCTGGAGCGCATTGTGACCAATTTTTTGGATATCGCAGCTGAACGCCAAGGAATCGTTGTTGATGGTGGACGATGAAACAAAGACAACATTTTCAGAAAATCACTTTAAATTGTGAATTAATAAATTCAGAGTTTACAAAATAATTTTTTTTAAATTGATTCGCAGATGACTCTTTCACAAAAAAAAATTCAAAAAGTTTATCGTAATAGCGATAAATTTTTATTATAAATTTTTCTCCAATGTAAAAAATAAAATAAAGTTTATATTTATGTTCGATTTTAACTCATTTTTACTTTCCAATTACGTATAAGGTAATTTCAAAAGTTGGGCAATTAACTTCCACCATTTTGTTTATATTTCTAATTTAAAATTTAAAAAAAAACTACTAAGCTTACTTTTTATAAAATAGGTAGTAAAAGGCAAATTTTATGAGTGTTTAGTTTTCCGGCTTTTTTCTGTTTTTCTTAGAATTTAAAAAAACCTTGGATTAATGTAAAACTTTATTTTGGTTTCAATTAGGGGCGGGGGTCGTAAGAAAGGTCAGGTTAAAGTCATTCCCGTTCATTTCTATTTTTATGGAGATAAGTGATTTAACATGTAAATTTGTTTTTTCGGATGTTAAAATAATAAACAATAAACTATTTTTCAAATAAAGGATGTTTATATTGGCTGTTGTTGTTTTCATAATTTACTCCACCACAATTCTATGGACAGAGGGACCTGAAAAATAATATTTATTTTATGTAATTTATTTAATTCATTTACAGCGAACACAGTAAATGTGACGCGGAAATGGAGTGGAAGAATTCCCGCCGGCGATTAGATTGTCGTTGATGCTGGTTATTGTTATTAGGCAGAGCAGAAAAATGTAGAAAAAAGCGAATTGTGGACATCATTTGAAATTTATATTACCTATCTTTTTCTATTTATTACTAATAAAATATTAATGATTGATATATTTAGAAATTTCAAGAAGCTAATTTACATATAAATAAGTTCTCTATAATTATTTCACTAAAAGTGTTTGTTCAGATTTTACTTTTTTGTTATTCCTCAGTTCCCCAAAAATTTAACATTTTTGGTTTCTTTCGGTTATTTTTTGGCCAACACGGCACGAATCTGGCTGATGCCATTCCTTGTTTGCATAAATTATGGCAGGCCGAAATTGGAAGCAATTCCATGTTATTTATTCGCCAACAAACGAATCGTTTTCCCGAAATGCCTCTCGTTTAAACAAACACCAGAAAAATGCTCAAACGAATGCGACTAAATTTTACCAAAAAATCTGGATTTAATCATCAATCGCAGATTTGTGCACCTGTCCATCTGCGAGTTACTTTGACGAGAAGCTGCTGAGAGTCGCGGAAGGTGACGTTTTTAAAGAAAAGTATGCCAAAAATTCATGCCCTTTTTAGACCAAAACCGAAAGACAACCAACCAATGTTAATGCGGCATAACAGAAAAAGCCAAAAATATTTTCGTCCTTTTCCCTATTCACACCAGAGGGTTGGCGCTCAAACTTTAGACTCGAAACTCTTAACTCTAGACTTTAAGTCTTAACTCTAGGCTTGAAGCTCAAAGCTCGAGTTTAACTCTAGACTCGAAGCTCTTAACTCTAGACTCGAAACTCTTAACTCTAGGCTTGAAGCTCAAAGCTCGAGTTTAACTCTAGACTCTAAACTCTTAACTCTAGACTTGAAGCTCAAAGCTCGAGTTTAACTCTAAACTCTTAACTCTAGACTTGAAGCTCAAAGCTCGAGTTTAACTCGAAACTCAAAACTCAAGGTTTTTTTTGGCTCAAACCCGACTTAATCTTTAGCCACCAAATCGAACTCAAAACTCGACTCAAACTTTTTCTAAACTCGAGGCAACCCCCTAGACCAGACAATTAAATTGGGGGGTCAACAATATTTTAGCCAGCAAGCGGGAAATCCAATGTTTTTGATGGTGATAATATATACCCCTCACCTCTTGTTACTAATTGAATTCCCAGACCCCGTCCCATCCCATACCGCAGTGTACTGAAACAAACAACCTCAAGGGTGGGCTAATAGTTAAAAGGCAGCTGCTTCTGCCCTCCGGCGATGGAGGAATTTGAAAGGCCCTTTCTCCACAGCTGAGTCCACCAGCTAAGCCGATTAACGCAAATTAAATGTTAACTCAAAGCTCGCCAAACACAGTGAAAGCTAGCCCCCCACCACCGCAAAGAAGGCTTTTCTTATAGTTTATTTAAATATTTTACTTTAAACCAAAATTTTTTAGCGTTTTAGTAAAATTTTTAAACTTTTTAGTTATATTTTAGAACTTAATTTATATTAATGTTTTAGCTTTTGGAATGAGTTTTTAATGTTAAATATTAAAAGGGTTCGCCTCCCCCTCCCCTCCAACTTCTCACCCTTTTCATATTTTAATTAAGCCTGACATTTCTTTCTTTGTTCATTCAGCTTGATCGAACAAACTGCTGGAATAAAAAATTCATTAAACGAGCCAGCAAAAGAGCATGTTTTTAAAAGTTACTCAATTCCATTTTTTCAATGTTCCTTAAAATCTCTTAAATGAGCAAATAATGATTTGTCTAAAAATTTCATCGTTCTTAGATCAGTTGAATGAGCAAAATCCAACATTACCGGGGCGTAGTTTTGGGCTTATCGGCTCTTTTTGATTACGTTCCTCTCCGGGGGGCTTTTTTGGGTCAGCCGTTACTTCCCTTGACATTGGGCGGCTATTAGCCTTCCTCAATTAGAGCCTCTAAACGTTATTCGTGCGTGTGCAATTGGATATGCCACGTGTACCATCACCAGCCCATATAATTATTTCTCGGCCCCCTGCAGCTAATCAAGCAACAGCCGTCGCACTGTTCCTCTCGTCCCAATCCACGCAAAGGGGCGGCGCCGGAGGCGTCGTCGGCGGACACCACGACGCGGCACCGCTGAGCATAAACGGCATGCGCAACCTGCAGAGACGACAAGCAATTCAGCCGGACGCCATCGACAAGGAGGATCTTGCCAAGGCATTGGCCGGTGGGTATTAAAAAAATCAAAAGCTTAATTTGCCAAAGAACGATAACCTTAAACAAAAAATTTGAATAAAGTTATGGATTGAAAACTTTTGTCTTGGCCAAACAAAAGCCATGAGAATTTTTTTTAAAAAATCAAAAATATACATTTGGTAAGTTAAGATCCTGAAAATGCATTTGTTGTTGCGCTTCAACTACATTTGAAAAAGCCGTTATCTCTTCAGCAGGTCATAAATATGCATTTTTTATTTTAGAATTTTTATATGCGAAAGAAAATCACTCATCTATTTAATTGATGTTTGCGACTTTTGTTGTCTATCGGTTTACTGTTTTCAAAATAAATTTCAATAATTGTCAAAGTCGAAGCAAACATTTTTTTCGGTCGGTTTTTAAAGTAAAATTGAATTGAAAGTCGAAAACCCGACCGTGCTGCGTTCTTTCACCTTGTCTCGTTTAGCTGGTTGCTGAAACCCATTTCAACACGCAAGAAGTTCGCGCCATCTACAGGTTCTTTTCGTTTTAAATTCAATTATTCCAATTGCTTTCTGTCATCGTAAGGGTGTTCAAAGAAGCATCGACCAATGCAATCATCCACCGGGACATTGTGCGCTCCATTTTCACTCAATTGTTCCCGCGTTCTGACACGGAGCACTTTGCTGATTTGATCTTCAACGCATTCGACACTGATCAGTCGGGTGCCATCACATTTGATGTAATGGCACAAAATTAAGAAGTCTTTTGAAGGCAACAATTTTAGAAATTCCTGAAAAGTCTGTCGGTGCTGTCGCGCGGCACACTGCAGGAGAAGCTTCAGTGGGTGTACCGCTTCTACGACCCGTTGGACAGCGGGTTCATCAGCTGGCATCGGCTGTTGTACGTGCTAAGCGTCACGGAGGATTTGTTGGACCCGCGTCGTCAACGCGAGTCCAAGTTGAGAGACGAAGAGCGAGAGAAGCACGCACAGACGCTGTTCAGAGTACGGACTATAATATTGAATGTGGTTTTGTCGTTTTGTTGATGTGGGCGTTTGTCAATTAATTTTTAGAAATTTACTGGCTCGTCTCGACAAACCGGCCCCATCAAAAAGGAATGCTTTTTGGAGGTGTGCATGCAAGATTCTACCATTCTTGACTCTATACAACATTTGGGAGAACGCTTTTAAATTTAATCGTTTCTAAAAATGTTTTTCTGCTTAAAAACTATTTTATATTCTTTGGAATAAGATACAAATGAGCTTAATTTTAACTTTTCAAATATTGCTGAATAAAGAGATTTCAATTGTTAAAAATATCCCTATTTAGGAAATATTTATTCATTTTACTTTTGCTATTGCTGTTTTATTCATATGCAATTTTATGATCAATTGTGTGGCCATAAATTTTTGGAAAAAATGCCTATTTCATTATAAAGTGTTGGTGAGGGCGTCACTATGCTCATTTAAGCTATCAAAAATTTCAGCCGCTATTTAACTTACAATAACTTGTTTAAGAAAAGCAATTTCCATTTTTATTGAATTCTTTGTATGAAAATGCAAACTTTGTCATATGACAATGATCGCGGCATTTTTCGTACTTTTTTTTTGTGATCAATTTGCCAACAAGCCAAAATTCCTTAACAAAATTGGAATAACGAAATTTGATATTTAAGTAGGGTTGAGCGGGACCGGGATTTTTGGGAAAAACCGGGACCGGGACTTACCGGGACCAGAAAAACCGGGACCGGGACTTACCGGGACCAGAAAAACCGGGACCGGGACCAACCGGGACTTTTCAAGGAAAAATTTTTCTTTTATCAAACACTAAAAAATTTTATTTTCCGGCAACACATATTGTTGATCTTCTTGACCTTCGATGTCATTGTCATCATCATTCTTTTTTTTGAGATTCTGCTTTACTTTTAGGGAGGGTGGGGGTCGGCGGTGCCGATAGGCGCCGCCGAGAAAAATTTTTTGAAATTTTGACTCAATTGTTAAAGAAATTTCATCAAAATTTCGTCAAAATTTTAGCAAAATTATGAATTTTGCTTCGGAATTTTGAAGAAAAACTGGTTTACTTAAGAGTGGAGGCTGTCCGGCGGTGCCGACAGGCGCTTCCAGAGAAATTTTACAAAAATTGGCAATCTTTGTTAAGGACATTCATCATTAGGGGTGTACTTTTTTCCCGGTTGGTCCCGGTCCCGGCGGGACCAAAAAACCGGGACCGGGATTTTCAGTTTTCAAAAAATCCCGTCCCGACCGGGACCGGGACCTGAAAAAACCGGGAAATCCCGTCCGCCCGGGTACCGGTCCCGGTCCCGGTCCCGCTCAACCCTATATTTAAGGATTTCGAAAGCAGATTTTCATATTTTGCAAAAGTGTTAAAAATGCACATATTTATGTATTTTTAGTGCATAAAATCCGTCGCTATTTATTCCATTACTTATACATATTACTGTTTTTCTAATTATTATTTTATATCCGAGCCATCACTTTACAATTTGAAAATTCTCACAATTTTTCTTATCAGACTTGGATAATGCAAATGCTGTCATTAACATCTTCAGTATTTCCATTGGTTTATGGCTTAATTTAATCACTCCGATATTAATGGAAAAATCTTTTCAAAAAATCCATTTAAATTAATTTCTCAAAGGTTAACAGGAACTTGGTTATCCATCCCATCCATTCATCCAAAGAAAAACAAAAAGAAAATTTCAAAATTCAATATGTGCCAGCACTTGGCGTAATTTGCTTTTTCAACATGTTGTTAGTTTATCCTTGGAAAATAGATAATCTGAAGCTTTGAAAATGCATTCAATTACTCTCGTGCGTTAAACATAATGGCATCGAATTGAGGTCGATTTTTATATTAAAAAGGAGACGACGTACACAAAATGTGCACAATTCTGATTTCCGGTTTTTAAAAAGGCGACCAGAGCACATCCCTGCCGCCGACTTTCCCATTCTTCTAAAAAGCTTCAAAAAACAAGGCCATTTTTTAAAATTTTGATTGCAAATTTCAACAAAAACAAAATTTCTAAAATTCTTTTGCGCCAACTCCCTCCCCCCCCCCCCCCCCCCCCCCTCCTTTCTCAAATTTTTATTTAGAAAAATCGCTGGAGAAATTTTTTCCTTTCAAAAAGTTTTTGGCGATTTTCTGTTGTGATTCTGTTTTGTGGGGTTAAGTCAAGCATACGAGAAATTAATTACAAAATCGTCTTCACTCATGAGTAAGGCTGTCGGTTTCAAACCGAACCGAACCGAACCGAGACCGAAAACCGACATTTTTTCGGTTCGGTTTTCGGTTATCGGTTCGGTTAACCGAAAGCTTCGGTTCGGTTATCGGTTCGGTTAACCGAAAGCTTCGGTTCGGTTATCGGTTTCGGTTCGGTAAAACCGAAAGCTTCGGTTCGGTTCTAATAAGCGACAATAAATATGACTTTCTGTTTTAAAAATTTGAATTTTTGACTAAATACACTTTAAATTGTGGCATTATTACCCTTCTAATGTTTTTTTTGCATAGATTTGTCATGTGAGATGGTGGTGTAGTGGCTAGTTGTGGGGCCTGATTGTTTTGGTCTGTTGGTGGTTCAAACCCTGACTAAGTAAATGATTTCTTATGACTTTCAGTGATTACTTATCTATGGAGTACTATCAATTTCTAAACAATTTTTAAGTTATTTCTAATTTTTTAAAAATATTTTTGGGCAGAATTTAACTTTTAAATTCATTATTTTTTGGTAGGAGAACTCACCTATTATTTAAAAAATTTCTAGTTTTGTCAAATGTTGAGGGAAGACCCTTTTGTTTTGTCAGATTGGTAGTTATTGGACCAATTTCTTAACAAAATTCACAGCATTTTTAAAATTTTGTTGCAAATCTCGTAACAAAATTGAGTCAAAAATTCAAAATTTTCTCGGCGGCGCCTATCGGCACCGCCGACCCCACCCCCCCCCCCTCCCCTAATTGTAAGGGAAGCAGAAATCGCAAAAAAAAATTGCATTTTTGTAAATTTCTTAACAAAAAGAGAACAAAACTGAAAATGCACCCCTAATAATCAAATCTTTTTTGGAAAAATTGCTTAACAAAAATGCTATAAAAAGAGGAAAATGCTCCCCTAAAAATCGTCTGGGAAATGGAGTTTTCAACCATTGGGTTCGGAAAACCGAAAATTTCGGTTCGGTTTCGGTTAACCGAAAGCTTCGGTTCGGTTATCGGTTTCGGTTCGGTAAAACCGAAAGCTTCGGTTCGGTTATCGGTTTCGGTTCGGTAAAACCGAAAGCGTCGGTTCGGTTATCGGTTTCGGTTTCGGTTAACCGAAAATTTTTTGAAACCGACAGCCTTACTCATGAGATATTTGAGAATGAAATGGATTTAAAAATAAAATTATATATTTTATGATTGCTCAGTGAAGAATTGCAGAAATATTTATGAAAAAAAATTTGTATGAACAGAATTTTCTTTAACCCCGAACCCCGACCCCGAAAAATTTGGTCGCCCCCGTCCCCAACCCCATGGCAAACCCCGACCCCGACTTTTCCGCCCCCGAGGGGTCGGGACTGAACCCTAAATTGTTATGTAATTGTTTTCTTTTATGAAATTATGCACTTCATCAGAATTATTTATTTTTTAATTTTATCAGCGCCTAATATTTCAAAGGTGTTCACATATGCCATAATTTTTTGTATTCATCGCGGTTTACGGTACTGTTCGCCGCAGGGCTTCTTAATCATTTTTCGTTGAAGAAAATCCTCTTTTCACGATTATGTAGACACTTTCATTTTATTACATAAAATTAAACATTCGAGCAAAACGATGCGCTCAATTGATATAGCCAATTTTATTGATTCTGATCAAAAATATTAGCCGTTCTATGTATACATTTACCTAATCTGATATAAAATATTGGGACAAATCATCAACAAATTATTGTAAATGTCGGTGTAAAGTGACGGTTGGCCCACAGCGGTAACTGAACATGCGGCATATTGCACAGTTACCATGTGACCCAATTCGTCACATTAACACCGAAATACAAATACATAAAGAAGCCGTTGCCTGCCTTAGAAGTTTGGTAACTTTTTAATCATACAAAATTTCACTTTGCATAAAAAGACAATTAATTCTAAGACTTTTTTGCTCTGAGACAAAATGCCAAAACGCCAGCAAACAAAAAAAGTACGGAAGGGAAATATATTTTCAGGAGGTGCGACAAATGCACGACCAATACAGGGAAATGCAAAACCGACGGCTTTAGACAAGGTAGGGGACATTAAAAGCTTTGTTTCTCAACTCTCAATTTTAAATCTGTAATTTGTAACGAAAGGATTGCTGGAGAATTATTTCGGAAATGTTTTAAGAAAAATTTCAAATTATAAAATCATTGATTATCCAAATTGTTGAGATTATATTTACCCATTATAAAATAACATTTACCTTCAGTTACATTTGCGTCGGTTAAATTAAACAGACAAAAAGCGACAAATAATCCGACAAAATACATACAATAATCATTCATATAAAAATGTAAGCATGGCAACGGAGAAGAAGAGTTGCTTAAAAATGTTAATTCAAAATTGAATCAATCACACGTTCGAAATGTACTAGCACTTTTGCCACAGGTTTTTATATCGTAACTTTCATTAATTGTTGAAATCATTAAATTTGTGATGGAGCTGTTCTTCTTGCGCCATGCGGAGTACGAACGGCTATACAACTGCACGGGGCTGGACATTGACTCAATTCCACTGGAACGTCGGCAGTTTGTGCCGGAGTCAATCGCTGTTTGCGTGTTATGTGCCATTTATTATGTGAGATTACTGACCGTGGCCTAATCATTTTAATCTGATGAAATACTAAGGTTCTGTACGTGCCGTGCATTTACTCCATTTGGAAGCATATGCGGGACAACTCCTGCTACAAGTTGCTCTTCTACATCGGCGTTATTGATTTGGGCATTTTGTGGATTCTCGGCTTCTTCAGCGGTTGGGCCAATCTGCGCGGTGCCGTATTCTGCTCCTATCCGACACTGATGTATTTTGTGGGAATGGCAGCGACAGGTTAAAAACTTTTTTGTGCAAATGACCTTTTATTCTCTTTTTAAGCTCTCTGGATGGCTGAAAGTTCAGCTGATTTGGTAAATTTGTCACCGCTTTAAATGAATTTAAATGCCTATGGCTTAAAGGTTTTGGCATTTAATCGCTGTCTCGATCTCGTCTCCCCCCGTTTTTTCGCACATTTTGTTCTCGGGCCCTCGCACATCGGTTTGGATCACCGGCTGCTCCCTTTACGCCCTCTATTGGGCTTTGTTCATGAAGCCCGGTGTGTACAGCAGCATTTACTTTGGCTGGTTCTTCTACCCATTTGTTGGCTATCGCACCGGTGATGATGAACCCGAGGTGATCAGAACAAAGAATTCTTCCTCGTTTAAATAATTTATTAAATAGACGCAAAGGTTCTTTAAAAAAGAGTCGAAATAATTTTAACAAAATAATTTTTTTTTGATTAAATTATTTAAATTCCCAAAATTAAAGTACGAACCGTGGCAGTACAAAGTGAATGACACTGTCGTGGCATTTCTGAGCCCGCTTATTTATCTGATATTTGTCGCCAAACTTTTTTACGATGTTCGAAAGAACCGCCGACAGTTTGGCGTTGTCCTCTCCGAAATGGGCGCAGTGCAAATTCGGGTCATTGTTTTTGATCACTTTTAAACTGATTTTTGATCACTTTGTATAAATTTTGCTTGGTTTAGATCTTTATCCAAGTGTTTTTGGTTTCCCTGATGAACACTTTGAGTTGTCTTGTTTACATTTATATGCAAAGCAACGAAGTCCACCAATGGATGATCACCCTTGCCGAATTTGCTTGGTCAAAAACATTGAACAAATTCTTTGATTTTTTTTTTTTGATTTAGGTTACACATTCATGGTATCGGCACGGCAATTCTTTCTTGTTTTTATTTAACTAATCTTGCTTGTCCCAAGGATTTCCTCCGGTCATTTATTTGGCGTTAAACAAAACCATACGCGAGGATTGCCGTCTGTTGTTCGTGAAACTGTTCCAGCGTCACCGTATAGACCACATAGGCGGGGTTACTGTAGTTCGACCGAAAATAACCCTTGTGAACAGAGCTTCTCCCAACTGTGAGTTCTGCAAAGATATCCACCAGGAGCTCCAACAAAACAATTGATATTACATTTGGAACCCAACCATTCCAAAAACCCATTTAAGGTACCAGAACTGGACACAATCAAAAGATATAAAATGCTGAAAGTGAGCGCCTTCCGCGACGGCCGAACTTATTGAATATCTGAGGAAGAGCTCGCAACCTGAAAACGCGGAAAGGCTCTTATATTTGCATCATAATCTCAAAATTTATAATTTCGATTATGAATAAACTTGGGTAAAATGAATTTGTTGTTGGAATTTGGTATGTAGTTGTCATCTTTCGCAGGCACGTATTTAGGATTTTGCTTTGGGGGGGGGGTACCGAAAAAAAAGTCGATTTTTAGGGGTGTATTTTTGGGTTTTATTGCATTTTTGTTAATCAATTTTTTGAAAAATGTTCGATTTTTAGGGATGCATTTTCCGCTTCATTTCTCGGGGGGGGGGGTCGGCGGTGCCGATAGGCGCCGCCGAGAAAATTTTTGAATTTTTGACTCAATTTGTTAACAGATTTTCAACCAAAATTTTAAAAACTCGGCAATTTTTGAAGCTTTTAGAAGTGGTAAGGAAGGGTCCGGCGGCGCCGATGGGCGCCGCCGGGAAACATTTTCAGAGATATTAACGACATTTGTGACGAAATTTGTCAGAATTTTAGCAATTTTTGGGTCTTAGGAAGGGGTCGGCGGTGCCGACAGGCGCCGCCGAGAAAAATTTTGGGATTTTTGACTCAATTTATTAAGAGAATTGATCCAAAAATTACGAATTTTGTAAATCAAAAGGGTCCCCCCTATGGTTTTTTGTTCTCAAATTTTCCTTTTGGGGGGGGGGTACGTGACCCCTCGTACCCCCCCCCCCCCCCCCCCCCTAAATACGTGCCTGATCTTTCGCCTTTTTTTAAAAATTTCTGGCACTGAAGCAGGCTAAACTCCTCTGGGACAAAAATGGCAACCGGCTCCAATCAGGGGTCGTAACTATAGCCCGGTAAAATCAAAATTGCGGGAACGGGAATTTCAAAAAGTTGCGGGACGGGAATCCCGCACGGGATTCCCGCACCCGCAAAAATCCCGCAAGATTTTTACGGGATTCCCGCGCGGGAACGGGACAAATTTTGAAAATTTGAAGGAATTTTGTGACGAAAATCGCTGCCCTACGAAACACCGACTAAGCCAAAAAACGACGAAATACCGAAAAAAATAAAAAATTTTTAAAAAAAAGTTTTTTGTTGGGGGTATATCTGGCCACCATTTTGAAGGACCCGAATTCGAACAAATTTTAGAAATTTCTAAAAAGGGGTTTGAAATCGAATAAGAAGCATGAATTCGGGTCCGGGATTCGGAATTGGACGAAATGGATGCTAGATTCGCCTTCTACGGCCCAGAAAGCCTCTAGAAAACTATTTTGAATTTTCGAAAAAAATGTTCAAATTCGGGTTCGGGGTTCGGAATTTGTCAAAATGGTGGTCAGATTCGGATTCTACGCCCTTGTATACTCCCAACAAAAATTTTTTATCGACTTTAAAAAAATTTATTTTTTTAACATTTCGTCGTTTTGGCTGACAAATGAGTTGACATTTCGTTGGCAAAATAGGCTCAAAAAAATCTTAAATACCCGAAATAGGCTTGAAAAGTCCGAAATAGGCTTTTAGGCTTGGATAGGCTCGTTAAAACGAAGACTTTTCGGGTTAAAAGCATGTTTTCGTGCATAACTCGTCAAAACAAAGCTGCAGAAAAAATAGACTTAAGTCAAAATAGTTGCATTTTCTGGCAGTTTTCTTGAGGAATTTCAAAAAAACCAGTTTTTTTTTGAAATTCTGCTTCACTTCTGGGGGGAGTGGGGAGGGTCGGCGGTGCCGATAGGCGCCGCCGTGAAAATTTTGATTTTTTACTCTTATTTTTTAAGAGATTTGCAACCAAAAAGAACAAATTGTAAAAATCAAAGAGCACTTTTTTCGGGAAGGTGTCCGGACATTCGCCCGGTAACGAAAAAAAGTGAAAAAACGGATGTTTCGCCCATAAAGGATTTTAATTCCCAATTTTTAACTTTTATTGACGAATTCGTAATCAGGGCATCAAATACTAACGTATTTTCAGACAATTTTTAGAATAAAAAATATTTTCAAAATTTTGGCCAAAAGGGTCCCGTTTTTGGCCAACTTTGAGGAGCCATAACTTTCTTCATAATTTTTTCCGGCAAGAAATTTTTACGGATTCGAAATCAGCTCGACGAGAGAAATCGAATGGTATATGATTCATTCGGTTTGGCGCCATTCCCTGATTAAGTAGTTATTCCTAAAATTGTACTCAAAAATTATTATGTTATTAAAACAACTCAAAAGGCACAATGACAACTAGAGACCGGAATTTTGAAAAAAACCTGGACCTGGATCTGGATCTGGATTTTGGAAATGACCTGGATCTGGATTTACCTGGATTAAAAATCCAGGTTTTCAGGATATCCAGATCCAGAGTGCTTTATGCCGACCTGGATCTAGATCTGGATCTGGATCCAGACTCTGGATCCAGATCCAGAAAACCTGGATCTGGATTTTTATTAAATTTTTGAAAACCATATTTGTGATATGCAATCTAATAAGGATTTTTGCTTAAAATAACGTCGTTCTAGTATTACCTTGCTGGTTTTTACACATAAAATGAAACAATAGAAATTTATACTTGGTTGATTAATATTTGTAATTCAAGTATGGTATAGCGGTAATCCTGTAGTTTACAGGTCCCGAATTTTTTTTTTTTTTTAAATGGGTTTTATGCAATTCTGAGAAGTACCCGGGGGTTATCGAGGTCGCTGATCACGAATATGACATCAGATTTATCATACCACATCATCTAATCTATGATTTTAACATCTAAGATTTTTTGAAAAAAAATCAAAATTTTTCAAAGTAGCTAAAAAGATGTTACTAGGGATATTCGGGGGCGTAGGATCGAAATCTGACCTCTATTTCGACTTAAAAATACGGCAATTTTTTGAAGATTTAACAAGATTAATTACCTTCTTACAAAACAAAAAGGGTCACCCCTCAACATTTGACAAACGTATGATTTTTTAAATAGTGGTGATTTCATTCAACGAAAAAAAAATAAAAATTTCAAAAAGTTGTAAATTCCGCCCAAAATATTTTTTAAAAATTGATAAAAATTTAAATTTTTAGAAATTGGTTACTCGATTATAGATGCTCACCGAAAAGTCATAAAAAACCATTTACATAGGTCGGGGTTAGAACCCCAACCCAAAACGGGTTCCGGTCCCTTTCACTCACCACTAAACTAACGGCTCGTATGTGAAATTGGGGTCCTAAATCCAATACAAAACGAAAATCCAGGTCCGATTACCTGGATTCTGGATCTGGATCTGGATCCAGGTCTGAGTCACCTGGATCTGGATCTGGATTTTGGAAATGACCTGGATCTGGATT
Organism: Globodera pallida; assembly: GCA_020449905.1. Taxonomy (NCBI): domain Eukaryota; kingdom Metazoa; phylum Nematoda; class Chromadorea; order Rhabditida; family Heteroderidae; genus Globodera; species Globodera pallida. Next base: position 5,939,286 of record JAIXHY010000009.1, on the reverse strand, counting down.
TTCTGGATTAAAAATCCAGAAAAAATCCAGATCCAGAAAAATCCAGGTTCGTGGAGAATACCTGGATTTCTGGATCTGGATCCAGAAAAATCCAGGTCTGGATCCAGATCCAGTCCGGTCTCTAATGACAACCCATTTTGGGCAACTTTTATTGGTAACACTACGTTTTGCCAACTGTACATTTCGCCAACCCAGCAAAAATGGTACGTTTTGCCACGCAGCAAAAATATTACGTTTTGCCAATGGTACGTTTTGCCAACTGTTCATTTTGCCAACTTTACGTTTTGGATGATTTTGAGCATGTTTTTGAATGTTTTGAGGCCAGAAGATTCCAAAAAAAATTTTTAAAGCAAAAAACCTTCGAATTCGGGTCCGGGGTTCGAAATTGATCGAAATTTAAGTTTTTGAATGAGTTGGCGAAATGAACATTTTGCTGGGTTGGCAAAACGTTCGTTGGCAAAACGTACTGACACCACTTTTATTGGCTCATAACTTTCTTCATCGACTCCCGGCGCAAACTTTTTGCGGATTCTTACTCAGCTTGACGAGAGGAATCGATTGGAAGTATTTTAATTCGAATATGAACCATTCAATGGGCGAGCGGTGGGCGAAATGTCCAATGGGTTAAATGTCCGGATAGCCTACGGGAATTCTCATTTTTCCCTTAAAAAATAAGAAAATTTTCACAAAGTTCATGAAGTGAACGGCACTGGAATGAACTGATCGTTTAGTAGTAATGTGCCTTGGTTGGTTTTTGCTACCCAATCAATAGACGATGACACGTATTTTCACAAAGTTCATGAAGTGAACGGTTGCACTGGATGAAAAATTCGGACGGAGTGTTGGGCACTTTCCAAGTGATTCGTAATCACACAGTGCCCGAACCGATGGAACAAATTCTGGCACTGAAAGTACAGGGCAATTACATTGACGCATTGCCGCTCTGTCAAAAACTGATGGGACAGGAAGTTGTAATTTTCGTTTTGTTTGTCCAAAATTAATCATTCAATTCCAGAAAGAAATGGTCAAATGTTTGCTGAGGTCCAATCAACCTTTGCTTGCCCGAACGTTCATTGAGCACACATTGAAACGAATTGAAGAAGAACATGACGACGACGCCGCAAACGTTGCAAGAATTGAGAACAAAAAGCGACTGCGCGAGTACCAAATGGAGGCCGTTTGTAAATTGGGCGACTGGGACCAATTGGCCGAGTTGCATCGCAATTTGGTGGGCCAAAACCATTCGGACGATGTGCAAATCGTCGAGAAATGGGGCGCTAAAATTGCTTCGATTTTCTGCAATTTGACACAATTTGACCAGCAAAGTTTTGTCGAAAACATCGAAAAGATACGCACTTCGCTGGCCAATTCTCTGCTCCGGACGACTTTGGAGGATTCGAGCGTCATTTCGCAAACGCACAGAAACATCATAAAGTGTGAACAGAAAGCGATTCGACCGTTTTGTTACTAAACGCATTCACTTCCCCTTTAGGCTTAGGTCGCTGTACGAAGTGGAGAACGTCAGGGCGGTGCTTTACTCGCGCGGTGACAAACCGGCACTGTTGCGGAAGATCATCGCCGATTGGGAGGTGGGCATGGATGGAAGAAGCATTTGTGAAAGCCTTTTTGGAAGAATGAAACCCCACAAATTATGGGTACCGGTATTCATTCTCCAAACAAATTTCAGTGTCAATCGGAAGGTTCATTGTCCTTTGCTAGTCGGTCTGAGCGCTTAATTTCGCTGAGGACGGAGTTACTCCGTGTCATCGACTTGCCGAACACGTCGCAAACTCAGTGCCGTCTTCTCCTCAAATGCTCGTCGCTGGCACGGGAAGCAAATTATCTGCAAAGGTCCTGGACTTACATTGCAGAGGCTAAGGCACTTCGGGGGGTCGACGAAAACATTGCGATCGACATGGAAGAGGCGAAGTATCTTTTCCAAAAGGTCTGAAGAAGTGCATGTCAATTTGTGTGAGGGGAAATGCTTTTGTTAAATTTCAGGGCGAACATTTCCAAGCGATCAATCTGCTCGAAAAGGCCGTCCATACAAACTTCTCGCAACTGTGTTTGGAGTTGAGCAACTGTGCGAGCAGTTCAACGCCACAAAAGTTGGCGAAGAGTTTGGAAGACGAGGACAAAACGCACAGAAATTGTTTTATTGAGGTTTTCCGATAATTGTGGGAATTAAAACAATATTTATAAGAACAGGCACAAATGTTATTGGCCGATTTTAATGAACGTGCCGGGGCCAAACAAATGGACGATTTATGTGTAACTTACAAAAGATTGGAAAGTTTTGGGCCTTTATCGGAGTCGTTCTATTACCGATATGCGACTTTCTACGACGGGTACTACGAGTCGGCCACCGAAGTTTTACATAATTAATTTTTTTAAATTTATTTAATTTTTTATATTCTCAGAAAAACAAAATGATGGTCTGCACTCTGCTGAGATTGTATCGCAATGTGCTCGAGTTTGGACCGCAGTACGTGAACCATGCAATCCCGCGCATGCTGGCGGTTTGGTTTGATGCGGGAAAGAAATGTGCCTTGTCGGAAACCATGGCGGGGGGCGGAGTTCGCAATTTGACCAACAGCAACAAAAAAGGTGGCAAATTGGCCGCCGCCGCCGCCGCCGTCCAACCATTCGACCCGAATAGGGAAATGAAAGAGGCTTTCAAGCGGTTGGACAAGGCGTATTTCTTTGCTTTGTACTCCCAGATGATTTCGCGCATTACTCACTCGGAGCTCGCGGTTTACACTCTCTTGAAGGTCGGCTTTTTGATGTGTGTTGAAGCTGAATTTAGACTGAACACATTGGGAAAGTGGCGAGGGTTGGATTTCTCTCCGCAAATTCTGTCCATCGATTGGATGTTGTTTCTTAATGTTCCCCGTGTTTAGGAGATGCTTTCCGAGTTGATCGTCCACTTCCCCCACCGGTGTTTGTGGCTTTCACTGTCCATCGCACGTTCCACGCGCGACGCCGTCCGTTCAAAGCGTTGTGTTGAGATTTTTGAGCTTGCAAGGAAAAAGGCGCGCAACGATGCCGAATTTGACCTGAACTTGCTGATTCAACAGTTTGACTATTTGGCCACCTTGTTGATTAAGTAGGTTGATTTGTATTTACTTAATAATTTAACTAAAATTTTTTAAATTAATTTTTCAGCATTGCGGAGACTCAAATTGCTCAGCAGCGATTCGCCGGGCTGAGCTTTGTTCGCTTCTTCCCCAATGTTGTGGACTTTTTCGAGAATGGCATAATGCGTGCAGGTGGGCGCGGCACCAGCAGGTCGCCTCTTCTGGGCAAAGGCGCGGTGACCCAACCCCCAGCGAGCCGTCCTCGAATTCTGTTGCCATTCATTGACGATATGTTTTCTTCATTTGACAATTCTTCTGGACATGACACTGAAACATTCTTTTCTGGCGCAAAAAACACTTGTTGTGACCGTGTTAGGGAAGTTTTCATCCACGGCGTAGACCAGAACTTTGAAGTAATTCGTTTATAGTAAAAAGGAAATGTTTGTGACTGATACCTTTTTTTTTTCTCCTTTTAGTGTCTAAAATCGCTTGAAGCCCCCAAAAAGATGGCGTTCATTGGCACGGACGGCCGAACCTACCCGTTGTTGTGCAAACAGAACGACGACTTGTGCAAGGACGCGCGTTTTATGGACGTTAACCGAGTCCGTTGGATGTTTTACTATTAATTGTGTCATGCATTTTGTTTGGCACCAAATGTTGCAGATGCTCAACAGGCTATTCATGCGTGATTCTGAAACAAGGAATCAGGTATTTTGTGTTCAGTTCACAAGCCGTGGGATGTGTAACTTTTTCTGAATGAAAGATGATTTCAGCTTTACATCCGTTGCTACTCAACAATTCCGCTAAAAGAGGCTGGTGGAGGCATAATCCAATGGATTCCCAATTTGATTCCGTTTGCAAACGCTTTGAAAGGCAAAAAAAACAAATTAATAATTAAAAAGTGCTTTTAATGAACGAAATTTAGGAATAATGAAAAAGAAAGGAACGCCAATGAATACGGCCGAATTGCAGCGGTGAAATTTAAAATGAGAAATTCGATTACGAAAGAAGCATTCTTTTCAGGATTCTCGGTGATCCGTCCGGTGATCGCGTGAAGGACTTTCGTGAAAAAGTGTGTGCCCGGCATCCCCTCGCAATGGCCCAATGGTTAAGGTCCTTTTTGTTATGAAAAAGGAAACAACAGATGGATGGGCCCCACTTTTTGATTTGCAGAATGTCATTTTTGGATGCTTGTTCATGGTACAATGCGCGACTTGCGTTCACTCGGACGGCGGCGACAATGAGTATGGTCGGTTTTCTGCTGGGACTTGGCGACCGACACGGAGAAAACATGCTATTGGACGTGAAGACTGGAGGTAAAGGCTGTCTATGGACAGACTTCTCGGAATTTGAACGGATTTTTCGGTGCCTAAAATCAATGAGTTTGAAAATTTATTTGCAATTTTGATACCATTTTTCCAAAAACCCGGGTTTATCCAATTCGTTGGCCAAAATCTACCGGAACTTTAAGATTTGATCCACGTGGACTTCAACATTCTGTTTGACAAGGGCGAATATCTGAAGGTGCCTGAGGTATGTGTGCCTGGGGTTAATGTTTTGTGAATTGTAACGAATGTGGTCATTGGTGTGCACAGATTGTACCATTCCGTCTCACTCGCAATATGGTCGATGGATTCGGCGCCACGGGGGTCGAGGGAACCTTCAGAAGATCGTGTGAAAAAGTCTTAAAGGTAACGGCAACGGCAGAAAATGTTCTCATTTTCATATTCAATCTGTACTAATTTTTTCTTTTTTAACATCATCTTTATCAAAAACCAGAAAATAGTGATTTAGATGCCACAAAGAATACAATAGCGGAATTGCTAAAAAGCAAAGTGTTTTCAAGGTAATGCGGGCCGAGCGTCGCATGCTCGGCACGGTTCTGTGCGCATTTGCTTACGATCCGCTGCTTGAATGGACCACAACAGAGGCCAGGAACCAGCAGTACAGACAAGTCAGGAGTTGACAAAGAATTGAAACTAGACGGAGCTGTACTCAGAAAAAAGGGAGTTTTTAAGAGAGGAAGTACAAATTTCGGTACCGGTTGAATAACCAAAAGTACTTTTTGGCTTGGTAAACCGACATTTCGGCTTTTTTTGTTGTAGATAGTTTTTGTCCAATTCTTTAACAAAAAGCATTTAATAACCTTTAATTTTTAAGTACGGAGGAACTGCACTGCAGTCGCAGGACAATGCCAGCAACACAATCGAAATGATAAATGTGCGTTGGAATTGAAGTGAATGTTGTTATCCATTCTCATCAGCAGATGCGCCTTGCTGGACACATTGTCACCGCGCGTTTCAATCCGCCGAAAACTTGCGCAGTGCCGATGAGCGTCGGGGGGCAGGTCGCCAGACTGATTGAGATAGCGACGGACGACGCGAACCTTTCTGCGATGTACATCGGATGGAGTGCTTTCATTTAAATGTGCTGCTGCTGCTGGTGCTTTTGGTGATCTCGTGGCTTTTGCTTTTTGAAAATCTTTTGTTTTTTGTCAACGTTTCTTCGATCTCCACTTTATATCTCGTCTTTTTGCTGCCGGTCTCATCACTTTCAATTGGTGCCTTTAAATGCTCTCTCAGTTTGTTTTTTTCTATTGTATAAATGAATCTCATTTTAAAACAAAGGCATTTTTATCGGTTGGTACACACACATTAGTAACTTAAATAGACATTAAAAAGTACACCATACTACCGACGAAAGCGGGGCGTGTCATTAACAAACTACGGAATGGGAGGGGAGGGGGAGGGAATTTGGCGATGGATGGTGTGGAAATGCATTTCCGGCCTGCCCATTATTCCATTCACATGTTCAAGAAGGGGTCCGCGCGGTGTCTGAATTGTCGCACATTCGCGCGCATTGTCCTACGTGTGCTTTCCTGTTCCCTCTTGAACTTTTTGATCATTTAAATGCTCTTAAAGACCGTCCCCGTCGTCCCTTTTGCCTCTTTCAATCCGTTCAGTCAGCAGACAGACTTTCCTCATCAATGAATTTTCCAATTACGTAAATGCTGTGCCCCTCCCCCTCCCCTCCCCCGCCCCTTTTTTGTGTTATCGATTCATTCAATGCAATTTTTGAAGTTGCCCGCCCTCATTTGTCAGCACAGATTCATTCAAGCACAATTGTGTCGTCGAGGGGACGGCGATTGATCGACGGAGGAGGGCAATGAGTGCATTGGAGGAAAAGGGAAAAGCGGGAGAAGACATTTTCACCTCATCCATTCCTTCATCAAAAAGCACAAGACAAAATCAGCGATCTGTGTTCATTAATCTCTTCTTCAACCCCCAGTGGATTTTGTCTCTATGAACACTTTTATTTCAAAACCGTTATTCAAAAAAAAAACATAAAACAAAAAAAGAGGAACCCGACAAAGTGTCCTTTTATTTGTTAGTCCCACTTAGAGCCCGGCGGGAACGGGATTCCCGCGGAAAAAGTACGGGAATCCCGTTCCCGTCTTTTTTTGCCGGACGGGATTTTTAACGGGAACGGGAAAAAGACGAGAATCCCGTTCCCGTCCCGTTGGACTTTAAATTCCCGTTCCCGGAAATTCTATTTTTAGTCTTTTTCCCGCCGGGATTCCCGTCAAGAATAGTACGGGAATAGTACGGGAACGGGAAAAACACAGGAATCCCGTTCCTTTTAAATTTGAAAACCCCGTTCCCGGAATTTTTTTTTTACCGGGCTCTAGTCCCACGGGGCGGATCGGTTCAGAGCCGGCACGGTTCAGTGCCCACGGTTCAGTGCCCACTATAAATGCGACGTTTCAGTGCCAAGATTTTTTCCCCCGAAATATTGATATTTTCAATTCCGCTTAGAATTTTTAAGTAAATAAAGTTCAGTAGTTTCACGAAAAAGCGCGATCCCGGATCCTGAAACATCCGGCCGGAGTTTGGCCCGCAGCCGGACATTGATAATTTATATTATTTTTAGGGGTAAAATTGTAGTTTATGGGCATGTCACCGAATTTGACTTTTTATAGCTCAATCGACAGAGCTCGCTGAGCTGAGCACGAATAGTTAAAATTAATCGGTGGCAAGCACTTTGAAGCAAGTTATGAGCCCGGGAATTGTCTTTTGACTGGGGACTCAGTTGTCCACCGATTAAAAAATGGGCAAAATCAAGCATATAGGCTTTAAAAATTACGATGGCTTTCTGGTTACAGGTGTCTGCGGAGAACGGGCGTTCATTTTTACTTTTGGTACTGAAATGCCCCTTTTTCACTGGGACTTAGTCGGCCGGCCAAAAGGCGTCTGATCGTGTTCCCTCATATCTAGATCAATTTGTCTCGTCGAGAGCTTTAGAATGATACTAAATTTTGAGTGATTTTGCCCATTTTTTAATCAGTGGACAACTGAGTCCCCAGTCAAAAGACACTTCAGTCCCGGGTTCATAACTTGCTTCAAAGTGCTTGCCCCCGATTAATTTTAGCATATTCGTGCTCAGCTCAGCGAGCTCTGTCGATTGAGCTATAAAAAGTCAAATTCGGTGACATGCCCATAAACTACAATTTTTCCTTTTTAGGATTCACTTAATAAACTTACGGGCTCTAATCTAACCCCCAATTTGCGTCTCTCGTCTCGCCATGGACTTGTTTGTGTCCTCCTTGGAATACATTGGCGGTCTTTTTGATGTGGTAATTATTTTGTTTTACGCTTTTTTGGGTTGCTTCCACTAAATTGTTTTCCCCGCTTTTTAAGGTCGATTTGGTCGTACTTGGTGCAATAGCAGTGTTCGCGGTTGGCTATTATGTCAGAACTCAAACGCTTTCCGCTAGCAGCAAAATCCGATTCCCAGAAAGCACGCCCATCCGCAATGGTACCCTGGAGAAGGTGGACCGTTCGTTCCTGGGCCGAATGAAATCGGAAGATCGTCAGGTCTCAAGCCGTTGCCGTTGCTGATCGAGACAATTCCTTCCATTTGCCTCTTTAGATTCTGATTCTCTTCGGCTCTCAGACGGGCACTGCGGAAGAGCTCGCCGGTCGTATGGCCAAAGATTTGTCCAGATTTGGGAAGAAGCCTTTGCTTATGGATCCCGAAGAGATTGAGGCGGAAGATTTGCCGAAAATCGTCGAACTAACCGACCCAGTGCTGTTGCTGTTTGTCGCGACGTACGGCGAGGGCGACCCGACGGACAATGCACAAGCACTGCATGAGTTCTTCACCAATGCGGACTGTGACCTTGCCGGACTGAAATACGTGGTTTGTTCTGAGGCTGAGCCGGGGATTTCATCAAACGGAGGCATTCGAGCTGTTCAGGTGTTCGGTCTTGGGAACAAAACTTACGAACACTTCAACGCGGTCGGAAAGTTCTTTGACAAGCGACTGGAGGAGCTGGGCGCTGAGCGCGTGTTCGAAATGGGAATCGCCGACGACGACGCCAACTTGGAGGAGGACTTTATGCGGTTAGTTCTGTTCTGGAGGGGGAGAGGGGGGGGGGTGGGGATGTTCATTGTGTGTGGACAAAACAAAGTTCAGTTGGAGGGAACTCTTTCTGCCGACACTTGCACAGCGCTTCAGCTGGGATTTGGTTGGCAACGGCGCTTTGGACCGTCAGTATCGCCTTGAGATAATAGGCGAGCCGACCAAACACCTTTTTACCGGCGAGTTCGGCCGCATCGGTGCCTACGAAAGACAACGACCGTAAGTTTTATCCCCCGGCGAATTTTTGTTTAAAAACCTCAATAGTATACCCTGTCTTGGCTTTGGTCGTCCTGTTTTGTTTTTTCAGTGAAGATAGGAAAAGGTGTTAAATTTATTGACAAAATTGTGCAACTTTCAAGAACAAAAAAAAAATTTCCGGAGTGCGCAACCCCTCCAATTTTCGATTACACACGGTGTGAATCCGTTTTTGTTTAGACCATTCGAGCCAAAGAATCCGTTCCTGTCAACAATCGCGGTTAACCGTGAATTGCATTTACCGAGCAGCGATCGCTCGTGTCGCCACGTCGAGTTTTCTGTGGACAAAGCTCTGATCAGATACGAAGCCGGAGATCACATTGCCATTTTCCCGACCAACGATTTGGGGTTGGTGGACGTGCTAGCCAGCCTGTTGGAAGTGGACTTGGACACGGTGTTCAAGCTGGTTAATACGGATGGTAAGTTCAACCAGAGACATTTGGCCGGGGACATAAAAATTGGGCTTGAAGAAAAACGTTAAGGGGGCTGAGGCTCAGCCAGCCGCTGAGCCTTAAATCTAAAATGGAACATTGTTATTAATACTTTAACCACATTTTTGAAATCAACATTTGGCAAAATGAATTTTAAAAATTAGCATTTTGTTTGGAGGTTTGGAATTTTTCTCCATTTGCGCTTAACACGTTCAAATTTTAATTTTAGTGGAGAGCACCAAAAAACACCCCTTCCCATGCCCCTGCACATTTCGAACAGCTGTAAGCGATTTGTTTTTATTGTGTAAATCCACAGAATTGCCCTTTTAAGTTGACTCATTACGTGGACATTTGCTCTCCCGTCAAATCGCACGTGTTGAAGGCGCTCGTCGAATTTTCGGCGGACGAAGCGACGAAGGACAAACTTTCGCTGCTGAGTACGGCTTCGGAGGATGGATTGGTCGGTAAAAAGGGCACACATATAGTAAAAGTACTCCCCCAAAAACGCGTTTATTCTTTTTGTGAGTGCTTTTATTAGCGATTGGACGGAAGTATTTTAATTCACCCTAACATTCAGCACGAGTACGCTCAATTCATCGCGAAAGAGCGACGGAACATTGTGGATGTGTTGCAGCACTTTCCGTCCTGCAAACCTCCGTTGGATTTGCTGCTTGAACTTCTTCCCCGTCTGCAGGCGCGCTACTACAGCATTTCCTCGTCTCCGCGAATCGATGCTTCGCGCGTGGCGGTCACCGCTGTTGTGCTTCGCTATCAGATGGGCGATCGATTGGTCAAGGGCGTCTGCACCAACTTTTTGTCCGACCGTACCGAGGGCGCATCCGCCCCGGTGTTCATCCGCAAGTCCACGCTCCGGTTGCCGCACCGTCTGCAGACACCGGTGGTCATGATTGGACCCGGCACTGGACTGGCACCATTCCGAGGCTTTCTGCATGAGCGAGTGTGGCATAAGAAACAGGGCAAAGAGGTGGGCGAGATGCATTTGTTCTTCGGATGTCGCCATCCGGAACATGACCACATCTACAAGGACGAGATGGAGGTGAAGCATTCTGGCTGGGCTATGGTTGCCAAACGCATAAATTCTCATGTTGAGGAATTCGAGCGAATCGGCCTTCTGACACAACATCACGTGGCTTACTCCCGCTTTCAAAGCGAAAAGGTGTACGTGCAGCACAAATTGTGGGAAAACAGGCAGCGCATTTGGGAACTCGTTCAGGAAGGGGCGGCTGTTTACGTCTGCGGGTGAGGAGAAATTGGATTAAACTGACTATGAGGGGGGTTTTGGGGTAGGCGGAAAGCCCGGTCGTTCGTAGTGTTTTTTTGTTACACGTTTTGCTTAAACTTTTTACTCTAAAGTCAACGCATCACAGAGACGCCCGTAACATGGCAAGGGACGTGCAGAACATGTTCTACAAAATATTCGCCGAGGTGGGCGGGCTTAGCGAGCAGGAGTCGCAGAAGATGATGAAGGATATGGAGAAGCAGCGGCGGTACCAAGCGGATGTGTGGTCGTGAGCGTGGGAAAGTGAATGACGGGACCTGTAAGAATAGGAAGACGTACAACGACAACTTGACGAGACGGGCGACTTAACTATTCGGAGAGACTTAGCCATATGACACAACAATTCTAACCTTAAGAAATATTACAAAACATTGTCCTTTGCCCATTCATCATATCTCATCTTATCTGTCACAAATTACGATGGTATAAAACAATAAAAGGCACTCTGTTTGCAGGGTGGCCATAGGGGAAAGGGACGTAAAATTATTAAAATAATAATTTTGCTACACATTGTCATTCCGGAAGAAAAACTAAGCTATGACTTAGTTTTCTATCTGAAAAAAGATAGCCATTTCTTTATTACTTAAGAATCTTATTTTTTAAAGGAAAAAAAATTATTAAAATAATAATTTTGCTACACATTGTCATTCCGGAAGAAAAACTAAGCAATGACTTAGTTTTCTATCTGAAAAAAGATAGCCAATTCTTTATTAGTTAAGAATCATATTTTAAAAAAGAAAACTAAGTCATAGCTTAGTTTTTCTTCCGGAATGACAATGTGTAGCAAAATTATTATTTTAATAATTTTTTTTTCCTTTAAAAAATAAGATTCTTAAGTAATAAAGAAATGGCTATCTTTTTTCAGATAGAAAACTAAGTCATAGCTTAGTTTTTCTTCCGGAATGACAATGTGTAGCAAAATTATTATTTTAATAATTTTTTTTCCTTTAAAAAATAAGATTCTTAAGTAATAAAGAAATGGCTATCTTTTTTCAGATAGAAAACTAAGTCATAGCTTAGTTTTTCTTTCCGGAATGACAATGTGTAGCAAAATTATTATTTTAATAATTTTTTTTCCTTTAAAAAATAAGATTCTTAAGTAATAAAGAATTGGCTATCTTTTTTCAGATAGAAAACTAAGTCATAGCTTAGTTTTTCTTCCGGAATGACAATGTGTAGCAAAATTATTATTTTAATAATTTTTTTTCCTTTAAAAAATAAGATTCTTAAGTAATAAAGAAATGGCTATCTTTTTTCAGATAGAAAACTAAGTCATAGCTTAGTTTTTCTTCCGGAATGACAATGTGTAGCAAAATTATTATTTTAATAATTTTTTTTCCTTTAAAAAATAAGATTCTTAAGTAATAAAGAATTGGCTATCTTTTTTCAGATAGAAAACTAAGTCATAGCTTAGTTTTTCTTCCGGAATGACAATGTGTAGCAAAATTATTATTTTAATAATTTTTTTTCCTTTAAAAAATAAGATTCTTAAGTAATAAAGAAATGGCTATCTTTTTTCAGATAGAAAACTAAGTCATAGCTTAGTTTTTCTTCCGGAATGACAATGTGTAGCAAAATTATTATTTTAATAATTTTTTTTCCTTTAAAAAATAAGATTCTTAAGTAATAAAGAAATGGCTATCTTTTTTCAGATAGAAAACTAAGTCATAGCTTAGTTTTTCTTCCGGAATGACAATGTGTAGCAAAATTATTATTTTAATAATTTTTTTTCCTTTAAAAAATAAGATTCTTAAGTAATAAAGAAATGGCTATCTTTTTTCAGATAGAAAACTAAGTCATAGCTTAGTTTTTCTTCCGGAATGACAATGTGTAGCAAAATTATTATTTTAATAATTTTTTTTCCTTTAAAAAATAAGATTCTTAAGTAATAAAGAAATGGCTATCTTTTTTCAGATAGAAAACTAAGTCATAGCTTAGTTTTTCTTCCGGAATGACAATGTGTAGCAAAATTATTATTTTAATAATTTTTTTTCCTTTAAAAAATAAGATTCTTAAGTAATAAAGAAATGGCTATCTTTTTTCAGGCAGTTGGAGGGAACCTTTGGAGTGAGGTAGGGGGGGTGGGTGTTCATGGTGTGGACCGTGAGACCCCACTTGCACAGCGCTTCAGCTGGGATTTGGTTGGCAACGGCGCTTTGGACCGTCAGTATCGCCTTGAGATAATAGGGGAGCCGACCAAACATCTTTTTACCGGCGAGTTCGGCCGCATCGGTGCCTACGAAAGACAACGACCGTAAGTTTTATCCCCCGGCGAATTTTTGTTTAAAAACCTCAATAGTATACCCTGTCTTGGCTTCGATCGTCCAGGGCCAGCTTTAATCTCAAATTTATTGAAAAAATTGTGTAACTTTCAAGAACAAATTTTCTGAGTGCGCAACCCCTCCAATTTTCGATTACACACGGCGTGAATCCGTTTTTGTTTAGACCATTCGAGCCAAAGAATCCGTTCCTGTCAACAATCGCGGTTAACCGTGAATTGCATTTACCGAGCAGCGATCGCTCGTGTCGCCACGTCGAGTTTTCTGTGGACAAAGCTCTGATCAGATACGAAGCCGGAGATCACATTGCCATTTTCCCGACCAACGATTTGGGCTTGGTGGACGTGCTAGCCAGCCTGTTGGAAGTGGACTTGGACACGGTGTTCAAGCTGGTTAATACGGATGGTAAGTTCAACCAGTAGCATTTGGCCGTTTAGAAAAAAGTTTTAAATCTAAAATGGAACATTGTTATTAATATTTTAACCACATTTTTGAAATCAATATTTGGCAAAATGAATTTTAAAAATTAGCATTTTGTTTGGAGGTTTGGAATTTTTCTCCATTTGCGCTTAACACGTTCAAATTTTAATTTTAGTGGAGAGCACCAAAAAACACCCTTTTCCGTGCCCCTGCACATTTCGAACAGCTGTAAGCGATTTGTTTTTATTGTATGAATCCACAGAATTGCCCTTTTAAGTTGACTCATTACGTGGACATTTGCTCTCCCGTCAAATCGCACGTGTTGAAGGCGCTCGTCGAATTTTCGGCGGACGAAGCGACGAAAGACAAACTTTCGCTGCTGAGTACGGCTTCGGAGGATGGATTGGTCGGTAAAAAGGGCACACATATAGTAAAAGTACTCCCTCAAAAACGCGTTTATTCTTTTTGTGAGTGCTTTCATTAGCAACTTTTTTGGACGAAAGTATTTAATTCACCCATTTTTGATTTGTCCAATAACATTCAGCACGAGTACGCTCAATTCATCGTGAAAGAGCGGCGGAACATTGTGGATGTGTTGCAGCACTTTCCGTCCTGCAAACCTCCGTTGGATTTGCTGCTTGAACTTCTTCCCCGTCTGCAGGCGCGCTACTACAGCATTTCCTCGTCTCCGCGAATCGATGCTTCGCGCGTGGCGGTCACCGCTGTTGTGCTTCGCTATCAGATGGGCGATCGATTGGTCAAGGGCGTGTGCACCAACTTTTTGTCCGACCGTGCCGAGGGCGCATCCGCCCCGGTGTTCATCCGCAAGTCCACGCTCCGGTTGCCGCACCGTCTGCAGACACCGGTGGTCATGATTGGACCCGGCACTGGACTGGCACCATTCCGAGGCTTTCTGCATGAGCGAGTGTGGCATAAGAAACAGGGCAAAGAGGTGGGCGAGATGCATTTGTTCTTCGGATGTCGCCATCCGGAACATGACCACATCTACAAGGACGAGATGGAGGTGAAGCATTCTGGCTGGGCTATGGTTGCCAAACGCATAAATTCTCATGTTGAGGAATTCGAGCAAATCGGCCTTCTGACACAACATCACGTGGCTTACTCCCGCTTTCAAAGCGAAAAAGTGTACGTGCAGCACAAATTGTGGGAAAACAGGCAGCGCATTTGGGAACTCGTTCAGGAAGGGGCGGCTGTTTACGTCTGCGGGTGAGGAGAAATTGGATTAAACTGACTATGAGGGGGGTTTTGAGGTAGGCGGAAAGCCCGGTCGTTCGTAGTGTTTTTTTGTTACACGTTTTGCTTAAACTTTTTACTCTAAAGTCAACGCATCACAGAGACGCCCGTAACATGGCAAGGGACGTGCAGAACATGTTCTACAAAATATTCGCCGAGGTGGGCGGGCTTAGCGAGCAGGAGTCGCAGAAGATGATGAAGGATATGGAGAAGCAGCGACGGTACCAAGCGGATGTGTGGTCGTGAGCGTGGGAAAGTGAATGACGGGGCCTGTAAGAATAGGAAGACGTACAACGACAACTTGACGAGACGGGCGACTTAACTATTCGGAGAGACTTAGCCATATGACACAACAATTCTAACCTTAAGAAATTTTACAAAACATTGTCCTTTGCCCATTCATCATATCTCATCTTATCTGTCACAAATTACGATGGTATAAAACAATAAAAGACAGTTTTCAGGGTGGTTATAGTATGATTTGTCAGGTTTTCCTGATTTTTCATGTTGCTTGATTTCAGCAATTTACTCGTCAAAAAAAGAATATGAGACAAATCACACAGAAGTTGGGTCCTAAAGACTAATGTCCGCATATCTCAGCACCAAAACTCTTCGCCGTCGAAAAGGAATTTGACTCGGTCTTGAGGGGCCGGGGAAGCGGAGGATCGATCGGATGGGAGAAGAATGGAAGAGGAAGAGGAGGCAGAGGCCGAAAGGAAGAAGACGGAGGGACGGAAGTGCCATTTTGAAATGGAAGTGACGCATTGAGAGGGCGATGGAAGTGCGTAAGAGGACGAGTCCACTTCACCCTTTGGGGGACGACGATCCATCCAAACGGTTCCAACGTTGACGATCCGGTTTGGTGGGAGGTAAAGAGTGAGCGGAAGACGCCCGAAGGGCTGTTGGACAAACTGAAACAATACGAAGATAATGCAACAGAAAAGAGAAAGGCATTGGACAAGGCGCCATCCGAAGCACTCCGCCGAGTCTTCACAGTCCGTCAGACCATCTGAAACAGCAAAAAGTTGGGGGGTTTTGGCATTCTCTCTCAGATCGGGCACGACCGACCTCCGTCGTTGTCGCGTCCGTCGTCGCAACTTTGTTCCTTCCCAAATTGGCAATGGTCGCCAAAATGTGCCGAGTCGCATTGGCACCGCCACCCGTCAGAAAACAATTCGCAGTGGCCTCCGTCCAAACAGTTCCGAGGACAAATTTCTTTAAAAAAAATGCCTGATTGGCACGAACTTTCCGACGAAAAGGAAGAAGCCAAAGATTGGTCGACTTCGGCACCTTCGTCTCGCGTCAGCGGAAGCCATTTCTCACCCGAAACGATCTTCTGCCAGTCGTGCTCCCTGGGGGTTCGCCGAAGCCGGGCTAACAGAACAATTCGGGCTTTGGGGGAGAAACGCCTGTTTACTGGCTAAAAGCGGCAACTTTTAAAAGAAAAAATTTCTATACTTACTGGTTGTGAAAGTTCCGCATGTGTAAATCGTACCGATTTGCACGCCTTGTCCCTCTCAGCACAAACAAGCAATTGTTTGTTCGGCATTTGAAGTAACATCGATGGTATCTTGTATACATCACCAGCCGCATGTTTAAAAATTCCATTAAAATCAACATTCCGGTCAAGGTACATCGTTCTTGTTCCGGAAACGGTATAAGTTCCCAAGGGTCCTCCAGGATGATCGAAAAAAATTCTTGGTGAAAATTTGCAAACCCCATTAAAGATATTTTTTGGAAAACAATCCAATTAATAAAAGATTCCGTAAATCCTCTTTAGCAGCACAACAAATTAAATAATTATTAAACAAAAACAATCGTTCCAAACAATCATCCCTTCAGGCGTTGAGCGGATGCTGTCATCGACCAAGTCAAAACTGACCGCCTGAGTAACCACTTCGGTCTGTTGCTC
Source organism: Globodera pallida (assembly GCA_020449905.1). Lineage (NCBI taxonomy): Eukaryota > Metazoa > Nematoda > Chromadorea > Rhabditida > Heteroderidae > Globodera > Globodera pallida. The sequence goes on along the minus strand of JAIXHY010000009.1, from coordinate 5,922,937 downwards.
AAATACTTTGATGGCGGCTTAAACAAACCATTGGATTTAATTATAAGTTCCAATCAACAGAATACCATGGACGTCGTCAACCTCGGAGCCTTTCGCATGCCCAATCAAGGCGAACTCAGCATGGTTGTCGGGGCCTCCTTCCTAAGAATGTTGATAACCTCGCTAGTAGATATTCCCCAGTGGATAAAAATGCTTGACGACGGTGGACACATAATTCCCTTGGTACGCATTTCAGAAGCGTATTTTGCAACAAAATTCCTAAATTAGATTTTATCAATCTCCCGTAAAGTCAAAATCATCTTTGGCATTTCACTCACCTCCAACAGTCTTCGTTGAAGCTACTTTGGCGCACCGAATCGCTGTCACGCAATGCAAATGCATACGCCACCCAACGATTGATCTTCGCGTTCAACAATTATTTGTTCTGGGGGTCGGTTTCCATTCCCCCATGGGGGCAGGCCGCAGAGGTGCGTTGTCACGGTAAACGATGCTCGGCGGCCCGATGACTCGGAAATCGACGTGCAGCGGAGTGTTCTCAAAGCGAACTGAAACCTTCGTCAGTATTCGTTGTTGACGAGCTGAAGCGCGCCCTTCACCCGTTCGTTGTGTACTTTCAAAACAGTTGGTGGCACCGCAGTAGCACTAATCATTTCCTAAACGTTTCCTTTCTTTCAATTAGCTGAAAACACTGCATAACTTACACGGTTCGCGGACTGCTCGCCCTTCACGCGTTGACCGTCCAGGACATAACAAAGCTATGAAAGCACACTGTCAAGGAGTCAACTGTGAACCAAAACCTCCATGTGGTAGTACGCCGGCTCGCCCATTCTGCGTTGACTGACGAGAAGAGGTGCTTTCGGAAACCTGAAAGCCAAGAAATTAACGACTCCATAAACGCAATTAAATTGCCAACTTACTGGAGCTCCTTGTGGTACTGCTCTCGGAAGTACCGCTGGATGCTAATGTTCCCACTGATTTGGTGGTTGATGTAAGTGTTCTCAGCGTTTGTCCTCCGCCACCGTTTGGCTTCGTGACGGCATCGATCGATGCGGAAGAAACGACCAGACGGCCCATAGCGCGGTTCCGCATAAATTCCTAAAGAACAGAAGCATATTAATTTGCTCTGTATGAGATTAATAGAAATCTCGAGAATGCTCTGAAAAGTCACAAACCGTTAAGTCCAGCGCAAATTAACTCATGGTCGTGATTTGTGATGTCGACAGTTTCAATGTTGCTACCTTCCCGCGGGATAAAAATCTTCGCTTTTTCCAAGACACTCATGTCCGGTATGTGGAAGGCGGACTAGATACAGAAGATAAGGAAGGAATACGGACACAGAATTGGGTACCTTCTTCGTCTGAATGACAATGCTTGGCGTCATCGGTGTCCTTGCTCGCCTGAACAAAGTTTTGACCATTATTTGTGATAAATCAAACCTTTAATGATTCGACAGCCCTTTTAGGTCCAATGCCGAGGAACGAATGATTGGATTCAAAGATCGGGCATTCTCTCGTGTCAAAACCATATTCCGTTGGAGCCAAAAACAAATCCGATACGACGAGAATTCGATGAATCTCTGACTAAAAATTTGAAATCAAAAAGTTCATTCTTCCAAGCAAAAACTTACTTATCCAGTTTGACCGATTGCGACGTTGCAATGTCGAGAAAATTCGGCTCAAAAAGGCGAAGCTTTCTTTCTGATCGGCTGCTGACACCGTTGATGGTTACTTCATAATGATAGATGGTCTCAGTTTACCGAGGAGGTTTACTCGCCTGCTTTTCCCGGAGACTTCTTGGGCTCGAGGAGTGTCGACCCGAAACTGACCTAAACGACCCAAGGATTCGCGTTATGTTCAACAATTGCTGATACATTTCGTGACTCCAGAAGTCGCGACATTTCATCGGGCTTTCGAATTTGCGGATTGACCCTTGTTTGTATTAATGGCGTGATCATGTTTGTTGGTGCTGTTATGCCGATAACAATATTTTCTTATTATTATTATTACCTTAATTGGCGGGGATTTGAAACTGATGTAACAATATAAGGCTCTAAGACATTTCACCATTAATGGAAAAACGAACGTTTTAACAACACCTGTGGAGAAATGGATTTTGCTTCTGGGACGTATAGGAAATACGAATCTGATTTCCATTTCGGCCGAAATGATTTCAAATGCTATGTGCTCTGCTTGAGTAGCGCTTTTTTAAAGACTCATTTGGCGACACTTGACTTTTTAACTTTGTTTAGTTTTTGCAACGAATTCATTTTGTAAAAAGATTAAATGGGTGCGGTACGTTTCAGTACGGCAAAGTTTGGAAAGCTATCCTATATTATAATTTAGAGTGTTTGTAACGTTTTTTGAATTTGGCAAGACGATGCGCCAAGAGGGTAAAGGATGAAGAAGGTTAGACGAGAGAACTAGAAGAAATAGTGTGGAAAGTGAAGAGACTTTTGACAGAGAAGGAGAGGAAAAATGAGTGATAAGGTGGGGAAGAGATATTGAGCAAATGTCTACGCTGCCCGCTGTGTCGCGCGCGCAGCTGACGCGTACGCCACTCGCTGCTGAGGGGCAAAGATTTGGGGTTGATAAAGAAAAAAGAAGGGAGCCAAACAATGTTGTTTGTGGTGTAGTGGATAGCGCTTACGCTTCCGTTAGTGATTGTGTTGGTTCAATTCCCCGAATGTAAAATTTTTTTTTCAATTAATTAATATTAAACTAAGTGTTTTAAATGCATTTTTTTATTAAGATTTTTTAAACAACAATCTAAAAAACTAAAACCCGTGCAAAAATAAAAATGCACGGCATGGAAGGGAAGAAAGGAATGAAGGAGGTGGGGAAGCAAGAATGAATGAAAGGGAAGAAAGGAATAGATGAACGGAGGGGAAGAAGAAGAGAAGAAAGGAGGAGGTAGTGTCAACGAAGAAAATGCCAAAGAAAAGATGCCAAAAAGGGAAAATGCTTGGGAGGAAATGCCAAAGTGTAGAGAATGCCAAAGGGAAAATGCCAAAAGGAAAATGCCGCAAGAAAGAAATTCCCAAAAGAGAAAATGCCAAAGAAGAGAAAATGCCAAATGGTATAAAATGCCAAAAGGGGAAAATTGGGAGGAAATGGCAAAGTGTAGAGAATGCCAAAGGGAAAATGCCAAAAAGAAAAATGCCAAAGGGAAAATGCCAAAAAGAAAAATGCCAAAGGGAAAATGCCAAAAAGGGAAAATGCTTGGGAGGAAATGCCAAAGTGTAGAGAATGCCAAAAAGGGAAAATGCTTGGGAGGAAATGCCAAAGTGTAGAGAATGCCAAAGGGAAAATGCTTGGGAGGAAATGCCAAAGTGTAGAGAATGTCAAAGGGAAAATGCTTGGGAGGAAATGCCAAAGTGTAGAGAATGCCAAAGGGAAAATGCCAAAAGGAAAATGCCGCAAGAAAGAAATTCCCAAAAGAGAAAATGCCAAAGAAGAGAAAATGCCAAATGGTATAAAATGCCAAAAGGGGAAAATTGGGAGGAAATGGCAAAGTGTAGAGAATGCCAAAGGGAAAATGCCAAAAAGAAAAATGCCAAAGGGAAAATGCCAAAAAGAAAAATGCCAAAGGGAAAATGCCAAAAAGGGAAAATGCTTGGGAGGAAATGCCAAAGTGTAGAGAATGCCAAAGGGAAAATGCTTGGGAGGAAATGCCAAAGTGTAGAGAATGTCAAAGGGAAAATGCTTGGGAGGAAATGCCAAAGTGTAGAGAATGCCAAAGGGAAAATGCCAAAAGGAAAATGCCGCAAGAAAGAAATTCCCAAAAGAGAAAATGCCAAAGAAGAGAAAATGCCAAATGGTATAAAATGCCAAAAGGGGAAAATTGGGAGGAAATGGCAAAGTGTAGAGAATGCCAAAGGGAAAATGCCAAAAAGAAAAATGCCAAAGGGAAAATGCCAAAAAGAAAAATGCCAAAGGGAAAATGCCAAAAAGGGAAAATGCTTGGGAGGAAATGCCAAAGTGTAGAGAATGCCAAAGGGAAAATGCCAAAAAGGGAAAATGCTTGGGAGGAAATGCCAAAGTGTAGAGAATGCCAAAGGGAAAATGCTTGGGAGGAAATGCCAAAGTGTAGAGAATGTCAAAGGGAAAATGCCAAAAAGGGAAAATGCTTGGGAGGAAATGCCAAAGTGTAGAGAATGTCAAAGGGAAAATGCCAAAAAGGGAAAATGCTTGGGAGGAAATGCCAAAGTGTAGAGAATGCCAAAGGGAAAATGCCAAAAGGAAAATGCCGCAAGAAAGAAATTCCCAAAAGAGAAAATGCCAAATGGTATAAAATGCCAAAAGGGGAAAATGCTAAAGGGAGGAAATGGCAAAAGGGCAAGTTCAAAGGAGAAAAGTGCCAAAAAAGAAAATGCCAAAAATTGAAAATGCCAAAGGGGAGAAAATGCCAGCAAAACAATGCCAAAGGGAAAAAAAATGCCAAATGGAGGAAAATTCCAAAGGGGGGGGGGGAAATGCCAAATGGAGAAAAATGCCAAAGGGGAGAAATGCCAAAAAGGGAAATGCCAAAAGGGAGAAATGTACAAGGGGAGAAGAGGGAAAAAAATGCCAAAAGGAAGAACAAAAGGGAAAAATGCCAAAAGTAAGTAAGTCAAATGGGAGAAAATGCCAAAATTTCAAAATGCTAAAAAGGAAAATGCGAAATGCCAAAAGGGAGAAAATGCCAAAAGTTTAAAATGCTAAGGGAAAATGCCAAAGAAGAAATTTCCAAAAAAAAAAAAAGCTTAGACGTATTTCAGTTAAATCAGTTCAAATATATCGTACTTTCTAGCGGTTGGTGCGCCGTTAGGCGCACCTAAACCGCTAGTATCACTATAACTTAACGATGGAAATAGCAAGGAAATACAATTAAATATGGCATTGAGCTTTGGCGTTATGTAAATGCGAGAATTACAGCAGAAATCGAGTTGGCCACACATCGAACACAAGAATTTTTGATTAAACACACCGATTTGCCTAATTTTTTGCACAGAGCTTCTTAACACTATGCTCTATCATTTAATACGAATTTTATTTGTTTTTATACGATTTTTTTCGAGTTAGAGAGTAACAAATATCGAAAATAAAAATTAAATTAAGAAATGTCCGAGAAACACGAAATTAATAAGAAAAATGTTGACGAAAGATGGGCAAAAACGCCGAAAGAGGAAGGAATGGCGACGTTCATCCGGACGTCACATGAATGAAGCCATTTCAGGTCCAAAAACACTCATTTTAATAAAGCCATTTCAGCTTAGCAAACATTTAAAATTTAAATTTTTTTATTGTTGACATAACGCCAACGCTCAATGCCATTAATTCCTCGTTAAGTTATAGTGTTAATACCCAAAAACATCGATTACACTCAAGCGGGGTTGAACTTGCACTATCCGACTACCGTAGTTTATGCATTTTTTTGAAATCCAATTCACCACGCGTGCAATTCTGCTATTTCCAAAGTTATTGGGGCGTAAGTTATAGTGTATATGTAACTTTATTCAATCTTTACTAAACCAGTCGTGCTTGGTACCTTTAAAAAAGCTTTGTCTTTAGAAATTTCATTAAGAAAAAGCTAAGCAATACAAAACTTTTCAAAAAAGTTATAGTCATACAAACAAACAAAGTTCGGGTTTTCGGGCTAATTTTGTTTGTATGGCTGCTATAACTTTCTTGGAGAGTTTCGTATCGCTTATTACCAAGCACTTCAAAAATAACTTTAAATTCTCTATTTTTTTTCTACCGACAATTCGTAATTTTGAAAGCCTACTGTATATGAATGATTTTGCCCATTTTTAATCAATGACCAACTGAGTCCCCACTGAAAAGTACATTTCAGTCCCGGACTCATAACTTGCTTCAAGGTGTCCCGATTCATCCAATCCCGAGTTTTGAACGAAAAACAGACTTGGACCCGGACAGACATTCCCGGGCTTTGGCCGGACCAATACTCACTTTTGCACACTTTTATTTTTATCATATAACAATACACAAATAGGTAAGCAAATGTTGGTGTCTAATTTGAAGAAAACATGTGAATGATTGATTGATTTTTTGTACATTTAAGGAAGGTGCGCCATTCAAATTAAATTCAAATTGGGTGGGTGGGTGGAGTGAAATATGGCGCTTCGGAGGCTAACATCAATGATGGAGTAGTGTATGGAGAAGCATCGGGTGGGTAAAGAAGTTTTGTGTGGGAATAGGGCGGAAAATGAGGAAATTTTGGTCCCCGGAGGGATGAGAGGTCACTGGAGGGGTGTAGGAGGCCTGCTAAAGACAAAAATATCTTCAGCGGAGAAAGGAAAGAAACGAAACGATAAACGTTACAATAAAATCGATAATTTCAAAAGTAATATGGAATCGATTTGTTTTTGGTGGGTAGAGCCAATGGATGAGGTGAAGATGCTGTTGAGACGAGCTGCTGAAGAGAAGGGAAGCATCATTCTGGCAACAGAGCGCGAAAAGTGAATGTGCGACGGGGTGACGACGGAATGGGTCAGCCTTTTATCACTGTCACCGGCGGTTCACCGAGTTTTGTTGTTGTTGCTGCTGTTGTTGTTGCTGCATATGGCGTTGTTGTTGTTCCAAAGACAGCTCACTGAAAATGAATTTCTTATCCAAAAGTCCAACCGAACGCCATTGACACCCCCCGGGGCGTGATTGCCCATATACTTTCCCTTTCTATAAAATAGTAAACGCACGCACCTCTGCTCTTCCTCCCTGAACATCCTGACGCACGCCCCGCGTCCAAACCGGGCATCCATCAAAATCCGTTGGATGTTCATTTTAGTCACCACTTTCTAAACGGCATAAAACAATCAAACACAATGCAATCATCCGGTTTGCATGGCACCACCCTCTCACCCCCCGCCACTGACTTCGTCGTCGTTGAGGTTGCCAAAGGGAAAATGCTTGGGAGGAAATGCCAAAGTGTAGAGAATGTCAAAGGGAAAATGCCAAAAAGGGAAAATGCTTGGGAGGAAATGCCAAAGTGTAGAGAATGTCAAAGGGAAAATGCCAAAAAGGGAAAATGCTTGGGAGGAAATGCCAAAGTGTAGAGAATGCCAAAGGGAAAATGCCAAAAGGAAAATGCCGCAAGAAAGAAATTCCCAAAAGAGAAAATGCCAAATGGTATAAAATGCCAAAAGGGGAAAATGCTAAAGGGAGGAAATGGCAAAAGGGCAAGTTCAAAGGAGGAAAAGTGCCAAAAAAGAAAATGCCAAAAATTGAAAATGCCAAAGGGGAGAAAATGCCAGCAAAACAATGCCAAAGGGAAAAAAAAATGCCAAATGGAGGAAAATTCCAAAGGGGGGGGGGGAAATGCCAAATGGAGAAAAATGCCAAAGGGGAGAAATGCCAAAAAGGGAAATGCCAAAAGGGAGAAATGTACAAGGGGAGAAGAGGGAAAAAAATGCCAAAAGGAAGAACAAAAGGGAAAAATGCCAAAAGTAAGTAAGTCAAATGGGAGAAAATGCCAAAATTTCAAAATGCTAAAAAGGAAAATGCGAAATGCCAAAAGGGAGAAAATGCCAAAAGTTTAAAATGCTAAGGGAAAATGCCAAAGAAGAAATTTCCAAAAAAAAAAAAGCTTAGACGTATTTCAGTTAAATCAGTTCAAATATATCGTACTTTCTAGCGGTTGGTGCGCCGTTAGGCGCACCTAAACCGCTAGTATCACTATAACTTAACGATGGAAATAGCAAGGAAATACAATTAAATATGGCATTGAGCTTTGGCGTTATGTAAATGCGAGAATTACAGCAGAAATCGAGTTGGCCACACATCGAACACAAGAATTTTTGATTAAACACACCGATTTGCCTAATTTTTTGCACAGAGCTTCTTAACACTATGCTCTATCATTTAATACGAATTTTATTTGTTTTTATACGATTTTTTTCGAGTTAGAGAGTAACAAATATCGAAAATAAAAATTAAATTAAGAAATGTCCGAGAAACACGAAATTAATAAGAAAAATGTTGACGAAAGATGGGCAAAACGCCGAAAGAGGAAGGAATGGCGACGTTCATCCGGACGTCACATGAATGAAGCCATTTCAGGTCCAAAAACACTCATTTTAATAAAGCCATTTCAGCTTAGCAAACATTTAAAATTTAAATTTTTTATTGTTGACATAACGCCAACGCTCAATGCCATTAATTCCTCGTTAAGTTATAGTGTTAATACCCAAAAACATCGATTACACTCAAGCGGGGTTGAACTTGCACTATCCGACTACCGTAGTTTATGCATTTTTTTGAAATCCAATTCACCACGCGTGCAATTCTGCTATTTCCAAAGTTATTGGGGCGTAAGTTATAGTGTATATGTAACTTTATTCAATCTTTACTAAACCAGTCGTGCTTGGTACCTTTTAAAAAAGCTTTGTCTTTAGAAATTTCATTAAGAAAAAGCTAAGCAATACAAAACTTTTCAAAAAAGTTATAGTCATACAAACAAACAGTTCGGGTTTTCGGGCTAATTTTGTTTGTATGGCTGCTATAACTTTCTTGGAGAGTTTCGTATCGCTTATTACCAAGCACTTCAAAAATAACTTTAAATTCTCTATTTTTTTTCTACCGACAATTCGTAATTTTGAAAGCCTACTGTATATGAATGATTTTGCCCATTTTTAATCAATGACCAACTGAGTCCCCACTGAAAAGTACATTTCAGTCCCGGACTCATAACTTGCTTCAAGGTGTCCCGATTCATCCAATCCCGAGTTTTGAACGAAAAACAGACTTGGACCCGGACAGACATTCCCGGGCTTTGGCCGGACCAATACTCACTTTTGCACACTTTTATTTTTATCATATAACAATACACAAATAGGTAAGCAAATGTTGGTGTCTAATTTGAAGAAAACATGTGAATGATTGATTGATTTTTTGTACATTTAAGGAAGGTGCGCCATTCAAATTAAATTCAAATTGGGTGGGTGGGTGGAGTGAAATATGGCGCTTCGGAGGCTAACATCAATGATGGAGTAGTGTATGGAGAAGCATCGGGTGGGTAAAGAAGTTTTGTGTGGGAATAGGGCGGAAAATGAGGAAATTTTGGTCCCCGGAGGGATGAGAGGTCACTGGAGGGGTGTAGGAGGCCTGCTAAAGACAAAAATATCTTCAGCGGAGAAAGGAAAGAAACGAAACGATAAACGTTACAATAAAATCGATAATTTCAAAAGTAATATGGAATCGATTTGTTTTTGGTGGGTAGAGCCAATGGATGAGGTGAAGATGCTGTTGAGACGAGCTGCTGAAGAGAAGGGAAGCATCATTCTGGCAACAGAGCGCGAAAAGTGAATGTGCGACGGGGTGACGACGGAATGGGTCAGCCTTTTATCACTGTCACCGGCGGTTCACCGAGTTTTGTTGTTGTTGCTGCTGTTGTTGTTGCTGCATATGGCGTTGTTGTTGTTCCAAAGACAGCTCACTGAAAATGAATTTCTTATCCAAAAGTCCAACCGAACGCCATTGACACCCCCCGGGGTGTGATTGCCCCTATACTTTCCCTTTCTATAAAATACTAAACGCACGCACCTCTGCTCTTCCTCCCTGAACATCCTGACGCACGCCCCGCGTCCAAACCGGGCATCCATCAAAATCCGTTGGATGTTCATTTTAGTCACCACTTTCTAAACGGCATAAAACAATCAAACACAATGCAATCATCCGGTTTGCATGGCACCACCCTCTCACCCCCCGCCACTGACTTCGTCGTCGTTGAGGTTGCCCAAATGCCGGACAATCATTTCGATCATTGCCGACTCAACGTCGTAGAGGTGAGACTGTTGGGATGCTGTGGAAAGGATGTACTGCGGCTGTGCCATCAGAGAGGCGGGCATTTGCTGTTGTTGTTGTTGCTGCTGGCCGGCAGTGCTCGTCGACTGCTCCCGGCCGATGTGTCCGACTCGAAAAGTTGCTGAAGAACAACTCCTGGACGCGTGATTTGCAAGTGCTGCCGGATTTATATGCATCTGCTGACGGGGAATAAATGTGAAAAAATTGTGCCTTTTTGTTGGGGGCAAATGCGCAGAACGTACCGAATGGGGAGAGGCATTTTGCAAAATTGGCGACTGGTGTTGAACCAACATCGGTGCCTGGACCACTGCCGTCGGTTGGTTCAGGACGATTCGATCTGCAAACAAATCTTTTTGTCTAAGTCTCCCAAGTCGGCACGGCACAATCAACCTCCGGCCTGGTCGATGAACAGATGCGCACGGTTCGTCTGTTGTAGCTGCTGCTGGCCAACCTCAAGTGCCGCCGGCCTCTTCCTGCCCCGTATTGAGGTCGTCGTGCTCGGCAAGTGTTGTTGTGCCGTGGAGGTAGACGATTGGATGGGTTGGAAGAAATTGGACGTGCCGCTACCGGACGGTTGCTGTTGCTCAATTCCCATCGTTGCCATTGAGTGCTGCTGGGTGCCGTCATGGGGAATGCTAATGATTTGGTAGGCGGAGGAGGAGGACGGCCCATCCGACACCATGGACAGTCCGCCCGCCGGCGCTACCCCAGTCGCGGCACCGATGACGTCATGCTGCTGGAGGGCTTGTTGCCCCGTCAGCTCCTCCTCCTTCAGCTTGTACATCAACTGTTGATGGGAAAGTCCCCCCACCATTTGCTGCGGCTGCTGCCGTCCAAAATGTCCAATTTGTGCGTGATGGCTGTGCCGACCCCGCAGGCGACCAACACCGGCACCGCCTGTCGACGCCGTCCCGTTGAAGGCGGACGTGTTCAGGCTGAAGTTGTTGCTGTTGCCGTTGTTCGGCAAATGGCGCAGTTGGGGCAACAGAATGGCCGTCTAAGTGGCATTTTTGGTTTTTTTTAAAAGATTTTTGGGGCGCCCCCTCACGGTCTTATAATAAGGATTTATTTCTTAACCCGTTCTTGACAAATTAAAATGCCATTTGATGGGGCGGACGGTACCGAATGTTGTTGTTGTTGCTGCTGTTGTTGCCCGCCGGACGTGCCAAAAGGCGCAATCGCTGAAGCAGCAGCGGCGGCGGCCGAACCGACGCTGATTTCGCTGCTGGTGGAGCTGGGCGAAGAGCCGTTGGTGGATTCCGTGTGCTTCTTCACCGTCTTGGCCATGTGAGGGCCGGCAGTGCCTTTGCCGCCGAGTGCCAACCTACACAAAAAAAAAAACCCGGAAATTGTTTACAAAAAGTGCCAACTCTCTCCCCGCCCCCTCTCGCTTACCGGTTTTGTTGTCCAGCGACGTCTTTCAAAACCATTCCCCCGTTCATGTGGTTGGTCTGCTCGTGGTAAGACTCTCCGCTGGTGCTTGGGCCGGCGGTGTTCAGGCGAGCCACTGAAAGACAACAATTTGCATCAATTTGTGCGGAAACGGCCTCATCTTGGGCTTATAATTAATTTTTTTTTTTAAATTTAAATCAAAAAAGGAATTAAATCTTTCCAACTTTTTTTTTTGCTAACATTTTCTTTGTTTTTTTGCGTAAATTTTTGGGGTTTTGCCCCCGTCCACTTAAATAAAAACGCCATTTTTTGATTCAGAAAATCAAATCAAAAACAAACCATTTGCGTTGTCGCCGAGGTAATCGTCAAGCCAACCCATCGCTAAACGCAAACAAAATTATCGATCGACGGAACAAATCGTTTTTGGCTCACCGCTAAAATTGCGTGCGGCCGCGTTCAGATTGTTCAGCGACGACGAATCAGTCTCCTGAAACATTAGGGCAAATTAATGCCAAAAACAGACCCCCAAAAAGGGATATTTTTTTTTCTCAAAAAATAATGAAAATGTGAAAAGCCCCCCCCCCCCCCCCCTCTCATTTCGCTAAAAAGTTACCGTGACCGCTCCCCTCCTCCGTCTCCTCTCCCGGATGTATTTTTCCCGAATCCGTTTCCATTGCATTTGCAGTAAATGGGGGTCTTCTGAAACGTTTTGAACTCATTGATTTTGTTGGACATTCAGTTTGACCTGGGTAGTCCAACTCCTTGCACAGCCTCTGCCAGATGGCTGACCTGAAGTGGGCACTCGCGTGTTTGTTGCCGTAGTGCTCGTGGCTCGGGTCGTACAGCGCCGGCTCGCGTCTCACAACTTCGACCAGTCTCCGCACAAAGTCGTCGTTGCTCAGACTGAACGACCCGCTGGACGTCGCGCTGAGCCGCCCGTTGCGCACCATCGCCTCGTCACTGCCGCCGCCGCCATTGATCGCCGCCGCTATGGCGTCGTCGATCTGACAAAATAAGGCGAGAAAGTTGGTGGACTCCGATCGACGGATTTATGTTTTTGTTGAGCAATTAGATGAAACAGAATTTTGGGCCAAATCCATTTGCATTAATTTCCTTTTTTTCTTTTCATAATGACTACCAATTAGCCCTAATGCCATCGATCAAAAGCATTCCCGCCTCAAAAATCGGTGATGTGACTTTTTTGTTATTCGATTAACGCGTTTTTTAACTTTAGTCAAATTGACTATTTTTGTTGAGAAATTTGGACAAAAAATAAAAGTGACGAATTCTTTGTTTGGAAATTTTCAGAAATTTTTTTTTTGCAGAAAAATGTTAAAAATGTACGCAAAATATGCCAATAGGTTTTGCTTAAAATTACTAAAACCGTTAAAATTCCAAAAATCGCACCCAGTACGTTAATTATATCCTGAGGCGGTTGCACATTTAACGCGACTTTTTTTCGTTAAAATTAAATTTGAAAAAAAAAACCCTCGCGATGGCGTCGTCCACCGGATTCGGCTGCTTCTGCTGCTCCTTACGGTCGTAAGAGTTAATTGCTGAACGGGACGAAAAGCGTTGGGGTGGAAATGTTTCCGTGCCGTGCCCACCAAAGTGATCGACGGCATCCGCCCCCCCCCCAATTCCCTTACCATCGGAAGCGCCTCCTCCGACCCCTGACGTCTGTTGTTGCTGTTGTTGTTGCTGCTGTCGGCCAACCTTTAGCTCGGGCAAATGAAACTTTGAATTGGATGTCTGTTGGACCGTTGTGGTCCTGCTCGGAGATGAGTTGACGACTTCCAGTTTGTGCTGTGATCGACCAGAGGGGGAGGAGGGGGCGATTAAGCAATGAAAACAACGGAAACGATAAAAAAAGTGGGGGAGGGGAGGGGGGCGAGTGAATGAATGGCAAAGGACGGAAGGGAATGGAACAAAAATAATGGAGGAGGGTGCCGGGGACGAGGCATAATGTTGGGGGAGGGGGGGGGGGGGGGGGGGGTAAAGGATGAAATGACAGAAAGCTGGGCTTGGCTGGGCTCGGTTTTCGACGAGTCACGTGCAACGGGGGGATTTAACAGCAGCAGAAGAGACGCGGGGTGAATAGAGCGGTAATGATATCTGATTTTGTGATGATTAACCGCCGGCATGGCCACGCCCGGGGGGGGGGGGGGAGAGGAATATTTGCATTGTTGGGATGGCCCATTCGGACTCTCGGGCCCCGGGGGGATTTATTGGCGGCGGCAGCGATCGATGCTGGCGATGGTAACCAACAACGGAGCGAAGGGGAAGGGGAAGGGGCGAGGGGAGGGAGTAATTTGGAAGTTATGAGGGGGGGAGGGGGAGGGAGGGGGGGAGGGGGGGGGGAGGGGGGGAGGGGGGGGCGAGTGGGGGAAAAGTGTGTGGGGAGGCCCTCCCTCCGTTTCTTGGTCGCCATGCCTCTGCTCTCGGCCAGCCCTTCCAAATTTTCATTGTCTAACCGTGCGAGGAGGTCGAAGAAGACAAAATGAGAAAGTGTTTGGTGGCTGAGAGAGCGGGAGACGGGAAAGAGAAAGTGAGAGAGAATTGGAAGAACAAACGCTCGCTCGAGAAGGAAAATTGGCGAGAAAATTGCGACGAGCGGCGGACTTTGTGGAGTGATGCGGGGGGGGGGGGGGGAATAAAAATCAATGGGAGGAAAAATCGACAATTATGAGGGAGGGAGGGAAAGGTGGGGGGAGAGAGGGAGGGAGGGAGGGAGGGAGACAAAGTGGGGGGAGGGGGAGGGAGACAGAGAGGGAGGGAGGGAGGGAGAGGGGGGGAGGGAGGGAGGGAGGGGAGAGGGAGACAGAGAGGGAGGGAGAGGGGGGAAAGGGAAGAAGCGGCTCAAGTTGTTGGAAAAGAAACAGAGGGGAAGAGAGAGTGAAGCGAGGGGAGGAGAGAGAAGGACAAAGAAAAGAATAAGGCAAAGTATTGAAAAAAGAGGGAAACAAATATTGTGAGTGCGGAAAAAAGAACAAAGAAAGATGAGCGGAAATGAAAGGATTAAAATGAAAAGGGTTTGGAAGAATGGGGGGGGAGGGGGGGGGGGGGGGGGGGGTAATAAGTGCCAATCCAAACCGGTGCTGGGTAACATCCCGGCCCGCGGGGTCAAAAGCAAAAAGGGTCGGCTTGGGCCCTCGCTTTGGCTCCCTCCCGAGTCGGAGTTGCAAAATCCTCGTCCCTTTCACCCCCCTCCCCCCCTTTCATCCCCCTCATTCAATCGTCTCATTCGTTCGATCTAAGAAATAACAAAAAGGAAAGAGTGGCTCAACCTCCCCCCCCCCCCTCCATTCATTCGTTCTGTTTGGAAGGAAAGGCAAGAAGAGAATGATGGAAGTTCGCCAAAAGGGCGAAGGTTAAAATGAAGAGACAAATCGGCGGGAGGGGGGGGGGGGGGGGGGGGGGGGGGGAGGGAGGGGCGGTGATTGATGCTCGAGAGTTTTGGGTCGGGAATTCTCCATTTGTATTTGTGTCTGTTTGTGTTCGGGTTCGTAATCACCATCAGCGCCAACTTTTGAAGAGTTTGCGGAATAAGAATCAAACAAAAGTGTTTAGCACTTTTGGACAAATTGTCTGAGAAAAGGGAAAGAATTGCAACTGCGGCTTCGGAAGATGTTCACGATGGGCTAAAGGCGTCAGAAGGCATAATTCTAGCCAATTTTTTGGTACCAAATAAGTGAATGCGCCGCTGTGAATGATTTTTGCGCATTTGCATTTGTAAAGGGGCGGGGTGGGGAGGGATTTGTTGCTGCACAATCTCTCCTCCTCCTCTCATCCATCCGCCAACGACGGCTAAAGATAAAGCATCCGAGAAGATGAGGGAGGGGGGGGGGGGGGGAGGGGAGGGGGAGGGGAGGGGGGAGGGAGGGGAGGGGGAGGGGGGGGGGGGGAGGGGAGGGGGGGGGGGGGGGGGGGGAGGGGATGAGCGAAAGGGAAATTCGCCTTGGAATGGGAGAGGAGGAGGAGGAGGAGTGGTGGCAAGTTGTCGCGCAATTGCCCCCCCCCCCCCCCCCCCCCCCCCATAGACATCGTCAACAACAGTTGTGGACGGAGGGAGGGCTTTTGGTTGGATGTTTGGAGAGGGACCCCCCACCCCCGGATGACCATCTCCCCCCCCCCCCCCCCCCTCCATCCCCACTCTTCCATCCATCCATTCACGCACCCATCCAGTTCCTCCCCCCCCCTCCCCCCCCTCCTCCTCGTCTCCTGTTGTTGCTGCTGCTGGTTCCCAATCGCCATTTTCAGCTCTTTGCTCACATTTTGGCTGACGCCAAATGCATTCCTCCTCCTCGAACTTGCTTGCTTTCCTCAATGTTCTTTACCTGTGCCGGGATTTGACCATTTCTTGCGTCACTTTCACTCTTCATTGCCCCCCATAACACTCCTTCAACCACGTTAACTTTGCAGAATGCCACCGCCGCCGTCTGTTGCCCTTTCTTTGTTGGTATTTGTTCTGTTAGCCCAAAGTGCCGTTGTGCTCGGCCAACACAAAACATTTGGCGACACAAAATTCGAGCTGCCAGGCGATTTGCCGCCAGAAGACCTTCCGCCGGTCGCGGACAGTCAGGACGCCGCGCCTTCGACCGCCGCTTCCGCGGCCCCCTCCGCCCGTTGCCCCCGTCGTGCCAATTTCCGCTCCTCCCCCTCCCCCACCAATCGATACCCAACCCGCCGTGCCGATACCGGCCTCGCAACCGGCCCCACCATTACAAGCCATCGCCGACTCGTCCACTCCCCCATCGACGGGCGGGAACAGCACCGGCACGCCCAACTCCAAAACACCGCTCCCCTCTCTGCCCAGTCTAATTGAGCTGCCAAACTTTGTGGAGAATGGAAACGTTCAGGTGGGCGAACTGAACAAAATTATTGAGGCCGCTTCACATTCGCTTTCACTTTTGATTCATCCAATCATTAGCCTTATCTTGATCCGAAAAACTTGATTGATCACTGCCAAAACATTCGAAAGGTCCAAAAGGCCTTATCAAAAATTCTCGACAATTGCATTTGACGTCGTTTCAATGCTTCTTGGAACATCTCCGTGTTGTTAAGCCCCTCACCGTTCCGCCATCACTGGTGGAGCCAAACAACGGCACTTCCAATGCTTCTTCCCCATCGCCGTCCTCTCCCTCCTCCCCCCCTCCCCCCGGCATCGCCAGAGGGCGTCCTCCGCCGGTGCCGTTGGCAAAGGCGCCGCCTCAGCGCAATTCCGTCGCGGCAAAACTGTCGAAAGATGGGCAAAAGATTGTGGTACGAAGCAAAGAATGGTTTCGAGAGGAATTCGACGTTCGAAGTGAGCGACGGGCGACTTTTTCCGTCATTTTATTGAAGCGATTGTTTCCTCTTTTCCCCCTTCCAAAGACTGCCCCAAAAGTTCGGATGTTTTGGCAAAAGCAATTCGAGCCAAATTCCCGAGGAATTTGCTAAAGCACGGAAAGGACGTTGTGCTGGCCGAACTGCTCGGCACCCGGCTGGCCGAATGTCTGCGCAAGCAGTCCGCGGACCACTGGGCACGGCTGGAGAAGCAGCTGAAACTGGACAGGCAATTCGACCGAAAGTGCGTCAACAACCACATGCCGAAATCGGAAATATAAATCCCAAAAAAAACGTTCAGTGAGAAGGACGAATGCCGTGCCGGACTCGTCGAGGAACAAATCGCCTGCATGAATGTGATGACTTTCCCTCACAACACAAATAAATGCCTTCGTTTCTCTCCGGTAATGCCACGGCATTTTCAGATTCACTCCTTCACATGCCAATTTGTCCATCCGACGTACCTCTTCCGCCTTCTGCCAACGCGCATCATTGTGCAGGAGGGCAGAATTGCAGAGGAAGGCGCAGAAAAGTGTCAAAAGTTTGCGCGATTGTTGAAGGCACATGCGGGAAGCAGCAGATGAGGGGGGGGGGGAAATTCGATGGGTGGGAAACGATCGAAAGGGCCATTCAATCGGATGAGCGGGCGGCAGGACGGAGGAAATCGATCATCAACACCAAAAAAAAGTAGCGAATTGACTGAATGTTTTGTTTTAATTTATGTTTAATTAGAATCGTAAAATTAAATATGTAATAATGCAAACAAAATTTGCATAAATGAAAAACAGCTTGGGATGGCGTACATCAATCAGCACAGCAACAGAACAATCGATTGAGTGTGTGTGTGAGAGGAGAATATAATTAATAATAATAATAATAATAACAAACAAAAAAGTGTCAAATTTTCCGACAATTTTGGGGTATTTGGGAGGAAGGGTGTTGTCGTTAATTTCGTCGTGAAATACTTTATATATCACAAAAAAGAGGGGGGGGGGGGGGGAAGTGAACGTGCCGTGCCGCCGACATTTTGTTTTGGAAAGGTAAGTTTTTGGCAAATTGCTGCATTATGATGAGGCGCACACGCAACGGATTCCCTCCTCATCATCTTTTGCTGCTCGAGAATCGAGAACCGTCGTATTCGCAGTGCCATCTGTTGAAGTCCACGTTGAACACCTTTTTAATGGGGTTCCAAAATGTATCAAAAACCACCAACAAATTTGATCATTCATTTGTTAATTACCCTACCACAATGGCTCCCGAGTCCAACCCTCCGAATATGAGACGCTGATTTGTGCTGATTGCCAACGAACGGATTGGACTGTCGGTCTTGCTGAAATTTGAGCTGGCTTACCGATCAACTTAAAAGCATTCAATCGATAAAGAATGAATGATTTACGGCAAAAGTGTATAGCAGTTGCAGGGAGAAGAGCCGGAGGATCAAAATGCGGCCATTGTCCGTGCCGAGCACAATGTACTCCCCGTCACGGGACAGAACGGCACAGAGAATCCGTTCGGCACTTTTGTACATCGGCTGCTTCAGCAGTTGGCCAGTCGTTGAAAAGGTCGCAAGTGCGTCGTTGCCAAAGAAAACCTTGGGGCGGAAATTTAGATGAAAGTTCAACCTTACCATAAGCCATAAATGAATTGATTCAATTAGGAGAAGACAAACAAATAAAAGTCAGTACCGCAATGTGACAGTCTCTGCTGAAAAGAATGTTGTTGATCGTCTTGTTCGGGGAGTTGCCAATGTCCGCGCAGATGTTCCGGAGGAGGTCGCCTTGGGTGGAATGCATCAGAAGTGCTCCATCTGAAGACAAAATCAAAGACATTATTATTGATTATTTGTTGTTCCCCCCCTCTCCATTGATTTATCTCAAAGAAGACAAAATCAAAGACATTATTATTGATTGATTATTTGTTGTTCTCCTCCCTCTCCATTGATTGATTGATTGACTCTCACCTTTTGAGCCAGAAAGGACGATGCCATGTTCGGCCGAAACGCAAATGGCTAAAGCGCATAGAACTATGGTGATGAAAGTCGCTTTTCGCCCGTGGACGGCAAAATTCACTCACCGCTTATTTCCGAATCGTGCCCCGTCAGAATGGCACGCGGCGAAGGCTCTTCGCCCTGCACATTGTAATCCCCAACGAGCATGCCCGAATGCTTGGCTGAAATGCCACAGGACGACTGTGCAGTCGGAACTGCCTGAGGCAACGTAACAGTCGGCGAACAGACTGAGAAGCGCAAAAGAAGGTAATTGAGAAAGGACGAAGGAATCGAAAAGGACCTCGTCTCGGAACGTGCCAGACATGTGACCACATTTCCATGGCCGAACACAACTTGCCGAACTTGTGCTACAATAAATGCAAACATTCAAATTTTTGTTTCTGCAAGAATTCGGTGCACGCACCGTTTTCCGTCTCAATCAATCGGAAGCTGTAATCGGGGTACCCGCACACAATGATGAAACGGCTATCAACGGTGCAAATGAAATTGTTCCATGAAATGGTCAGTCGTTGGTCCAACTGATCGCCAAGATGTCGTTTCGGCACTTTGTGTGAAGGATTGCCAACAGCCAGCAGAGGGTCAACGGTGATCGGAAGTTCGGAGGTGGAAATTTGTGCAGACGAGTCGGCGCCCGGGGGGCATTTGTCCTTGTCCGCTGACACATTCAAAACGCTGGACGACTGCGATTGGGCGGCCTCTGAAAGGTGGACAAACGGAGGGCTTTGGGGAATGATTCAAAAAGACTAACGCATAAAGTTCGGATTCCATCGGTTGAGGGCGAAGACCAAATTCTGCGCGATTGTCACTCAAATAATTTGTGGATACAAAATAATGGAATTAAAACGTAAAAGTGCTTTTTTTTTACACACCAACGGATGGTTCGGTCAGTTGATGATACGTGTTGGCAGCAATGTGTACAATGGGACTGTTGGAGATGAACTTCATCAACATGCACAGATCGTTCGGGTACGGCTGGAACATCATGGGACTCTAGAGAAAAGGAAGGAATATGATTGATTTAATATGAATAAAAGTAGAAATGACCACTGTCATAACGGAATGGCGCGGCGGATGCGGCTCGCTGAGCAACTGCGCGGGACTCTGTCCAAAATTCAGAATTTGTTGCTGAATGCTCTCGCGCAGGGCGACATTTTCGATGGAGCCCAAATCGACGGATCCCTTCGTACGTCAAATGGTAAAAAACGTTTGTTGCACGAACCTCAACAAGCACACAAACTTCCAATTAAGGGGGTAAAAATAGAAAAAGCTCCTCACAGCTTCCGGACCGCGCTGTTTGTACCCAAAGATCAAATCCACCCATTGGTGCAGTTGACACGAGACCAAGTCGGATTCAAGCGCTTGTCGATGCATCCGGACAAATTCCTCGGCATTTCCGTTGGACCACTGGGGCAAACACACGTCGTCGACGACCACTCCATCTTCACGCGTGCCCAGCTCGTACTTGTTGTTGTTGTGGAACATTTCCGGGAGATAGAACAGCTCGGGGATCAGCTCCTTTACATCGTGCGTGTCGTTAAGGCAATGCTCCCACGTTTCAGTCAACGAATGGAAGAGCCGGTTCGAGTGGTCGAACTTGCCACTTTGAAGGTCCAGAAACAGCGTTGTGAATGGCTCAATGCGGAAAAGCCAGTTGAGCGTGAAGGCCTGCGTGGAGTAATGCGTGCCGTAGTGAAAGGCCGGCACTTCGTTGTCCTCCCAATTGCTGAAGCGTT
Organism: Globodera pallida; assembly: GCA_020449905.1. Lineage (NCBI taxonomy): Eukaryota > Metazoa > Nematoda > Chromadorea > Rhabditida > Heteroderidae > Globodera > Globodera pallida. The sequence continues at coordinate 5,902,682 of JAIXHY010000009.1, read as the reverse complement.
CCAGGAAATGTTTACGCCGTGACTCGGACAACGCGCCGACAGGCTTTGACAAGTCGCGGAAATTTGCGGCATCATTCAAGTCCAATTTGTCCGCGCTGTAATTGCTAAGCACCCACGGAAAGACGGGGTACTGGTTCAGGTCGTTGTACGTCCGGCCGGAAACCGTGTTCAGAAACATCAAATAGTCGAAATTTGATATTTCACGTTGTTGCCTGAAATGTGCAAATAGTGAACACTACTCCTCTTTTGGCACCATTTAGACCATTTTTGGGGCATGTCCGAATGCTTAAACAGTTGTTTTGGCGTCATCAGACTCGCTCTCCGATTCTGCGGCAAGCCGTACTTGACGCCGACGCCAACTCGTGGCAAATGGGCAACAACCTTACAAATTAGCGGAATTCGATTTTTGTGGCAAAACATTTTCCAATTAATTTGTGCCCGTCCACCACCACCCACCTTTTTGACCGTGTCATGGTCAGGAAATGCGAACATAACGGCGGCTAAACAAAAAAGAAAAAAATGAACGAACGAATGACCCCGGCGGGGTAAAATGAAACAAACAAACTTCGTGAAGAAAGAAAGAGTTCCAACGCCGTGTATTGGAGAAGGTAACGGCGAAGAAAAATGGCACGAATCTCGTGGAAATTCCATCTCGCATGCAAATTGTCACAAGTTGTGAGTGACTAAACATTTTTTGAAGAATAATTAATTTACTTTTTACATTATTTATTATTTAATTGAAGAAATGATTACGATACAAATGTTTTTAATAGCAGTCAACTTTTTGTTAGCCAATGTGATTGATTTTTTTTGAGTAAAATTCGGTGGGTGGCCAATCTGCCAAACAAACTTATCAATCTTTTTTCTTTCAACGGATCAGAGGCAAAGTTGTCATTTGCCTTAGGGCAGTATTTATTTAAGTGAACAATGCCCCCGGGGGCTAATCCAATTGTTCAAAATCAATAAACCATCCTTAACACCAACACACTAACTACTACTCTTCATTATTCAGCAGCAGAAAAAAAGCTACATTTTTTCCCGACGAGAGTGAACAAAACGAACACAACACGACAGACGTGAGTTGTGTCTGTGTGCTGTGTGTGCATGTCGATTGGGGCGGAGCAAAAACAAAAACCGGTCAGTCGACGGACGGACGGACAGCAGAGAGCTCATCCGTCCGACCGTCCGCAGCATTTCCCGGCCGTTCCCGCACCCCCCCCCCCCCCCCCCCTCCCCAACTCCCCCCCCCCCCAACCATCGACCGCCCGACCACCGAGCAACTCGACTGACTCTCTCCCCCCTCCTATTCACTCATCAGCCAGTAATTGACTGACTGACTGCCCCTTCCGCGCCTTTCAATCCCCATCATTATCATTCATAGCCCGCCGTCCCCGTCCTAATCCATCAGCGGTAAAAAGAAAATTGCGCCTTCGCCACTTCCTCCCACAACATCCCATTAATAATTAACCAATTTATGCACCGTAAAAATGTGAAAAATGTCATCCAACGAATTGAAAAACATTACCTCCAACTATGTGTTGGGGAAATACAGTATATATATATATATATATATATATTTATTTTTTATTCTCTGAATTTTGCAGACAAAAAAAGTTATTTGTTGCCAACAGCAGCAGAATGCAATTTATTGCAACCCAACAAATCAATCAGTTTTATGCAGAAAAGGTTCAGCTGAGGCGACAGAAAGTACAGAAAGTGATCAGTTCAATTGCGGACACCATTAAAGAGGTGTTGAAGCAGGTCGAACAGCAGGAACCACGCTTTATTTGCACATTCGCCCAACTTTCAAACGGCAATTACGAAGGGGTCGGTCAGAGTCTTTGTGAATGAATAAAAAAATGCACAAAATTCATTGCAACATTTGGCCCAAACAGTTGTTGGTCCATTCGCCCTACGAATTTGAGGTCATACTGTACCTCAACCAGATGGGCGTGTTCAATTTTGTTGACGACGGTTCCATTCCGGGATGTGCGGTGTTGAAGCTGAGCGACGGCCGCAAACGTTCCATGTCGCTGTGGGTTGAATTCATAACGGCCAGCGGCTATTTGTCCGCAAGAAAAATCCGGGCACGTTTCCAAGCCCTCGTTGCGCAGACCATCGAAAAGGCACCGTTCAGTGACAAATGCAAAATTGTCCAGGACACTTCCGATGTCAAATTGGTCATTTACGGGAAGTATATCGTTCAGGTAAAGCCCCCCCAGAGCAATAGCCTCAAACATTCAAAGCCAACCAAAAACAGATAACATGCGCATTTCGCTGCAGCGGAATATGGCCTCGTTCCGCCAGTCATTGGCCAACTTCGCAAGTGCAATGGCCGAGCATAGAAATGGCCAAGGAAATACGACTCGAAGGCTTCGATTTGCTGAGCAAAGACTTGTGTCCCTCCACCTCGGGCACTGCTCAGCAACAGAACAACAACAACAAGCAGTATCAGCAACAGCCTCAAACGCCGCAAAACCAACAGCAGCAGCAGCAACAGCAGCAAACAAACACAACAATGATGGAGGGCGACGCGTGGGTGATGAGCACAGTGCAGGCCGAAGACAAACTGTTGCACTGTCACGCGAACAGGGACAAGGTGTACTCCATCCTGAAGGCCCTGAGGGACAGACATTTGGACTTCACCGGCTCAGCAACAACAAGCCAGCTTGTCAAAGTGTTGGTACTGTACGAATGCGAAAAGCATTACCATAACCACGAATGGAATGGTAAAAAAGTGCTTTAACCTCCTTTCTTCCAAAAATTAATGGCCAAATTCACAGATTTTTGCCTGGGCGACAGAATCATCGGTAAGTGGTGCCACGAAGAGAAGCCAAATTTACATAAATTTGAACACCTCCAAATCAAATAAAGGCATTCTTCTGCAAATGGTCAACTGTTTGCAGTGCCGAAGATGTCCGAACTTTTTCCTCCCTCAGCTGGACTTGCTGAAGAATCGGTCGTCAAAATCGCTGGACGAAAGTGCCCGGGCGGTTTGGGCTTTGGTCAGACAGTTAATGCTGAACGCAAAAGCATTGGAACAGCTTTAAGAAGTGGACGTGACGTGACGATGATCCCCCAACATTTCTTCTTCTTTTTGTTTGTTTGTTGTTGTTTTGTTTTCGTTTCCGTTTTTGGACACAAATGTGGGCCCTCCCTCAACACATTCTCACACATTCAACAGCCATTTTACAACAACACAATCGCTAGTCTAATAATGCGCACGCCGCACACATTGTGATGATACGATCTGCCGAAGAATCTCTCCCCGCCCACGCCCCCCCCCCCCCCCGACACCGCACACCCCCCAAAATGGTGTGTGGAAAACGAACTTTGCTAATCGAATAAAAAGGTCATGGAAGGAAAGAACGGAGGGGAGAGGAGGGGGAGGGGGGGGGGGGGGGGGTCAGAAGAAGAAATGCGATTTTGTGCAAAGAGACAACGAGGAGGGGAGAGGGAGCGGGGTGGGGGAAAGGGGGTCCCATCACATTCAATTTTCGTCAACAAGCTTCGCACAGAGCGAACGGAATGAATGAATGTTTGGCAAAATGTTTAAATCAAAAACCAAACAAATAAAATCAATAATCAACCCACCGACGGATTCTGCTGCTTGTAGATGGCGTGTTCCTCGTCCGCATCGAAGAACAAATCGTTTTCGGTGAGTGAAATTGTGCCGGGAATGACCAACCCGGGCGCGATCAGTTTCCCCGGCGTACTGAACGTCGTCAACTCTTAAAATGCCAAACATTTGCTTGCCCTTTTAAATTGGACCCCCCCTCCCCCCGGGGGGCTCTTCACCTTCAATTGGCTCGCTCAAATCACTTTCATTCTTTAGCCATTTCTCAATGTCCGCCTCGTCCATAAATTCGTGCACCAAACCCTTTGTCTGTCCGCCGCTTGCGGTTATCTTAAAACATTCTTTTTTACAATAAAAATAAAAAAAGCGCAAAAAACCCCAACCATTTTATGTGACAAATCCTTCAGGAATTGTTCCTGATTCGTCTCAAATGTTTTTTGTTGGTCAAATGTTCGTTGAATTGTCGCCAAAATGTGCCGCTTTCCCCACGGGTTTTGCACAAAGCGACGCCTTCTGCGCGAGTCGTCCTCCCAAACATCGAGCTTCCAGAACACTTTTCTGTAACTTTTTTTGTACATTTTGTCAGTTCGGAAATTGGCCACTTTTGGTCCGGTGACGACCACGGGCCATGCGGATGGGTCAAAACATTTCCAATTTTCTCGAGAGCACGCGACGCCAACACAAATTCGCGATGTTTTGAAGAAGTGAGCAGCTGTTCCGCTAGCAGTTCCTCGGCTTTTCTGCCCATCAATTGCTCATTTGACTCACTCTAAAAGGCGCAATCCATCGACCAAATAAATACTTAACATTTTTCACATATTCTTTATTCAAAAACAAATTTACACCCTCATCAATAATAATAATCTTGGTTATATAAACCATTGATAAAGGCAGTGCCCTACTATATAAATCAAATGCAAATTTTGTGATCAGCAAAACGTCAGAAAATGTGTGCCAAAAAACTATCGGACAGAGCATATCCGAGAAGTAATTACTCATTCATTAATCAATGCTTTTCCCGCAGAGAATGCCCGTCACTCTCGATGGCTTTTTTAAAATATTATTTGTTGGTACCTCAAATTGGGCATGTTTGCCAACATCCTCGGCACGCAACCTGTTCAGAATGAAGTCCGCCTCGTTTGCCACTCTGAGAATGTGATCCCGAGTTGCGTGTGCCATCAATCGTCCTGAACCAAAATGTCCGTTTAAAAAGCCGTTTTAACAAGTCACAACACGTCACCTTCGTTGACGAGCTCAATGAACGCGAGTCCGGCATGCTTTTGTAGCGAAGTTTGCCATTCCTGCTTGGAGAATTATTACGATTAGTCCCGGGACTTGTAGAACAATTTGGGCCGGGGGGTTTCACACCTGACTGCACAACAACATCACTATTTCCACCACAGAGCCATTTTTGAGTGTTTGCAAAACTGAAAATTCAACGTATTAAAAGCAAAAATAAATGTACAACAACACCAAACTGCACAACACCTTTGACGTCGTTCATTATTTCTTGGCCGTGCGTGCCAAGCAATGTCTTCTGGAGGAAAGAGCGGAAATCGGACAGAATTTCGCGAAACAACGGCATCACGGATTCAAGGGCTTTTTGCAATTTTGTTGTCAGATATTGACGGCGTTCGCCCGTGTTTTCGGCACTATTTCTTCGCATGTCCGGTGCATTGAAGCTGAAATCGGGTTGAAGCAAAATTAAATTGCCGCCGTCCCTTAAGGCGTTCGTGAGCCGTCCCTTAAGGCGTCACAAAGTTTTTCTAATCGTTTCTGGACATGACCAAAAAACTGTCTAAACGATTTTCAACAGAATCATCACCATTTTTTTGCTATTTGGATTGAATCAATGTTTATGCCGTTTTGCCGATGATGGCTCCCCCCTCCAGGCCCATTCTCTCACTTTTCCAAATGTGCCGGCCCGTATTTGTTCTCAATGGTCACTTCCTCGGCACTGTTCTCGCATCGTATCGCCGCTATGCCCCCTCCCCCTCCGCCCCCTCCTCCGTTTGCCCCTTCGGCGATTTCCCCGTCATTTTTGCGCCCCAAGCAAATCTCTGCCGTTTCGTCTTCATTCGTCGCCTTTTTTGTGGAAATTTTGCCATCATTTTCTTCATTGTCTCCGCCGTTGCACTCGACACCATTTCGCCGAATAATCTGTTGCGGATCATCCGCACTTGAAGACGGCTCTTCAAAATTGAATTCATTCAAAAAATGGAACATTTTTTATGTTATTAAACCGTTGTGCTCATCCTCCGTTGGTGACCCGTTTGGATTGTTTGCAATTGACGGACTCGGCGTCTGTGACGGAGGCTCCAGAATGTCACGGTATCGACTGACCATAAGCACGGACAGAAAGTAAACGACGGCCAACGCGAGAAATTGGGCTTGTTTAGTTTCTTCCTTAAAAGCAACGGTAGTTGGGGGACAAAAATGGGCGGCGCCATGTTCACTCGCCATGTCTCTGTAAATTACGCCTTTGAGTCGTTGCAAATCGACGCTTTGCAAGAGGCGGTCAAAGTCGGTGATCGATTTGGACGAGCCGCACTAAAACAAATGCCATTTTAAAAAAGATTGTGGCAAAAAAAGGCGGGAGAAAGAAAACCGATACGAATTTGCGAATTGCATCAAATTTCGGCGAATTTTTGTTGTAAATCTCCTCCTTGTGCACAATGCATGCCAATATGTTCCGGACGGTAACCGTGGACACTTTAAAGCAAATATTAATATTTACATAATTTAAATTATTTATTTCCAATAATAAAAAATCAATCACCAAGTCTTAGCGTTTGACGCAAGATTCCGCCCGAGGGCATGTTCTTTTCCTGCTCCAACTTAATTCCAAGTTTTTTTAAATGCTTTTCAACAACAAAAAACAAATGCGTATTTACTTCGTTGAGGCTGACCCCCGAGGCAAAAACAAAAACATCAGAAAGTTCCGCAAAAAATGTAAGAAAACGAGCGGCGTCAAAAATGTCCAAGTCTTGCTGGGTGGTGTCGTTGATTTCGAGTTCGCTCTACACGTTCATCGAAAGTCAGTCGAAATATGCAAATAAACACACAGACATTTGGTGCAGTTGCAGCGGCCAGAAGAGGAAGCAGTCCACCACAGGCCATCGTCAAACTGTCGCTGAGCTGACTGAGCAAATGGATGGTGTTCGCGATGAACACCTGGTTGTCCGTGTTGTTCAGGTGTTCCGCAACCGGCGTCCCGGAGCTAAATGCATGGCGACGGGTTTAAAGCCAAATGGATCCTTTTCCCGCACGCACTCATTCCATTCTTGCACAACGCTCTCAATGGCCTCCAGCAAATCGGACAACAACCGGATGTGCACGGTTGACCACGTGTAATCGGGCGTCCGGTACAACGCCATTGGCTGCTCCGACTCGTCGGCTTGGCGCTCAAATTCCGTTCTTTCGGCCATTCGTTTTTCTTTTTGTAAAATTTTTCTGCGATATTTTTCCCATGACACCTTAAAAAAGGCATTCAGAAATTCCAAAAACAGAGTAACTGCTCTTTATAACGCAACCAAACCTTCGAATGAGCAATTGCCATACTGTCGACCTAAACAAACGAAACTAAACGACGACAGTCCAATGCCCAAACAAAATCCCTCAAGTTCAAAGCGTACCCAAACGCGCCACCCGCCGTATTCGAGTCGAATTGCGTGGAAGAGGAGAATTGAGAACAGTTCGTAGACGAGTTCCGTCACCTCTTTTTGCTGCTCGTTGTCCGGGTAAATATACGCAAGCGAAATAAGCCATTCCTGACAACAACAAAAAAGGGGAAAAGCATTAACAGTTCCTTGAAGAATGTAATTGTTGTTGCTCCAAATTTGTGCGGGACGTTAAGCACATAAAGTCCCCCTCCTCACCTGCCACACACTCAACTGAAGAACCGTCCTGTGAAAGAAGTTCATTTGAATTTTAAACAAAAAAACATTTTATTTCAAATCAAAAAATTACCTTCGATTCTCTCGTGAGGCCTCACAAATTCGAATAACATCCCGCAAAAACACGCATTTCACGCGGATCAGTTCAGCGCACTCCTCGCTTTGGCAAAGGAGTTGGGCCGTAACCTGAACTCACAATTGGAGCAGTACAATATATGTGAATGACTGACTATTCACAAAAAAGCAACAATTTTAAATTACCTTTAGAAGTTGATGGTTTTCAAACCGGGTCGACTCAAGCGGAGGGTCCTCATGTTTGACGAAAAGAATTTCGGGACAAATTTGTTCGACGAGTATCTCAAAAAGGGCGTTGTACGTGGCCATGGTAAGCGAACGACAATTGAGCAAAAGTTTCTCGGTCAGCAAATGGAACAAATTCTTTTGATTTATCGATTCATTTTTTCGCCTAAAAATTAGGCAAAAAACTTAATTAAAATGGGATGACAAAAAAAAGAAGTTCGCCCACTTTTGTGTTGAACGACAGAGGTAAAAGCCGAATATTTTAAGCGCCGGAATCCTGATCAGCTCATTACCCGAAGAAATCAGCTTGAAAATGACACAAAGCGCCTTTTTACGATCAAAAGCGGGCACCTAAAGGGGGAAACCCCTAAATGGAGGAGGCCAACCACAACAAAACGTTCAAGCAAAATTTCCTTATAAATTAATAAGAATATGGAAACAAATAAAAAAAAGAATGCCATTGTTGCGGGATGGTTGGCAATCTGGTTCGATAGTTGAGTGAGCACGTCGTACAAATTGTCGTCCTTGAACAAAATTCCCAAATTATTATTCTAGCAAAAGTTTTCTGTCCATGTCCAGACGACACACCTCATGTACGGTGAGCACAAAGTTCAGAACGCATTGGAATTCGTCGTCCCGGTTGATTTCCTTGTCATTTGCATCGGCCGAGAAGGTGAACATCAGTCGGTTCACAATTTGCAGAATGCAACTGCGAATGTGCACAACGACCAGCCGATCCATCGCTTCCGTCCTCTGCGGCACGTGCGACATTTTCTGCGCAGGCCGCACAATCCAATAGCACTTCTTCAGCGTGTGCATCAACGTGACCACGGAGTGCGTGCGACGGACAATGGAAAACAGCAAATTGTTGGCACTGGCAAACAAATCGTCGGTCAAAAAGTCGTAGAGACGGACCTGTACCTGAAAAGGAAGGCAAACAAAAGGCATAAGCATTGGCACAACGATTAAATCAAAGACAGCAGCAACCGACCGATGGGTCGGCACGGATCCAAAGGTTTGCGGTCAGAAACACATTCTCGATGAGCTGCTTCAGCAAGGGAAGTCCAATTGAGAAGTTGAGCAGCGCCTTGTAGACGGAAATGAAACCCTACGGGCAAAAAGTAATTAAAATTTAAATAATGCCAAAAATGCTAATGAAAGAAAAGGACCTCCAACAAATGCATCGACAAATGTTGGCTTTCCGCGTTAACAATTGTGCTAGCAATAATTGTAAAGCCTTGCACATGCAGAAATTGTTGTTGCGCTGTTGTGGAGGTGCTCAACAAAATTGAGACGACGGAAAGTAAATTTGCACTGAAATTCATTTAAATCAAAAATATACATTTTATAAACAATTTGAAATTATTGCCAAATGTTGTGGTCGACGGGTTCGTGCTGTTTGGCGTCAATTTGCGAGAAAAGCGGCAACAAAACTTGAATGCCTCCGATGGAATGCAGCGACGAGTGAATTGAATGCGTTTTAACCAATTTGACACCCTTTAAAATAAGGGGAAAACGTTATTAACTGCTAGAAAGGCGCGGACGGCACACATTTTTCATCACGGCATGCGGAACTTGGACAAAAAAAGGGTTTTGAGACCCTTTCTGCGTTTGTTGTTGGAACAGACAAAGTTGGTCATGACAGTTCTTTGGACAATACGCAAAAACCAACGACTCGTGCAGACGACCGTCGAATAATTGCTGAAAAAACCCAATGAACAAGTTCAACAACACCAAATTCACCTTCCTGTAACTTTCCGGCAAATTCGACTCCGCCTCGTGTTTGAACTGACTCTGGTAGGAGACGCCCAAATACAAAAGACTCGTCACCAACGGGGGCGTGATCGCCTGCGAAAAGACGTAAACCGCAGCCATTTGCCCACTGAACGCCTCGTTCAAGTTCGCCTGCGCGCCACAGCCGACAAAACAACGATCGAAATGATCGGCGGTCGAAACTAACCTAAAAATGTTTTGAAGTTGAATCAGAGACCGGAATAAAAATCGGATTTTGCGTTTAAACAGTCTTTGAACCGCTCGGTTACCGTTTCAATTTGCGCAACCCATAGGGGGAGACTTTACTATTCAAGAAAAACTATTTTTTCATAATTTTGAACAGCTTCAAAAACCCCGTTTAAATTCTTCGCAATAAAATCGACAATAATCGGCTCCTCCCCTCCCCAAAAACGAACCAATTGGCGTCGATGGCCTCAACCAAATAACCGTCCACAAAACAGTGAATTTCGCTTTTGGCCCATCGGGAATAAACGAAGCTCAGCGCGACATGGTGCCATTTTCGGGGCAAAAGCTCGTGCTTTACGCAATGCAACGTCTCTTTGCCGGGCGCCCGAACACAGCGCAAAACCAAACAATTTCCCATAAAATAACAAAAATAGCCGAGCCCTTTGGATGTCGAAAAACTTAAAAATTCAAGCAAAAAAAAAGTGTAAATAAAGGAAGACAATTTGTACTGCTCGACCTGAACAAATAGGGCTTTTCCTTTTCAAAATAAATGCTGTTCAGCGGGTCCATTCGGAGCCATGTGCTGAACGTCCACCCGTTCTGGTACGGCCAACGAAGCAGTGGAGGCAGCGAAATGCCCTGTCGTTGAATGGAAAAGGATGGATTTATGCGCAAAACATTTCTTGACCCCAAAACGGTCGAAGCTTCCGATTACAACCGGATAACCCGGTTTTGTCCAACCCTACCCGAAACATTCAAAAAGAATAAAATGGTATCATTAAACGCGTTGCCCTCTCTTAGATGAAGTATCCCTCCCAGTAAGAAAAAGTACCGCGGAAGCTTTCCCCGGGAACAGAAAGAAAACGTCGGGCCCGTCGCGTTTTGGCATTTCTTTCATTACACCAAACAATTTGGTGGAGTTCGGCTTCTGCAAAATGAAATTGGGCTAACATTTTCATTGGCAAAAAAACCCACCCAAAATCCGTCGTCCGATATTCGAAGAAAACGCAACAAATATTTAACTTCTTTGACCGAAATGCTGTAATTGGTGAGCACTGTCAGCAGTTCAATGAGCAAATCGGAAGTCACTGAATTTGCATTCGGCAAAAGGTCCAGAATTTGAGAGATTAAGCAGGCTTCTGTTCTTAAAATGCAAATTTTTGATGGTACAAAAAAAATGCAACTTAAATAAATCACTTACGCTGCTCCCAAATTGAGAAAACTTTTGCGAATAATTGCAACAAAAACGCTCCAAATTTCTGCCTAAATTTCATAATTTTGGGATAAAACAACAACAACAACAACAATTCGTTCACCTGCACATTTTGAGGACACAATTCCAACAGTTCGATCATCCGGTTTATGTTGTTCGAGTCGTCGATCACGTACCTCGACTCCAAATCAAAGGGGCCGCCAACGAGCTGTTTGTGTGAGTTTGTGCAGTCCGTTGCGGCAAAAGCATTCGCTTACCGTGTTGAAGAGGCTGTCGATGATGTCCTTGTAGGGCAGTGTGCCGTTGATGCACGCCTCCTTTAGCCGTTCAAACGTTTCCACCGGGTCCTCATCCGTCGCCAGGATGACGACGGTTTTGCCAAACTGTCCGGTGATGGAGGACAACGACTCCTGCGAGTTCAGTAATTTAATTATGCCACAAATCGGCGCTTTTTTTTGTTGTACAAATTTATGTTCCTCGTCAGCTGTTGGAGAATAATGGGCGGCCTTTGACCGAATGTCCGCCGCCGACATTTCCGGAGGGTCGGCGACTGATTTTTGCTCTCTGTGCCCTCTCTCTGCCGCCGCCTCATTTTTTTGGCTTTCCTGGCGATCATTCGCTTCCGTTCTTTCATCAAACGAAATGTTCTCGTCGTACAACTGAACGTCTTTCATTTCCCTTTCATCAAAATTCGTCGTGTTCAAAGTCTCAGGAAACGAAGTCAATTCGTTTGAATGTGAAGGCGGCGGCGGACTCTTTTTGTGCACAGCGTCCGGTGAATCATCCGAATTCGCTTTTGTCCCGCCAGAAAGCATTTTTAAAGCAGCAGCAATGCTTTTCTTTCTTTCTTTCTTTCTAAAAGGGAATTTAGGCAATCCTTAAGAATTGCGGTCCCGACAAAAAATTTTTTTTTTAAATTTTGGATGTTTATAATTTTAAATACATGTTTTCTAGGGTAAAAATATGCATAGAACATGAATCCGAGCTCGGATTTTGCAAATGTCGAACCCCAACGGAATTTACGATCGTTTCGCTTTTCCAAAGACATTTCAAACAATTCGAATTTTTTTTGTTAAATTTATAATATTTCTATATTTTGGCACTTTTTGTTGTGAGAGTGCACAGCTCAGCCTGTGCTTGTCAATTTTAAAACAAAATTTTATTTTTTAACAATTTTTAAAAATTTTGGAGAAAAGGGCACCCAAATGTTGGCCACTACAAACTACACTTATTTGTTAGAGTACCTTTTAATTTATTTGCTTTTCTGCCGCGTACTCTCTTCTCTTTTTCTCTCTCTTTATTCCGCGCACTTTTGCATTTTGTGGCCCTTTTTTGTGCCCGAGTACTCCTTGCCCCCGTTTTGTGCTGTGTTGTCGATGGCCTAATAAAAAGAACAAATTGCCACTAAAAAAAGTTCAAAATCTCAGATTTGGCAGCCACGGAATACTGTAAATCATTCAAAAATAAGGAACGAGTTCCGTTCCCGGTCCGTGTCCATTTTCAATAAATTGGTGAATTGTTTTATTTTCTTATTTAGGCTTTTGGTCATAATCGAATAAATGAGCGGCGACAAACAAATTGACGGTTGCGTTACAAAAGTGTCCAATTGTGCGTCAAAATGGCACAAAATGATAGAAAAACTTCACCAACTCAAACGATTTCGACTTAACACCGGCAACATCAACAATTACGTGGAATTAAAACTGAAACGGTTCACCAATTCGGCTGAAGAACTCGCTGAATGTCTCAAACTGATGATGAACTGTCTTCCAGACGACACGCACGTCAGGTTAGTGCCGGCGGGAACTATTTATGCATTTTTATGGGCTAAAATAAATCTGAAATTGAAATTGACACACCAAAAAGTACCAAAACCCCCCGGGCGCTTCAAATCTGCGCATTTTTTGCAGCAATAGAAATAATTAACGAATGTCTAAGATTTTTCTGCCAACTTTTTAATGCGTTAAAAACCCAGATTTAAACGTTTTACACCGCAAAAATTTGGGTTTTCGTTTTCAATCCCACGAATTGTTGATGAACCAGATTCTGTGTTTAATTTTGTACATATTATCATTCATTCATTGCCAAACCCATCATTTTCAGTGAGGAAGGGACTCTTTTGTTGGCGGACAAAAAACATTGCGAGAACAAATACGAGAGGGACGATCTGAAAATAACTTTGAAGCTGTTCATGGAGTCATTCGAATTTCAACACTTAAAGGACGCCACTGAAGCGGTGCTTAAACAGTTGGACACCGATGTGATCGAGCAGTTGATCATCGCATTTCCTTCCCCGGGTATTCCGGGGGATCGATCGGACGATTAAATTTTGATTATTTTGTTTTGTTTAGATGAAACAAATCTCAAAGACGGTGAAGTTGACGAGCGCTGGTTTGCGCATGTCAAACGAATTTGGAAGGAGGCGGAGACGGAATTGGTGGACACCGGCCGAGTGACCACGTTGGGAGTTGCGGACGTTCAGGTACTGTTTCAACTTCCTCTCCTCATTGGGGTTCATTCGGCCTAGCCGCCCAACCTCTAAAATAAGTTTTGTTCAGATCGCCGAGTTGCGCAGACTCTGTGACGAGGTTCGGGTGAAGCCTCGCGCTGTTCACGTTTTCATCGAGGGCTGCTGCGTGGTCAGAATCTTTTTCTTAATGTTTTTTTGTCATTTACGGAAAATGCCTTCTTTGAAGGTTCCGCCGGAGCTTCAAGAATATGCAAAAAAGAATATTATCCAATTGCTGACACATAACGACCCGAGGCCGTTTCCGCTGGCCGATGTCTTTCGCTTATTTTGTAGCAATTCAAACGCTGAAAGTCCGCCGAATTGTACGACATTTTGTCCGGCTTGGGCCGCTCGGTTAGAATATTTTTAAATAAAATGCCGGAGGGGTGAACTCCTTCATCTACAACTGTTTTAAGCTATTCCGTGTGGGTCAGACGGCGAAGTCTCATGGCGGAGAAGGTGCCGTTATTTGGGGGGGGGGGGGAAATTGACATTAAAATGTTTTAAACTCATTAATTTTCAGGGTTTTATTGTCCAGTTTGTGACCGCAGAGGAGAAGACGTAACTTATTAGTGTGTTATTTTGTTTTTGAATTTCATTTGTGTGATGATTGCATTTTTATTGCCATTTATTGTGAAGAAATTTGTACGGCACGGACTGTTTTAAGCATCATTAATGGCACTGCGCGGGAAGGGTCGCATTTTGGTGGACATTTCGCCCTCTCCCACACCCCGCGACGGTCGAAACTGTCCCTTCCGGCGTTTGTCCGTTTCCCCCGGCCCCAATGGCTCCCATTGTTATGTCGCGCGGGTTCCAATTGGGCCATTTCCGGTAAATTTTGCCAAACCGGGCACATTTTGCATGAATAGTTGAGGCGGGGGGAAGGGGCACCCGTCTTTCCCTCCCTCCCTCCCTCCCTCCCTTCCCCCGTGCCAGTACATTCCTCTCGACACTGCTCCCGAAGATGGGGGCAATTACCCCTTTCCTTGTGTTGTCAGGGTCCCCCCCCCCTCCCCTCCGGGGACGACCACAATTAACAATTTGTTTGCCCCTCTTTTGGTCCATTTTTGCCCCCCCCCCCTCCCCTCCCCTCCTCCCCCATTTTCGCCGCTTTTTCACCCAAAGCGTTAACCTTTCAACTCTTTTTGATGGTCTTTTCATTCCTTTGCCAAAAGTTAGCGTCCCCCCCCCCCCCCCCATAGGTTATGGGCAAAGTCTCCGCCCGAGGCACGGATTTTCTTCTTTTCCGATAATCCAATTCCCCCCCCCCCCCGGGGGGATGAATAATCCACTTTTGCTGCTTCCCCTCAGCACTCACTTCAGTTGCTTGCTGCCAGCATTGTTTCCTCCGTCCCATCCGCTGATGGCCCCCCTAATTCTTGCACTTCTTCCCCTTTTCCTCCTCATCCTTTGCTTCTCATCCGCCGCCTCCGCACTTTCAATGCCTTCCGCCTGCGCCTCCGTTCCCTCCGCGCATTCGCTCGTGTGCAGGTGAGTTGAATGTGAAGCAAAAATGTCCTCAACCAACGGAAGGGGACGGTTCACCCGATGTTCGGCACGTTCAGCTGTTCCTCCTCCTCCTCTTCGTCGTCTTCATCGGGTGGTCATCTTCAGTTGTCCTCCGCCTCCTTGCCCGACCTGCTCCACCAATTAGTTGTCCATTCATGCGCTCGGCTGACCATTGCTTCCGGCACTTTCCGCGGTATTTCCCCCCCCCCCCCTCCGGGCATAATTTTGCCGCCATTTCTAATCGTTCTTCGCCCCCGTCAAAGGCAAAACCATTGTGGAGCACATCAAAGTCAGTGTCTGTCTGTTTTTTGGATTGGTTGGCAAATGTCCAATTTCCGTGCAATTCCCGCCAGCTGCTGGACATCGTCCGTCTCGACCTCCGCCCGGACGCTTTCCGCGCCATCCGCCGCTCGCCCCGTCTCTTTCTCCTCCAAAATTCCCACCTGCCCTCCGTCCCACCGCTTGCATTCGCCGGACTGACACGGCTGAAACACTTTTGGTGGCGTAACATTTCCATCGGACGGGTGCACGAGAACGCATTTGCAAAGGCATCGTTTGGCATTCCGATTTATGCCAAATTTGAATGTTTTCAGATGGCCTTCGTCGACTACCTTTACTTCCACACGGCAAACATCAAAGTCAAAGGCCACCGATTTGGGGTGCTAATTGTCATTCCTCCCGCTTGGATTTGTAGGCCATCGATTCGGGTGCCTTTGGACATATCCATCGGCTCGGCCACCTTTTTTTCCGCGACGGCATTCGAATCGGACGGATGGGCGCGCGCGTGTTCAGCGGGACGCGGGTGGGCGAATTGGTCGTGGAGGAGGCGACGCTTAAGGCGGACGCGGGCGTCTTTGGGGGGCTGAAAGCGGCGCGGGTGCGCATCAGCGACTGCTGGTGGGGCGAGACGGACGCGGGGCGGAGGCGGAAGGGGCGACGGACACGGAAACGGCGGACGCAGGAAGAGGCGGTGGAGGTGGACGAAATGTAAGCTTTTGGACATGGGCAGGGGATGCGGGTGAGCACAGAGTCTGGCTCCGAGACCGATCGGGGATTGTGACTCGTTTGTTCGTCTCGGAAGCCTCCGATCGGGACCTGTGATTATGGCCGGATGCGTCCAATTTACAAAAAGCTAAAAGGGAAATCTTGTCGATCGATTAGGCTTATTCGCAACTGCACAATGTATCGGATGCCTCGGCTGAGCGGTGCCTCAATTGGACTGTTCCGAGTGCAAAACTCAACAATTGGCCGGCTGGCGAGGGCGGATGTGCGGGAAAATGGTCTTCCCAACGGGGCGAGAAGGCCATTTAGTCGTCCAACGTCAGTGTCAGAGTTTCTTTCCCCTCCGGCGCCCCATTTAAATTCCAACACAAATTCGACCCCAACAATTCTGCACAAATCGACATCCCTTCAGACACCGGTTTGGATCCCCTTCTAATATATGCCCCCATAAACTCCTTCCCCTTCAGTCCGTCTCTCTGCAACTGATCATCGTCAACTGCAACATTCGTTTCATGTCCGTCCCCTCCGGCGTCCATTCTCCCGTTCCCCCCAATTTTGTTCGGTCCGTTTTCATTCGCAACTCGTCCATTCTTCGTTGGGTCGGCTCCCCTTTTGCAACGCCATTCTTTCCCTTTCGACAATTTCTGATCGAAGACTCCAATCTCGAATTTGGGTTCAACGACAATTCCCCCCCGGCGCCGGAAGGGCCCTTTGCCCGTTTGTCCGTGTCCGACTCTTTCCGAATCGTTCGGTCTCAAATTGGCGCCCAAATGAGCGGTGCCGACGAGTCGCCGCCGCCGTTTGGCGGGAGCAAAGTTCTCCTTGTGGCAAAGTTAGCCGATGTCGTGACATAAAAATGTGTTCAGATTGGCACTTTGGAAGTGACGGAATGCCGTCTGTTGCAAGCGCCGGGCAACGCGTTGCTTAACGACGTGGAAGTGATGGAAAGGCTAAGCATTAGCGGTACCCAATGGCCGTGCTCCAAAGATTATTGCGGCACGGAGGGGTAAGTGGCACATTTCCGTATGATTTGAATGGGGGCGGCACCGATTCAAATTGGACAATGCCAAAAACGCAATTTTAGTTTACTTTTGGCGCCAAACTCTCATCGCAACCTTCACTGGCAGTTCACTTCCAATCGCTGTTTCGAGGAGAGGGAGGGGGAGGAGGAGAACATGACGCCGGCGGCGACATTATCGTTACCGTCCCATTCGTCGTCCTCTCTCTGCGATTCCAGCCCTTCTTCTTCCCCGGAAGTAAATATATTCTCCCTCATTCTCCCCCCCCCCCTGTGCCATGTTCGGTCCGATCACTGATTGATCATCACCCTCCGTTCTCCTCTACCCGTTCAGTTTGTGTGCCGTCGAACCGGTCCCCTGGAGGAGTGCATGTGCCGTCCCGTCGGCACCACCTCCCCCAGCCATCGTCGCTATGTTCACTTGCCCTCCTCTTCCGCACTTCTCTTCCTCATCGGAGACTGTCCCGAGCATTCCCTCGTCCTGCACTCCTCCGCCCTCCCCTCCGTCCAGTCCCTTTACGTCTTCCGAGTCGCCCAACTCGTCATCAGGTCGTTCATTCGTTCCTCCTTCCCCTCGCCTGTTCACTTCCATCGTTGCATCCCTTCCAGCTCCGTCCCTCCGTCACTTCGTCACCTGAACATTTTGCACTCCGCCGTGAGCATCTCCAACCCAAACGCCTTTTCTGGCGTTCATCTGTTCGAATTGGCAGTGGATAAAAGTCACTTGGAGGGACTGGTCCCCGAAGGGACTTTGCACCGGGGACAATTTGAGAGGGTTCGCCTCGAGGGGGTGGACACCGGGTGGAGGCAAGTGATCAGGGAATTGGCGGAAGTTGAGGAGGGAGCGACGGATCGCTGGAAGAACATTGAGGACGGGTCGCCGGAAGGGATGGCACAGACGAGGAGGAGGGGAGTGCCACAAAAGAGGACAAAGGATGAGGAGGAAGAGCAATGGGCGGAGGGGAACGGACAGAGGAGGCCGAGAACGTTGTCCAAACGTTGGACAATGGTCCGGGTGATGACGATGATGATCTGCTGGAAGATAATATAATCGTTGTTGATCCATTATTTGTGATTTATCCTCCAATTTATCTCATTGTTTGAATCGATCGGGTAAACGAACGGAAATTGCGGGGAGAGTGTTCTGCTCTCTGAAGGGAATGAATGGAATATGCAACACCACCAAACCGGGAATTGTGTGCATAATTTGAATTGATTTACATTTTTATACAGTGAAATCAGTGATGTGTAACAACTGCTGGACGCCAGAAAGAGGGGAAGAGGAAGTGGGAAGATGAAGATGGATGAATGGAATGGAAGACGGAAGGGTTGGGAGGGAGGGAGGCCCCCCCCCCCCCCGGAGGGGACCCCCCCCCCCCCCCCCCCACGCCCCCTTTATCCTGTCCCTTCCTATCCGGTTGATCGCGCGGGTGACAATGACAATCCCTTCCAATCCCCCACCCCCGATCCCCCCCCCCCCCATCAAATCCAATCGTTTCTCTTCCGCACCCGCCCATCGATTTGGCCGTCTCTTCCTCCAAATAATCAATCAATCGCTGAACGAGGATAATTTTAATTCGCATCACCAATTGTCTCCTCGGGGGCTTTGTGAGGGATTCGCTGTCCCCTCCCCCCCCCCCCCCGGGCGTCCGATCCGCCAATCTTCCACCATCCGTCGTCCCATCATCATCTTCCCCCCCTTCCCCCCTTCCCCCCCTTCCCCCCTCCTCCTCCTTCAATCGTCCCTCGTCCCGTCGTGCCAGTTGTCCCTTTCGCCCCTGCGGCGTCATTTGGCCTCCCCACCTCTTTGCATCCTATCCGCCGATGTTGTTGTCCCCCTCCCCCCCCCCCCCCCCCCCCTCATATTTTCATCGTCCAAGTCCAACCCACCCACTGACTGACTGACTCACTCTCATCCGATGCCCCCCTCCCCACTTTCCCTTTCTTCGTCGTCCATTTTTAATTGTCCCCCCCCCCCCCCCCCCCCCCCCCTCCCGTCCACTTCCTCAACACCGACGCCGTTAATTCCCTCCGGCCATGTCCACCCACATTATTGCCACCAGCAGATCCGCCGTGTTTCGGTTTTTTGGCTTTTGCCCCTTGGCAAATCCATAATTTACTTCTGTCTCCTCCCATCCCTTCCCACCCATAGCTCATCCCTTTTCGTCTACTTTATTTTTACCCCCCCCCCCCCCCCCCTCCTCCCACAAAGTGCCAGTGCCAGTGCCAATGCCAATGCCATTGTCTGTGTTGAGCCGCCCCTTTGGCGACGCTCAGCTGGAGTCCCTCTTTGGCCATCAGCAACTGCACAGAACGGCCGGTCAGTTTTCTTGTAGGGGCCCTGTCCATGTTGATGATCTTTGGTCTCATACCACTTGGCCAACAATGAATGCCATCACCTCCCTGAAGGCGAACTGCTCCGGCTTCTTTCCCTGCTAATCCCCGTCCAGCTCGTACTCGCGCTCGCCCGGGTGCCGTCCCCCGACCCCTCTCTGGTGCTGTTGACCGTCTCCGCCGCATTCGCACTCGGTTCCCTACTTTTATCGATGCTTCTCCCCTTGGCTTCTCACTCGCTTCTTCCGTTCCCGTCCCAGTGCTTTGTGTGTTCCTCTCGCCGCTCTCCGCCGCCCGTTTTCAACACGTATCCGTCCCCTTGTGTGCCCTGTGGTTGTTCACCAACTTCCTCCTGCTGCTGCTGATCCCTTCCGACGCCGCCCATTCGTTGATCCCCTCACTGATCACTATTTTTGTCCTCTTCACTTTCTTTCCGTTCGGGCCGTTGGCCATTTTCTTCGCTTCCGTCACTATTTCGTTGGCACAACTGAGCGCATTTGCCATGTCTGCGGAGGTCAAACCGAACGCAGAAAAGGTGGGCGGCCCCGGCGGTGAGGGTAATCTGAAGGGAAGGAAAGTGCCGGATTGCTCCGTTCAATTGGCACTAAATGCCGGTCCAGAGTGCCAACGCAAAGTGCCAATTCTTGTTTCAGTTAGTTGCCGCTTTGTTGGCACATTTGTGGACGCATTTGGTCGGCTTTTACTCGATGGCCAATGGTCGGAAAATATCGCGCGCCGTTTTTTTGAGTGCCCGCAATTCGGTGGAAAGTGAGACGGAGTGGCAAAAGGAGAGAATCCGAATGGTCGGTACTGCTGAAACGAGAGTCTTGATCTCGAGTATTGACTCGAGAAAAGTCTCGAGTTTTTTGGATCTTGGGCTCGGGCTTGAGTCTCGCGGTCAAGTCTTGGGAAATTTTGGGTCTCGTGCAGAATTAATGGTCGGAAACAAAATGAATAAAACTTTCCCATCTCCGAATGAACCCCAACTCACTCCGTTTAGGCTCAGCTTTTGTCCGCTTCACTTCCCCCTCATGTCGTCGCGTCTGTACTGGTCCAACTTGATGGACCCGAAGTGCCGCGTGTGTTTGTGGAGCATTTCGTCCATGCCAGGTCCCCTTCTCGCTGTTTGATCTATTGAACTTATCCTTTATCTTTAGTGTCCTTTTTGCTCGCTTTCACGGCCTCTCTTCAGTGCTGGCCCAACTCCAGGTGCCCGACTCGGCACGTCTCCTCAACGAGTTGGACAATCGCATTTCACGCTTGGCCAAACTGCACGGACTCCTCCTTGTCCAGTCTGATGCCGTTCTGGCCCTTTCTGGAGTGCCAAAATCGTGTGATGGACACGCACTCGCCACTTGTCGATTTGCCTTTGACCTTTTGGCACTGGCAAAGTGATTTGCTCGTTCAGTTAGTTTAAATAGATTTGTTCACAGGAGCTTAAATGATGCGGCTTCCGTTGATGTGGATGTTCGAGTCGGAATCGGATCCGGTTCTTTGTCGGGCGGAATTGTCGGAGCCCGTCGATGGCACTGGGACGTGATCGGTATGGCGGTGGACGCGGCCATGCATTTGGAGAGCAATTGCGCCCCCGGCGCTGTTCTAATTTCGGACGACACGTGGCGGCTGGTCGGCGGACGAATGACGGCCGAACGCGTGGACAAAGGCTGCTGGCGTGTGAGCCCGCCGGAGGCGTCTCCGCCCAACCCGTCGCTTCGGCCTTTGCTCTTTCCGTCGGCGTCCCGTCGCTTTTCCCTGCTGACGACCCCTCAGGCACAATGGCCAATTTATGTCAATTATCATTCTTTTTTGTTGCCCTAAAGGCAATCAATCGACTCCTAAATCACCACCAATCGCTAAGGCCGGCGACGACCGTCGCCACCACCGACGGACTTCCGTTGCCAACGCCGTTCTCCAAACGGAAGTGCCAGCCGAAGAAAGCCAAACTTTTTCGACGGTTCCGTCCCCCGGCCGACGCGTGCCACAGTTCGATGCCGCCGCCTCTGCTTGGCCACCATCCCCTGAGGCTATTCTCCCTCCAATTCTCCGATGATCGCATTGAACAGCTTTTCCACGCGCAAATTGACCGATGGTCCGGTAGTTGATTTTATAGACACCAGAATGATATGGTCTTAATCACTTCTCCCAATGCTTAAGGTTCATCCCCGGTCTTGCCCTCTCGGTGCTGTTTCTGGCACTTTTTGGCCTGTTCCAGGCTCTGGCGATGCCACGGCTGCTGACCACGCTGGCCACGTTGGCACTTGCGTTGGCACTCATGTTTCTGCTGCTGTTGGGACTGTACGTCAGCTGCTGTGAGGTCAATCCCCCCTCCCGCCCCCACCAATTTTTGGACTTCATCTTTGCCTCCCTCCGCAGAGTTTTTGCCAATTCGTCACCCGAACGTCCTTCGGCCGTTCCATCACTGTACTGCTCGTGCTCGCGCTGCTTTCCATCTGCGGCATCGCCAACTCCGTCAGTGCCCCCCCGCTCCCCTTGGTTCATCACCTGCCCCCTTTCAGTTCTCCTGCCCATCATCAGCCCCCCCAGCGCCGTCTTCGACTTCGCCCTCCTCCGCCTCCTCTTCCGTCTGCTTCCCCGTCCACTTTCCCTCGCTGTCTTTCTCTCTCTGGATGCTCCAGTTAGTCCGCACTCTCTCCCCCTCCCCGTTTTATTCCCTCCCACTCTCTCTCAGTTCGGCCGTGTTCCCGCGCTTTCCCTCCGCCCTTCTGCTGCCTCTGCTGCTCTCCTCTGTCGGCCTGCTCTCTGTGCATCTTTTCCTCTCTCATCCCTCCCTCTACACTCTCTCGGCCCCTCTTCTTCGATTCGAACTCCTTCTCGGCCTTCTGACGCTCGCGCTCCTCCTCTTCCTTAACTCCCGTCGAAACGAAATCCTTCTACGCATGGACTTCTTGGCCGTGCTCCGGTCCATGGAGGTCGGTGTTTGGTGTGGAACACCCCCACACATTGGGGCATTTAGTCCCAACCAAACAAATTCATTTTAAGGACAACCAGCGGTTACAGCGGACGGAGTTCCTCAACGACCAAATTCTCCTCAACGGTGTGGGCAAACTTTTGGAGATTCGATCATTTTGTCTAATCAATTAATTTCTTTGGCCACCAAAATTCATTTTCTTTTTTGAATGATCGGTTGACCCTCCCTCCCGAATTTCCAATTTCTTAGCTTTGCCTGCACACATTGCGCTTAATTACGCGGCGCGCACGGAGCCTTTTGTCCATCTCTGCCCCAGCGTTGGCATTCTCTGCGCTCGGTTGGGCCGTGCCGGCGATTGGGTGGGCGAATTCGGCTTCGACCGGCTGAACCGGATTGTGTGCGATTTGGACGGACGGTTGGCACAGCTCAGCGAACATCGGCTGGAGAAGGTGCGCAGTGCGCACTCAACTTATGTGGTAAAAATTGAATAATTTTTGGGCTGCTGGACGGTGGCAAAGCAAAAGCCTCTTCCGATCGATCGATCTGTTTTTAGGTGGCATGCGGAATTCTGCCGGAGTTGGCCAGAAATGTGAGCTTTGTTTTATCACAAACCGCGAAAGTCGCAGAAATAAGTGGAAGTCCCTTCCCCCATTCTGGTGGTCAGGTCCACGACACGCCATGCACCATCGGTGAACAGCTTGCTGTTTTGGCAGAATTTGCGCAAGAAATTGAGGCAATTATTGGTTAGAAATTCTTTGGACACTTTTTGCTCATTTTGTTGTAGAAAATGGCCGACTCCGAGGGGCTGGACATTGCCATCGGATTGGACTGCGGCACGGCACTTTCGGTGGTGGTCGGCTGGGAGGGGCCGTCCTATGAGCTGTGGGGACAGCCGAACACGCGGGCGAAGGTAATTAATTGGATTGGGGCGAGGCGGGCGGACGCGTTGTCAAAGAGTTCATTCAGAAACTGATGGAAGCGGCCACTGCGCTGGGCGGCGACTGCGTGCTGCTCTCTGAGGATGTTTACTCCGCCCTCCGGCCCCGCGCACAGTTCAGCTTCGACGAGCAAAGTGCACTGAGGTCGGTTGGTGATCGGAGTCCACTTGGGTGAACATTTTTCCGATCGGTCTTCGACCCAATCCCTATTAGATAGAGATCGGACTTGAGGACCATCAAGAATCTCGATCGGTCCGATCTCTAATCCCAATCAAAATACAATTGGTCAACCGGAACCGTTCAGTGTGGCCCCAGGGCTCGTCGCGTATTCTCTTCTCCACCCGTGCCAATCCCTTCCAAATTCAACTGATGGCCAAAAAGTTCCGCCACCGCCGCCGCCGCATCGGAATAGCGGCGGTGTAAGTGATCGGAACGACAGAGAAAGAGAGCGCGTCTTCGGAAGGTTGGCACAAAGAAATTGTTGTGATTGATCCATTCCCAAACAGAAGTCAGCCTCCGCCTTCGCCCCCACGGCCGAACATTGCCGAGGCCGATTTGATGTGCGATCTGAGCCCGTGCTCCTCCTCCGGTGCACTGCTACTGCCCCAAGCGACAAAAGAAGTGCGCGTTCGAAGCAACCCGCTGGCGGAAATGACCGGAATGTTCAACTCCATGCACTCCTCCCTCTCCTCCGAACTGTTCTCAGTCGACGTGATGAGTGTGGAGACGGACTCCGAGCTGGAATGGGTGACTCCCGAAATGATCGCCAGCCGGGATTATCGGTGGGTGCCGGGACAGCCCCCAAGGGGAGGGCAAGCTTAACCCTGATTACTTTCTGGCATTTTTGGGGCCTTTCCGCTTCCCAGACGGTCCCCGTCCTCCCCCGTGACGGCTTGTCCCCGATCCCCCGACCCGATGACATTTTGGAGACTATTCCCCGACCCGACCCCCGCCCATGCCGCCCCCGAGGGGATTGAGGACGAACTCTATTCCAAAGCAACCCTTTCCATTTCAGTCCTTCCGCTATTTCTCCAATTTACATTCACCCGGCGGCAACACAAATTGATACTTCGGATATTAAATTGGAAAACAACGGAAACAACCACCAGCATAATCAGCTCATTCCGCCGTCTTATAAGGCGGAAAGAGCCCGCCAATATTCCGATTTCTCTGAGGTGGAAAGTCAGGACGGACGGTTTTATTGGAAAGAAGCGGCCATTAGGAAGAAAAGGTTGGAAAGTATACAAAAATCTGATCAATTCAATCGATTTGTAAGGAACTTCCGTCCAGCTCAAATTCAAAACGGTCCGTTGCTGCCGAAAAGTTGGCGGAGTAGCTGCAACACATCAGCATTGGGTTCACGGCTTTCCCTGGCACAGGAAAGCCCTGCACTTGAAAAGCTGAACTCAGCGGCACGCAGAGTTGACAGAATGTTAAAGGCAATTAATTGCAAATGAATGGCACCGGGGGGGGGGGATTGGAGGAAGGTTTTAGGAGGAGAAGAACAAAACATCTCCGGAAGCCTAAACGACGGCATGGCCCAACTAATTAGTACTTAACTTTTTTGACTCCATTCCCAGGAATTGGCTGGGATGGACGGACTGTCAGCAGAGGCGGGCACCGAATGCGTCCCCTTTCCCAACAACGACAACGGAGCAGCAACAGTTGTGGAGAAGGGGGGGCCAAAGATGGGGGTGTACAACAGCAGCAACATCCGGAGGGAGGGCAGCGGAGGAATACTTTCGGAGTATGACAACAACAGCAACGGATTCGGTGCCGCCGGGGGGGACGGATGGACAACGGAGGAGGACAGGCGAAGAGGGGGCGGCCGAATGTGGAGGGGAAGTTGGGAGGGGCGACTGGAGAGGGTTCGGAGAAAGCTCATGACGAACAGACGGAGGTTCGGCAGAACGGCAAGGGCGGACGGAGGCGTGGCGGGCGGCGACGAGGCGGACATCAGCTGCAGTTGCTCGTCCATGGCATCTTCGGTTAGGCGGGGAGGGGGGGGGGGGATCAGACGATGAACCAGCGTCAAATGTGCTCCATTCAGCAGCAGAACAGCTTCATGCCTTGCAATACCTCCACCAATTGTCAACATCAAAAGGCTTCCGAACTCCCTCTGCTCGCCGCCGTTTCCTCCCTTCGATGGCGCCAGTCCGCCCACTCAATTGGCTATGAAAACGGTTACCGATCGGATGATCAGAGTGTTTTCCAATCCCGATCCCTGATCAGAATACGAAATGGCATCCGCGCCACTCTCCTCCTGTTCCTCCTACACCGGAATAAGTGTTGAAATGCCCGACGAACTTCCGCCCCTTCCCTCCCCCCATTTGGGTCAAAGTGTTGGCGAATTTGCTCAATTTGTGCCAATCGATTCTGAGGAGGAAATGCCCGCCGACGAGGGGGGAGTGAATTGTGAAGGAATGGCGCCGATGGCGGAGGGAACGTCGCTGAAAAGCCAAATGTTGAGGTTAAGCAGGTTGGCGGCACTCCTTTCAACTACGAAATCTCATTAACATAACCTAATTAATCTCCCCCCAGAGATATCCGCGAAAATTTTGGCGATTTTCCTCTCGCGCATTTCTCCGACGATTTTGACTTTGAAGAGCGCAAAAGAAACGTTTGATCATTCATTCATTCATTGACTGACCTGACCGACTCCAAATAATTACAAACAACAAATTCGGGTGTACCGCCATAATGAAATCCGTAAATGATTATTGTTTTATATTTTTGTTTATCCATTGCTGCTGAAGTGCCATTTTCATATGTATAATTGAACAAGTAAATAAGTGGAATGAAAAATAATGATGAGAATGAAAAAGCCAACGGAGTCATGGACAGGAAGAAATTGGATGAATGGGGCGGATCTGATCACTGATCAGATTAGTAATTAAGAGGCAGGGGGTGGAAGGATGAGATCATTAACGATTATTTGCAGTCGAATGGGTAAGGGGGGGGGATTAATTAGTCCATAAATAGCGGTTTAGAATTTAATGATTGAACCGGAAGGAATTAGGAGAGAAAGAATAAAACATAATGAGGCAAAAGAACAAATTGTTAAATAATATATTATTTAATTCGGGGATTAAGCAGCACACAAAAGGGACATCGGCAGAAGTGAACGGAGTGTAAATTGCGAATGATGAAAAAAACATCACACAAAAAAACAATGCTAAATCGGAGGAACTGCGTGAACAACAACAAAACAGTAACAACAAATTTTTTTGGTTTCGGTTTTGGATACCCAAAAAGTTCCGGGCCAGTTTGGATAATCGAAAATTTTCGGTTCTGTTCCAAAATATTCGTTTGCCATTCCGAATATTTTTATAAGCCATTATGCCAAAGCCAACTATTATAAAAATTTCCTTTTTTCCGACCACGTCCAGCAAGGCAAATTGCTGAAGAACGCCTAAACGTCCACTTTTCGATGAAAAAGTCATTCTATAAGAATGGAATGGAAGTGTAGAGGAGCGCCGAACGAACTGAACAGCTCTGACTGCAACGGTTCTCAAACAGTAAAGCGATTTTCCTTTCCATTTGGAAGCATCAGCGTCAGCGACTTGGAGTTGATCCACACCAGACGGGCACGGAAAGGCTGGTAACTTCCGCCCGGACTTATCACAGGGAATTCACCTTAAAATGGACTTAATTAATTAATTGAATTTACAATTGTAAATGTTTTTATATACCTGGCGCTGGCACGCTTTTTGTACAACGAATCTGGCTTTGTCCCATTCCCTTAAAAAAGAAAGAGCAAAATTGCGTTTGAAGCAAATTTAATTTAACCAAAAAAGTTTGTTGGGTCTGCCAAAAACTGATTTTCGCGTCTTGGGCTGCATACGCGGCCAAATATTTGCCGTCCTGGGAGAATGCCAACGCGGTGATTGGGGCCCGATGAGCTTGCACAGTCTGGAGAAATATGCCAACAATTTCAGTCCAAAACAATCGGCAACCAAAGTAGAGATCGGACTTGAGAGCCGATCAAAAATCTCGATCGGTCCGATCACTAAACCAAAGTTACCTGCGCTTTTGATGCTCTGAGCTCATGCACAATTATGGCCCCGTTTTTGCCTCCAAATGCCAATCTCCGCGTGTTGGGACAGTACGCGACCATATAAAATCTGGAAAAGCAACAACTGAAAAACCGATTTGAAAAAGCCATCCCGGACTTGGCGATGGAAGGGAACAGGTCGAGCAAAGACCGCTGCTTCAGCAACGAAAGGTCCAAGCAGTGGACAAGGACCTCTCCAACCTAAAAAAACTGTTTAATGCACGCCTAATTATATGTCAAAAGCATTGGACCGGGATGATCAAATCGACAACGAAATTGTATTGTTTGTCGGAAAGCTGCTCAAGCAGTCTAAGCACTTCGTTCCTTGCCCTCATCAACGGGCTTTGGATGGCGTGTTGGATGGTTTGGTGTTGGGCAACAGCGTTGTAACGGGCGACCTGCAACAAATTGTTGCAGTGGTACACCGACGGAATTGGACCATAGCTTAAATAGTGGGGGGTCAACCCCCCCCCCCCCCCCCCTCGTTCGTACCGAGCCCAAAATGAGGGGGGGGGGGGGATCGTACCGGGGGGGGGGAGGGTTGGGGTGGGGGGGGGGAGGGTTGGGGTGGGGGGGGGGAGGGTTGGGGTGGGGGGGGGGGTCGTCGAGGAAAAAAGGTGAGGGGGTCGACCCCCCCTACTATTTAATGTATGAATTGGACATTAACCACACAACATAAAAAACTTATCGAATAAAATCCGCTTTACCTCCGTGCTTAACGTTGTGATCAGCGCTTGAGGCCTTAAAACAAAAGCAACTTATTTATTATAAATATTAAAAAAGAGCCCAAATTTTTACCTTGACAACGAAATCAATGACAACGCATGCCTCGCAGTTCTGCTCGCATCGGCTTCAGAAGAGAACAGAATGGGAAGTGAAGTGTCTCTAAACGAGAGAAAATGTTGGCAAAATATTTTTCAAAAAAATTTGTGTGACTAACGGTTTTTCTCCCTCAGCAGATGCCAAATTGAGGAGGCCAAGAATGGTCTTGGAAAGGTCCAGATGCGGCTGCCAAATCACAAAGCCTCTTCCCAGCAGATCAATGGCCGCCCTTCTCAGCGGAGAATTGGAGGGGATCAGCGGCGACTCGGGGGTCAGCAACAGCTCCAACAGCGAAAGAGCGGTTGCCCTGCACAAATCGATGTTCCGCTGCAAGTCGTTGGGAAATTCAGCGCCCATGGCGCCCAAAAGGACGATGGAAGTCGCTTGATTCCTGTGCACTTGATGGACACCACCGCACAACAACATTTGGTCTTCTTGAAGCTAAAAGGCTTTTTAAGTGTTAAAAATCTGTCCAATTTAAGAAATGAGCCGTAGAGACTGACTGACTTTGTTTGCTATTAAGACGGATGTGGCACACTGTTGGTACGGGTCGTCCAAAGAGGAGAGTGAAGAGTTGACGGGTGGTTGGAACGACACCTGCGACATCTGTTGGGTGGACCCGAAATGTTGTTTGCTCGAGAGTGAACTCCTCGTCGACCAGTTTGATGACTCGTCGTCCGTTGAGCAACCGGCTGCATTTGTTGAGACCAACGACGGGAGAGCGCCGGAACTGGCTGTCCGAGGAGGAATCGGAGGCACCGCAGGCCGTGGCGGTGGCGCGAGTTTGACGCTCGTCGAGCTTGAACTGGAGTTGGTTGTGCTCCCGCTGACAAAAACTGAAGTCGTTCTGGACGAGTCCATCTGCGACGCCACCGACGACAAATGATGCTGATGGTTTGTTCTGGTTGTTAGGGTAGGCTTTTCCTCGGCAAATGCAACGTGATTCTCTTGATTGTTGTGGGAGTGCTGATGTCCAGCAGCAGCAGCAGCAGAGGACGCCGCTGAAGCAGACAAATTGGGGCCAAGATGGGGCCCAAAAATGGAAATGGACGAGTCCAGCACTGTCGGCAAAAAGTTGGACCACCGTTCGATCAGCCGACGTCGACCTTAACTTTAAGTCTCCTCCCAAAAATCCAACACAAAAACAATTCGAGTCACCTTCACTTCCCAACCTCGTCAGCTCTCGTACGAGCAGAGCTTGGGCGGCGTCCCTTATCTCTATGCAATCATTTTGCCACCTTAACGCGCAGTGTTTCTTCAAATCAAAAAGTTTTGCTCCAACTTTCGTGCCAACAAATCAATGCGAGGAGTGGCATAAGCATCGCTGGGTTTGATCAGTTCAGAGAGCAGTACACAATGCAACGAGGCGACATTTGACCATCCCTGACGTATCTGTTGACTTTCATTTTCGGCTAAGAAATCGGTCGACTTTATGGACGAATTTCTTCTAAACGGAAAGAGTTGAAGAATCTTTGTTAACGCAAAACGATACTTTAACGGAGGCTTTTTGACGGCCAACTGATTGGATTTGCTTTTCAGTGTCATCAAAGTGTTCGAAAGTGCCACTATTGAAAGCAGATGGACCTACAAAAAAGAAATTCAATTTCCCAATAAAACATTAATAAAATGCAATTCAGACTGACTGTGGTCAGGGCACGGCTTTCGTGCCAGTGGACACTCTTGGAGAAATACTTGTAGGAAAAGTCGTCAAGTGCAGAAATTTTCCCGGAACAATATGGAGTGTAAAGCGACAGATTTCCTAAACAATTTTTGCTGGGTTGTTCCAAATTGTTATCGATTTCAAACCTTTTTTTGTGACAGTGCCAAAACAAATGGGCAGTTTTGGTCGACACAACTTCAAGCTGTTCAGGCATGCCCTGTCCACCTCCTCGTCAAAGTCCCAGCCGTGCAAAAGAGAGATCAGCAACTTCGCCGTGTCCATGTACAGTGATTGTTGTTGAACAAGAAAAGTTGAAGACAACGAAGTGTTGGAGGAATTTTTGATCGTATTTGAGGGGACGGCGGCTGACGAGAGGAGTCCAAATTCGCTCCGTTCACACTCAAGATGGTAAATTCCATTGCCCTGATGCATTGTGGCGATTCTTTTGGTGATCAGAGAAGTGAGTAATGCGCGTCCATCGGTGCCGGAAAGACAATCAAAATTGGCTGGTGCCAAATTGCCATCAGATTCTGTTGCGCAAAGCTCACAATCCAACGATAGAAGACCGGCTAAAAGTGAACACAATAAAAGTTTATCAAAATTAAAAATTGAATATTTATTTAAAAAAACTTTACCAATAAGAGAATCGATGTTAAAGAGGATCAAATGCGCCTTGTCGGAACAGTTGTGCAACTGCAAAATGTCCATTGGAGGCGACAAGCGCACCAATTCAATGGAAGAAAGCGCTTCTGCCTGTTTCCCATCAACATGGCCCGCAATTTTTCTCAACTGAAACACGGACTTCAATAAGTAAAACAAATTTAAAAAAATTCGAAGAAAAAAGAACAGTCAAAACCATACGTGGGCATCAGATTTTATAAACACAAAAATAATAATCGTTTCAGGCCCACAATTGTTAGGAACAGTTGGATGCCTTTCAACCAAACGCTGTGCGCACGTATGAACAGAAAAGGCCACAGAATGAATGACGCTAAGGGGGCACCTCCTCGTCATTATCATCGGCACCCGCCCAAGGAGGTAGCGAACAACATGGAATAACACCACCACCACCACCACCACCCGACGAAGAGTTCTGTGGTGAGCTCGGAAACATTACCGCAGCGATGTTTTTCTGCTTCAACGCTCTAAGTATTTGGACGGGATGTGACGCAAAAAGTTCGTTCTCAACATCTTCGCCAGGACTGATGTCCAACTGTTCAGTGCAAGCATCCATGACCTTAGAGTGAAGGTGACAGACATCATCACGAAGCAGTTCAAGTAAAAGAGCAACGTGCACACAAAAAGGTTACGCTAGATTATGTTCACCTCGTCAGTTGTCAATCCGGCAACAATTCGATCCAAATTTGCTTAATCAAAGTAACTAATAATAAACTGATCAATGCCAAATTCAAATTGCCCCTAAAACCTGTCTCAATCTGCCACACATAAACCGAACTGTCCTCACAACGAAGCAGCAAAAAATCGTCCAACGGTCGCCACCGAACGTCGATTATTGCAAATTGCTGTCGACTCGCCAAAAGAATGCATTTCAACTCTTTGAGACTTAACAAAGCGGCCGAATTGTCGCCAGCGATGGCACAAATCGAATTGAGCACTCGCACCTTAAAAAGGGGTCGGGGACTTTTGTTTTGGCGGTGGGGGAACATTTGGCCAACACTGCAATTTGTGGGCGGGACGACAAAACGAAGGATTGGGCCGCCCTGGCAACAAAAGCGATGGATTCGCTCCCCGAGAGTGATGTTCCACACGATGACAGCAAAATCAGCACCACCAGACAGCAACAAATTCGGATCGTAACGGGCACTGTCAGCAAAAGGGTAGGCAAAACAATTGACACGGGCGGAATGTCCGTCGGCCAACAGCCGGTACGGTGCGAAATCTAAAAAAAAGGGGCAAAAAATGAGAACTGCAAAAGATAAAAACCGTTGCAAAATCCTTCCAAAAGTTGTGCCATAATTGCATGGCACGCGTTCATCATCTAAACGGCAAGACAACAAACATTGCCAAGCAGTACATCCCACCGCTAAAACAAACCATTATCGAGCCGTCATCAAAGCCATGAAACAATTTTCCTTGTGTACCCACATAAATTGTTGCTGTCACTGTTCGATCATCCTTGAAAAATGAATCAAATGATGATGCCCTTTTAAATGGGCAAAACAGAACAAAAAAGTGGCCAAAACCTCCGTTTCAACGAGTGTTGGTGGGGGCGGAACCAAACGAGCCCAAGCCTCGGAAATGTGCTGTTTAATTGTCGGCTCGTAAACTATAAAATGGCCAGTTAAAAGAGTCATATTTTGAAAAACAGTGCACCAATTGGTCGCCGATTGCGTATAAACTCGTTGACCAAAAATTCCAAATTCTTTGGGATGTTCCACAAACTGATCGAGCCTTGTTGATCAACTCGGTAGGCCACCTTTTTGCCCGAATTCCTCGACTCGTCAAAATAAAATTGTACGGGAGCCAACGACGGCTGAAAAAACAATTTCACATTATTTTTTAAAATTACGTTAAGGCGATGCCTTTAGTAAAGATGACGACAATGTGCCTTTCAATAGCGCAAAAACGAATGGTTGTTCAATATTGAACACATTTGCTGGATTCTCGCCAAATTTCTCTCGTACTTGCTTACCGCAAAGTTTCCTTTAAAAAAAGGCATTTTAAAAATCTTTATTTATGCCAACCAAAACGGCACAAAACCTTCGTGGCAATTGGAACAAAACAATTGTCGAGTCGGCAAAGGCAATGGCCACTTTGTCAATGTCGACGATGAGCCCCTCAAGCGCTTCAATGGCACACTCCGAGACAATCAACTGGTTCAGAGTGCTCGGATCAATTATCTGGATTCAGCACAATTTGCTTAATTGGGCACGAAAAGTGTGCAAAAGCACCTGCCAAGAACTGCCACAGACAACAAGCATCATGCGGAGATTTTTGTCCGAACAGACGATGCTCCGCACGCCGTCAGTGCCCATCACTTTTGATTCACTTTCAAACAGAACACTTCCAGTTTCTTTCGGGTCAAGACCGTGCAACGACCACAATTTGATAACGCCCGACAGTGAAGTGCCAATCAAAACATCTAAACCCCACAAATAAACAAGCCGTCAAAAACGATTTGTCCTAATTAATTAGAGTTGGAACGGTTGCCGAATAGTTGCAACAAACGCGGACATGGCCCACCCAAATGCCCCGGGGCTATTTTGACTAGAGCACGAACCGATCGAGATTCTCAATAAAAATCTCGACGAGATTCTCGATCAATCTCGGTAAATCTAGATGAGATTCTCGATCAAAATCTCGATCGTTTAATTTTTTTCGAGATTCTCGATCGGTCCTCAAGTTTGGACTCTAATTTTGACTGTCATTCGTTCAATAGCTGAGGAACCCACAACAACTTTCTCCAAAACACCAGGATACCAGACGGAAACAACCCCCGGGTTTGTTCAACCGTACGACTTACCCATTGGACTCGCCAAGGCAATGGAAGCGATCCAATCCGGCTCAATTCTTGAGCCAAGCGTAAAGAGAACGTTGAGATCATATGGGTGCAACACAATAACATCTGCATAATCACCAATACAAAAGAGAATATTTTGCGCTCCATTTTTTAATGTCTAAAAAGAATTTTGTAGTTAATTATGTACAAAAAAAGGAAGCTTGCATAAGGTTTAATTGTTCGATGTATGCAGTTAGACTTGACACTGTCAATTACTCGACCATCAATTGAGTCCCAAAGGCAAACAGCTCCATCTTCGGAACATGTAACAAATTTCCTACACTTTTTTGCAGTA
The DNA here is from genome assembly GCA_020449905.1 of Globodera pallida. Taxonomy (NCBI): domain Eukaryota; kingdom Metazoa; phylum Nematoda; class Chromadorea; order Rhabditida; family Heteroderidae; genus Globodera; species Globodera pallida. The sequence continues at coordinate 5,869,147 of JAIXHY010000009.1, read as the reverse complement.
ATCGAAAGGCTTAAACGCAAAAAACTTACGAAGTGTTTGATGAGCAAATAGGAGAAATACAGCTAATTGCACTCTCTGAACAGGCCACAAGTCAAGTCCAAGATGTACATAGACAGAACAAAAACTCACCGTGTGCCAAAAGGACCATTTGGGGCTGTATCCAGCCAAGGGCCTCGTCAACAATCCACTGCATCACTTGGCCATCCGTGCTACCCGTTAAAATTATGCGTCCATTTTGAACGGAGGATATTCGCACAATTCGGCTCTTCAATGATTTTGGACCCCATAGAACCACTGGCAGAAGCAACGAATTAGCACCAAAAGAATTAATCTTCTCAGAAATCGTCATCAAACAAATTGCTAAAACAGTTTAAAAATGTTAGCAAATCCGTGTTTTTTTTTTAATCAAAAATTCTTGTTTTTGAAGAACGACCAACTTGCGGTTTCTATTGTCTCTTTTTTTTAAATGACATAACGCCAACGCGCAATGCCAATATTGAATTTTTACAGTCTGTAACAAAAATATAGGGACACCCGAAAGAGACAAAAGCGTCCAAGTTTTCAAATGTAGCCATCCTCATCAGAAAAAACGATCCAAAGATTTATACACCGGGGATATCGTCCGTTCCGTATTTTTTTTTTTGACACGGCCGACATCCCTGGCCCGTACCGGGTAAAGGTTTTTTTGGAAAAAATTTTCTATGCTCAGATAATGAAATTCAAAGTATTTTGTGAATAACATAGTAAAATATTAAACAGTGTAAAAAGTACTTCAATAAATTTATTATAGACATTTTCAACAAATGGTACTTTCCTGTTTTGCGACCCCCTCCCCATTGTTTCTACAGCATTGAACTTGGAGGACTCCAACCTGTACCTCGGCTTTAAGTTCGGGGATTGCGACTCTCGAAAATTATTTCAGGATTTGTTCCCAGCGCAACCGGTTTCTGTTCTTCAAATTCCGATCTCGATACTTGATTAAAGCGCAATTTGAAGTTACTGAACCAAAATAAACCTTAAGACTTTATGTTGTTTGTTGTACCCTCTATATTGCCCCTCAATTTTGATAAGTAACGCATTGTCAATTTAGCTGACATTTAAAAATCGAAAAATAACATCCTAACGACAATGCCGAAAACGCTGAACAAAGAATCAGCAAAGTATTTGCTGGACAGAAAGGTTTAGTTTTTGTCTCTGAAGCAATAAAAGCTTTTTTCTTCAGATCGAAGAGGGCACCACTTTCATGGCACCCAAAAAGCCGCCAGGGAACGAAGGGATAAGAGGAGTCAAAGTTACGACTAACGTACGTAGACACCTTCCACAGTGTGCAATACGCACAAAAATAAGCACTGAGTCCCAAATCAGTCAAAAGGCGCTACCGAAATGTTTTGAAATTTCGCACTCTTCTATAGTAGCACTTAAAAATGGTAATATTTTTACGAAATTTACTGATTGTTAGCAAGTTGATCTAAATTCCTATACCATGGATGGTATTTCGCGAGTTTCCTCAAATGGAGAGTTCTTGTCTGATTCCTTCCTTTTTTAAGCTCCATTTGCTGGATTTGACACAGAAATTGACTGTGCATCGTTACGAGGTGAATGTGTCTGGGACGATCACCAAACAGAATGGCGACCATATCGTCGTGGGTCTCACGGACGCCACGCAGCACGAGTAAACTCGTTAACACGAGCTGATAAAATGCCCGCATTTCATTTCAGTTACCTGAACGTCGACCGCCGTTATCTGTGCCGCGATGTGCTGAAAACTTTCGAAAAAAAGTATGAAGAAATGCTGAAAACGTCGAAAAATCTGCTCTATTACGATTTGTCGCACACGCTTTTCGCACTGAAAGATCTCCGTTTGCCGAACGTAAGTTCTCTGGTTTTGCCATTGGAATTCATTGAATTCAAATCCGGATTTTGATAACTCATAAGTAGCCGAGAACGTGTACTTTTTTCTGGGTAAAAATTTTTAAATTACTGAAAATTATATTTTTATTAGTATAGTAATATGAGAAGAAAAAAATCTGGTGGACGTAAACAGCAAGAGTAGTCCTCAAATATTTGAATACCTGGTTTGGTGTGCAATCGCTATTTGAGCTCACCACTAACTATCAAGACGTATTGATGCATCTAATGTTTTAGGGCACCGTGACTGACAGTTTTACGTGCGAAGAAATGCCTCGTCAGACTGTCGAAGGCCGCAAACACTTCCCGCAGTACACGATCAACATCACTTCAGTGACTGCCGGCGGTGGCCAAATGACTATTGGCGATTTTGCTTTTTTAACCAACGATGTGGGGGAGTTGGACCTTTCGTTGGTGCAGTTTCTGGACATTGCAACTGCGCAGACAGTCTTCAACGATCCGTTCGTTTTTGTTGGTTTTTATGATATAAACAAATTGCCGTTTTACAGGAACCAACTCTTTATGCACTACAGTGCGTCGTCCATCTATTTGATGATGCCGGCTAAGTTTGGATTCAACGACAACGATTGTCCGTACTTCCCCAGCAACAGTTCCTTCCTCGGCATCGGAATGGAGAAAAGCGTTCGAATTGTTGAGAGTGAGTCATTCGAAAGTCAAACTACAAAGTGTCACATTTATTTATATAATTTTTTATTTCTAAATAGTTTAATATTTATTTACTTCAGATGGGCAGACCAAGGCTGGTGCGAGTGCTGCTGTGATCATCCAAGTCCAGAAGGTTAATTTTTTCTACGTCGGTGCCCACCCAACCTATCGGTGCTTTTGAAATTTTTTATAACTATTTTGCCTTTAAGCCTACCCCCCCCCCCCCCCCCCTAAAGCGACACGTCAATAACTTCTTTTCTTTTACAGACTCCGTTCCACATTGTGGAAAGTGTGTTTGATAAGTTTAAGAAGATCTATCCGCGCTGGCAGCGCGGTACGACGGTGGAAAACGGTGCATTGCAACAACTTAACCGAATGCTGAGAGGTGAGAGAAGAAGGAACGTTTGTTGGGGTCTCGTTTAAGCCGTCGGTTGGTCATTATTAGGGTGTTGCCGGATTAATGGTGTTTCAGTTTCTTTCCCCAATGAATATTGTTATTACTTTTTTTTTTTGTTAAGGCCTTTACATCTTCACCGTTTACCCTGCGAATGATCCACAGGCTCGTCAGCGCTTTGCCATTTATGGCTTCGCTACAACCAACGCAAAGACTGAAAAATTGCTGGACGCTGAAGGCATGCAGTGCACGATTGAGGAGTATTATGACCGTCGATACCGCATCAAACTTGAGTGAGTGGGGTCAATAGATAAAACAGCTTCTTGGCTTTAATATACTATATAGTAATATGAGAAACCAACAATTTTTAAATCTACATAATAATAATTTAAAAAAATTTTGTTTTGTGGGAATTTGTGAGATTCAACTCCAATACCTCCATTTGCAGAGAACCAACTGCCCCGCTGGTGATTCGTCGTGAGAAAGGAAAAACATCGTACTATCCGATGGAACTTATGACCATCTGCGACTATCAACGGGTCAGGTCCCATCAGCAGACGCCTGCGCTTAATCAGGTTGGTTTTGGCGGTGGTTGTTATTAAAAGAATAAGGAAAAACGAAGGTGTCGTCAATCATTTCACAAGAATTTGCTTTTTCATTTCTCCATACATCTCAATTATTTGGGATTTTAGTCCGGAAAAGGAAACCCGTTTAAAAAAAGTCATTTTATTCCGAATTGATCTGCTTTAACTGTTAATTCTTTTTAAATTATATTTTATTCAGCATCACGGACAAATGTTTTTAATTTTGCATTTTAAGGATTTGATAAAGAAATGCGCAGTCAAGCCGTCTGTGCTCAGAGAGCAGACTGAGAAGCTGAAATCCGCGCTCGACCTCGGACGGAGCGAACATCTGGAGCGGGCGGCGATCAAATTCGACGACCGACCGATGGAAGTCGAGTCGCGCATTCTGAGGACGCCGGAAATGAACTTTGGCGACCAGTCGGCGCGTCCGGGTGCGAGACCAGGCAGATACCTGATCGCGGCCAAATGCTTGCACTGGTGCGCCATCGCATTGGTGGACAACAGCAATGACAACTATGTGAGTCATTGATTTGTTGTATCGGGCACACTCCCAGAGGTAAGTGAGAAGCACTGAAAGGAGAGATAAGGCAGAGGTTGTTGTTGGAGAATCCATTTTGCTTGATGAGTGGTTTTTGGCGCCGTCGGAACACTCAATATATAGTAAAACTATTTTTGAATTTGAATTTTTCTAAATCTTTTTTGCTTCGTCTCTGCTGCCCCGTTTAATAATTTTGTTGATATCCCAATTTAGATTAATCCCGCTCAGTGGCGGGATTTTGTCCGCGTTTACGCTTCTCAATTGAATAAAAAACGAATGAATTTCCCGGAGCCTGCCCGTGTTGAGGTGGTTCAAATCGGAAGCAGCGAACTCGGAGCAATATTTGATACGCTGCAAAATTCTGGTGTTGAGTTTGTGTTGTTCGCCCACCCGCCAGGTCCGTCCCGTGTTTTGCTTTAACTTTAATTCCAATTGTTGTTAAGGCCATTCTGGGGACACTGTCCACCACGCGATGAAGTACTTTGAGTTGAAGACGGAGGTCATTTCGCAAGGCGTTCTCATCTCCACGGTGCGAGCTGTCCTCCATAAAGGCAATCCGTTGACTGTTGAGAATATTGTCAACAAAACCAATGTGAGCGACATCGTCGTCGGGGCTTCCAGAACATTTTTATGATTTTTCCAACTTTCAGATAAAAAATGGCGGTCTCAACTATGCGCTGCCGTTCAGCAAAAAGTGAGAGAATTTGTGCATTTTTGGAGGGGCACAATCCCCGGCCATTACATTAACCAACCCCGATTGGACATTTTTAGCATGCTTGCTGACACTTTGGTCATCGGATTTGGGATGAATCATCCGGCTGGCGGCTTGGGCATGGCCTCGGAAAAGAACAACGGAAATGGAAGCAATGGAAGCAATGGCAGCGACACCGGAAGTGAAGTTGCAAGTGAAAATGGCAATGGAGGGAATAATGGACACAGCGCGTCAAAACCGACCACGGAAAAGTCAACGCCATCGGTGGTCGGAGTAAGTACCTAAGAAGCTTTGATTAGGCTTTAGCGGGGCGTTCTCTATTTATGTTTCTGTTAAACGGGATTGGCTTTGATTTGCTTGACCGGAATATGCTTTAAAACCGCCGAAAAGGGTGCACTACTTTTCACCTATACATACATGAGTTCTAATTGACATTTTTGTAAATTTAATTATTTGATTTAAGTACGCAGCGAACATCGGGGAGAATCACAACTTCGAATTTATTGGTGACTACAAATACCAGGTAAATTAGCAATGGAAAAGCACAAAAAGTTGTGGGGAGGCGTTTAACCGCAGAAGATGCATGTGTCTGAGTTTAATTAATTGTCTGGTAATGGATAAAATATATTTATTTGATTTCTGGGTTAGAAATATGGTGTGTTTTTGCACAATAGTTTCTGTAGAGAAAGGGCACATTTACGATATTATTGGACATTCAGGAAGCGCGTCGTGATGAGAAGTTGCATCTCGTCGAACACATTGTGTGCCGGTGCCTTGACGAATACAAACGGCGCGAGAAAAAATACCCGTAAGGCATCACATAACTATAATAAATAAAAATTGAACCAATTAGAATAATTTTTGTTTTTATAAAGAATACTTATTTCTGTTATTTTTCAAAGGTCAAGCGTCGTCATCTACCGCAACGCATGCGGCGAAGGATTCTATCAGGCAGATTCAAAAAATAAATTTACCAACTTATTAATTGCTTTTTATGAATTTCTTTTCATCTTTAGCACATCCTCACCTACGACGTACCGCTGATCAAAAGTCTGTTGAAGGAGCATTGCACTGCCAAACTGACAATGATTGTCGTCAATAAAATGCAGGGCATCAAGTTCATCCCGTCTAACATCAACGTCAACGCCAAAGCGATTGGTACCGACGAGGCAGTGCCGTGTAGCCGGCGAAGGGGGGGGGGGGAGCAAAAAATAAAAATAATTGGGCATATTTTTGAAATTGTTGAAATGCGAGAAATTTGGTCGAACGCTTTTAAATAATTTTCAACATTTTTACAGAACAAAATGTCAAGCCGGGAACCGTCATTGACAAGTCCGTTGTCAGCCCTCAATGGACCGAATTCTTTTTGGCGGCACAACGCGCTCTTCAGGTAATAAAATAACTGTCTTTTGTTTGTTTATTGTTTTTTACTAAACATTTCACTTTTATTGATATTTTATTTTCGCCGTTTAGGGAACGGCTCGCGTGCCACGCTACGCTTTGCTGTTGGATGAAAACAACTATTCCATGGACAAAATTCAAGAATTCACTTTTGTACGGGATGCTTTTTTGTTTTGTTGTTTGATGCCTTTATAATGTTGGAAATCTTTCCAGGGTCTCTGCTTTGGGCACCAAATCGTTTTTTCGCCTACTTCCCTGCCGTCACCCGTATGAATGGACCGTTTGATTCAAAAAAGTCCATTTAATTTTTAGGTGTTTATTGCGTTGGAATACGTAAGTTTAATTCAAATTTTGTTTCTCTCTTTTTTGAGATTTTAGCGGCGTTTTGTTTGAACTCATAGGATTTTTTACACGCATTTCCGCATCGGTATCATAAAACAGTAACCACATGGTTAGGTGGTAAAGACATTTATCGATTTAACCTCGGTTAGGCGACAACTTCTATGATACCACCCACAAAGGCCAGGTGACTGACTCTGACCCCTTTTTTAAATCGTGTATTCTCTCAGCATTTCGTATTTGTTCTTTCAGGCCAAGCGCGGTCGCAACAACTACAATACGGACCAGAACCCGGAGGCACAGGTGGAACGATGGGTCACCTACGACAGTGCCAACGAGAATTTCGGCTTTGAGCAGAAGAAGTATTTGCGAAAATGGCGAGTTAACGCCTGAAGCGTTCGGTTAAAACTTTTGTGGTCGGCTAAAACTTTTCGATATTAATTTATCTCATCATTTTTTTTTTGGTTTTTCATTTATTGCATAACCCAACCCAACATTTTGTTTGCTCATCTTTCTTGGTTTTAATTCGACGCAAACCCTTTTCTCTTGGCTTTTATTTTATTTAATCTCAGTTGCGCTTTTTTCTTTAATGGAATCCTTTTTTTCTTGAGTTATGAACTCCATTTTCATGCATTTAGTCACATTGTACTCTATTTAATCGGTTTGATTGAAAATCTCCGTTTTTATAAATCAGAGAACGATTGGTGGGAGAATTAATAGCGTCTTTAATTTAAAACTCTTAATGAGACAACCCAACAAACAGGCTGAGTTTTTGTCCGGTAAGCCTCAGAATCATTTAAAATGCACAATTCGATCATTACTTGCCTTGTAGTTTGGTTTTTTTGAACAATTAGAGGCTAAATTGATTTTTGGAAATTTTTGACTAACGCTAATTTGTAAGCTCTGCGACTTTTCTCCGATGAACGGCATCGGCATGCACAACCTTACGTGGGCACCGACTGCAGGGGTTACTGTAGTACAATAATTTTTAGGTGCAAAAATCGTGATTTTCTCATTTGAAGTACAAGTTTTATTTGCCTAATTATTAATTTGTTGCTTTTCCGTTGACCTTACATGCACTTTGAATTCTTTTTAAAGACTCGTAAATGTTTTTTCGATTTTTTGAAAATGGGGGGAGATTTGTTCGAAAAAATATTTGAATTCGGGTTCGGGGTTCGACATAAGCAAAATCCGAGCTCGGATTCGTGTTCTACGCATATTTTTACTCTAGAAAACATGCATTTTAAATTCGGGACCCCAATTCCCGAGGATTGCCGGCTTAAATCCATCTCATCGAGAGGAGCTTTCAGCCGGCGAATTGTTAGACATTATTCTCGCTGTCTGTCACACACTATTTTTTGTTTGCACTCTCTGCCTCTCTCACCTTTTACTCTCTTCTCTTTTCCTCTCTATTTCCTTCACTATTTCTACTCTTTTGTCGCTATCTCTGCACGCGGCTGTTCTTTTTTATTTTTAGGTTTTAGACCCCATACAAAAAATGTCTTAGCAATTCCTTAAGTCAACGACCATTTGGCCAGTCTTTGGTCCTGGCGTTGCGGGGCGGCGGGGCTGCGGGCGGTCCTCATTTAGTCGGAACTAAATGAAATTTTTGGAAACCGGTCGGGGACGCCCGACCGGGCAAAAGAAGTTACTGATGAATGGTGCTGACTGATCCGGGATAACCAACCATCTCCCGACGGAGTCGTTCAGTCTGATATTTTCCTTAAGACCGAAAATTTTGATCAAATATTTCAAAACAAAACGAATTCAGCCCACTCCCTCAATGAAATTCTAGAATTGAACATTTTTAATGTCAACGCCAACATCTACAAAGCCAATGGTCATCGATATTAATTCGCTTTCCATCGAAGAGCTGTCAGTTTTGCAACAACAATTTGATGCTGAGTTAGTGTTCTTCAACGATTCACTAAATGAGTTACGAAGCGTTGCCGGAAAATTTGGTCGATGCCGAGCGACATTGGATTCTATAAATTCAGATGAGAAGGACAAACCCGCATTGGTTCCGCTTTCAGAATCGGTATTTTTTTTAGAAATTGCGTAACATTTCTTACAATTGCTTCTTTTAGGTTTACGTTAGAGCCAAAATGTGCGACCCGGACAAGTATTTGGTTGAGATTGGCACTGGGTATTTTGTTGAGATGGAACGTAAACGAGCGGCTGAATATTTCAAACGGCAGGTTTTCCTAGATTTTGCTAATGGTGCGAGGCAGGGTTTTTTTTTACGATGTTTGAGCGTTTGAAATAGAGATCAGAATTTTGAAAGGGCCGGGTACCCGGTTTTTCTAGCTCACGTAGATCCGGGCTCGCCAGGTGTTTTTCTAAAAAAATCTTGCCGCAGAAAGTTGATAAAATTCCGTTTTTTGGATGGAATTATTGTAAATAGTCCTGACTTCAACTTGATTCCGGTTTCTCAACTCGGGCAACCCGATCCCGTCCTTAAAATTTTGATCCCGCTCAAACGCAACGACATTAAATTCGGCAACTAATAATATGTGTTTTTCCTGTCGCTAGAGATTAATATAATAACTTTAAGTGCTTTAAACGTCAAACACTTTATAGAGTTCGTCATTTTGAAAAAGCTGGGATTTGAAAAAAACAAATTAAAAATGCCTAAAAACAGTTATCTACTGTGGTTTTTTGTTTAGGAAATACGCCTTTTTGGAGTCGCAAGTGGAGACAATAACGCGAAAAGTCATTCCGGAAAAACAGCAGGCGCGTCAAACAATTGCAGCCGCTTTACAGAAGAAAGTGCAGCTTGCGACCACGAAATAACATTGTTTTCATCATTGTTGACGCTGTTTATATTTTCTGCAATTACTCTGGACAAAGTTTTCTTGGACTAAATGGGCAAATGTTTTTTTCCCTTCATTAATTACCCTTATTTATTGTCAAATGTATTTTACCATGGGCTTGTATCAGGCTAAATTTCTGCACTATGCGTTCCAAGGACCTCAGGTGCAACCCGCACAGCGAATTCCTCCTCCGCCTTTTTCAAAGCAAAAAAGTGATTTTTTTAGTTTTTTATATTTGAGTGGCTTATGTTGAGTTTCAGCGAGTCGATGGGCGCGCATGGGACGAGTTCAGGTCGGTAGAAGTGAGTTTTGACCAGCAAGCAAATGTTAGCGCTGTGAGGCTGGGTCGTACCAGGTGAATGGGTGCTGTGCTTAGTCAGGAAAAGTCGAAGCTAAAACTGACGGAAGAATTTACTATTCGATTGGTTTATGCGACGGTGGCTTGATTTAGGTTGGGGCCAGAACCGATCTGAAAAGCAGAAACAGCCTTAGGTTTTTTAAGGAGAAAAGAAAATTGATCCCGGTTTATCCTATTAATGCATACCGACTTTTTGGTATTGGTATGAACATTTTGTAAGTTTGGGGCGTTTGTTACTGTCCAAGAGGCACGAATGGGCTGTGGGGGTGTGGTCGATGATTAAAAAGAGCAAGATTTTTTGGTTTCAGAGTGATTTGTTCGATTGAAGCTGAAATAACAACTCCGAGAAAGAAGCCGGGTGCCGGGTCAATCGCATTTTCTCTCGACTTTCTCCCAATGGCTCACCCTTCGGCGGTCGATTCGTCTACGTCTTCTGACAGTGAAGTGGAGCAGTGCCTCAGCATGTTGGAGTCCCTTTATCGCGACACTTATTGCATCGACTTTGAAACATTATGCATCGAAATTAACAAGTTTGTGCTCGTAAGCGTCATTAATAGTTTAAAGAGAAAAATAAGGAAACTAAACTGTTATACTTAACGTCGAGATTTGGTCCCCTAAAATCTGAAGTTCGATACAAAATGACTGGCTGTTCGTTCGTGTGGCCTTTTTAAGTCATAATCCAGAGATCTTGTCTAAAATTATGATGCAAATGGAGATAACTATGAAAATGGGACGTTTTTATGAGGAAAGACCGCTTATGAAACGACCTGACGCGTTAGGGATTGGACAGGATCATTGTGCTTAAAACTGCTTTTTTAAAGGTACGTTTTTGACATAAAATGCACCATAAAAGTGCTCGATTATGACGGAGGTCTCTTCGACATTTGCACTCTCGCGGTTTCCACTGCTTTGATGGGCTTTAGGCGCAACGATGTCACATTCAATGCTGTAACAAAAAAGCTCATTTCGGTCTGTGGTCTTTCATTTTTGGACTCACATTGTTTTTTCCCATAATGTACAATAATTTTAGCATTCTTCTTACGACAAAGCGCTCGTCCCGCTCACCTTGTACTACAAACCTGCTACCATCACATTCGGATTCATCAATGGAATTGATGAGCCAATGGTTGACCCGACTTTGGAAGAATCATCACTTATTGAGGGCTCCCTTACAATAGGAGCCAACCATCGGAACGAGATTTGCTTAATGCATCAGTGTGGGAACCTGAAGATTGATGCCGAGAGGGTTTTTATTTGTTTTGTGTTCTGTTTGAAGCTGCTTTTCTACCACACAGATCAAGGCGTGCTGTGACTCGGCTCTCCAAAATGTCAGGGAATTGAGCAAAGAAATCAACAAGGCGTGTGCCAAGCCCGTCTTGAATTGAAGTTTGTTTGCCATATTAAAGAATTTTCAATGGTTTATAATTTTATTTTTGTTAAGTATTGTTGTTTGCAATTTGAATTAAAAAGTTTGTCAGCACTTTGGTATTGGGTTCATTATCATCGATGGCTTTGGCTTCCGCTAAGATTGGTACCATGGGCTTTCAGGAGGCTCTTGAGCTTCTGATTTTCTTCTAGCAGTTGCTGGTGACTTTCTTTGAGCAAAGCGACTCGTTGCTTCAATGCCCGATTGTCGCGATCAATGAGCAGCAACTCTCGGTCGACCTGAAGGGGTTGAAAGTTTTCTCAATATAATCACCTTCCACCAATTGCGACTTTACCTCTTCGCGTGAAAGCCTCTCAATTCGTTCAATGGCAGTGGTGAAGAGACACTCCTCAAAATCGGCGTCCCTTTGCTTCTCACTTCCGTCCTCCATCAGTTCGTCGTCGAACGCCGTTGCTTCATTATCATCCAAACCAATATTCGATGTGCTTTGGCAACGCGATCTGCCGCCAATGCTTCCGCCGCCATCGGTGTGGTGTTTGTCCATTTGTTGTTGATCGTCTTCCTCGTGCTGTCGCTTCTCCCGGTCGCTCATCAAAAAGGACGTTGTGTTGTTGGGCGCCCTCGGCTTAAGCGCATGAGACTGGTGTTGCGTTTGACTGAGATAATGGGGGAAAATTCTGCGTTTTGACACAAAATTCGCAAATGTTTTGCGTGGCTTACCCGTCTTTTTATTGACGGAAATTTTATCAAATTTCGTTTGAAAGCGGGTATTTTTTTTGTTGCAACGCATTACAAATAAATTAAAGTTCCTTTTGCTAAAATGTAATGAGTTATTTAGTGAGTTTGGCTGGAATTGAGAACGAAGTGAGGTGCATTAAGAAATGACATTAGGTAACATTTTGAATTTGGCTCGCCAATCGAATTTTTAACACGTCCAATTGTGTCCCAGCGATGATTGGGGACAATTGGGCGATTAGTGCGACCCATAGATGGTTGGTTAGGCATTCTAGTCAATGCCTAAATCTTATTCGACACTTTGTCCGGTCGGGCGTCCCCGACCGGTTTCCAAAAATTTCATTTAGTTTCGACTAAATGAGGACCGCCCGCAGCCCCGCCGCCCCGCAACGCCAGGACCAAAGAATGGTCAAATGGTCGTTGACTTAAGGAATTGCTAAGACATTTTTTGTATGGGGTCTAAAACTCTAAAAATAAAAAGAGCAGCCGAGTGCAGAGATAGCGACAAAAGTGTGGAAATAGTGAAGAATTAGAGAGGAAAAGAGAAGAGAGTAAAAGGTGAGAGAGGCAGAGAGTGCAAACAAAAAATAGTGTGTGACAGACAGCGAGAATAATGTCTAACAATTCGACGGCTGAAAGCCATGGCAAGACAAAATCACTAATGGACAAATCACTAATCAGCCAAAAGCGGTCAAAATCACCAATAAAAAGGGGACAAAATTTAATTTACAAAATTCATAATTTAATCAGAAAGCAATTTTATCAGAATTGCAATTTATTGTTGTATGTATCCAATAAATATTTTTAATTATTGAAAATTTCTAAAAAATACATTAATGCCAAACAAAAAAAGATTTTCTGTTGAAATAATTTACTAAAATAAAATGCACCCCTATCAAAAGTTGATATTAGGGGTGCCTTTTCGGGAATGGTGCAGAATTGGGGTCCCGACAAAAATTTTTGTTTTAAATTTTGTATGTTTAAAATTTTAAATGTATATTTTCTAGAGTAAAAATATGCGTAGAACACGAAGCCGAGCTCGGATTTTGCAAATATCGAACACGAACTCGAATTCAAACATTCCATTGCCGCATTTTCTTAAAGAATTATTCAAAAATGCCAAAAAAGGCTTTTCAAAGATTTTAAGTCTTTCGCTTTAAATATTTTCGTTTTGGCAAATTTCTTCGAAACGATAAAAAATCCTCTGATCTCCAGAAATCCGTACAAAAAAGGACATTGAGCTAATTCTTTAAAAAAGTACTTATTATTTTTTAAAGATGCGTACTCTCAAAAACAGTGCATTTAAAAAAAAAAAATACATATTGGAACCCTGGTTTTTTTTAAATGTATAAATTTTATTTAAACAATTTTATTGTTTCATGTTGCCATAAATTTCCCTAAATAAACGGGGTCCACAAATTCATAACCCCCACGGAAGGACCTGTTTTGTGTTCTGCCGCCGGTCATGCCGCCACTTGCCGGAACCAATCGGACCATTTTGAGTCCGTCGTTCTGTTGGCCCTTAAATGCGCTGTTGTCCGAAGGAAGCTTCCGCCGTTTGGCCTCGAATTGATGCCGACGTTTCATCCCATTCACCGAAGAGCAAGACGTTCGGTTGCTTTGGTTGTTGCTCCGCTGGGACCGTTTTCGCTTTCCCTTTCGACCGCCTCCGAACGTTTTGACCTCGCCGACGGCGGCTGGTTGGTTGTTCACCCGCCCCTCATTTGCCTCAGTTGCTATCAAATTAGTATTCTTTTTGATTACACTTGTCATCCGAATCAATTCTCGAGATCGACTTTTTGATCTGCACAAATGCCTTTGATGTGTTATTTATATATGTTAATGAAGTGAATGGAGGGAACGACAGTAAAAAGGGATTAAAGAGCGCCGGATACAGTAGTTTGAGAGAGACACTAACGGCCCTTCACCCGCCACCGTCCAAATGCCCTTTTCTCCGTTTGAGAGGCGGAGCGAGAGAGATGCGAGAGTACACACTGACTGAATACACAGCACGGACACGGACACGGACGATGCAAAGAGTCGGAAAATCGACGGCCCCTCTCCTCCAACTTCCACTCTTTCCCCTCCAGCAACACTTTTTGCTAACCACCACCACCCAGCGAGGAAAACTGGCGAGCGGACAGAGCCCCCTAACTGGGGCGTTTGTGAGGGCTGCTTGCCCCTTTTATACGGCCGGGGCGAATGCGTACGCCAAATGGCGTACATCTCCCAAAAATCCTCCCACACAAATTCTTTTGGTCTCCTCATTTTAGCCTATATCTCGCTCACCTCCTGCTGCTGCTGAAATAAGCACTTGAAATTGAAAGGATGGGAGGGGAGAAGAGAGGGGACGCTCAAATGGAAGCGGAGAGAGAAACACAACCATTATAATGATGTATAAAATGTATACGACCATTTTACCATCCATAAATGTATATTTATTCCACTTTCATTTATTCATATTCATTCACCAAGCCAACTAAGCTTTATCCTGCTGCTGGGTTTTTGTTGATTTGACTTTCAATGCTTTAAACAATGAAAAGTGCCAATGTTTATTAATCTCTCCACCCAACGAACAGCACATTTTATGTCAATTAACGCGGACGGTTGTCAACCGGTGGCCGCTTCCAAATGTTCTTCCCTCCCGTAATGAATGCGAATTTGTTGTTCTCCCCGGAAGGAGTTTCGGTAAATGAATAAGTACGGTTTTAAACCATTCTTCTTGCTGCAATTGTTGTGCATGTACACACCGAAGAAACGGCAAATGCACCCACCGACCGACCCATTCATTATTGAGGCAGAGATAAATAAATAAATATGTGTACATTTTGTTCCCTGCTGTTCCTTTCGTCCGTCCCATGTGATACGCGTACTTTATTTATCGATCGAATGGAACGAAAAGAAAAATGGTACCAGAGTTATTCTCGAGAGTGGGGAGAGAAAAAGAATTGGAAGAGAGGGAAGGGAAGGGAGGGGAAGGGCAGAGAATTGGGGGGAAAAGAATTTTCCGAGTGGAAAAACACGGCGCTGTGGACAATTCGGCGCCACAGTTTCAGCGCGAGAATGCAAAAAATTGCACGTGGAAGTAAATATGGCTCATATGGGCCCAAAGTCAAAATCAAACAAATGCTGAAAATGCCTAAACGATTCGAAATTCGAGGGCGCTTGACTTTTAATCGGTCTTTAGATCGTGGTACTGAAATAGCCATTTAAGCAGGGACTCAATTTGCCACGGTCTAAGAACCCGCATAAGTCAAATAAATACTGACAAATGAATAACATTAAATATGATTAAAAAATTATTTTGGGCTTTTTCATAAAATTCCTTATTTGTTAGGAAAAATGCAATAAAACCCGAAAAAGCACCCCTAAAGGTCGACTGACCACATTTTTGAAAAAGTACCCCTAAAAGTTGACTTTTTTTGGTCAAAAGTGTGACAAAAATAAAAATAAAATTTTTTTCAATAAAATCAAGCCATTTTCTGATTAAAAATGCACTGAATATTGGCAACAAAAAAAAAAGATTAAAACAGAAATGTCCACTGCGGAAGGCTTTGTATAAAAAAAAATTAAATTCGTATTGACATTTCATTTTTTATTGTCGATTTTCTCATTATTACAAACGTTTTCCTGCATGGGTTCATGCATAAATTATTTTCACGTTTCTGAAATTTCGAAATTCGGGACCCCAATTCCCGAGGATTGCCGGCTTAAATTCATCTCATCGAGAGGAGCTTTCAGCCTTCGAATTGTTAGACATTATTCTCGCTCTCTGGCACACACTCTTTTTTATTTGCACTCTCCAACGACCTTTTAACAGATTGGTCAAACTTCAAAAAAGTTATGGCCAATTGTGGCCAAAAAAGTCTTTTCTGGCCTTAACTTTTTGAGAATTTTCCAATAGCTTAGCTTTTGCGATTGAAAGCTGCTACCCATTGCATGCTTTCGAATTATATCGAAATTTTGATTTGGTTAACTTTGAATGAAGACAATGAAAAGATGAACGAGTTGGGGCAGTCCGTTAATGTTAGGTGCTAAAAAGATTGCTTGGCGCCCTATTGTCCGTACACCAACCATCTCCCTCCTCCCGCTGGAGCCGTTCAGTTGGGCTTGCCAGAGACTTTTGAAGTGCAATAACTCTTCTTGGAACCAACCAAACTAAACAAATTTGGTGGCATTGAAAGGGTATTTTGTGTGTAGATTACTAAAGAGCTTCCAATTGGGACCAAATTTATTTTGTTTGGCCAAGAAGAGTCTCAAAACAAATGAATCTTTCTTATAAAATGCTCTGAGACAGCCCAAAAGGAATCGTCCGTTTGTTTGTGTAAATACGAACAAAGTTGGTACCAAAACAAATTTATTACGGTACATAAAATGTAATACCAGAGACAAAAAAACGGGCTACATGATTGGTACCAAATTATTTAGTTTGGCCAAGAAAGTTATGGCACCTTAAACGACGCTGGCCTCATTCGTGAGCGCCCAGTTGACCCCAATCGTCGCTGGGGGGGCACAGTTGGACGTGTTAAAATCCGATTGGCGTTTTTGCTTCCGGTCCAAATGTAAAAATGTCCGAATGTCGAATTGAAGCATAATGTCGAAAGTTGTTAGTCTACTTTTTGAGTATTAATTAATTTGTACAAATATCACATTTAATCATTTTGTTTTATTTTGTACGCAAATTATTAATTGATGCGAAGGCAAAACCAAATAGTCGACAAAGATAAAAGGACGTTGTGTGCAATCCGAATTTCAGATTTGCATTTTATTCTTCCCCAGAAATGAATTTTGGATTAATTTTACAGTTTTTTCGGTCTCCGATTTTACCACGGATTTTCGCGCCAAAATAAATAATAATTTCACTAAAATATATTTTATAAATTGTTGTTAACATTAAATTAAAAAGATACAGTCAATCGCTGTTTTTTTATCTATTATAATTTCCGATCATCTCATTTCTATTATTCAATTATTTTAGAAATCACTTTTTATTTTTTGGTCAAAATTAAATTTAAAGAATAAAATAAAGTGCAATAATTTGACAAATCATTTTTTGATTGTCGCTTGTCAGAGATTGGGAATGGCCTTACAAATGACTGATCACTCATTCCTGCTGCTGGGAGTGTTTGCTATTAAGGCTATTATTGCCCTTTAATTGTATCATTTAGCCTTTTGTTCAAAGAAAAAGTTTATCGGAGCCGATTCGGCGCCATTTTTTTGTGCATTTTAACATTTTAAAATTCAATATTTGAAGCATTCCTTCCAATAATCACCATAAAGTATATTAAAACTTCCTTCTTAATTGTTATCACCGCGCTCTATTTGGCAAGCTCTAAAGACAAATTGTTAACAGAGCCATTAGACAAAAAAGGGTTGAATCTTATCCAAAAGTTGTTAAATATCAAATTTTCAAGCGGAGCCGGTAAGCTGCAGCTACTGCCGTTTGTTTCATCAAACCGCAGATAAAGTAAGCAAAAATATTTTGTTGTTAATTTGAACTAATTGATTTGCAAATGAGTTAATTGTTATACATATTTTCAGCTGGCGGGACACTTTTCGACGCTATTTACGTCTTGGAAATGAATCAACGAATTACGAATTTTATCAGGCGTAATTTGGATGATACAACAACAACAGAAGACACTTGTCAAGTCATATTTAAGTGCAAAAATTAACTGTGTGGAATGTTCTGTGGAATATTAATAAAAAGAGCAGTTTAAAAATCGCAATTTCACGAAAAGATTTTGCGCAAGTTTTGTCATAAAGGGTTTTCGGGAATGTGTTTTACGTCACAAACTCGAGATCCGCCAAATCATATACCCCAATCGACTCCTCTGTCCGAGCTGGGTACGAAATGCCAAACAAATTTTACGCGGAAACGGCATTAAACCGGGGTTTAACCATGGCGCTGCAAATATTGCCGGATCGGTGGAATTAATAACGAATATTTGCTCATTTGTCGACTGACAATTGCGCCTCAAAACCAAATAAAATGTTGAAAAAAATATATCGAACGAACATTTTTAATTGGATAAAATTGTAATAAATTTTAAAGAAAAATTTAAAAAATATATATTTATTAAGCGGTGAGCCAAAAAAGAACAAATTTTGAACTTAATCACTTCCTCCCGGCTAGCTGATGAGATCTGCCATCATTCAATGTTGCGGTGGTTGAAAAATGTCGTTTTTTAAATCTTATAAGAAGCAGCAAGCATAAACTGTCTCAAAACCCGAGACTGCACTGCTGCGAGTTAGCTCCAACCATGGTTTTGTTTTAAACCGCCGAGACATACCCAGTAAGGAAGACATTGCTCAGCTTGACTGACCTACTCTTTGGAACAAAGGCGAGACGGGGGGGGGGGGGGGGTCGGTGTTTGGGAAGACTCAAGATTGGATTTATTGGATTACACGTGCCCTTCCCCCGGCCATTCATGCTTAACGAGATTATGGGTGGCAGCATCACTCATCATCCGTCAACCATCCCATCATTCCTTCGTCCACCCCCCCCCCCCTCCCCTCCCCCCACTCTCTCCAACATCCCCCCCCCCCCCCCTCCCCCACTCTCCAACATCCCTCCCCCCCCTGTCCCCCCAATCTTCAGCCAGCCCACCCGCCGTTGATGATTAGCTTTCTGGGCTTGTGGTCTCCTCTCGTACATATGGGGGGGGGGGGAGTCTTTCCGTCCCCTCATTTCACGCGCTCCTCTCCATTTTCCGGAGTAAGCTCATTTATTAAAGTCCAAAGGCACAACAAAAACCCCCAGGAGCTTATTCCTCCCCCCCCCCCCGCCCCCCGGTTCTCGGTTTGTTCTTTCCTCTTGTTGGAAATAAGGACGAGAACCATTCATTGCCTGCTGCTATTTGTCCCTTTCCCGCTGAAGGGCATGGCATCATCACTCACTTTGTCGGGGTCGACTTCTCGTCCCTCCCAATTCCATTAAATTTTGTTTTTTCATCTTCCCCCACCCTCCCCCCCCCTTTCTCCCCCCCTTCCCCCCCCCCCCCCCCTCTGAAAGTTCGCTTCTTTAATTCCCTTTAGACCCTTCACCGGCGTCTCTCACTTCACGAAATAATGCAATTCCACTACTGCCGCCGCTGCAATGCTTCTGCCCCGAACGCGGCTGTTCTGTTGATGTTCTTCGCCCTGTTCTTCTCCACGGCCGTCCAAATCCGTTCACATATATTACCGCCGCAAGGCGTCAACGAAGCAGCCGGCGGCACAATTCTGTTGAGCCGATACGGACGGGCGGCGGTGTTGTCGCGATATGGCAAAAGGGACGGAGGGGCCGAGCGGCGAGAATTCAACCAAAGCTTTGGGGAAGGTGAGCGAGCAGTGCACCCACCGGTTGCAGGGCCGGGCCCGCAGTGCACCCACCGGTTGCAGGGCCGGGCCCGCAGTGCACCCACCGGTTGCAGGGCCGGGCCCGCAGTGCACCCACTGGTTGCAGGGCCGGGCCCGCAGTGCACCCACCGGTTGCAGGGCCGGGCCCGCAGTGCACCCACCGGTTGCAGAGCCGGGCCCGCAGTGCACCCACCGGTTGCAGGGCCGGGCCCTCCCGACCCTAAATGACGGATTTGCTGCAGCTGGAGTTGTGACGTTCAGCCCTGCTGACGGTTGACTAAGTCCGGGGACGAAAGCCTCGAGGCCAATTCTCGAAAATAGTCTCGGGCATCTTTAGCTAAACTGATCGCTTCAGGAGGCGGGATGCTTTCTCAAATAAAAGGCCGCTAAGTCAAAATGCCAACCAAGCCTAAAACGGTCAAATGCCAGCCCGAATAATCTAATTGCCATATACATATGATATTTATATCCTAATTAAAATAATTGAGCCGGTAGGCATTTTGTCCAGTTGGCATTTCGTCCTAACACAAAATCAAACGATCGATTAGACTTTGGAGGGGGAAGGGACAGAGGCAAATCTGACTGAACATTTAAGAGAAAAAGTCAACTTTTTGGACTCACAATTACATCACTACCCATCAACAAACATCTCATCTCATACTTTAATCCATCCCTTTTTGCCAAGGGGCGGAGGGAGGGGAAGAAAAACGCAAATTCAATTAGGCCAACGCCCGGGGGGAAGGGGGGGGGGGGTCATTCTCTCCCCATTCGATTTTTAATCTTTTTCCATATTCCTTAAGGGCCGTGGTTTTTGTGCAAGCGGACTTTGGATGGCCAATTTCTGCGATGTCGAAGCCCTTTACAAAGACGCAAAAAGTAAATAAAAAGACGGAAACGGTCAAACGGACGGACGGACACCGGTGGGAGGAATTGGCATTGGCATTGGCAATCGGTCAAAGCGCCGCGTGTCCTTTCATTCGAATTATTCATTTTTCCGCTGATCATACGAATAATACAAACAATTTCATAGTTGAACAATTAACAAAATCAATTGAAAATGATCGTTAATGGGCTTTTTGAGAAAATTGGCACTTTCAATTACTCCGAAATGTCCTTTTTAGGAGTGATTTTCATCGTTTTCATTCCAATTTTGTTTGTCCGACAGTTTTGGTTTTGGAAAACGCCGAAATTCCGCGAAAACAAAATTTGGTGCACTCTGCTGATGTTATTGGAGAACATTGGGAGAATGATCAGATCAATGAACTCCCCCCCTCCCATCAATTGCCTCCTGATCGATTGATCAGATGAGCGTGTATCGAGGCGAATTGCGAACCTCGGCGAGTGTTTGTTCGATCTTACAAATTAGCGTGTGCAAAAGCATCTTATGAAAAGCCTCTCCCCCCATAAACCAACCTTCTCCAAAAAGCGATCTTTAGGCCGAGACACTTGCACAAAATTGGACCCGACAATGCGCGAGTCCAGCTGACCTTGTCCGGAACCGGCCCTGTACATGTACGGGGAGAGGGACGAGCTGCAAAATGCAAAACATACCGATACCGCCGAAAGGAGAGGGGAAACAGTTCAAAAAACCTGCTGGAGAAGTCCTTGTAGTCCACCAGCGTCCGCCGCGCATCCGGTTTATCATGAAAAAGGCTCCCGGACGAAGACGAACGCATTGAAGAAGGCATTCCAAGCTGTGTGGATTAGTCGTCATTTAAATTAGAAAAATTGCGTCAAAAACGCTACTCGATAAGTGCCCATTGTGGAACTTCTGCAGGAAGACTGTGCCGGAGGCGAGGAGTTGGCTAATTGCGCGTATTCTGCGGAACATTTGGGCACATAAACGGAGTATTCGGACACGAGGCCGGGAGCGGGGCGACGGGAGGAACGGTTGGCGGAAGTGTACGCGGAGGAGAGGGCCGAGTGAATAGGCGTTGGGGCAAACATTGAGCCGGAGGAGGACGAGTCGATGCCCAACTCGGCGTAGATTTCGTCCAGCGGAGAGTTCCACAACTCGTCATCGTCTAAAAGTATCGCTAATCCGACAAAGCAACATGTAATTAGACTCAAAACCCCTTGACTTTGTTATCAAAATGCGTTGACAATACCCCCCCCCCCCCCCCTCTCCCCCTTAGCCCCCCCCCCCCTCTCCCCCTTAGCCGCCCCCTTTCTCCCCCCTTAGCCCCCCCCCCCCCCTCCCCCAACTTACGCGTGTCGTCTAACGCGTCTTTGCCCAACTGGTCCTCAACTCGCTTCATGGCCGCGGCACTGATCCGCGGCCGTTCTTTATTGCCCGGGTTCATGCGGACGATTGGCGACGGCACCAGTGCTGCGTTCGGCTGCTGCTGTCTGTCGAACTTTTGGAGCTGTGCACTTGGAGGGGCAAATGACGGGGGAAGAAAGGCCGAGCTTTCCTGTCGACTTTGCTCGGGACGGAAAATGTTGTGCACCAACGATTCGTATGTTTTGCTCATTTTGCCGCCGGCGATTTCGTTGCGATGCACCCGAGTCGGGTCAAAGGTCCGATCGGTGAATTCGGCACTCGATGGAAACGGATGAATGGAGGAAGAGGAGGAAGAAAACATTCCGAACGCGTCGAGGACTGAACGACGACAAAATTTTAGCAGAAGAAGAAGCGGAAGGAGGGGGAGGAGATGGGGAGGAGGTTCAGCTCAAGTGGTCCAAGGATTATAAAATGGTAAGAGGACCAATCAGTAGAATCAAATGGGGACGAAAGCATCCGACCGATTCTTCCGGTTCATCCTCTCCCTTCGGGCGACGACGACGACGACGACAGCTGTCTCGTCTCGAAATATATCCCTTCTCTCTCTCCCCCCCCCCCCTCCCCCCCCCCCCCCCGACGATCAATGTGATGGGCCCAGACTTTAGCCGCGACCCATCACCCGCCCGCCCACCCGCCAGTCACTCTTTCTTTGTGGGATGGCCAGCCGATCCATCCCATCCATTCATCGACGCTTTTGTTTAAGAAAGCGAGAAAAGGGGCCGGGGGGGGGGGAATTGGGGGGAGGCGAAGAACGAAGAAGCAGAGAAGAGTTTACTGTCTGAAGTCTGAATTAATGCACTAGCATTTAAAAGAGTTGGGATTGGAATTTGTGGCAATATGGGCATTGTGCGGCAGTTGTTGCACCCCTCCATTGGCGGTGACTGTGAAATTTGTTGCGTTTGGTTATGCGATGTTCCACTATTTCGGCACTCAGTCTCGAGGTTTCCGACCATTTCGGTAATCACGAGTCTCGAGGATGCCCGACCATTTCGGTAATCACGAGTCTCGAGGATTCTCGACCATTTCGGTAATCACGAGTCTCGAGGATGCCCGACCATTTCGGTAATCACGAGTCTCGAGGATTCCCGACCATTTCGGCAATCACGAGTCTCGAGGATGCGCAGTTCGGTGAATCCCGGCATTTGGTACAAATAATTCAATTCGCTCATTGCCTTTGTGATCAATCGCTCAGGACCATCAATCTTTTGGGAAAAAACATTGCGATCGCTTTTCGACCCAAGCCATCGCGGCGTTTTTCCTTTCATTGCCGCCGCCCATTTATTATTAAAAAGAACGACGCCAAAAGAAAAAGAGAAAGAAGGCGGCGATATAATTGCGAATGATTTCACATAAATGACCTTTTAAGGTTTGGCTAATTTATTCATTTGGTTAACTCTTTCCCTTCCGCCGTCCCATGGCTTTTCGCACCTCCGCCGACCGACCGATCGGACTGACTGACGGAGATGGATGAATGAATGAGTTACCTTTACCTTTGTCTGTCTTAAAGGCCCAATGCGCTAATTGGTGTGTACAGAGAGAAGAGGGGGGGGGGGGGGGAGGATTTGGATGGACCCTTCGATGGACAAAACGGGTTCTACTGACTGGGGAAGACAAAAAAGGGAATGTGAACGGTGGGGGGGGGGGGAGGGGGGAGGGGAGGTGCATACAAACATTGGAGGGGATGAATGGAAGAAGATGAGTGACTGAGTGAGTGAATGGAATGGCTTACGATGGGCGGATGAATGGAAGCGGTTGGAATCATGCCGTTAAGCTTTTGGGACGGTTGGAATCATGCCGAGAAGAAGCCTTTAGGGCTTTTCACTGTAGTGGACAGGGAGGGGAGAGGGAGTGGGACCTTTCTCCCCCCCCCCTCCCCTCAATTTCGTGGACCATCCATCTTCGGAACGCGGCGGTCCGTCCGTCTGGAACCCATCGGCTGTCACCTCGCCTGTCGTCCCCTGAAGGTCCATTGGTCGTCACTCTCGCCCCCGGCGGCGCCGAGTGTTTGCCCATTCTTCCGTTGTTTCTCCCACTTTCTTTGTTCTATTTGCTTCTTCCGTCGGGTTTTTCTTCCTTCTTTCCCACCTCCAAAGCATAAAAGGGTTTCCACCCCCGAGGGGAGGGACCCGTTTCCCCACTCCCCTCGGCCTTCTTTATTTGCATCCTTTCTCTCCCCTCGATCACCTACATCATCATCATCATCATCATCAGCATCGTCGTCACCATCACCTCACCCCGATCAGTTCCCCTGCCTGCCCAACCCATCCGTCCCAATTCCCCTCCATCCATTCCTTCCCATTAAAGCTATTTGGAAGCCAATGACCCCGCTTCTTCCCCGTGTCCTGCTCTGCTTCATCTTCCATTCCATTCTGATACCCTCGTTAAACAATGCTCAAAATGTGCCGAAGGAATTGGCGGGCGAAGGCATTGGCAATGTCAGTGGGGGGGGGGGGGCATTGGCAACGTCAGTGGGGAGTATAATGAAGATAATGATGGTTTCGTTCTTCGAGACTTTTTGTAATTGGGCACGCTTCAGAAGGTTGGCGTGAGGGCGCGCCTTTCACAAAAGGGCATCAATTACATCGCCGCCTTCTTTTCGGACTTACTCGCTGAAGATGTGGTGGGCTTTGGCGCAAAATGGGCGACGACAGTGGCGGAGGAGGCAATTCAACAGGTGGGCGGGCGGGCGGGCGGTCGTTGTGCCAAACAAATTCCTAATGATTGGACAGGGAAAAGCTCGGCTCACCGAATTGGACGTCGTCGTGCAGAAGCGGTCGCGAACAATTAAAGTTCGCACGGAAGCACCGCGGCAAACTATTTTAGAAATTCCGGGAACCGCTTTTACGTGGGTTGGCACTTTTTTGGGAAGCGGGAGGGGGGGGGGGGAAAGAGAAGAAAAGAATCGAATTGGGTGCCAATGCCACTTTGAAATGGACAGATGCAAAGCTAAGCTGAGCACAAAGTCCAACAATGAAACGAAGGCGGCCGAGAAAAGGGGAAAAGCACAATTTGTGGTGACAGAGGCCACGCTTTTTCTGAATGTGTCGGCGCTGAGGCACGCGCAGGTGGGTGTCGCTGAAGAGAGGCCGGCCGGCCGAGTCCAAAGGCTTTTTATCGATCGATCGATAAGTGTCCGTCCCTTTAGGGCTCGTCCAACTTTCGCATCGAAAGGTTTTTTTTTCGCGCAATTAGCGCCGTTTGATCACCCAAAAAGTTACCCGCGTCAGATGCCAACTTCGCGTTGATAAGCCGCTGAGTGTTTCGTTGGAGATGGACGGGGCGACGGAGAAGCCGCCGACGCTGGAGAGGGAACTGCTCGAAGACGGGCAGGGCATTATGGAGAGACTGATTTGTGGAAGGACGGCAAACGCTTTGGAAGAGGTCAGTCACATTTTTAGGGAACGGCATTTTCCGTACCAAAAAAGTGAAACCAAAAAAAGTTGCCGCTTTTAGCGAATAAACCGGCGTTTCGCTCTGTTGCCTACCAAAATGAGTCTGTCCAATTTGAATGGCTCTTTCATTGTGGACGAAGTGTTGCGGAGGATGAGAAGAGTGCGAAGGCAAAGGTAAAAAAGGAATACAAAACAAGGAATGATTTCGATTAGTTTCTTGACCCCGTTAAAAGCGTTTTGGTAATCGATGGAGTCGGGAAGAGTAGACTCAGATCGATCGGATCGGTACAGGGCTAAATTAAAAATATCGGGATCTCTGATGGTCGGGATGCGGGGTGTACGGGCGGCTAACTCTGATCAAAATGGCTCAAAGGAAAGCGACAGAGCCGTCGGACGGCACAACATCGGCAGAGGAGGGCAACGGACCGGACCCGGAACTGCTGACGAGTTTCAACGTGTCCAGGGCCGACGTGCTGTTCCTCGACTATTCGATGGTTGCAGATTTTAGGGCCGATCAACGCGGGTTGGAGATGGACAGCAGCGGAGAGGTTTCTCTGCGAGGACGCGGAGGGACACCTTTTGGTGAGAATGTTTGAACACACTGATCAGCAGAAGAAGAAGAAGAAGAAACTGATCGCTGGTCACTCAGGCAGATCAATCAATATTCATTAAGGACCGTTGGAAGTGTCGCTTCCGAGCACGGTCAGCGAGGAGCACATGCTGCAGGTGATCAATGCGTCCAGCCTAACCCTAACACTGACTATTAGGATAGTGCACGGTCGGTTAACCAAACCAAAACCCGGCTTTCCAAACCTCGAAACCGAACCGGGGATTGAAAACCCGGCCTAAGTGAAGGCCGGTACCTTCGGTTTAAAGCCGCTTTTGCTCAACTCTAATGACTATCTTTGCCTGTTTGAGATGCTCGTCTCCGACTTCATGCCCAATTCGTTGCTGTACCACGGCCACACCATCGGACTTTTCAACGCTCGCATTGACCCGAAAACGCCACACTTTGGCTCCATAATGCGCACATCGTGCTCCGTCTGTTCTCTAATGATGCCTTAATTAGTTGAACAATTAATTCTAAATTGGTCATTAAGGCTTCCACAGGCATTCTCTTCTGCTTGGGCGACTTCTTCCCCACCCTCCGGCGGGTGCACCCCGACCGCCAATTGGCCCTTCTGTTCAGCACCATCCAATCGCCGGTTATGAAATTCCGTCCCCAATCCCTGGGGGGCATTACCTTCTCACTGATTGGCCGAATTGTGATGATGATCGCTCGAGGCGATTCCGAGGAGGAGAAAGTGGCCGAGATGGAGATCAACGTGGACGCGCACATGAAAATACGGTTAAGCAGCAAAATGGTCCGGCCTCGAGTTGCGCTTGACCATATCAAATTGGTTAGTGCGTTTGGAAAGCGTCGCATTTCGAGACTCTTGACACTTTTTTTTCTCCCCTTAACTGTGAAGAAAACGCTTTCACCCGGAATATTGGCCCAAGAAGAGTTGGACCGGTCGGTGCTGCTGGCGCGCGAAGTGCTGCAACGGATGGTGAACGACATTCTGAAGGCGGGCATTCCCATCCCGCTGCACCCGCTCATGCAACTGCACAAACCCAAGGCACATATTCCATTCATTCATTCATTTGGCTTTTGAGCGTCGGACCCGGGAAACTAGCGATTCGGACTTGAGGACCGATCGAGAATCCCGATCGATCCGATCACTACTGAAAACTCTTAGCATTCGGACGGGAGTCCAACTTTTGTTCACTCCAAAAACGGAATTGCTCCCCTCTCAAAAGGTGAAAGTCGTTGACCGAGCCATTCTTCTGCTCACAAATGTGTCTTTCAACGAGCCGCTGTTGCGCCAGATTGCCAGCGCCGATATGGAGAAGCGGGGAGCCGCAGCACGGCGCCTCTAATCGATCGATCGATCGATTAATCGATTGAAAGAGCACAAAAACGGTCATACGGGTCCCTCCTCCTCCCCCCCCCCCACCCTCATAAACATTTTGATCAGAGGTACAAACATTCAATCAATCAGTCAGTCAGTCAGTCATAGAATCAGACAATAATTCTTAAACAAATGTTTATTATTCCACTCACAAAACAGCCCATCCATCACTTTTGTGTGATTTGTCCCATACTCTTTTTTTTGACGAGTAAATTGCTGGCCGCACTTTCTACAAAAGTTTCTTCTTTTGGTATGGTACGGTCATTTTAAGTGCTTCTTCAAAGTCCACGGGTCTTCTCAAATTGCCGCCCCGGTGGAGTCGTGCCCGTTCGTCGGCCACCTGTTGAGCACTGAGTTTCCGTAAAAATTCATCCGATATTTGTGTTCGTCCGTCCTCTTCCGATGAAAGTTGCGGAATCGCCACATCCGGCTAAAGGGGGCGAAGGGGTTGACGAAGAGGCGGGTTGGGTAAACTAAGTAGAAAAGACAGAGACGCGAGGGGAGATGAAGCGGAAGGGGCGGGGTGGAAATGAAGCGGAGGGGGGCTTGAAGATGAAGCCGAGGAGGGGGGAGGGTGGGAATGAAGCGGAGGGGGGCGGGGAGAGGGGGGGGGGGGGTTGAAGATGAAGCGGGGGTAAGATGAAGCGGAGGGGGGCTTGAAGATGAAGCGGAGGAGGGGGGAGGGTGGAGATGAAGCGGAGGGGCGGGGATTGAAGATGAAGCGAGCCGGGGTGAGGGGTTGAAGATGAAGCGGGAGGCGGGGGGGGGGGGGGAAGATGAAGCAAGGGGAGATGAAGCGCAGGGGGGGAGGGGGGGGGGGGGGGGGGGGGTTAAGATGAAGCGGGTGGCGGGGGGGGCGTGAAGATGAAGCGAGGGGCGAGGGGGGGGGGGTGAAGCTGAAGCGCGAGGGCGAGATAAAGCAGGGGGGGGGGGAATTGCGAATCTGAGACTGTGGCTAAAATTTCAACAAAATCAAAGAGGTCCGACCCGGCCTGTTAGATAGGATCCCTTTAGAGGTTAATGGTGCCGTGATTAATGGGGAAAGCGGGGCGTGGGGCGTGAACAATCGCCGCCACTCACCGGCGCGGTGTCCAATGCTTCCGACGGCTGCTGTTCGTCGTCAGTGTTCTCCGTCGGCCGCCTCTTTCTCCTCCGTCTTCCGCCCGTTCCATTCTCTTCAGACGACTGCCATTGTCTGTCGTCCTCTTCCTCCTCCGCTCTATTTCTCTTCCTTCCTTCTCTTCCACCCCTTTCCTCTGTTTTCTTCTTGCCCTCTTCCACCGCTTTTCCCTTCACTCCTTTCCTCCGACTCTTCTCTTCCTTCTCCTCCGCCTCTTCCTCTTCGGTCGCCTCTCTTCCATTGCCGTCCCCGCCGCCTTCTTCTCCTCTATATTCGTCCTCCTCTCCTCCTTCTTCCTCTTCAACAGAAGCCCCTTTCCTTCTTAGCCTGCTGCTGGGCTCCTCCTCCTTTCTGTCCTGAACAAATTCCGCTTCTGTTGCTTCCATTTTCACTTCCTCTCCACTCGACGACATCGGCTGCATTCGAATTGTGCCGTCGCTTCCATTGCCGCCGCCATCATCTTCATTTAATCGGAAAATTGTTCACAAAATTTATAAATTGTGAACATTAACATATTTCTGTACAAAAAACAACCTTTTGCGGCAATTAGTAAAGTGAGGAAGCAGGAGAGGAGGAGGAGAAGGAGGACGGCACGGGCGGGACGGAATTTTGTGGTCATTGGACAGGGGGAGGGGAGCGAATGGATGGACGGGATGGGAAATGGGGGTGATGGAAATGAGATCAGCTGATTAGGCTAACTCCCCCCCGCCTCCCCTCCCTATCCGGGTCATCAGCTTGCACTGACAAATGAGAGTGAGATGGAGGCGGTGCAACGAGTTGTTAACCCAACCAACAACTAGGGAATCAAGAATCGGGATAAGCAAATGTTCATGGTGAAAGTGGGGAAGGGCGCGAATGAAAGCGAATGGAGGGGAGGGGGGGGGGGGGGGGGGGGGGGGGGGGTAACAAAAAGAGAGGGGGCTGAAAGAGCTAAACACATTATCTATTCCGGAATAAATGTATTTGAAGACGGCTTACTTTGCATAACGGCAACTTGGCCGGTATTGGAACAGGACGGACAAAGCCGCGCCGACAGAAGTGACAACAAATTTCCAGAGGTTTTGAATTTTGAATCCAGGGGCCTCTTTCAAACGTCTGACTTCATTTCCAACTCCATTGGGATTGCTTCTAAAATAATTGGGTAGTGGGAAATGTTCGGGGGGGGGGGGATTTTGTTAAGCATTCCAAAAAAAGTGGTCAATTTTAGGGGCGTGAATTTTCCGTTTTTACTAATTAAGGAATTTCAAAAATGCAATTTTTTCAAGAATTTTGCGTCGCTTCTGGGGGGGGGGGGGGGGGGTGGGGGTTGGAGGTGCCGGTAGGTGACGCCAAGAAATTTTTGACTCAATTTGTCCCCCCCCCCCCCGGCATTCCTTTTTGTTGTATGCGTAAACAAATAAAGTGCTTACGCATCTCGCCGTCACATCGCCCGCTTTGCTTCAATGTGTTCGATTTGTCGAGAAATAAAGCTAAGCAAATGAATTGAATTGAATGAATGACAAATCATTTTTTGAGCGACAAATGAATGAATTTAGCGCTTCGCTGACGTCTTTTGTTTATTGCTGAGGCCCGCTGACAAATGAGTCATCAAACCGAGGCAATTTTTTAAATGGAAAGAACGGAGTTTTAAACGGCGGACGGCGACAGATGTTGTTCTAATGACGCGTTTTGCTCGATCTTTTTCCGTTTTTGCCGCAATTACGAATAAATAGGCTTTGTGATGATCGATGTACGGTTTGGTGGAAAACGGCGAATTGTCCCCCCCCCCCCCATTTATCGTTTATTTTTATTCTTTTGGACCCCTTTCCCCCCGTTATTCGTCCCCCCCCCCCCCGGTGTCCCATAAACCCCTCCCCCCCCCATTCATCAGTCCGCGCCCATCCATTCATCATTCGCCTCCTATTCCAATATCCCCCCCCCCCCCCCCCCCCCCTATCTCTTTCTTCACCAACCCTCCCATTCGTCTTCCATCCAAACACTCCCCCCCCCCTCCTCCCCCCTCCCTCCCCCCTTTTGCTCTTCCTTTTGTTTGATTGACGTAATACCGCACTCAGTCAAGTCAAGTAAGTCTTCTCATTGAATAGGTATGTACAGAGATGTTGATTTTCGTTGACCCCCCCCCCTCCCCCCCCCCCCCGCTTCCGTCAATCATTCATCCGTCTCCCAATATCCGCCAGCAATCAATTTACCTATTTAGCATTTATTTACGGCCATTTGCCGACGCCCTGGTTTTGGGGTTTTCTCTCCATTTTCTTTGTTGTCAAATTCACCACATAACACCAAAGTTCGGCAATCAGCCGGCAGCAAATATCGCGCAATACGTTCTCTCTTCAAACACTTCATTTAACTAAAAGGTTGAGATGATTGAGATATAATGTTACAAGATTAGCGAAGAAAAATGTTTTAGGAAATCCCAAAAGAGGAACGAATTGAATGAATGAATGAGAATGGGCGACGGGTGGAGGGGGGCATATAAAGAAAAAGATTGAATTGCGGCGGTGGCGGAGAACATTCCCCCCCCCGTCCATTCTTTGTTTGTTTTTGTTTGTTGTTCCCCTTTTTGTCTCTTTCCCCAAGTTCCAATTTCGACCCGTCCGCCCGTCCCATTCTTTAGGCGCTCAACTTTTTCTTGCGCCGAAACTCCAACGTGGCCGGCCATAGTTTACCCCCCATTAAGCCCATTTAGCCTCTAAAATTCATTTTGCCCATTTAGCCCCCCCCCCTTTTTTCCCCACCGCTGGCCCCCCCCACCCCCCCCCCCACCTTCCACTCGCCACAACACACACACACACGCGCACATTAATATCTTTTCCCCCCCCCCTAAACCCCAAACAAATTTCAACTTGGCTTCCACTCCCACCGCCATCTTTTTATGTATTGTATTTGTGTGTATGTTCAAATATATTTTCAGTTTACCTTCGCGCACCCCCCCCCCCCCCTCCCCCTCCCCCTCCCGCATCGTGTCTCCTCAACTCACCGAATTCCCCCCCCCCCCCCCACAAACAGTCAATCTTCTCTTCTTCTCCCTTCCTTCTTCGCTTCGCCCCCCCCCCCCCCCTTCTTCAATTCAATCATTCATTTACCGTTCACAACATTTTATTTCCTCTAACTTTGACAAAGAGAATAAATACATAAATTAAATATATATATTAAACCGAAGGAGGAATTTCAAATCGTATTTCTGCTGCATAAAATCCTTTTGCTTTCAACTTTTTTTTGTTAGATTTTTAGCCAATATATTAAGTTTTTGACTAAGGACAGGGGGGGACACGGGGGGGGGGACGGGAATCCCCGCATTTTCGATTAGACGTTCCCCGCCCCCCCCCCCGCTTTTTGGGGAGGGGACTTTTGGGCTTTGCTATAAATTTTTAATTTATTCAGCCAGGCCTTTTTACAATTTCCATCCCTTTTTTTTTGTCATTTTAGCTGTCCCAATTCAATCTCATGGTCCACTCAAATATTCCTCTTGAACCACAGAAACTCACTTTTGTCCTCGTCTTTCTCATTGTTGCCGCACTTTCAAATTGGGCCGCGTTGTCCTATGTGCACGACTTCATTGGTCGGTGAGTCCTTTCTAACAAATAGTGGACCCCCCCCCCCCGGGCAAAACATTGTTTAAATTCAAAAATCGATTCATAATTTGTATTTTCAATTATATTTATATTACAATAAGAACAACTTGGGGGAGGGGGGCAAAAAAAAAGAAAGAAATTCGGCGCGTGGCACCAATAGGCGCGGCTGTAACAAAGAGTTTGAATTTTGACGAATAAAAAAATGAATAAATATAATTTTTGGATATTTTTTATACGGCGGACGTCCCTAAAAAGCTAAAATTGACAATTGGTCACTGGTTCATGTTCTGGCTACGCCCATTGAAGGTAGTTTTTCAGTAAGTAAACATTGTCAGCTTTCAGAACTCCTCTTCCGGACATTGTCTTTTCCATCGTTGACGAGCAGCCATGGGCCCATCCGGTTGGAGACTTTATGGTTGGTTAACAATTTCATTTGGCTCTCTTTACTGCTTGTCGGCTTAACCCTTTAAGAAACCCGGCGGCGCCGATGAAAAAAAAAATCGTATTTTTTACTAAGAAATTTGAATATTCAAATTTTTGTTTTTGCCCCCTTTTGCAGGTGACTCTGAGCTCGGCGTCGCTCATCCTCCTCTTCCTTCTGCACAAATATCGCGTCGTGGTCATTCGTCGCACTTTGTTCATCACCGCCTGTCTGTACACGCTTCGCACTGTGATGATGTTGGTCACTCAGCTGCCGTCCGGCTACACCAACAACAGCGCAAAATGTCGTCCCGAATTGCCCCTCAAAGAGAGGACACTGAACGTTTACATTCAGAGGACGTTGGAACAGACTGTGCATGTCGGATTTCAGGTGATCGGAGTTCGGGAATGTTTGTGTAAAATTGCTTGTTACTAAACTGGTACCGATGCCGTCGGTTAAAAATTTAATAAATAAGAAATTGGCACTTTTTAAGAGGATTTTGTCTAACTTTTATAATTTGTTTCGCTTTAGGACAACACGAAGAGGATGTTGTGCGGTGACCTCCTTTTCTCCGGCCATACCCTCGTCATGATTGTGGCCACGCTGACCGTCGACCGTTACATTCCTTCCGCGTTTCGCATCTTGCGCCTTTTGCCTCGGATTTTCGCATGTGTCGGCGTACCGTGCATGGTAATTAGCAGGTGAACAGCTCCAATTTGTACATTTGGGATTGACCATTGTTCTCCAATTGCAGGACTCATTACACTTGCGATGTCGTCATTGCCTATCTTTCTGCGGTTGCCATATTTTCGTACGCAATTTTCACTTTAATTTATGCATACATATGCAATGTGTGCGCCAAGAACCGTTTTTATACAAATCTTATTAAAAAAAATAGCCATTAGGGCCTTTTTGTATTGTTTAAATATGTTCATTTACCCATGAAACCGTCGCTAATGTGGTTCACAAAAAGCGTCTTCAGAATGTACCACGCCTTTTGCGAAATTGAATCGCAAAGCGATCGAAGCCGCTCCATTCTGAACTCGCTGCCGTTGATGCGCATTGTTGGTTGGCTGGAGGAGAACACAATCAATTTCAAGTCAGTCAAGATCTGTCGTCTCTGAATGTGTTTGGAATGCATCGGATTTCAGGTCCAAGAACGAATTCGAGTTCCCGTTCATGGACGCCCTGGGACGTAACCTCAGAATAGAGCGGAGGACGATGCCCGGTGAAAGAGCGGACAAATGTGTAACGGTATGACTGTCACTTTCAGTAATAATATTCATTAATTTGTCGGGCAGTTTTCAGAGCAACTCCCCGTCCTTAACTGTTGCAATTGAACCCGTATGATTGAAGCCCGGTACGGCCTTCTCTTTACGTGTATTCAATCAATACTATGTAGCTTTGTTAGAGATGCATAATCATTCAAATTTGCATTGTAACGGGTACTCATTCAACTCTTACTCATTCATTTTCAATCATTAATACGTGTTTTATGTATTGTTGCTCGAACAAGTGGCTGGCTCTAACCGTCGAGTGTTTTTTTCTGAATCAATAGTTCAAAAAAAAAACATGCAGTTTGTCAGTATGTATTTGTCCACTTATGGTTCGAACTTCTTGACGTCGTCACTAAATAAGATTTATTCAAATTGTATTGATGAGTTTACTTTTGTGTATGTATAAAAAACATTATGCAATTTGATGGTGCGGGACAATTCAACATTGCAATTTTTATGGAACTTTTCGAAGTGGCAAAATCGGGGATTTTGTGGAGAGAGATTCTGTGTTTAGAACTTAATCTTCAACCACTTGATTGCTCGGTGGAAGTTCGCAAATGACCCACGTACACGCCATTGAATTTTAATTTTGGAACCATAAGAAATGGATTTGTGCACAGGCGTAGAGATAATCAGCCGGGTTCATTTGTTCAAAACGGCGCTCAATGTTAGCAGACGCTCATTTGTTGGTACTCAACCCGGCTGTGGCGTTGCACTGCCTCGCCATGGTTAAGCTTAGTGCAAGACGCGTTCATTCGAACAATTCGACACAAACTTTTGTCCGGTCGGGCATCCCCAACCGGTTTCCAAAAATTTCATTTAGTTTCGACTAAATGAGGACCGCCCGCAGCCCCGCCGCCCCGCAACGCCAGGACCAAAGAATGGTCAAATGGTCGTTGATTTAGGGATTTGGTAAGACATTTTATGTATGAGGAGCAGATGAATGCAGAGATAGCGACAAAAGTGTGGAAGTGAAGGAAATAGAGAGGAAAAGAGAAGAGAGTAAAAGGTGAGAGAGGCAGAGAGTGCAAACAAAAAATAGTGTGTGACAGACAGCGAGAATAATATCTATAATTTGATGGCTGAAAGCTCCTCTCGATGAGATGAATTTAAGCCGGCAATCCTCTGGAATGGGGTCCCGGAAAGGGTTTTTTCGTTATTACTTCTTACAAATTAATTAAATCAAACATTTTCTATATCTTTCGAAATGGTGTACACTCGTCCTTTTACAATTTTTACCCTAGAAAACGCGAATATTTTTTTGGTTTTTCTTTGCTGGCCATGTTTTTTTTGAGATTTGTTCAATCGATTAGCTTCTGTTTAAAGATTAGCATCTTCAGAATGTTAGGACTGTGTCGGTTAATTTAAAGAAAGGTGTAGTTCCCTTTTTTTTACAAACGGACGTATCGACGAATTTAACAAGAAATAGTAAAATAGTAAATGCGTCTGATCGCTTTTAACCCTACATATGACCGTTTCTTGCCAATCATAGAGTACACTCCTATAGTTGTTTTGGTGAATTCTAATTCTTTGTTAACTTCCGCTGTATCTGTTCTGTTACGTTAAGTAAAACTTATTTCTTGCATTGAGCATTGGAATGGCTTCAAGACCACTGGTTTCCGTGTACAATGAGAAAAATGAGCCAACCGGGAAGCAAGTCAAGCTTCCCGCCATTTTTCGGGCGCCGATTCGACCTGATATTGTGAGCTTCATTCACGACCAAATTCGCAAAAACAAGCGACAGGCGTTCGCAGTGTCAACTGCTGCCGGTAACAAAAAGTTAATCAGAAGGTTTGTAAACAAAATTTGACTAATTCTAGGCCATCAGACTTCTGCCGAGTCTTGGGGCACTGGGCGAGCAGTCGCGCGTATTCCGCGCGTTCGAGGCGGTGGCACTCATCGTTCTGGCCAAGGCGCTTTCGGGAATATGTGCCGTGGCGGACGGATGTTCGCGCCCACAAAAGTCTACCGTCGCTGGCACCGTAAAGTCAATGTGGCGCAACGTCGTTATGCCATTGTGTCCGCAATTGCCGCTTCGGCAGTTCCAGCGCTGGTGCAGGCGCGTGGTCATGCGATTGACCAGCTCAGCGAGATTCCACTCGTCGTTTCGGACAAGATCGAGTCGTTCACTAAGACTAAGGAGGCTGTTGGCTTCTTCCAGAGGGCGCATTTGTGGGACGATATTGAGAAGGTTTATTTTTGGCTAAGGGAATCGGGCAGTTTGGTTGTTGACCAATATTATTATTCGATTCTCAACAAACGGAATCGCGTTTACAATTTTGGTTTGAGTAAGGGGTATATAATTTTAAGACCGTAATTCGGCGAGCATTAAACTATGAGTTCTTCATTCTGAAAACCTCATTGAGTCAAATCGGATTGCTCAACCCGCATTAAACAATAGATCAAAATGGGAAATGTTTCTTCAAAATGCAATTGACAAAAAAGAGCATTAAAGGTTTAAAGAACAAAGCGAGTCGAGAACGTTTCCGTTTATACTTGCAATTCATTCAAAACAAATGCATTTTGTCTTTATTTACTTTTTAAGGTTTACAAATCGAAGCGCTATCGTGCTGGGAAGGGAAAGGGGCGCAATCGTCGCTACAAGCAAAAACTCGGTCCATTGGTCATCTACAAAAACGACGGCGGCATTGTGCGCGCGTTCCGCAACATTCCCGGCGTTACGTTGCTCTCTGTTAGCCACCTTAACTTGTTGAAGATCGCGCCGGGAGGGCACCTTGGCCGTCTCATTGTGTGGACTGAGTCAGCCTTCAACGCGTTGGACTCCATCTTCGGCACTTTGACCAGGAAGTCGAGTGTGAAAAAGGGCTTCACGATGCCCCGTGCAAAGATGACCAATTCGGACTTTGCGCGCATCATTCGCTCTGACGAAATCGCCAAAGTGGTGCGACCTGTGAAGAAGCTGAAGAAGGTGGCCAAGATCCATGGCAACCCGCTGAAGAAACACTCGCTGATGGCCAAGCTGAACCCGTATGCGTCCGTTCTGCGCCGCGCCGCGGTTTTGGCCTCATCAAAGGGACAGCCGAAGTAAGAGCAGCCATGTCCAGACCGTTTACTTTTAAACCCCTTATTTAGAGCGGCCTAATTGGACACTACACGATGGGGGACGTTGAGTTTGGCACATTTGTTTTTGTTAACTGAGAATTGTTTCAATATTTGTTGAAGGATAAATGTTGAGTGAAGAATAAATGACCGCTTTATTACACTCGTAAATTGGAAAAATGGCAGTTTTGCAATATAACTTTTAATGTTATGTTAAAAGGGTCCGCATCTCGTGATCATAATCCTCCTCTTCTGATGAGAATGAGCCAGTGAAATGGCCAATTGTTGAAACTGGGCTGTATCGGCTTCGAAAGACCTCGGCAGAATTTCGAAAGGCTATGCCATTTCCATTGCTTAAATTGGGGACCCTGACAACTTCACTTCCCGTTATCTTTTTCCGAGCGATGACAGTTTTTGGGGGTTTACAACGAGAGTCGGCTAAACATTCCAAATTTTGCAACTTTTCTCGGTTTGGTGACCATGGACGGATCGATCTAACGGAATATGACACGACTTTTCTGATTCGATTAATATCAACTCTTCATGTCGATGATTTCTGTAGATGTTCGATTAATGTTTGAGCAAAAAGTAATTTATCATTAAACTGCAATAATACATTGTTGAAGTAAATGTTGGGTGTGTTCAAAAGGTTGGATGGGTTTGATGATGAGTTAGTTAGTCTGTGTCACACTCCCATTCCCTCTGCTCTCTGGTTCGGTTTTTGCGGGTATTTTACGCCATCGCCCGGACTATAAATGTTGCAGAATAAAACCAAAAGTTAGCTCTCTTTTCCACCTGCTGAACAGTGGCAAAAGCCATTTCCGCTTGTCCGAGCCGAACACCTCTTCAAAGTTTCGTCGGACGCCCAAGTTGTAGACGCACTTGTCCGCACCATGGGTGAAAATTGGAGGCCGAAACGACTCTGAACGGCCATTGAAAAGTGAAAGCGACAAAAGCAAGTCAGTTTTGTTAAGCCTACCAATTGTGGATCGGTTTTTGGAAATCAAAAAGAGGTGGTAGAAGAACAGGCAGCCCATGGACAGGCCGAACAGTCCGGCCACGAAGAAGAGGAAGAACACGAGGAACCGACTAACTTCTGTCTGAGGAAAATCGACGCGTTGCCAAAATGAACTGAACGTAAATAATAAAGTTAATTTAAGCAGACATTAAAAGCAAAATAAAAAATTCCTAGCTGGGTTCTCTTGTTGTTAGCCAATTTAGAACTTTTTGAATAAAAAAATTCTCTTAAAGGTTAGCGGCTAATACAAAGAAACTAATTTATCAACCCAGAAGACGAAACACATACACTCACATAAAGTAAGGAAGAATTGTGAAGAACCCGAAAAAACAGAGGACGGACCCATAGCCGAGGAAAAGCATGAAAAATTTGTAGTTGTTGAAGTTGATGCAGGTGTTGACCTTAATGGTCGGATAAGTACTAACTCGGGTCGTACCCGGGGGAGGGAGCTACAGCCTCCCGCCCGAAATTATAATTTTAAAGAAAAAAAATTCTATTTTTAAAAATGAGGTTCTTTAGTAACAAAAACCAAAAACACACACCCACATTTTTTAAATTATACCCTCCCCAATTTTTCTGGGTACGTCTTGGCACTAACAAAAATCAAAAAGTAAACACTAACCCAAGGACAATGGTGGTCGAACTTCCTGAAATTGAATACATTTTCAAAGCCCAAAAGCCCTTTTCCTTACAGAACGCAATGCCCACAAACGGAACAGTGATGGCACCTGTCGGGCTTCACGCAAGAACACTTCAAACAGCAGCGAACAGCTCAACCGGACGAATTTAGAAAAAAAAAAATCTGACAGTCCTCGAGAAATGGGGCCCTACCCAAAAATTTTTCATTTTCCAAAAAGTTTTTTCAACTGGATAACAGCAAAAATTGCTGTCAAAATCTGCGAATTTAAACCTCCGTCGTTGGATCTGCTGGCGATCGGAATTTTACGATCTCTAGCAAAGCGTTCGAGGACGGCTTTGAACTCAATTTCATTGGTGGCGGCTCCCAATTCGGTACGGATTTGGTGGGGCAAATTGAACTAAAATTCAATTGAAAAAAATAAATTCATTTAAAAATTATGTGCAATGTACAAGTTCCGGAGGTCTTCCAATTGGAGAGATCACAGTCTGAGTATTGGACCAAAGAAACAAAAAAATAAGTATGTGAAAAACAATCAGAAGGATGAGCTTAACACCGATCGGCCCGACCATTCCTGAATTTGTGAATGAATAATTTGCTTTTGAAACGCGCGGAAAGCAGCAAAACATACCAAAACAGAAAGCGACGACATAAGTGTAATAGGCCCAACAAATGATGGCCCAGACAAACAAAACGGGCACCCAGCGTAAAGTGCCAATGACGCAGCGCACGCATTTGTTGCCAAGACAC
Organism: Globodera pallida; assembly: GCA_020449905.1. Classification (NCBI taxonomy): domain Eukaryota; kingdom Metazoa; phylum Nematoda; class Chromadorea; order Rhabditida; family Heteroderidae; genus Globodera; species Globodera pallida. The sequence continues at coordinate 5,830,488 of JAIXHY010000009.1, read as the reverse complement.
TGCTCCATCAGCCAATTGCCTGCCAAACTGAAGCCTCTGAAATTTAATTGGATAAATTTTTGACGAAATCAATTTTAAGGAGAAATAAGAGCAAAAATGATTAATCGAATTACAAAGAGACAAATAAACATTTGGAAAAAGATACATATTTTTTTGGGTATTTTCTAGGAGTATTCGAGGACGTAAATTTCGACCAATTCCGAATACCTGACCCGAATTCGAACAATTTGAGACAATTCTAAAATCAATTTTAGCCTGAAAATCATTCAAAAAGCACAAGCTTAAACGAAAAGGCAAGGCAAGTAATGATCGAATTCATGCTTTTTGAATGATTTTGTGGCTAAAAAATGTTCGAGTTTGGAGTTCATTCGCATTCGGGACACTAATTCCCGAGGATTGCCGGCTTAAATCCATCTCATCGAGAGGACTTTCAGCCGGCGAATTGTTAGACATTATTCTCGCTGTCTGTCACACGCTATTTTTTGTTTGCACTCTCTGCCTCTCTCACCTTTTACGCTCTTCTCTTTTCCTCTCTATTTCCTTCACTATTTTCACACTTTTGTCGCTATCTCTGCACTCGGCTGTTCTTTTTTATTTTTAGAGTTTTAGACCCCATACAAAAAATGTCTTAGCAATTCCTTAAGTCAACGACCATTTGACCAGTCTTTGGTCCTGGCGTTGCGGGGCGGCGGGGCTGCGGGCGCTCCTCATTTAGTCGAAACTAAATGAAATTTTTGGAAACCGGTCGGGGACGCCCGACCGGACAAAAGAAGTTAGTGTCGAATAAAATTTAGACAAAATGAAAGGCGAAGGAAATGGTTGAGATGGTAGTCATTCTATGAGTTTCTTTGAAGAAATAGTTACACGGGGCTGTCGGCACGTTCGATCCTATTAGACCACCACCACGACCCCAACATTTTTTGTCGGGGTTTTATGTACGTCTCCAACGTCAAGGTGCCAACGCCGAAATTTACTCATTACTAACTTCTTTTGCCCGGTCGGGCGTCCCCGATCGGTTTCCAAAAATTTCATTTAGTTTCGACTAAATGAGTAGGGTAGATGGCGCTCGGTTAACCGAACCGAAACCGAAAACCGGGGGTCGCAAAACCGGTTTAACCGAAAACCGGTACCCCCGGTTTAAAACCGCTTTTGCTCTACCCTATAAATGAGGACCGACAGCAGCCAGCGAACCAAAGACTGGTCAAATGGTTGTTGATTTAGGGAATTAATTGGTGAGTACTTTTATGGAAAATACGGTATTACCGCTAATTGTGGGTATTGGGTCAAATCACCTATTTATTCAAGGCAGAATAATTAGAGGCCGGAGCAGGGCTGGACGGGATTTAAAAAACCGTCATCACGTCCAGCACTGGGCCGGAGGCCAAGTCCAGCAGATCGGAAGATCATAGCGCTTCAAGGCTTCAACGTTCACATTTTGGCAAACTTGAATTCAACGGACTTTGTTGGCGTTATGTTCATCAATTCATTTGAATTTTTTGAGTTTTACAGTAATTTATTCCGAATTTTTTTTTCTTCGAATTTTGGGTTTTACAAATGAGGCAGACGTCTAAGCAACTTTGTGTCTTTACATTAAAAAAAAAACTTTTTTTGAGGATTAAAAGATGGCATCATTCTCAAAGTGATGGAAAAGCCCTTTCAAAAGAAGCTCGCCCAACGACTAGCGATCCTTCACAAAGAATTTAGAGGGTTTGGTGGCCAGTTCCGTTGAAAGTGACCGTTTCTTTCCCGTGAAAAATGGGTTTCCCCCCACGGTCTAACAAAGATAAAATGTGACTGCTGTAAGCATCGAGATGTGTTGTTTTAATCTCTGTTCTCGAAACTCCCCCCCCCCCCCCCCCCCCTACCGGTGCCCCCATTTTACGGAGTTTTATGCCCATACATACACATTGTATTCCATTGCTTTGTTCTCGGCACGCGAAGCGGGTGCCGTTCCGTTCTCTCCCTCCCTCCCCGTTACTTCCTCCGCTTCCTCTTCCCCTCCCCTTCCGTCTCGTCTGGTTCATTGCACCCATCGATTTGCACGCGCTGTCCGTTGCCAATGGTGAGGAGGCGCCCCCAGCAGGGCCCAGGCCAGGCCTTTGCTCTGCTGCTGATGAGCTTGCCCACTCCAAATTCACTTCCCCCCCCCCCCGCCCCCCATATCCGACCGGCAGCATTCCCCCCACCCCCCTCCCGCCCCCCCCCATCTGTGCTTTTATGGTGCTCACTTTTTTCTATTAGTCTCCTCCCCCCCCCCCCCCCAAGTTTTTCCAAGAATATGTGAAGAATAATATTTGTTAGAAAATGATAATTGGAGTTTTTGCTGAAAGTGCTGAATACATTTATTTATCCGCGGACGTTTGTCCCATGGGACGGACGGTTTACGCATTATTAGGACATTTTACTCCCTCCCCCTCCCCTATTACTTTCGCAGTCACACCCAAAAAATGCATCCAACAAGATTTGCCACCTTCACTGAGAGGGGGGGGGGGGGGAGAAGCATTGCGAGCTTTTTAAGCTAATCCCTCCGCATCCATTTTGGGAAGCTGTCAGAGAGAGAGAGAGAGAGTGAGCTCTGACCGGATTATCCGTTGATCGTTCCTCCCCTCCGGCGGCGTATTTAATATCCGCGCCATTTCCGTCCCCCCCCCCCCCCCCCCCCTTCGAATTCCTTCTCCGTGTTCATCCATCCATTCACTTCCCTTTCACTTTACTCGCCGCCGCCGCCGCCGTCGTCGTCGACGTTGTCGTTGATTGACTCGTTGAGGGGGCCCCCCGGGGGGAGGAGGGGGGGGAGGGTGAAGCTAATATTATGGGAAGGGATAAGTGCGGGGATGGGAAACCATTCTCGTCCCTTCCCGTCCCTCCCCCCCCCCCCCCCCCCCCCCCCTCCTTTAATGTTATGTCCAATTTGCGGCGCTTTAAAAGTTTAGAGAGTTTTTTCGAACTACGCAAATGAGAAAAGCCCCAATGAAAATGAAATAACGCCGAAGGGGCAAAGGCATGTGGAGCTAACCATATTGTACTATTAAACCCCTCACTGATGCAAATTCTCGCGCAAATATTTTAAACTGCTTCAAATCCCTCCGTTCTTAAGCATCGGTTGGGCCATCAAAATGGATGTCTTCGGCTTCTTCCTCAGTTCCGTCCAATCGACGCCTTCCGCTCTCTTCCTCCTCCTGCTTCTCCATTTGTTGTTCGTCTTGCCGACCTTGCAGGTGGTGTTCCTTCTCCCCCAAAAACTGTTCCACCAGTCACAATTTGCGTGCCAATTGAACTCCGTCTCTCCACAGGACACTCTCTTCTGTGGTTCCTCCTCCTACCAGGTTTCTATGGACCCGTCGCGGCCCAGTGTTTTTGCCTCCGGGGGCAGAGGGGGGAATGGCGGTGCTTCTTCGTTGGCCATATCAAACTCTGGAGCAAAATACCAATTTGTGGTCAGTTGCTTTTAATGCGGCCGCCTTTGAGGTGATAAAGCGTTGCCTATTTTGTTGCTTTTTTGTGCCTATTCTCGACATTGTGCCGTCTCGAAAGAATTTTGCGTCCTTTTCTAATTGAAAATTTGTTCAGAAAATGAATGTTCTGATGCGAAATGTGTGCGATTTGGTTCCCGAACAGCTTTCACCGGACACTTTCAGCAGCCGATTGGTGATCACCCGCTGTGAGGAATGCTCAAAGGTGCCTTTCTTAAAATGATGCAGTAAAAAGGGCCCATTTTCTTCTGCTAAAGTGCCCTCAAAAGTTGGCCGACATCCAACGGACGCTGACCGAACGCAGCGTGGAGGCGAACTTGCAGTCCCTTCTCGGTCGGTGGTTGTTGTCCTTCTCGATAATGTCCGATGGACACTCATTTTCAGTGATTTTGGTCAAAAACTTTGAAAGTGCGCGGAGCACAGCCCGTCTGGTGCAGCAGGACACAACAACCAAATTCGTGTTCATCGACGAAGACGACCTCGGCTCGCCGACCATTTGCGAGCTGACCGATTCGGGCGATGGCAATTCTCTGAAGGACGCGGACTCCCTGAAAAGCTTCTCAAAAACATCGGTTTGGACTTGTTGAACCGAACTCAATCAGACAGACTCCGTCCATAACACACTTTGAAGGTGCTTTTCGTAAGCATTTCTTTCATCATTCTGATGGTAATCTCGCTGGCCTGGCTCGTCTTCTACTACGTCCAACGGTTTCGATACGCGCACGCCAAGGACAGACTTCAACGGAGGTGCTCAAAGTGTATTCGGGGGTCATTGAATGAGTCGGTCGAGAGTCTCGAGAAAAGGGATTTATCGATCGGAAATTTGTCACGGACTGACTAACCCTTTTCTCTCTCTCTCTCTTGAAATAAAAGCCCGCTCTTCCACCGCAGACTGTTCAATGCAGCCAAAAAAGCTTTGGCCAAGATCCCGACTCATCCAGTGAAGGCGGAGGACAAGGAGCTGAACTCGGACTGTCCGGTGTGCATTGACCCCTACCGGCAGGGCGACATTTGCCGTCAATTGCCCTGCAGGTCAGTGTGCCAAACAGCAAAAAGTGCGGCGCCAATTCAAATAGTCTTTCTTTGCTTCAGGCACATCTTCCACAAAAGCTGTGTTGACCCGTGGTTGCTGGATCACAGAACGTAACTCATCAAGTTCATTCACTTTGCCCCCACTGACGACGTTCTGTTAAGCTGTCCAATGTGCAAATCGGACATTTTGAAGGCGTTCGGGTACCATGTGAATGGACGTCGGCGGACTCAATTTTCAGCAACGGCGGAAGAGGACGGAGCCTCGGGGGACCACGACATTCCCCGGGGGGACAGACTCAGCTTTGACGCCAACTCAACTGGTAGCGAATCGGCCAACCCTTTCCCCGTCGTTACCGAAGTGCACGATCCCTTCGGCTTTTCTCCCTCAGCCTCCCCACAACTCATTCAGGTGGGGGGGGGACGAAGAAAATTCCGTCAAATTATGCTTAAACATTCCGTTTCCCTTAGATGGTCCAAGGAAACCCCCGGGGCATTCAAATTGTGCCGTTGACAATAAACGTGCAGCAGCATCCGCACGAGCAGAGTGCGTATTGTTCGCTCGTCCAAGCGTCCATCGAACGACATTCGACCGAGGCGGATTCACAGGACCAACTGCAGCAGGGAGGAGTAGGCGGAGAAGTACAGCAGCAACAGCAGCAGCAGTTGGGACAGTCCGTCTCCGAAAGAGACGACGAGCACAGAAACAATGCCGGAGCAATTGGAACGGAATGTTCCCAATTGCAACAGCACCCGCCGGGCTCATTCGGCGGAGTTGCGGAGCCCTCCTTGACAGGGCGGTCGCTGTTCCGGGCTGTGACGGGGCGTCGTCATCACGTGGTGAACCTCGTGCACGTCCGCTCGCACTCCTTCAGTCAATCCCAAGTGTCGTCGGCGAAAGAATCGGCATACGCCTCGGGAAAGACGCCGACGACAATGCCGACAAGCAATTCAGCAACTTACGGGTTCGGAACGGAGGCGATCATTTACTCTATGGACAGGAACGACACCGGCGGACAACAGAAAACGTGGCAAATGCCATTGGCGGTAACAAACGGTGGGGAAACGACGGCAGGCGCCGGGGGTGCGGCACGGGCGCTGACCGCACCGAGCGGATTCCACCGGAAGGCGTTGGCAAGCGCAGCAAACCATCGAAGCGGCGCAAAACACTGGTGGTCACAGAGAGTAAAGACAACACCGACAAGGTCGCCGGAGGGTACGGGAGGGGGAAAGTGAACGGAGGGGAAAGGGCAGTTGAAGGACGGCAGGAGGGAGATGAACGAATTAATAAATGAATGATTTGAAGTGATACTCATTAAAGCTATATATATGTCCATTATCCACTCATTGCTTAATTGAATTGATTCGATCTCATCAACAACGACCCCCCCCCCCCCCCCAATTTCCATTTCCGCCGATAAATGTTGGCATTCCTCTCGTCCCTTCCCTCACACTGTCCGTTAATTGTGCCCGGCGGGTCTATTCGATGGCGTAACTGGAACTCTCGTAAATGGCCAACTGAATGGGAACGGGACTCATTTATGTTCATTTCCACACAAATTGTTCGTTCTCCCACCACCAGTTTGGCCTTTAGAGTGTTTCTGTCCCGGTACGGCGGCAGGTCCAACCGGTTGAAGCAGGTATGTGCCCTGGGAAGACTGTCTTCAGCGCCCCACCGCTCAATGCAAAATCGTTTTGGCCCGTCAGAGCCTCTGAGGGCTTTGAAGCCTTCGAAAGGCACACTGTGTGGAAGGGAAACGGATTTTGGAAGAACAGTCCACCGGCTGATTGAACCCGGAGTTGGACTGATTGAATCAGTGGTTAGACTGATTGAACCCGGGGTTGGACTGATTGAACCCAGGGTTGGACTGATTGAATCAGTGGTTAGACTGATTGAACCCGGGGTTGGACTGATTGAACCCGGGGTTGGACTGATTGAACCCGGGGTTGGACTGATTGAACCCGGGGTTGGACTGATTGAACCCGGGGTTGGACTGATTGAACCCGGGGTTGGACTGATTGAACCCGGGGTTGGACTGATTGAACCCGGGGTTGGACTGATTGAACCCGGGGTTGGACTGATTGAACCCGGGGTTGGACTGATTGAACCCGGGGTTAGACTGATTGAATCCGTGGTTAGTCGGAAATGACTCATGGAGGAGGAGGGGGGGGGGGGAGGATGGACCTGGAACTTCCGGTGACGAACTGAAGCAGACGAAGTCGGTCAGCGTTGCACATCTGGAGGGGAAGGCAACAGAACATCCAATCGGATCATTAATTGACAAACCCCCAGCACACACTCCCAAAACCACCGGATGACCACCTGAACTGTCTGGACTAGTAAATGGAATGAATATTGGTGAAACAAATGGACATGTGTCGCGTGATAGCCTCCTCGGTATTCACTGTTCGCCCTCCAGTCCGCGATGTCCACCTCCACACTGCCCGACAGCACCAATTCCAATTGTGCCGGCTCGAAAATGCGCAAATACTCCTTGTCCACCACCTAATGGTAGCGGCAAAGTGTTCGAGCTCCTCAAAATGCTTCAAATGACCTCATAAAGACCGCGAAGCAAAGTGGAACTCTGTGCCTGGACGCCCCGCAGGGCCCTGTGGTTCAGAATTTGGGCGCATTATGTTCACTTCTAATTGGTCAGATCACCTCCATTTCAGCATCCGATCAATGAATTCGGATTTGTTGCCGTCTGTCACCGGAAGGTCACTTCCCCCAGGCAACAGTTCCCTCTCGGAGAGCTAAATCCGCCAAATTCCATCGTTGGACAACTTTTGGCCCATGATTTTGATTACCTCCCCGGCCAACTCTTCCGTTACACAAAAAGTCAACGCCAGTTGATCAGCACTGATCGAATGATCACGAAGCCAACAAAGTGAATTGTGCAGTTGTGGGTCCAACTCGCGCAGATCGTCCAAATGGGGAGGGCTGGAGAATTTGGGTTGAGTCAGTCGGTTGTTTTTGGAATTGGACAAAAAGAGGGGGGGGGGGACCAACAGTTGGGCAAGCATTTTGTAGAAAGGGCGGGTGAAGAAGGAGTCGAGCAGACACCGGTGCTGAACAAAGAAAGTGTTAAAGCAGTTCAGTGAGAATCCGGCCCGGCGCTTTGTTCTCATATTTTTGTGACCGGAATATTCAGTCCCATTGGACAGGAGAAGAACCCACCACGAGAGCCAAGCCGAGCACTCTTCCGCACAATTCCATCCTGACAAGGAGAGAAAATGGGGGTGAAAAGCAAAAGAAATCAAAAAGCTATACCATTTGAGGTGATTGTCGATGAACTTGGACATGGGACTGATCTGAAGGAATTGAGTTGGGCAACTTACGCGCGGCGCCAACGGCACGGCACTGTGTTTATAGGTAATCTCTAACCTGAACGGTGTGGGCATTGGGGCCAGAGAATTCAAAGAGGCCGTGTCGGGGATGGAACAGTTCACGAGAGAGGAGGAAAAACAGCTCCCGTGAAGGGCCGCCGTAGTCCAAACTGCGAAGGGAGAGAGGGAGAAGCCGATCAGTGATCAAATCAATCAATCAATAATTGATTGGATCACTCACCCGTCCTCACAATCAAAGGTCACCTTGAAGATAGAAAGATTAAGCGATCATTGATCGCTTTCCTACCGTCATTTGACACTTTCTGAGTTGTTCCGGGCTGACAGCCAATATCTTTTCGAACGCATCGTTCATCAAATGGTCGCGTCTGAGCCGGAAGCTGCGAATCCGTCCAATTGTTCCACCATTATATTACAGTAATCCAATGCCCCCCGCATTTCTACCGTATCCTCCCAGGTCCTTTCCCGTAGCCGGCCCTGTCCAGACATTGGTGGAATTGCGCCAACTTTTTCTCCAGCAAATCGGCGTCCCCCTCGGGCCGTCTGTCTCCACCGCTTTCCCCCGGCACTGTCTCGTCGTCCCCTTCGCGCTGTCTCTGCTCCAAAATGCTTATCGCCATCACCAAGTCCACGTCATTCGCGAATCTCAGCATGGCCAATTCGCCCACTTTCGAAATGATTCGCAACTTTTTGTACACCTTCAAACGATCACAATGAATGGCCTCCCCCCTTTCTGTTGGCCAACCCTTTCGGCAATGGCCGGACATCTCTGTGCTAACACATCGCGCACCTCCTCCGCCCTCTCCGCCGTCCGTTCCCATCCCCAATGGACTTCAGCAGCCCTCCGGGGATCATTGCCCCGATCATTAGCACATCCTCCGCCTCCCCCTCTGGCGCCGCCCCCACGCTCATTAGTGGCCGCCTCTTTGCGCACCGCTCCTGCCCTCTTTCTCCTTACCGGAGGCGCACTGCGCGTCTTTCGATCCCTTTGATATAAAAGCAGCAAAGTGATCGCCGAACTTTACATTTTCCCATTCATTTTACTTTTGCTGTTGTTGTTGTTGTTGTTGTTGTGCCCGCAACAAATTGGCCGTCCGTTCGGACAGTCGCGGATCGATCGGAGTGATCTGTCGGTTGACGTGGTCCACGAACACTCGCTGCCCAAATGGGCCACAGTCGCGGGCGATTTGCCAACCGACGGGCAAGGGTTGCGTTTGATCGGCAAATGCGTTGAGAAAACTTTGAAGAGGGAATTAGAGAAGCATTGATTGATTTTTTCCATTTGATCAATCAACTGACTCGACCAACTCGCGGTTGGCGCGGAACTGTACAAATTTGGCGGTGTCGCGACGAATCCGCTGGACAATGTGCTTCAGATAGGGGCTGCTGTTGTACATCCGAAGGGCCTCCTTTTCGGAGGGGAAATGCAAGTTTAGGTAGTTAGTCAATCATCGGGATGATCAAAGAATTGATCAGAGCCCTGGTGATGCAATGCCAACTGATCAATCAATGCGCCCACCGGGTTGTTGGTCAGCAACTGCCTGAATATGTCGTTGTTCAACAGAAAGCGCAGAGCCATTGCGTCCGACTCCGCCAGCTGCTGAGGAGGGGGGACGTTGCCGTTCGTCCTGTCCTCCCCCGCCCCCTCCGCCTCCCACGTCCGTCCATTTTCCACATCAGCTCCGTCCACATTGCCGTCACTTCCCCTTCCAACCACCGTTCTTCTCGACATCCTTCCATTGTGCCAAACGACGGATTCATTCAAACCCCCGGACCCCCAAGGCCCACCCAATTTTGCCCAATTGTCCACTTCCGTCCGTCTCCTCCGCGTTTCGACTTTCCAACATTAGCTGAAATGCAAACCCAACTTATTTTCGAGATGAAACGTCATCAACCGGCGCTGTCCACGTTGTTCTTTGTCGGTTGTGACTGTTAATGGACATTTAATTGATTTTAATTGCCTTCCCTCGTTCGGTTCACTCACTCCACAAAAAGAAGTCGACCTTTTGCGTCTATCCGAACTTCCCAACCTGAAGAAAGACTAATGGCCGTGGGAGAACGAGGTCGATAAGGGAAAAGCACCCGAGGGGAGGTTGGAGCAGGAGCTGAACGCAGTGGAGTTGGACGTGGAGGAACTGAAAATGGACGGAAGAATGGGGTAAGTTGTGGAGGAATTGGGAGGCCACCAGAAGGATTGGCTCATCTGCTGGGACGATGAAGATGAGGCGGAAGAGTAAATGGAGGCGGGCGGAAGAGAGGACGGAGTACACCTTTCCGGCTTCGGATTGCCGTTCTGATCGTTGTGGGCGGCGTGAAGGGAAGACAAAGTCGCTGTCAATGAGGGGAATAAAAGGGGGGGGGGGGTTCGGTGGGGGGGGGGGATACTGTGGAGAGACTGACGAGTCAAAGGCATCAGCCGACACGAGAGGAGGACGCGGTGAGTGAGGGAGGGACGGAGGAGGAAAGAACATCGTTTTCTGTCGATGGGACGGGAGATAAGGCCACATTCATTGTCATGTCAATCGCCCGGGGGGGGGGAGGAGGAGGAAGCCCCTGTCATGTCAATCGCCCGGGGGGAGGGAGGAGGAAGCCCCAGTCATGTCAATCGCCCGGGGGGGAGGGAGGAGGAAGCCCCTGTCATGTCAATCGCCCGGGGGGGGCATGGCCAAGTGTAACTGACGCCGGGGGGGGCATGACCAAGTGCAACTGACCCCTTATCGGCACCATCCACCAGGTCCATCTGCAAAACATTTTCTTCTTTAAAACGAGTTCAAATCCTTCCGACCAAACCATCGGCACGTTGGCCTCGCCCACCAGTTTGGCACCGGCCCATCGTCTTTCTTTGACACGAATTTGAAGTTCGCCCGACCGGTCAAAGGGAAAGAGGAAATTCTAAAATAAATGGCCCCTATAAAAGTAGTTTGGAGACTGATCAATTCAATCAATTCGATCTCTGATCAGACCAAGGAGGGCCATTCGGCATTCGGCGAGAGATGTGTACGGTAATGCGGGGAAGTGGACGAGCAGAGAAGTTTGGCGTAGAATTGGGACGAGGGCATGGGAGGACGGCATGAGAGGGCTTAAAGTAACTCTCGAGGGCTCATTTCAAAATTGAGAATGCCACCCGACCTGTGATGGCCAATTGGGCGTCACGATACACCAGCAGAGGCGGGCTGCGCGCGCGGACAGAGCCGGAAATGCCGTCGAAATATCTGAAAAATGAAAGGTCTCCTTTTGAAAGCGTGGCCAAAAAGTTTGATTAGGCCACATTCTCTCACTTCAAATAAGCCTAATTTGTAAGAAAGTTTGTTCTTACCTGAACTGGTAAAGTCGGGGCTCACTTTTGGCTGTTTTGTTGTTGTTGTTGCGAATGTCGTCCATCGCCGCCAAAACGCCCTCCCCCAAATGCCAATCCAAAGTCCCCTCGCGCATTCCGCAGATGCCGTACGCGCGATAGTCGATAAAGCCGAGGGGATCGGATTCCTCTTCAGAGCCAATGTTGGGAGAGGAAAGTCGGCATTAGAACATTGGACGGGGTGGGGGAAGGAAACGAAAGATTGGCACCAAAGTTGGCACAAGAGAAAGAAAAGGGCGAAAGGTTGATGGATGGATGGGGCCAATTGGGAATTGGGGGAGGGGGGGACATTCGGGGAGAGAGAGGGGACACTCGGAGGAGGGCGGTGAGGGGGGGGGGGGACGTGGGCCGCATTGGGGGGGGCATTTGGGGAGAGGGGGGGGCATTTGGGGAGAGGGGGGGGGGGCATTTGGGGAGAGGGGGGGAATTTGGGGATAGGGGGGGGCATTTGGGGATAGGGGGGGGCATTTGGGGAGAGGGGGGGGCATTTGGGGAGAGGGGGGGAATTTGGGGATAGGGGAGGGGCATTTGGGGAGAGGGGGCGGGGGACGTACCGAACGGGAAGAGCCCAATCCAGTCGAGCAGGGAGCAGCGGGAGACCATCCAGGAGAGGCGGACAGAGCGATGACGCGGGTGGAGGACGAGGAACAGGCGGAGGGGGCACATGCCGAGTCTGACCGTGCGCGAGGGAGGGGCGTGGAACAGACGCGGAACGCCTCCAACAAACAAACACCGCTCCAACTGACCTCGTGTCCAGCTGCGCTTCCGCCTCTCCCCCGCCGTCCTCCTCCGTCTCGTCGTCCATGCCGAAAGATTTGTGGGCACTCTTAGCACTGACGGACGATTTACGCTGTTGACCAATTGTCTGTATTTGTCTAATTCATTTCTTTTTTTATTGTTACAAATTTTCTTAAAAGTATTAAAATTACATCAAACAAAAAGTCCATTCAAAAACACCCTAAACTTTGTCTTCAAAGACGCAAAAAGTTTGTCGTCAGCGATGAATACATTTTGTTTTTATCAAATCACCTATAAATTCTGTTGCCCAAGGGACTTTTTGGTGGATTGTGTTGTTTGTTGTGTTAGTTGGTGCCGAAATGAGCTGCAAGGAAATGCCAAAAGGGCGCCGGCGGGGGGGGGGGTGGGCGGGGGGCAGTGCCCGTTCCTCCAACCCCATCCCTTCGCTTCCCCCCGGGGGAAATGCCTTCCAGCAGCCCATCCATCCGAGCGTGATGATCATCTTCCTTCCGCCCCATGCCATTTGTCGTCTTTGTCTCGCCCCCTCTTCGTCCCCCTCTTCGCTTCGTCTGCCCTTTTTTCCTCCTCCACAGAGTTTGGCCCGTCCTTCCCCCCCCCCCCCTCCCCCCTAAAGTCCCCCCCCCCCCCCCTAAAGTTCCCAATTTATCCCCCCCCCCGGTCCCCCGGCCCCCCCGGGCCCATTTTATTTTTGCTTTGTGTAAAATTAAATGAGCAATTACCAAAGAGCGGCGGAGGAAAGAAACAAAACAATGGAAGAGGAGGGAAAAGGAAATGAAACGAAAAGAAACAATTGAAAGGGAAGAGGCGCTTTTGCATTCAAAAATCGATCCAATTAAAATGATAAAATGTGCCGAGAATCGCCTCAAATGTGATGATTGGCCATTCCAAAGTGAGAGTGGCAAAAACGGCACGAATTCGGCACAAGGTTGGGGTCGGACAGCGAATTGGTTCGGGTCACCGGCTCTATCTGATCGATGTATTTGATCAGACGGATGTCGGAAGGGATAAACGGAATGATGTGACGCTTAGACACGTACAGATTCTGTGAGAAAGGGAGATCATTAACTAACCATTCGGGAACTGGAAATCATCCTACCGATCAGTCCTTTTCACTAATCGAACACCGATCAGTCCCTTTTAACCGAACCACTAATCAGTCCCTTCTTCCCATAATCGAACCTCTGATACTACATAAGGCACCTATATAATGGTTTTTTTTGGTAGCTTTTTTTTTATGGCTGGGCGGGGAGGGGGTCCGCGTACGTCGCTGGGGGGCAGGGGGACGCGTACGCCGCTGGGTGGCGTGCGTCTGCGTACGCCGCTGGCGACGCTGGGGGGTAGGGGAGGGGGTTCTGCGTACGCCGCTGGAGGTCTGCGTACGCCGCTGGCGACGCTAGGGGTTGGGGGGGGCAGGGGTCTGCGTACGTTGCTGGGGGGGGGGAGGGTGGCTGGTGACGCTGTGGGGTGGGGTGCGGGGGTCCGCATACGCCGCTGGTGACGCTGGGAGGCGGGGGGGGGGGGACGCGTACGCCGCTGGGGGTCTGCGTACGCCGCTGACGACGGTGGGGGGGGGGGGGGGGGGTGGGGGGTGGGGGGGGGGGGAGGGACGCGTACGCCGCTGGGAGGGGGAGGGACGCGTACGCTGCTGGGGGGGGGGGGGGTGGGAGGGGGCAGGGTCTGCGTACGCCTCTGGATAGGGGGGGGGCTGGCAACGCTTGGTGGCTGGCGACGCATGGGGTTGGGGGGGGGCAGGGATCTGGGTACGTCGCTGGCGTGGAGGGGGGGGGGTGGGGTCTGCGTACGCTGATGGGTAGCTGGCGACGCGGGTTGGCTGGTGGCGACGCGTGGTGGCTGACGACGCGGGAGGGGGGGCCCGCGTACGGGCCGGCAAAGGTTTAAAAAATTGTGGGGAGACAGGGCGCCGCCTACGCGCCTGTAGTAAAATGGACTGACAACACGCGCGCGGGCGGGGGCCCAGAGGTGGTGACGTAGTACGCGGGGGGGGGGGGGGGCAACGGGAGCGAGACGCGTCCGGCGGCGCCGAGGGTGAGGGCTCCGGCCTGCTGGTACCGGAGTGCAGCGTACGCGCGCGCGGAAGGAAAACACGCAGGACGGGACGCGGACGGCGCAGGGGGGGGGGGGGGGTGGCGGACTCGTACGCGAGGGGGCAAATGTTCAAAAAAAAGTGTGACACCTGGCTGGCGGTGTTGGTTGCGTTGCAGGGTTGTTTCTGAATCCGCTGTGGCACCCCAGATGATCTCATCTGATCAAATGCGTATACACGATGAAACAAATTGGGGTGCCAAAAACGGAGCAGAACCCGCGTTCAACAAAGCAATAAGGGTAATAATAATAACAAAACGGAGGCGGTACTACCACTGAGCCACGCAAGCACGCGGGGGGGGGGGGACAAAAATTTATAAGCAGAATTAAGGAATTAATATTGGGGGCGCCGGTTTAGGGAGTTCTATGGGGGCGTTTGAAGGCAGCAGCATCGGCAGCATACGGGGCAGAACGAGTGCAGCAGCAGTTTTCACAAGTTGGTCAGCGGTTTCGTCGCTGCAGTCAACCGCATAAGTGTTGTTGTTGTTGTTGGTGTTGCGGTTGCGCAGCGGCTGGTTGTCACAGGGCAGGGGATAAGCGTGGGGTAAGCGAGGCGCGCGGAGCATGGCATGGTGTCGTAAGCAACGCGCAAATGTCACGAGACAGAGCGCAAGGAGGGGTAACACGATTGTGTAATGGAGAAGCAGGATGAGGGCGTGAAAGGCGCGTTGAAGAGGCGAGCTGGCTTGCCACGCGTCCGGGTTTGGCTGGTCAAACAGTGTCAAGAAGCCGGCGGGGTGGTGCAGGCGTTGCTGATTTTCTACGCGCTGCTCCAGTGTTGGAGAGTGGGAGGGAAGGTTTAATAAATGAGAGAGGTTCATTATCGGAGGGGTTTTGTTCAGTGTACGGGGGGGGGAAGAGGAAACAGAACGAAGAGGCGGATATTTATGCAATTTTCGAGTCAGTCACAATGTGGCGATTGTAATCAATCATGATCAGCTGATCAAATTCGCCCAGACAGATCATTTCGACGCCGACCGCCGGAATCGCATCGTTGAACTGCAAGCGTACGCTTGTGGTGCCGGAGCGAAGCAGCTCAAAACCGCAGCTGTCGTCCAGCGTTGAGGTCATCGGAATGACAAAGAAGGACCAGCCGTCGCGGAACTGTTCCAGCGTGATGTCCATGGAGCGCTCCGAGTTTGCCATGCCCAGCGCTTCGTACATGTCGACAAAGGGGCGCACGTAGGCGGCCCCTGGGAAGTCCATACGATGAGGGATGGCCGGGTACGTGTGGCCCCCCGCGTGTACGCAGATATCCCGAATGTTGAAAGGGCGGAAGTCAAATGGGGAGAGGGCGTAGGCGCCGTTGAATGCCCGATTGACGACCAGAGCAATGGTGAGCCGGCGGGGGATTGCAGCAGAAAAAAGTGTTGTGATCCAGTTCGGTACGGCCGGCGGTCAGAAAGCAGGATTGATTTCAGTCTTGCGCACCGCATATGTTGCCGGCTGCTTCTCAAGCGTTTTGTAGATGGACATGTTCAGCGATGGTTGAACCTCAACCATCTTCACGTACAATTTGATGTCGTGTACACGGAGTGTGTATTGTCTGCCGCCAGCATTCTGCTCCAAGCACTGGAGCAGAAACGTGTCTTTAGCACGGTAGATGGTGAAGAGCACGTCCATGTTGTTGAGAAGGTACAGCTCCTGGTTGCCTAGATCAAAGTCGAGCCGGGAGAAGAACTGCGCCTTGCGTCCGCCTGCAAAGCGAGCGCAACGCTGCTGAAAGCCTGTGTCGTTGGGATCGTCGTGTCGCTGGGAGGTGTAGTAGCCGCTGGCAGCCATGAAGTGGCGCTTCACGCTGTTGGGAAAAGACAGCTCGTTGGTGATGTACGCTTTATAGGGGTACAGGCTGCCACTGTCGTACAGTTCAGTGTTTTGCACTTCCACCTTCAAGGGGGGGGGGGCCAAGGGGCAAGTGAAAATTTCATCAAGCTTCTTACTCATGACCTTTAATTGTTGCACAAATGTTTGTCCAATGCTCTGGCATGGTCCCACAGCGGCGTCCGCTACCGGATCAATTGCAACGGGGAGACCATGCGCGTTCTCCTTTTGAATTGACAGCTCCAGGAACAGGTACACACGGGACAGATCGGTCCACAGGATGTCGTTAAACAGGCGAAACAAGTAGGGACCCTCTTGACTGATTGACGACAATGGGAGCAGCTCGCGGAAGAAGGAGCGACTGACCGACACGTTGGTTGGCGGCACGGCAAACACGTTGAGCGCACTGTTGAACGCCAGAGCGCTTTGGTCGCTGATTCGCTTAGGGCAGCTCATGGCGGGCGTAGGGCCGCGCACACAACGCGCCTCAGTAGTTGCCAAGGGTGTCGAAGCGGAGAGGGCGCCTTTTTTTGGCACCTGCCTGCTTATGAGCAACCGCTAGTGTTGTTGTTGTTGTTGGGGGGTTTGCAGCGGCGCGTTTACGGGCGCGGCGTTGTAGCGGCGGCGGCGGCAGTTGTTTTTGATTGGAGAATGGCAGCAGGTCAGTGTCGTCGTGCGGGCCGATTGTGGAAAAGATGCCCGGGTTGCCTCTTTTTATGCGCCCGGGCCCGAACGCAGAAGTCGGTGCGACTGCTGCTGCTGCTGCACATGGGGCGGCGGCGACCAAATGTTTGCGATAACGCTTGAAGTCAAAATTGCCGCCGCCGCCGCCGCCGCCGCCTCCTCCCTTTTGTTGCTGCTGCTGCTGGCTTTTTGCAACGCTGTCGGCCGCTTTGTCCAGCAAATTTTTGAGGCCCGTGCGCCCCTCGGTGACTAGCGACTGCTTCAGGTCCGCTCCATCCAGCACGCTGGAGAGAACGCGCGCGCCTGACTCCAAGCCTTGGCGGCCAAGTGCAGCACCGGCTTGGCGCCCAATGGGCACCAGAAAGCGTAGAAAGCTGCGAAACATTGAGCCCAGACCGCCAGCACCGCGCTGATACGGGAGGCCCGCAAAAACGGGATAAGCGGCACCACCGCCTCCGCTTCCGAGCATCAGCAGCGTATTGGCGGCGGCGGCGGCGGCGGCGTTGGTTCTATTGCAGTGGGTGGTGGCGCCTGTTCCGCCTCCGCTAAGCACTTCCCATGTTGTCCCGCTGTAGTCATCAGGCGCGTGGAAGCCGCCGCCGCCGCCCCCGAGCAGGGGGGTCCAGTCCACCTGGAGCGGGTCAAAGTCTACGTGCATTGTCTTGGGAAGTGCGTTGTTGTTGTTGTTGTTGTTGGTTGTTGTTTGGGGACCTTCACTTGTATATATGTCAGAGCGCGCGGTTGCGCTTGCAGATGTTTGGGGAGGGTGGGGGGGGGGGGGTTGGTGTTCGCGTAGCTTCCTGCGGGGGGGGGGGGGCAGCTGCCTTACACGTCTTCTTCTTCGTCAAAGATGAAGCGGCGGGTGAACGCAGGAGACCAGGCGGTCAGGGGGCGTTTTGCAGTGGGTCAAGTGGCGCACGATTTGCCCAAGGGGCCAGCCGCTACAGCGCCGACATAAGAAATAGATGACATGTTTTCCGCACGCGCTGGAAGCGGTCCGACTGCACGCAGGTGTCGCTACGATTGACGTGTGCAAAGCGGTGCAGGAAGGCACCGATTTCAGCGCTCACCGGGGGCCAGTCCGCAAACGAATCAAAATAGTCAACAACATGAGGCGCCGCCACGTAGACGGCTACCCAATGGGTGCCTGCTTCTTGGGAAGTGTCAGTGTTCAGAACCATGCAGTAGGGATGTTTGCGTGTCCTGTTTCCACGGACGGAATCAGGTCGGCCGGGAATGAGCCCAAGTAGGTGTCTCGAGTCCATTCACACCTCTTCAGGAATCTTGTTTATTTGCAACGTGTTCATTAGATGCACGCATGCATAGATATATGAGACAGGTGGGCGGCGTCGTTGGTTGGATTAGTCAGCGGGAAATGTGTTTGGATGGATGGATGGATGGATGGAGGGGGGGGCACATTGTCAGAAGTAAGGATTCTTTTTAAAGTGTAGTGTCAGTATACAAGTTCCGTACTGAAAGGGCATCAGCACGCCTGACGAAGTGCGGATTTCGATGAATATCTCCGATATCTCTTTGACCATCAACTTGTAGTATTGGACAGCGGTGTAGCAGTCTTCGACCATTTCATCGGCAGCGCCACGGATGTTGACAACGCGAAGCACCGGCGCCACACAGTCACCGATGATCACCGGCTCAATAAGGCCAGGAGCGTACACGTAGAAGGTGGAGACGCCTCCCCTTCATGTCCGGTGGAAAGCGCGCCAGGTTGACCGGATCTGCAAGCGTAGGTGGGCTGAAGCCAAGAATGTAGCCCAGCTGCGGGGACAGCTCCACAAGGCGAATACGCCGGTTGTCAAGCTTGAGACGAAAACGCTGGCGCCCCTCATCAAAGTTGAACTGGCAGGCCAGGCGGGCTTTGCGATAGGAGTGAATCCACAGCTCCAGACCCAGTGGTAGGTGGACGGCTAGCAGCGCCTGATCACGCACAGACAGCCTGTTCTGCAATCAGTCCATCCAGCACACCCGTGTAAACTTGGCGATACAGCTGTTCACGTTTGCTGTTCACACGCTGATGCGCTTGTTCGTCCGCCTCTGGCTTTGTAGCTGGTGGTGGTGGTGGTGGTGGTGGTGGTGGTGGTGGTGTTGTTGCTGTTGGTAATGTTGAGGGCGTCGTATGGTTGTCAACATCGGCGGCCGCAGCGGCGGGGGCGTCGTTGGCGGCGGCGTCACCCCCGTGAGAGGCGCTTGTGGTGGCTGACGCCCTCTGGGGGTGCTGTTTTGGGGGGCCTTCTTCTTCTTCTTCTTCTTCTTCTTTTGCACTTTGCAACAACCGCTCTGTCTCACGAGCAGCCATTTGGGTAGCTTCTTTGACCAAACGATGGTATTCTATTTGCAGGCTACGCAGCTCTGTGGCCAACTGTTCGCTGCCTTCGCCCAGCGTGCGGTGGAGACTCTCCAGTAGCTCATGGGGGTTGCTTACGCTGGCCGCCGGCACAGGGATGCGCACCTGTTCGCCCGTCTGCCATTCCACACGGACGAACTGCTGTTCGCTGGTGCCCAGCGAGGGCCACGAGTGCGGGTAGACAAGCACGGCCAGGCCGACGCTCCACTGCGCGCTGAACTGCAACTTGCGGGGCAGCTGTACGCGGAAGGAGTTGGTACGATTGTCTTCCCCGTTGGTGTTTGATGGCAATACTATGTAGAAAGAGGAGGAGGAGGAGTTGGATGAAGACATTCAGATTGTACCTGCTGGGCAACAACCTGCTTTATATAATGGAGGAAGCAGGAATCCAACTGTTTTGGCGCTCCGAATACCCTTGCCACTTGACGAGGCACTGTTCCGCGCCACCCCGCGCGCGGCGTCGCTTCAGAATCCGCTCAATTGCATACACCTTGTTGTTGGTGTTGCTGCTGCTATTGTCGGCGGCGGCCTTGTCGTCGTTGGCGGCGTCGTCGATATGCGGAAGGACCAAGCAGAGATCGTTTGCGTAGAAAAGACCGGTGATCGGTTCACCGGCAGCGTCGCGCAGTTTGTAGGTGATCGGGCGGCGGCCCACGCACACGCGATGCACCACAAACAGCTCATCCGTGAAGCGGGGCAGGTAGCCTTTGCGAAACACGTGTTTATGGCGTTCAATACGCACGCGGTCGCCCGCGTGGAAGCGCGGCCACGCAATAGGCGCGGCCACTACGCTCGAAATCGGCACGCTCTGCCAGGCGTCGGCGCAGCGCTTCGGCATTCGCAAACGTCACGTCGCGCGGACGCATTCCGAATATGCTGCTGTTTGAGGAAGCGTTTATTGCGGTGATGAGGCGTTGGATGACGCGCGTCCAGCATTTGGTGCCCTGGTGCGTGAAGTAGCGGTACAGGCGCTCCTTGATGCTACGGTTTGCCCGCTCCGCCATGCCGGCATGCCAAAGCGGGGATGTTTCCATGCAACAGTGACGCAGATCCGCTTCCGTGCGCAAGTAGCGCTGGACCGCGTGGGCCGTGAACTCGCGGCCCTTGTCGGTCAGCAAGCGCCATGGGACGTAGCCGCAGCGACGAAAGATGCGTTTGAACGCGTCCACCATATCCGCAGAGCGCTTGCTTTGCACCGGCTGCACAAACAGCTGTCTGCTCAGCGTGTCAACGCACACCAACAGGTAGGCGTACCCCTGGTTGTGTTCTCGGAGCAGTTGAAAATCGGCAAGGTCAGCCTGCCAGTCCGTGTGCAGGCCGGCCGCCATCGTGGGCAAGGCGTCGAAAGCGGCGAATCGCTTGCCGATGAAGGGTGTACACGCGCTGGCGTGCCAAGTAGCGTTGCACTTCCGCGCGCCGGAGTTTGCAGCTCGGGTGCGCGCGGCGGCCCTCGCGCAACAGCGGTTCCACGCTCGTAAAACATGCGGGCGACCGCTCGTCCTTGTACAGCGGGTCCAACAGACGCTCCACCCACGCCTCGCGCTGCTGCTGCGGCAGCTTCGCGCTGCCCGGCAATGCCTGCTGCTGCTGCTGCTGCTGCGGTTGTTGTTGTGGTTGTTGTTGAAGCGTTTTCACCATAGCTCAGGTATGAAGCGACGGAAACAGTTTCCCCCGCCCCCTCTGTGTCACGGAAACACGGTATTGTTGTCCTCCCGCGTAGGTGCCAATTTCTTCTGCGCTCCTCTTTTGTTGTTGTTGTTGTTGTTGTTGTTGTTGTTGTTGCGGGTGCGGGGTTGCTGCTGCTGCTGGGGCTGCGGCGTCGTTGTTGCAGAGAGCATTAAAATGTTGCACGCTCCCGTGGCATGTACACCACGCAGAGCTCATCTGGGTATATATGGGTTTTTAAGCGTAACTGTTGTTCGGTTGTTGGGTGCATGTCGACAAGCAAATAGCCAAACGGCTCCGCCGTAGCGTCCCCGTACGCTTCCAAAAAGTAACGAAGCGCTCCGCCAGGGAACAAGTTGGGCGCCTAAGTTGCGAATTTGAAGTGCTCCAGGCGGGTTGCGCATCAACACCAAGTAGTGGGAGTTGTTACGTGCAATACGCAATTCCCGCGTGAACAGGTGCTGCGTGACCAGCACCACACTGACGCCCCAGTTGTGTGAACCGCGCGTGAACAGCGTGTCCATGAACGTGCTGCGCAAGCCTAGCATCAAATCGTCCAGCACCATCAGAAGGCCGTCCGCCGGTTGCACGCGCTTCGCGTTCCACGGCGCTTTCGTCCGGCGCCCCGTGGCACAGGCGTAACCAGCGGCGGCGGCGGCGGCTCTCCGACGCGCCACCAGCACTGGCTGGGTTGTTGATGTTGGGGTTGTCGGGTGTGCCGGTGGAGGACTCCATGCGTTGTAGACGCAGCACGTGTTCGTTCACCTCCCCGTAGCAGTACAGTACACCTGCAAACGGGTCGCCCCCTACGAGGGTGTCCATATGGCGTAACAAGCGTTGCACCCATTGAGACTTTCCGCTTCCCGTACATCCAGCGATGCACATTGTAAACGGATGCTTGAACATTTGCTCTTCTATGGCGGGGGGGGGGGGGATGTGATTTCGAAATATGTTGAGGGGCGTAGCCTTCATTAAAGTTCCAACATTGTATGTATATATAAACAGCGCTAGCGCCCATATCTGCATTCAATTTAGCACTTGAACATTTTACACATCCCCCCCCCCTCACACAGAGCTCCGCCCATTTTCCAACTCTAGTCTAAATGGAGGATTCTATCAGTCACGTAGCATGGATACTGCAGCCTACAGCCGGCGAGCGCAGCGCAAAGAAGCCAGACCTGGGCGGCTCCCCCACCCAACACTTCGCAACCACTGCTGTCTCCGCCGCCGATGACGCTGCCGCCCCTACCCCGTCGGACCACCCCACTGCAGCGGCAGCAGCAGCACTAGACTATGAAAAGACAAAGGAGGGGCAGGAGTCGGTGACAGTTGAGAAAAGACCATATGAACACGCGCCAGACCGGGGCTTGCTTTTCATCGAGTCCGATGCTGATGATGCTGCTGAGTGGAATGAAGGTAACGACCCGCCGGCTCCAGTGCCGCGTGCTACAGTGCACCCCGACACCGCTAGTATGGCGACCTCCAAGGAAAGCGAAGAACAAGAGGAGGTAGGTTTCCCTACACTTTTCTAATTCGCCCGCCCCCCCGGACATCATCAACCAGATCAAGATGTCTTTGCTTGACTACCTTGGCGCATACAACAACTGCTCTTTGAAGGAGCTTCAGGTGCTCTTTCACAGTGTGCAAGCGCGTCAGCGTATGGTTGCCCACCTTAAACAAAGCTGTCGCCTGCGTACGGCCCATCTGAAGCCGGCGGAAAGAAACCTGCCGCTTCACTGCCACGACCTCAGTGCCCAAAACGCCAATCGCACTTTTGCGTGCAGAGGGTACTTGGATCTTACCGTACGTAGTCCCCACAAAGATTTCTCCCTCTCTCAATGCCCCTCCCCGCGCGCTTGCAAAATAGGTGCGCCAATACTATTTTGCAAAACATGGCCTGAAGCTCAAGCATCCCTACCTTCCTTGTCTGATTGAGTTTGGTGGCGGCGCGCACGCTTCGTATTATCCGTAAGACGTTCTTTATTGCTACGCTTGGGACCCGGGCAATTTTTCTTAGTCTGGAGGTTGTTCACGTTGTCCTTGAACGCCCGCTCTTGCAACCCTCTTCTGTATTGCGCCACCCCGAGCACGAGGACACAGGAAATGATCGAAGGAGGACCTGCAGCAACATGCTCCCAGGAACCTGCTGCTCAGTCGCCGCCCCCGCGCGCTTGCGCTTGTTGCTGTGCGGCGTCGGCGGCGACGGTGGCGTCAGATGCGGTGCACCCGTAGGCGTTGGGGTTCTGAGGGTTGTGATGAGGATCAAATACATTGTTCCATTCGCTTGCACTTGTTATCTGTCAGAGCTTTGTTTGTTGGTAAAATAAACATTATTATTTTTGTGTATTAGGGTAGCGGAGAAGACACTTAACCGCTACGCCTGAAACCTCATATATACTCTGAAAAACTATGTGTTGTATACCTGTCCCGCGAGAGCTGCAACTGTTTTATGCCCTCAACGACGACGCCGACGCCGCCCCTCAAAAACCGGCCGCGAAGAGACACCAACAACAACAACAACAACCATCACAACAAAAGAGCTCCAAAAAACACTGCCATTTTGAGCGGTGCACTACCCCCGGGGCCGCCATCCTCATCATCCTCCTCAACACTGCCGGCGTTTAGTGAACACATAAAGCGCAACGTTCACTTTTTCCAACAGCTGCGCGCGGCTAGACGTGCGCCCATTCGCTTCCGGGCGCTGATCGGCGAAGCCAGCAGCGAGCAACTGTTGTGCTTGGTGGAGTGTGCGCTGAACATTTTGCGCGCCCGCGTCTCCATCAAACGCTGCCACTTGCAGCACCTACGCCGCCAGGCAACAACAGTGCGTCAGTTGAGCAAGCTTCGTAGCAAACGCGCGGCGCGCCAACTCCTCCTGCGCCAACAGCAGCCTCCGTTGCAAAGCGGGCGTGGCCTGCCTCCGTTGGTCGGTTTGCTAGCTAGCGCAGTACTTCCGCTGCTCCTTCAACGCGTGTTTGGTGCTTGACGGCGTAAACACCAGTCATCAGCCGCCGCTGCCGTCCCCGCCGTGACGCAATACCAAGATGAAGCACACCGCGCGGATGCTGCTCATACCGGAGGATGTGTATCGACACCTGACATCCACAACCCACCAAAACTCGACAACGCTGCTGCCCGCCGGTGCTTCGCCAATAGAACACACCGCAAAACAGATGTCAAGAGTTTTAACAAATGATGCTGATGATGGCGCCCACGCGCTCCTCGGTGGGATGAACGACGACGAGCGCCTCATCCATTATCAACAAGAATTTCAACGGTACAGAAAACTGCTGGCCGATGAAGCCGACCGGCCTCTGAATGTTCAACTGTCTGAGCGTACTACCAACGCGCTTCGAGACGCGCTGCAAATGGCGACGGCGTCCCCGTCGTCGTCGTCGTCGCCAAAAGCGCCGCCAAAAACGCCAAAACAAACGCCGCCTTCGCCGCTACTCCCAACACAGCGGCCTGCTGTTGTTGCAGCAGATAGCCGGGGTGAGTGCAAACGAACCGGCAAGTCGTCAACTTCATCATCATCCTCACCATCTTCCACGGCTGCGCCTCCCGCACGAAGCCCTGCTGGTGACGACCACCCGCTCAAGTCGTCGCCGTCGACATCCCCATCGTCCGCCGCGTCGTCGTCCCAGTACCAAGATGCGGACGAAGAAGAAGAAGAAGAAGACGAAGAGGAAGACGAAACAGCAGGGGCCGAGCCGCCGCAGGCGGGCCGCAGTACCGGTTGCAGCAACAGCAATGCCCTTGAAAAGGCGGAACACCAAAGAGCAATGGCACTGGCGCATGCCTTGCAAAACCCGGGCCTGCTCGGCGTCGGCGGCTCCGACGGCTTGCAAATTTTACGCTTTTCTCGCCCCGCCGGCTACCGTCCCGTAAAAGGGAGCAACTTGCCGACCCTGCTCCAGTATCACTTCATTGGGCGTCACGCAAAACCAGCAGCGGCAAAAGCTCCACCCGGCTACAGGACCTTTGTGACCAACGCACGAGACGACCTCCAAATGGGGCGTCTCTTGTTTCCGGACCGAGCGCCGAAGCCGGTGAGCTCCAGGGGCCGTCGCCGGCTTCCTCTGCGGCGGTTGGGCGGGCGCGGGACAACCTGCAACAGCGGCAGCAGCAGCGGCGCCGATGGACCCTGTTTCCGCTTCACACCGCAGCTATGGTGAAAGCGCGTGCGCCAACAACAACAACAACAACAACACCCGCTGCCGTGGCGCTCAGAATGCGCAAACCGGCGCGGCTCCCCAGAAGCACCCGGCACGATGATGCAGGCCGTTAAACGATCTTAGACCCCCCCCCACAACCCGGCGACACCGCCTGTATTTTTGTGCTGCTGCTATAAATTATTTTATTAGTATTATTACCTGCTTGCCTGTTTGCGTTTGCCAGCCAACCGCCCAGAGGTGTACGCGTCCCCTTGCACCCCAGCGCCCCCCCCCCCGCGACGTACCCGCGCCGCGTAACCGCCCCCAAAAACAGCCGGGCGCGTACTTGTCCCCCGCGACGGCGTACTTCGTACCCCGCAGACCCCTCTCCCGCACACCCCGCCCCACCGTCGCCCGCCAGCCTCCCCTCCATTGGCGTACGCCCCCCCCCCAGCGTCCCCAGCCACCAAACGTTGCCAGCCACCATACCCAGAGGCGGCGTACGCAGACCCCTGCCTCCTCCCCCCCCCTCCACCCCCAGCGTCGCCAGCCACCCCCCCCCCCCCTTCCAGCGTCGTCAGCGGCGTACGCAGACCCCGCAGACCCCTGCCCCACCAACCCCAAGCGTCGTCAGCGGCGTACGCAGACCCCCCTCCCCTACCCCCCAGCGTCGCCAGCGGCGTACGCCCCCCCCCCCTCCCCCCAGCGGCGGACGCGTCTCCCTGGCCCCCCGCCAGAGGCGTACGCGTCCCCCTGCCCCCCCCAGCGACGTACGCGGCCCTTCTCCATGCCCCCCTCGCTCCAGGGGCGTACGCAGATGTCCCCACCCCCCCCCCCCCCGCCCTCCCCCCGCGTCGCCTGGGGCGTACGGCGTACGCAGACCCCTGCCCCCAGCGTCGCCAGCGGCGTACGCAGACCCCTGCCCCCAGCGTCGCCAGCGGCGTACGCAGACCCCCCTCCCCTACCCCCCAGCGTCGCCAGCGGCGTACGCAGACGCACGCCACCCAGCGGCGTACGCGTCCCCCTGCCCCCCAGCGACGTACGCGGACCCCCTCCCCGCCCAGCCATAAAAAAAAAGCTACCAAAAAAAACCATTATATAGGTGCCTTATGTAGTTCTGATCAGTCCTTTCCCTAACCGAACCTCCGATCAGTCCTTTCCCCTATCAAACATCGATCAGTCCCTTTAACCGAACCACTGATCAGCCCCCCCCCCAATACCACCTCAATAATAAATGCGTCGCGCAAAGTGTTATTCCGTTGTCGTTTCTGGACAAGATTTGTGTAAAGCTCGGAGACAAGAACGACCTAAAAACGAGTTGTGAATTCGTTCAAATAGCCCCTTTTTGCACCTTTCCACCGACTACGGCCAATGCTGAACGAGCATCTTGGATTTTTCGACCGAAGTAATGGATTTTGCGGATGTATTGAATCCCGACAAGATCGATGCACATTGTTGTGATGGCCAAACCTGACAACAAAAAATGGTTCAAAACCATTGGGACAAATTTGGCGGCACCGAGGACGATGTAGAGGAGGATCAAGGCCGTGTAATGCTCTCGACGGGGCATCAAATCGCCAAAGCCCACCTTAAGGGTGTTACGGTAACAGAGAAAAAGAGAGGGATTATATTTGCGGATTACGGTAGTCATTGTGATGAAGGACCAATAGAAGGAGGTGAAGAAGCTCTAAACGGGCTGAATTTAGTTGGGGGAATCAATTGTGGGGGAAAGGTCGATTTTTGTTTACCCACGGCTCCAATTGGGACATCAAAACGCCGCCTAAAGGGAAAGGGGGGACTTCGATTAGTCGGGGGACGGCCAAATATTGCCGAGGGCGGTGTAGAGCACCAAAATGGCGAGCACAAGCAGCGCCGGGATCCTTAAAGAAGCAACAAAATTGGATGGGGGACAGAACAAAATGCCTTTCCCGGACTGACTGTTCATACATACTAGGGATGTTAGAGACTTTAGATTTACCGAGAATTGAGACCGAGAAATGACCGCGAGACTCAAAACCCAAAAACCGAGAAATTTCTCAACTCAAGACTCCCGAACATCTCTAATACATACCAAAGGCTTAACTAGCCCCGGACATTTTTGGACCGGACGGAATTTTGGCGGCCGGAAATTTTTTGTTACCCAGCTCACTCATCCCGGGCTCACTGACTTTTTCTCCTCCACCAAATGAATGCCGCCCTCGACGGTGCTGAGCCCTCTGCTTCGGCACTTTCCGCAAATGTGCTCCCCCTCAAACTCCGTCCTCTGCAGTTTGTTGACCACAAAATGCTATCGTAATAAAAAATGTCGATCCTTTTTTCCCCTCAATCACCGATCGATCGATCGATCGATTACCTTAAAGCCCAAATACCTCCCGTACAGCCAAACGAGATGTTCGGAAAGGAATTTGCCAAGGTCGGCGATGGTCACCAGAGTGAGGGGGATGCCAAACAGAGAGAAGGAAATGCACGCGATTCGGCCGAGACGGGTAACCGGCACCGGATTTCCATAGCCAATGGTGGAGACGACCTTTCGATGGATGGAAAGATGACGTGGACGGGGGGGGGAAGAAAAAGCGGGTGAAGAACAGACCGTCACGGAGAAGAACACCGCGGTGGAGAAAGTCCTGCGCAAGGGAGGGGGGAATTTTGATCAGACCGATCGGAAGTCCGAACTAATCGATCGGCGGACTCCAACAGAGAAAATATGGGAAAAAGACGATTCGTTCCCCTTTGCCCAACTTTTTTGAACTTTTTGCATTATAACTTTTTTTCTAGCAAACCAAATCAAATATTTTTGGTATCATTCGAAAGCAAACACTCAGTAGAAGCTATTAGCAAGCAAACGCAAACTGATTGGCCAAATGCCAAAAAAGTTATGGCCATTCTGGCCACAAAATTCAAACTTTCTGATTTTCGGGCCATAACTTTTCTGGCATTTGGCCAATCGGTTAGCTTTTGTTGCTAATAGCTTCTACTGAGTGTTTGCTTTCGAAGATACCAAAAATATTTGATTTAATTTGCTAGAAAAAAAGTTATAATGCAAAAAGTTCAAAAAATTTGGGCAAAGGGGAACGAATCGTCCTTCGTCCGAAAATATCCCCCCCCCCCCCCCCCCCCCCTCTCTCTGCCGGTGTCTTTCTGTGCTGACCAAATGGAAATGGTGGCGTTTCGCTTCACTTCTGTGGCGGTCAGAAAGTGTTTTTCGAACGCGATGAACAGGTGGTCACTCATCTCGTGAAGATGGCCCCGTGCCAAATGCTGCCACTCGTCCCGCACTCCGCTGACGTTGCTGACAGCGAGTCGGAAGAGGGCGGAAACAAACTGAAAGCGAGCTGATCAGGCTGAACAACGAACCAGGACGAGCACCAACCATGTCCTGCTGTCGGTTGATCAGGTCCAACTTATTGGGCGGGTTCGTATTAATTGGCACCGATGCATGCCCCTCCAGGGATCCCTCCCGCCACCTGACCTGTCTCCGCTTGGAGGCAATTTCGTGAGGGTTCTCAACCGAATAAAAAATGAAGGCGCCGATGATTGTGTAGGCACAGGTGAGCAGCACCAACGCAACGTGGGGAAGTATAAGCTTGGCATACTGTGCCATCGCAAACGAATAATTTAATTATGCAGAGGAAAAGCCTTTGGGCGACGACCTTTTTAAGTGCGGAGTCCCCGCGGGCGATGCCCTCCACATCGTCGACTCCATTCTCCGCATCTTCCTCTCCGTTCAAGCCGAGGGAAGCGTGGTGCACCATCGACGAATGGCCCCCCGTCCAGCAAGCGGACGAGGGATGTGAAGGCACGGAGGAGGGGTCGAACACTCCCGGCTGGAAGAGACGGAGAGGCTTAAGGTGGTGAGGACGGACCCAAAAACACGAAAAGCCCCAAACAGAGATCCCCCCCCCACCGGTTCTGTCTTCTGTTAAATACGAATCAGTGCCTCAAACCGACCCGTCTACGCCGCTGTTGGAGTGACTCGCGCGGGTCTACCAAATCTCCGAGCCTGAACAACCGTTGCCGTCGTCTTGCCTTCGCGCACTTCTCCCCCCCCCGTCCAACCTGTCCCTGAGCTCCTCCAATTCGTCCGGCTCCATTGCCTCGTTCAGCTCCCCAAAAGTGTCTTCGGCGTTTAGCCATCCCCCACTGCCTCTGACAATGAGCTCCATTCTGCGCGAAACTTTGCGTTGGCCGCGGTGTGAGGATATTTTGCGTCGAGAAACATCGTCCAAAGCGGCAGACGAAGTGCACGGCGCGTCCAGAGGGTCCTCCGCCTCGTCTATTGGTTGGACCATTTCTTTCGGTTGGGGGAAGGATTGATCAAATTAAGTTGTTGTTTTGTTTCTTAATTTTGTTACAGTTATCCCCAACATACCGTAGGTTGGCCTGCGCTGGTAAAGCATGGGCCCGAGGAGGGAGGGATTTGAGTTGAGGACTAATAATGCATAAGCGGGAGGGAGTCGATTGGACGGACGGAAAGCGGCGGCCGGCACTTTTGCTGAAGGGAAAAGTGAAGAAAAAGTGAGTGAAGTGCATGCACATCCCCCCCCCACCCCCCCCCACCCCATTCATTCATCTCTTCCCCCCACAGAGACGGAGTTGCTGCTGCTTCTCCCCCCCCGCGCCCTTAACCATTCCCCGGAGAGTTGTCCAAATGGGCCGTGGGGGATGCTTAAGGGGCGGGAGGGAACGGCATTTTGGGATGAATTTTTGGGATGGGATGAATGGGAGGGAAGGGGCTGGGATGGATGGAAGATGATGAAGATGAACATGTTTTATGGGGGGACGAAAGCTGAGGAGGGATGGGGGGGGGTGCGGGTTTATTGTAAGTCGGAGGGTCTAAAACCACAAAAGCCGTTGCCGATGCTTCTCCCGACTCTTTTTGCGGTTCCGCACCGCCGTCCGTTGTCCCAATGTCCAAAGCCATCGGCTGATTGCTTTGCTTCTCGCCGCCACTGTTTTTGTCCATCCCACCACCAAATTTGTCCTCTGCGTCACCCGCCCATAAAGGATTTAATCAGCCAATTTCGGAATGAAATCTCGCGGAAATTGGCTCAGCGGGGGAATTGCGAATTGATGGACGTGGAAGGACGGGGGACGGAGGGAGTGGGGGGGGGGGGGGGGGGGGGAGGGGACGGGGGGACGGGGGGAGGAGGGGACGGGGGGACGGGGGGAGGAGGGGACGGGGGGGGGGGGGGGGAGGGGAATGAGTCCATACCCAACTCGTAAGAGAGAGCAAATGCAGCCCCTGAGGGGAGGGGGAGCTCCAAGGGTTCAAATTCGATTAGGACCATTCGCCCATACACCGTCCCATTTTTGAGCGAATTTCCCTTTCTTTCCATTCATCCGACCCAAAACAAAACTTCCCAACTGGCAGAATGGAGTGAGTGAGTGAGAGGGATGATGGCACGAAAGCACTCGCAACATCATAAACGCCAGAGGGGAAAGTCGCCTTCGTCCTTTCAATTATTGGAAGGAGCTGACGGAGTGGAAGACGCGGCGGAAGATGACGCAACGCCAAATGAGGAGGAGGACCGGAAGAGAAAGGTGCAGTTGACGGAAACCCCGTGGAGGCAAAGACTGATCGGAGGAGGAAGAGGAGGAGCCGAGGACAAGGAAAACGATGAAGAAGAGGAAGAAGAAGAGGAGGAGGAAAAGGAGGGAGACGAAGCGGAAGGGAAGGAAGAGGAAGAAGAAGAGGAGGTGACTGATGCACACAAAAGGGAGGGTAGGAATCAGGGTTGCCGTAGGCTATCCGAAACCCGAGAGCCTGATTGTGAGGGGCCCGATAGTGATAGTTAGTGGAAAGGAGAGGGTGGAGGATGTTAGGGCACACTGGGGGGAGGGGGGGGGGAGGGGGGGGGGGGGGGGGGGGGGGGTGCCGGCGGCGGTAAAATGAATCCGACTCAAAAAAGGGAGTCGATTGAATGGTCCCGAGGGAATTTGTACGCGTCTTAGCCGCCGCCGCTGCCGCCGCCAAAAGGCAATGAATGAATGCCCTCGGCTTGCATTCCTTTAAATTGGCCGCCCAATTTCCCATTCCGCCCAAAACACTCACTTTTCACTTTTGCCTTCCCCACCTTCGACCCCCCCCCCCTACCCTCCCCTAATTTCTCAAATTCATTTCGTCTCAAATTCAAATTTCAAATCCTAAAATGTTCCTCAAACGTCACTCGGTTCTCCTAAATCTGCCATTTGTCCCCCGAGGCGTTGTCTCCAAGCCGTCGGCATCGGTGCGTTAGTTTTTACGCCCTTTTCTTTGATGAGCGCGTCCATCCCAGCGCATTTAATAATCACTAGAGCCCGTTCTAGACATGGGCATAGCCCTGGATTTTCCTGTACCCAAAGTCCAGGTCCAGGTCCAGTGGGGCCTCAGCGAGCCTGGATTTTTCCTTGACTTTGTCCAGGAAAATCGTGTCCAGGCGGGGCACCTTCTCCAATTCCAGGATCCGGGTCCAAAATGATGGGCTCTAATACCTAATCACCTCAATTATTCTCTTCATTCATTCATTTTAGAAAATGCCGATGTGGAAGAAATATGCGCGGATGTGAGTTTGTTTTCTCTTCCTTTTCGCGTCCGTCCTAAATTCGATGGACGCGGCGCCCCCCGGGACCAAAAATTTGTTCAAAACTCTTTCAGTGTGTTGCCCCACATTGGCCTGATTTTGCTGTCGCTTTGTTACATTGTCGGCGGCGCTTTTGTCTTTTATCAATTGGAAAGGCCCAACGAAATTGCCGTGCGAAAAGAGGCGAGTCGCTTTCGGTGGCCAAATTGGCGCTGTTAACGATGTGCCAAAATTCAGACATTGGGCGTCATCGAACGGGAGAAGCGCGAAATGTTGGAGCAAATTTGGCATTTGCTCAACGATCCGACAGTGCCACGAGGTAACGTGCCCAAACGGCGAAGATCGACCAATTCCGGTGATTAAATGCCGTCCATTTGGTAGATCGCGTGGAATCTGTGGCCGCAGAACGGGTGGAGAACATGACCAGACTGATGTTCGACGCGTTCGACACGCATTACGTTGGATTGGCACATCTCAGAGGCACAAAGAGCGTTGATCAAAGCAGTTGGAGCATGACAACGGTGGGTATCGGAGGAGGTGATCAGCAGCAGAAGAGAGTTGTGGAAGGGCAGACGGACGGAGCAGAGCCCCAAATCCGATTGATCAAAAATGACTGATCAGAGTGGGGATCAGCGTCCCCCGACTCTTCAGGCAGTGTTCTTCACCTCCACTCTGTTGACCACCATCGGATACGGTAATTTGGTGCCAGTGACTTCCGCCGGGCGAATGTTTTGCATTTTCTACGCTCTCTTTGGCGTTCCGCTGATTCTGATCACTGTACCATTTTTGTTCAATTTTCCCCCATTCAAAACAAATTCAATTTTTAGGTCGCTGACATTGGAAAGGTCGAAGCTTTTTCATTTATAAAACAATCAATCGTTGGTGGCTTCAAGTTCTTCTCGACTTTGATTGTTCTGTTGTACACGCATTACACACGCGCAAAACTTCGCCTAAGGGGACGACTGCTGGGCGCTGGCGGGGAGGACGCGGCAGGACACCCAACGCTTATGAGAGCGCACCTGCACCAGGTACGGCTCCCTGACAGATAAAGCCTTCTTTCATTGGACCAGCCTTCAGTTGGGCCTCTACAACATTTCCATTCCCGTCACACTGATCGCCGCCATTCTTCTCGGCTACATGAGCATCGGGTAACCGCTTTTATTGTTGGCATTTGTACGAATTATCTCATCCATTTTACACGTTAAAGTGCCGTCCTTTTGGCCAGCTGGGAGCGTTGGGC
This sequence comes from Globodera pallida, assembly GCA_020449905.1. Lineage (NCBI taxonomy): Eukaryota > Metazoa > Nematoda > Chromadorea > Rhabditida > Heteroderidae > Globodera > Globodera pallida. Next base: position 5,797,938 of record JAIXHY010000009.1, on the reverse strand, counting down.
ACTGTAAGTGAGGAGAAAATGTTAAGCCATTCATTTTAGCGAAAAGGTTCGACGGTTTCTACTACTCATTTATTACGATGACGACCGTTGGGTTCGGAGACATTGTGCCGGCCAAGCACGAGTTCTTCTTGTTCGACTTGTTCTACATCATCGTTGGTGGGTGCATTTCGGCACATTTACTAAACAAAGCATGGCTGCTGCGGCTTTAGGGTTGGCCATCACCACAATGTGCATTGATTTGGTCGGCATTGAGTACATCGAAAAGGTGCTCTTTTAATGCCGGCACTTTCTGATCAATGATCTCCCTGCAAATCGCCTGCTAAGATTCATTACTTTGGCCGTGCCATTTCGGGCGCTCGCTTTGCACTGGTCAATGTGGGCGGCAAAATGGTGCGTGTGCCCGATTTGGTGCGCTGTGCCCATGTTCTTCATCAGAAGTATGGACAACGGAAGTCGCCGAAGCAGCAACAAAAGTCGGGGACATCAACGCATCGCCATTTTGCGGCATGGAGAGGAGCGTGGGTTTCCCCCCCCCCTTTCCCTCCAATTGAAAAGAAGTTTTGATCAGTTTTTATCTGTTCAGATATGAGCCCACGGATTTGGCATACATCAGATTCATTGACTTCGGTTCTTTGGCCAGCTTCGAGTCCATATCCAGCTTCTTTTCTGCAATCTTTACAAACGGTGGTGGCCGCAAGTCGCGCGAACCAAGCGTTGTTTAAGAAAACATACCCATAGGCATTTTTACGATTACTCATTTAATTCGCAAATTGTTGCCCATTTTTCGTTTTAGGACTTTTTATCCGTTTTCTCTCACTACAAATTTAAAAAAAACTAAAGTTAATTAAAATTTTCAATAAAAATTTTGTATGTAAGCCATAAGAACTCCGAGGATTTAGCCCCACGTCGGGCCGAAAACGACCATAATTTTTCCTGAATATATTAAAACATATCGTAATCTTTCACTTGTATGTCCACAACTGAAAAAGTATACTTAAGAACTCCGGGAATTAAGCCCCACGTCGGGCCAAAAACGACCCTAATTTTTCCTGAATATATTCAAAACATTTAGGCCTAAGCCTAACGCGCCCCGAGCCAGGGTGGTAGCCTAACGAACCCCAAGCTAAGCCTAATGAACCCCAAATTCGGGCCCTATTTATAAGTGATTTTCCATTTTTTTAATCAATGGACAACTAAGTCCCCAGTCAAAAAGACACTTCAGTCCGGGGCTCATAACTTGCTTCAAAATGGTTTCCGCCAAAAAAAATTTTCAGATTCGTGTGTTAGGCTTATAGAGGAGTCGATTGATAATAATGTGGGATTTGATGAGGTACAAATATTCACCAATTTTTCCATTGTTTTTTCAGGTGTAACTTTTAATTTGTTTTGAATGCTTTCTAAAAAGCTTAATTTTCATCTTGGACTGGTCTTTCTTTTGCTGGCGATTGGCCATTCCAAAGCGCAGGAAGAGGAAGCATCCTTTGATGACGATGCATTTCTTGGTGATGAGACGGATAATTTGGAAGTCGCGCCTGACAATGTTTGTGTCCGTAATTTGGTTCAGAAAATTTTCTGTTTGATTTAGTTGAATCTCCAAAAATACGTACCGCCGGTTTATCAGACGCCAACAGTCGACCAAAATGCGTTCCTTTTCCTTGAGTTCTTTGAGGAAACGAAAAGTATTGGCAAAAAATGGCTAAAATCGGAGTCGAAGAAAGAAGGAGCGGAGGAGGCAATTTCCAAATACAACGGTTAATTTGCATTGCTCACAATTATTGACTCCGTTTATTATTGTTAAGGCGAATGGCAAATCGGTTCGCCTACCGACGTCATTTTGGAAAACGATTACGGACTAATCGTTCGGACGAAGGCTCGTCATCACGCCATTTCTTCCAAACTTCGAAAACCTTTCAAATTTGACGGAAAACCTTTAGTCGTTCAGTAAGGCATTGTTTTCGCGACCTTAAACACCTGTGATTGATTGCAACAGATACGAGGTGAAGTATGAACAGGGGCAAGAATGTGGTGGCGGTTACATGAAGTTGTTGCGAGGTGATGCTTCAAATGAGTTGAAGAAGTTCAACGATAAGACGCCTTATGTGATCATGTTCGGTCGGTTCATTAGCAATTACGAAATGTTTCAAGGATTTGTGTTTTCAGGCCCAGACAAGTGCGGTATGACTAGCAAAGTGAGATTGGGCTTCTTTATTATAGTAGTTGGACCTCGGTCCTCTAGTCATTTTCACAAACTTTTGCTGGTTCAATGGTTGTTTTGCGCTTATTGGCTTTTTCTACCAAAAGCAACAATATAAAGACTTCTTCAATGCTGAACTTTCTAGGTCCACTTGATTCTGCAGCACCGAAACCCTAAGAACGGAACGATTAGCGTGAGTTGGGCCACGCCTGTTTTTTTGGAGTAGTATATTCAAAGCCTTTTCAGGAGCACCACGCCAAACAACCGACCAAATCGCTTAGCAACTATTTTGATGACAAGAAGAACCATCTCTACACCCTCGTGATCAGACCGGACAACTCTTTCAGCGTGTCTGTTGACCGCAAAGAAATAATGAGCGGCAGTTTGTTATCGGTAAAATTACAAAATGCGTGACTTGCACAAGCAACAAACTTAAGGATTTGGAGCCGTCCATTATTCCGCCAAAGCAAGTTTCCGATCCAGAGGACAAGAAGCCGGACGAATGGGATGATCGGGCTCAGATTGAGGACCCAGATGCAAAGAAACCGGACGATTGGGATGAAAGTCAGCCGAAGGAGGTGGAAGACACCGACGCAGTGAAGCCGGAGGATTGGCTTGAAGATGAGGAGCCACTTGTGTCCGATCCTGAAGCTCAGAAGCCTGCTGATTGGGACGACGAGGTAAATCAGTTAATGTACCCTGTGTGAAGTTCATTTTTGCTACTCAAAACCCAAATATGAAATTCGATCATTTTGTGGTTTAAAACTAATTGTAATGCAATTTGAAGATGGACGGAGAATGGGAGGCGAGGAAAGTTCCGAATTCCAAGTGCAAGGATCGATCTGGTTGTGGAGAATGGAAAAAGCCAATGAAACCGAACCCACTTTACAAGGTTGGTTTGGACATACGGATTTATGTTATTTGATTTACCTTTGTGTAGGGAAAATGGATTACTCCAAAGATCAAAAATCCGAACTACAAAGGCGCTTGGTCAGCTCGCCTGATCGACAATCCGGCGTACTTCGACGCAGACCCGTACAAGCAACTTGAGCCGATTGGGGCTGTCGGAATTGAACTTTGGACGATGAGGCATCGTCTCTTTCCAAGTGTTATAATGAATCATTCTGTACATTCAGTGAACAAATTGTCTTTGATAACATTGCCTTGGCCGACGATGAGGACATTGCTGATGATTTGGCCAGACAAACGTTCGACTTTAAACTGGAACAGGAGAAGCTCTTTCTGAGCGCGTCGGGCGACGCGAAGACTTTCCTCCGCTCGGCGATGGACACTTTGGAAGAGAAGCCTTGGTCTGTTGTGTTCGAATATGATAAACACTTCAAATTGACACTTTGCTATTTGTTAAGGCTTTGGGTCGTCATCATTTTTGCCGTGCTGATTCCGATCATCCTCATTTTCGTCTTTTGTTTTAACCGAAAAGCGCGTCCGATCCATCCCAAAAAGACTGATGAGCTTCTCGAGGATGACGAAAAAGTTGGCTTTGAGAGTCATTGTCATGCTTTGACGTGGACATGATCATTGCCCGCATTCAGATTGACGACATTGGACACGGAGACGAAGAGGAGGAGGGCGAGGTGATCGACCGTCGTCAAGGTGCTTCTGTCAATGTGTGACTTTTGAATCGAACACCAAAATAGATGACGAGCGTGACAATTCGAGTGCCTCTCCCTCGCGGTCGCGCAGTCCGGCTCGCGAGAAGTCCGTTCCCACCCCGGACGAGCAGCAGGAAGGGCCGTCCGTCTCGAAGGCCTCGCCTTCGCAGCCCACTCGCCGCAGTCGCCCTCGTCGTCAGGATTGATTTTGGTCTCAGGAAAAGGACACAATTGTTGCATCGCGGTTAAACATCTCCAAGCAATTAGCAATAAATGTCGTAAATGATTTAAGGATTCGGACATTGCCCTTTGACCAGCCCCTTCTCTAAAAATCAGCTTTCAATCAATCGTATGTTATTTGTTTCCTGGTGTTGTTTTGCTCACCCGCCCCCATTCGATTGTTGGAATATAACTCTTTCATCGTCGTCTCCATACTCTTGTTAAAGTCGAAATTTGTGCTCGTCTGGTCTGCTGGTCAATCAACACGCACTTTTCAATTCCACTTATGTTTTTTGAGTAGTCGAAAATTATATTTGTTGTCCCGAATAAAAATGTTCTGCTTGTTTTGTCCTTTTCATCTTTTGGTCCTTGCAGTCCACGCACTTGCCTGATTTAATCGCTTCAAAGTTTCAACCGCGTCAATTTTCGATGAGTTCGGCGATGGCCGCCGACTCCAATGAGGAAACTGGGTCGCCAAAGCACCATCTCATTGGACACGACCAATACGTCAAATTGAATGTAGGAGGTAAATTGTTTGTTTGAAGAGAAAAACCGACAGGACACCGGACCTCCCACTGATAGGCTCTCTCTTCTTGACGACAATTGGTACACTGACAAAGTACGACTCCATGTTGAAGGCAATGTTTTCCGGGCGACTGGAGGTATTTGGGAATTTGGGAGACGTTTCTCGTGGCCGGAAGTGTGCTATAAACCGGGTTCCCAACTGTCATGGTTTATGTATTCTAATTTGAATTCACAACCTTCCGTCCCCGCATAGCCTCTGTGATGTTCCAATGTTTATCGCATTTAAAAAAAAATTTAAAGTCTCCCAATCTTTTGGCTTCACATCGACCCTTCCCCTAACCGAAATTGTTTAAACCCTAACAATAAAAGAATGGTGTAAAAGTGCGCGCGTTTGAGGTACGACGTGATCGGGACGGCTATGTGCTGGTCGACCGATGCGGCAAACATTTCGGGCTAATATTGAACTTTCTGCGCGAGGGCACTCTGCCACTGCCCGAATGTCGTCAGGAAGTGCTCGAAATTCTCATTGAGGCTAAATACTATTTGCTTCAGGTTGATTCCGGTGTTGAATAAAAGAAAGACCAATTACGATTCTGGTTTGGTATTACCGATAAATTCGAAATTTGCTCGATTGGGGCCCGGATAAGTTCGGGTTTCTAGTGCTGAAAAAGCGTTATTTTGAGTCCATTAAAGTCTTTATTTTGCCAATTTCAAATCATATTCATTCTTATCAGGAGCTGGTGGAACATTGCTACTCGTGGCTCAAAACTCTCCAGCATGACCAACTTGTTTCGACGCTCGGAGTTTGCCGTGTTCCCATTGTGGTGTCGAAGAAACAGGTCGAACAGATTGTGCAAAGTTGTGCAGGAAAGGTTCGTAAATTTTTGGAAATCTCAAAAAAGAAAACGTTCATGCTTCACTCAAGCCCGTGATCGAGCTGTTGCTGAACCGTCAAAACAACAAATATTCGTACAATGCGTCATCGGATGAGAATTTTCTCCGCAACCAAGAACTGTTTGACAAACTGATACTCCGCTTCAACAACCGAGTCCTCTTCATCAAAAGTCACAATTTTTACACAAATTGAAATGATTGGGAGGGCAATTTTATTATTCAGACATTGGAATCGGAAGTCCGGAAATTTGTCAGTGGACTTTCTACGGAAGTGCGAATCGCAAAGTAGAAGTTGGTCATCCCATCCCACTAATAGTCCATTCATTTTGAGCTCATTAAGCAAACGGAGGGGGGGGGAGTTTATCGAACCCATAAAACATTTACCTTATCAAAAATAAAAATGAACTTTTCGAATAAAATAAACCCATTTTTTAGGTTTGTTGCACTTCAATTATTTACGCAACGGACAAAAAGCAGACAAAAGTGTGAATATTTGGGGATTACAATTAAATTTCTTCCCTTTTCAGGTGGAATTCCCTGAAGCCCGCATATACGAGGAGGCGCTGAACGCGTTGCTGACCTTTGACCACCAGGGCCTTTCCGGCGTTTGCACGCGTTGCAAAAGGCCAAGCGATGACGGTTCAGTGGCCAATTGGCCTGACTTTTTGGCCGAACTCCCCGCCGAGCTCAACACGGGCCTCAAACAATTGGGCCCGGAGGCTGCTGCTTCCATTGCGGGCAATGGCCGAATCGACTGGCGATTGGTTCTTCAGTTGCGTTAAATAAATTTAGAAAATTGCTTTCACGTCTCAGGAACAATTGGCAATTGGTGCACTGATGGTGAACGGTGCCGAGGAGGGGGGTTCGTCCGGCCACCAAATGAGAAGGAAGAACGCGGTAAATGATCGGGAGACGGTGTACAACTCGAACATTGCTGGAGGGTCTTCTTCAACTGTGGCGACAGCGGCGGCGGCAATGTGCCCGAAAGGAGCCCAGAAGATGAGCGAGTGCGACGACTAAAATACCGTACGAATTGCCCCCTCCCTCGTCCACCCATTCCTCCACAAACTGTTCCCAAATTTACAATATTTTAATTGCAATTCCTAATGCATTCTGTTTCATTTTTTAGTTGTGTAAATAATCTTTCTGCGATAAGCAGAAAGTCATAAGCTTAAGAAAATTGTCATGCTGCTATGGAAGTTGCTTGTCTTAACCTTAAAAACTATTTTAGCCTTTCATCATTTCAAATTAAATTGGCAATTCGATGGCTTTGAGAAAATAAAATCTCCCCGCGGTCATTACCTTGCCGTTGTGCGCCGTCTGCGATGAATGAGGCGCGGAAGTGTCCTCTGCTGGAAAAAGCCATTAGCCGGGGAAGGGGTGGGGGGGGAGGAGCAACGGAACTCTCATCGGACAGTCGTGTAACCACCGCAAATCGCCCCATCCGGATGGACTTTTTAGTTGAGAGAGAGAGAGAGAGAGAGAGAGGAAGAGAGGGCGGTGTGAGAGGAGAGGAGGAAAATCGATACAATTGGAAGAGAGAGAGAGGGGGGAGGGGGGTGGGGGTGGGGGGAGTACCTCGAAAAGAAAGGGACGCAAATGCTTTTGCATGAACAACAAAATGGGTGCGGACGGAAGAAGGTCGAAGAGGGGTAATTGCGGAGGATTGTTGTTTTTCGGGGGGTTTCCAAAAATGTCCTTTTACAAAATGTTTTTGTTTTTCCTTTTGAGGCGTTCACCACCTTTTTGCTGCTCCTTTCTGACTATAATTTGCTTTCAGCTCGGAATTGCTTACAACAAAAATGCTTTTTCGTCCATCCGCCTCCGTTCTGCCCGTTCTCCTCCTCCTCTTCCTCCTTTTCTTGGCATATTCCGCCGGCTTTTCCTACTCGGAATTGGGCGATTCCCTCAACCACGACGAATTCATTCCGAGACGGGAAAAAAAAGAGGCCGTCCCTTCGGGGGTGGCCAAGGACGATTTGTTGGACATGAACGAGAGCACTTTCCCGCCAGAATACGACGTGGAGGACGACAACAAAGAGGACAAAAAGGCCGAGGGCAGCGCAACGGTAGGGCAAAGGGACGGGGGCACCGAAACCAAGACGTTCATTGGCTTGGCTTGGCCAATAACGGGGGCATTGGGTGAGGGAAAAGTCCAATCATTACATTTTTCGGTGCTCACAAAACTTCCCAAAAATGCAGACCTCCGAGCACACTTACTACAACATGACTACCATCAACAACAACCAAACACTGTTCGACGCCACGTATGTGGACGTGGCCAAATGGATAAGCAAAGGCGGGGCCGATGGGAACACTAAACACGAACATTTGGGCGACGCGTATCGGAAGGCGGCTGTAATTTGCACATTTTCGAGTAATAAATTTGTATGAAAGGAAAGTGAACATTTTGCAGGGCGTTCGTCTGAAGTTCGAATTTCCCTTTTACGGCCATCGGTTGTCGAATTTGACCATTGCGACGGGAGGCTTTTTGTACGTTGGAGATCAGGTCCGATTTTGAGGGCATAAACGGAGGGGGGGGGGGGGTCAAGAAACTTTTAGGGTCTATTTTTAGAAAATCAAAATTGTACGAAAACATTCAATTTTAATAATGGTTTTGTTTTAAATTTTACAATATATTTGTCAAAAATCAATGGGTACCTTAAAATTTTCGGGTGGGCCAGGGCCTCCCTTCCCTGGGGTTGTGCTATTTCCGGTGCTTTTTCGGGGATTGGGAGGCATTTGAGAGGGTCTTCTGTGCCATTTTGAGCGCTTTTGCTAAAAGTTTCCCCCCGGGGGTCCAAGGGCAGCAGCAACAAATGCCAATTTATTCATTTCATTCGTCCGCTCTTTCAGACCCATTCTTGGCTTGCGGCCACACAGTAAGTCCACGCGCGTCAAAATTGAAAGTCCGACCTGTCGGGTTCGTTCGTCTCTCACAGATACATCGCCCCGCTGATGGCCAACTTTGACACAATGGCCGACAATTCGAGCATCCAATACGGAGACGACGGGAAGAGAATGGTCGTCGAGTGGAGAGACGTGACGCTCAGGGACAACAGAGAAGGTCGGCGATTTGGACAAAAAAACAAAATGGAAATGTAACAAACTCTCCCCCCCCCCCCTCCCCCAATTTGTTTGTAAGCGAACAAAGTCGTAGCCGGGCAAAAACATTTTGTGTTTATTTGTTTTGGACTGCCCCCTCTTCTCGCGCGTTCATTCATCCAACTTGCATTTGCATGCATCAAACGTGCACATGCAAATGCGTGCGTGCTGCATGTATATACTAGTGATGCACGAGAGTCTCGACTCGAGAAAAGTCTCGGGTTTTTTGGGTCTCGGTCTCGAGTCTCGGTAGATTTGAGGTCTCGTGTAACACTAGTATACATGGGGATGGGCGTTGTTTTTGGCCTCCTTTTCCGTTAGAAAAATGTTTTCGTTTTTCGAACCTAGATTTCCGCCCATCCCTGGCTGATGTGTATACCAGGGATGGGCGCCGACGACCTCAGAAAATTTCGGAAATCGGAATTCCGAGGCTTAAAAAAATCTCGGAAATCGGAATTCCGAGGCTTAAAAAAATCTCGGAAATCGGAATTCCGAGGCCTAAAAAAATTTCGGAAATCGGAATTCCGCCCATCCCTGGTGTATACGGGGAAGGGCGGGGCTAATTTTAATTTTGACCCGGGTTTTTGTCCCCCTTTTTCGCTTAACGACTTTTTGATCGATTTTAGCTTTTGGGGGGGGGGGGGTGGGGGGCGTAGCTGAACTAACGCTAATTCTAAGTTTTGGTGGAGCCGAACAAAATGATACCAAAATGGCCGATGTTTTAACGGTTCCATTCGCCTTTACCCCTTTCTTTGCAGCCGGCCAATTCACTTTCCAAGTGCATTTGTGGCGGGACGGCAACATAACCTTCGTGTATAAGCAGGTAATGTGCTCTTAAAGCCGCTTCCCCCCCCCCCATTTTTTGGCATTAAATTTGTTGATTTGCAGGTGCCCGTCCCCGTGGCAAACATTTCCGGTCGGTTTGGTGTCAATTTTCGTTTTCCAATTTTGAGGCAGTTCAGACGCACAACATCCGTGCAAATTGGGCATTTCGGACGCGTATTTGTTCAACCACAAGGTGTCCACTCTGTCCCAGGCCGTCCCCCAAAACAAAAGAGTGATCCACGAGGTATTCAAGAAGGACAGAGTGCAAATTACAAGACGCTAATCGCTTTGGCCCTTCCCTTTCAGTACCATCGGATAACCATCAGCCCCGAAAACATTCAGTCCAACACCATCGTCATGCTTAAAGCCTTGCCGAGTAAGTCGAAGAATGTTTTCCATGAGAAAGATTTTGTCTTGCCTTGGCCTTTCCGTGAATTTTGGACCCAAAATCGGGTTAATAAATGCCGTTTTTGTCAGCTTGTTTGGAGGCCAACAGCTGCGAGCAGTGCATCGGAATGCAACTGAAGGCGTTCAAATGCTCGTGGTGTAACCCGAAGGACAGCGGAAAGGGCCCGTGGAAGGCTGGCACGGCAGAGACGGGGGAGGGCGGTCGATCGGAACGTCCGTTCTGTTCAGGTCAATAAGAGGGACGGGCCCGACCAGACGGAACGAACTCCGTGGGAGAGGGGGGGATCCGCAACATTTTTAACCAAATTTTTTTGATGGTGGAACTTAATTGTTAGCGTGACCGGGGGGCAGATGCCCTGACTCTTTCTGATCCGCCTAATTGTGCCACAGACCAATTGGGACTGCACCGACGGCGTCAAGAGTGGATTGAGGGCAATTGCCAACTGCAGGAGGAGAACCAGTACTGCAAGGCGGACGAACCGATCGCCAACACCACCGACGCTTCACACAGCGATACTTCGTCGGCCGCCGTGTCGCCGGACGGAGCACCTTCGTCTGCCACCACAGTAACAACAACAACAACACCAGCAGCATCAACAGCGAGCAGTACAACAGCAAAAGGCAATCAGCCAAATTAAACCGATTGAAAATTCATTGGGGAATCGGAATATTGTCGAGTACACTTTCCAGCTGCTGTCACTGGGAAGGGCAAACGGCTTGAGGGAGAGGGCTCCGGCGGTGGGCTCGCATTTGTCACGATGTTCATTCTCCTCGGCATGTCCGTCTCCGTTTGGCTGTTGTACGCCTATTTCAACCCGCACACCCGGTCTGGTCAGCTACTGATCAAGGTAAGTCATGTCCCCATCCCGTTTCGTCTTCAGTTCAATTCAACAAAATTTGTTTCAGTATCGCCCTTCAAAATGGCAAATTCCGAGCAGTCATGTCAGGTAAAATGTTTTGAGACGATGCGACCCCATGGATTGTTGTTATCCCAACGCTTTTTCCCCAGATATTCGGCCTCTGTGCATATGTGAAGAACTCTATCAAGTGGAATGGACGGGACGGTCTCTGGATGGTAACTGATCAGTGATCATATCCGGTCCCCAGACATCCATTCCATCCCCCCCCCCCAGGGGATACATCCCTCCCCCCCCCCCCAATATTCGCTCAAAAAGCGTCCCCCCCCCCCTCCCCATTCTTTGTAATCTCAACAAAGTCGACTTAATCTTTCTTTGCAAATTGCCCAAAATGGCGCCGCCCTCTTTCTCTCTCCCTGAAATTCCTTCCAAATGGCATTCATTCGTACACCCCCCCCCCCTCCCTATGCCGCACCAAATAAATATTTCCATCTTCTTAACATTTCCCCCCTCCTTTCAATTGCAGCAACTTATTTTCTTCCTATATTTCCCGGGTTATTTTTCGTTTCTGGTATTATATTACATTTTATTTACCGTAATAAATTTGGTTGGTACATTTTTCTTGAAATGGTGGCGACTTGGTTCGTATTTACACAAACAAACGGACGAACGATTCCTTTTGGGCTGTCTCAGAACATTTTATGAGCGAGATTCATTTGTTTTGAGAGAATGGGATTCAAATGGTTAAAGGGGGGGGGGGACATCAGCGGGTAGATAAAGCACAGGGAGAAGTGATCGATGCTTAAACATGAAGAAGTACGGATGGGTGATCGGTGTGCTTCTTCCTCAGTCGGTTGACGGGGAGAAGCCGAAAAGTGTCCGTTGACTGGCCATAATGGCAACGACAAGAAATGCCGCGTAAAGAGCCACCAGTACGAAGCCGTGAAGTCGGCGGACAAAAAACTTCTGGAAGAGCAGCAACAGAAGTGTGCTCAGCAGCGAAAGAGTCAGGAACACGAACATCACCAAAGCCACCGGGTCCGGCTTAATCTGACGGCAGAGAGAGGCAAATTGTTGGAGGAGCCAATGGAAAAGGAGGAGACAATTGGGTCTGTCCGTCAACTGCTGGACGTTCACGGACAAAAGAGACATTTTGAATTACAATAACTCTTCTTGGCGAAACAAAATAATTTGGTCACATTTGAAAGCTCTATATGTTTGTTTAAGCTACATACACTATATTCTATACCCTTTCTAATGGCATCACAATAGCCTTTCAATGCCACCAAATTTGTTTAGTTTGGTTGGTTCCAAGAAGAGTTATTGCACTTCAAAAGTCTCTGGTAAGCCCAACTGAACGGCTCCGGCGGGAGGAGGGATTATGGTTGGTGTACGGACAATAGGGCGCCAAGCAATCTTTTTAGCCCCTAACCTTTTGTTCGGTCGGGCGTCCCCGAACGGTTTCCAAAAATTTCATTTAGTTTCGACTAAATGAGGACCATGCTTCACGACTAAACCGGTTATGTTTAAAGAAAGTTATAGTTCCTTTTTTTACAAATTGACGTTTCGACGAATTCAACAAGAAAAAGGAGTCTGAATAAAGTAAATAATGCGTCTGATCGCTTTCACCGCTTGATCAAAGCTTCTAAAGACTTAAGCTCATTATGGAAGAGAGTTATGACGACCATCCCAAATTGCCTGACGCCCAATTGCCCGGCGGCACTCGGTGAAGGATTGGGGAAAGTTCGAAATGATTTTCGGATTGTTTGAGAGGGCGGCTTGGAGGGTTCCATGGGACAAAACAACTCACAATGACAACTTTTCCCTGTAACTCGGCGATCATGAAAGTTGTGCCAAAGCCAACCATCAAATCTGAACCGACCGACCGATGACCGAAGGCAATGCTTTTATGTAAACCGACTGAATAACGGCGCTCCAATGGCCGCTGAAAAGGCCATGCGCGACATTCCCTGACGGGCGACGGTTATGTCGGCAATCAAATCACCGATAGAGTTGGCCCTTTCGAGACGGGATTCGACTTTGATCACGTTAAGATTGTCAGGGGGTAAGCTATCATTGTGACAGCCTGGGCCTGTGTTTCTGGCACCCACCGGGGCCTCGTGTCGGTGTGCCATTACAACCGCCGGTCTTGTCCCCCCTCCCCCCCCCCCCCCCCCCCCCTGGGCGTTACGGTGCACTTACCAAGCAATGGCTGTAAGGCCCAAAATTTGATGCGGAATGCCTGAAATTGTGCCGAACATTAGCACAACATTCATTACCTTCAAAAAGAGGAATCGGAGGATAATTAATGGGCTGCGCGAAAGAACGGGCGGACCTCCGAGGCGGTGGCATAAATCCATGCGATGGATATGCCGAAGCCGATGTAAGCGGCGCATCTCTGAATGGAAACAAAAGAAGTTTATTAGCCATTTACATTTTGCAGTTTCCGAATTTAAATCACTCAAAATCCCAAAAATTTGTCGATGGCTTCACCTTGTAGCAGGCGGGCTCTCTGTGCATTTGTGTGCAGAAGAGGACGAACAGAGCGAGAATGACGGAAAACAGCAAAGCCAATTCACCGACGACGAACGACGGAAGCCCGGGGAGAGGCTTTTTAATACCTAAATTTGAGGGGGGGGGATGCATTTTGAGAGGGCAAAAGATGGGCAAAGTCGGCACATTGGAAAGTGGCACAAAAGACGAGAGGGGCCATGAAGGCGTGGATTGTCGAAACGGGCTTGGACCAGTGCCGCGTGGCGCTGGGAATGGTCAGCCGGAGGAGAAGCAGCGAGGGAATCTGAAGCGGAGAGGAAGGGAAAGGCAGAATGCCAACGACGACGAAATAAATCGGTGGCAAAATGAAAGGTTTTGACGAAGAAGAACGGCCAAAAGTTACTGACCCGCGCAATCAAAAACAGCCGAGTTGGCCAAGCGGAACGCCGAAGGCGATGTCCGTCCAGCGAGCAAAACTCGCTGACCAATCGCCTCGCTTTCGCCCAATTCCCGACGCTTTCATTGACGCGGCACCCATCAATGGACGACGGTGTGCAGGAAGGGGAGGAGGGCGTGTTGCTGTCGTCGCCCTCGGCCGGGGTGAACTCCTCCGTCTCCTCGTCCCCGCTCAGCTCGTCCAATTCCTCCTAAAAGAGAAGCGTTCTCTCCATGATGACGTTCGAGAGCCCAGGGTTCTCGACTTTTGCAAAGAATCTGCCCGCTTCCAAAAAGGCGTTAGCAGACGATTCGGCGTCGTTTTGGGACTGCTTTTTCAGTTGGTTGAGTTGCGTGGGGATGATCATAGCGCCCGTCGGAAGAGCAATGACAGCGATCATCCGGCTTGGAAGGGGCGGCGAGCTGTCCCCCCTCCCAGCAGACGCTTCGATTTGCATTGATTGGGGCGTTACGATAAAGCTTCTTCCGTCGGCCTTTTGCTTCTCCTCCCCTCCGGCGATTGCTTTCTCATCCAATTCCATTCCCTTAAGGCCCTTCTCATCAGCGATGGGCGCCACTTTGCTCTTCCGCGGCGGCACCAACAGTGAAAAGCGACCGATCGTTTTGCGCATCCGTCGCCGTCGCTCCAACGGCCGCATTTGCTGACGGAACAAATTGCTGAGCACGACAAAAGCGGCGTAGACGAGATAAAGGAGCAGAAAGGCTAATCAGCAGATCGGGCGGAGGGATTTTGATCAGAAAAGCATTCGGCGAGCAAAGAGAGGGAACAGAGCCCCCCCCGGGGACGATCTTTTCTCGCCGGTCTTTGAATGAGTTAGTTACCCACCGCACGGATGCCACAGTTGCATTGTGTGGCTGCTGTGAGAGACAAAGACGAGCAGGGCAAGTGCCAACAAGTAGAAGAAGATGTCGCGCAGAATGGGACGACGCATCAAATGGAAGGGCCGGCTGAACGCGATCAGAGCGATCACACACGTCGTGACAAAAATGCCGCCGCCTGGACGAAGGGGAAACTAGAGTTTGCCGGGACCGGGATTTTTGGGAAAACCCGGGGCCGGGATCGTGAAAGCCGGGATCGGGATCGTGAAAGCCGGGATCGGGATCGTGAAAGCCGGGACCGGGATTTTTGGGAAAACCCGGGGCCGGGATCGTGAAAGCCGGGATCGGGATCGTGAAAGCCGGGATCGGGATCGTGAAAGCCGGGATCGGGATCGTGAAAGCCGGGATCGGGATCGTGAAAGCCGGGATCGGGATCGTGAAAGCCGGGATCGGGATCGTGAAAGCCGGGATCGGGATCGTGAAAGCCGGGATTGGGATCGTGAAAGCCGGGATCGGATCGTGAAAGCCGGGATCGGGACCAGTACACCGGGGGCAAGCTGGATGGATGCCTCGGCATTGACCACCACCCAACAAGGGGCTTTTTCTTTTGGAAACGGACCAAGCAATTCGCTGATGGCCAAGTCGGCCCGCGGTCTCTTTGCAGAGATTACGGAAGCGATTGAACTGAAAATGTCGGAGGCGCCGTTGCCGAAGGCCATAAATGTGACGCCGGCAATCTACATAAAGAGGGACCGGTTGGCAAAGCACAGAAAGCGGCGGAACAAATTGCACATTTTGGGAGATGCCGTGAAGGTCGACCTGTTCAGCGGGACAATTTGGGTTTTGTTCATTGGATTGAAGACGAAAAGTGTTTTACGATGGCGGCGATATTTTTGCAGAAGGAATCGGCGGTGATGCTGAGATGGATGAAGAGGAGGAGAAAGAAGAGGACGGAACAGAGCAGGACGAGAACACGGGACAAGCCGCCGCCGTCGAAGGAGGAGGAAGAGGAGGGGGAGGAGCACAAGGCGTACTCTGTCCACTAACGCGGGGGGGGGGGGGGGGTAATTCGGCCGCTATCAGTGATAGTGCAACTTACGTGCAGGTAGCCGCCCCCGTCACACGCTTCCGAATGATTTTGGACGTAGTGGCAAATTGCTGGAGGGAGGGCAAAGGGACAGTGAACGCCGCGCCAATTGCGAGTGCCGTTGGCTCATCCCCAAGTCCCTCGTTCAAACCGGTGGAACAGTTCAAATTTGGCCTACAAAAAACCCCCCGGGGGATGGGACGTTTGGCTGACTGGAAAATCCGAGTCTGGCGAAGTCCTCGGGACGGCATGCGCTTCCCGCTCCCTGGTAGTCTCGTGGCATTTGGCCAAGTACAGTTGCCAAGTTTGAATGGAATTTCCTGGAGACAATCAAAAGAATGCACCGCTAAACGCGCTGGAGGGGAAAGGGGGGAGGGAATACAAAAGAAATTCTTTGGCCTCCTTAAATTTTATCAGTGATTACAAGAGAATAATTATAAAGTGACAAATTGTCAACATTAATTGATTTTCCAAATTTGGGTTCCCCGAGTTTAATTCCTTCGGAATTTGTCCTTATTTTGCCCTTCTTCGATTGTTGGGGTGTCCGGTGGAAATCGGGAAATGTCCCGGAATCCGGAATTCCGGCTCCCAAAAAAAATGTCCGGAAATCCGGTTACATCCCTGCTAGTGGGATCACATTTGATCACTGATTGGTCCATCCAAAGTATGGGGGAAATAGATTTTCTCCCCCAAAAGGGAGGGTGGCGGGGGTGGGGGATTAGAGGGGGGGGGGGGGGGGGGGGGGGGGCTTTCCATTCGAATCAGTGAAAATGCAAATAAATTGCAACGAAAAAGCCATTTAATGGGATTTGCATGGGTCGATGGCAATAAAAGGCGTACGCCAAATTTCCGACGAGCAATAAAAAACAATTTTTTGGGACTCGCAACTTCGGAAAGCGTTCTTCCGATTGGCGCGACTTTTATACTGACGACCGCTTCAATTCATTTGGATGTTTGCCCACTACGATTACCCCCCCCCCCCCAATTCTTCACCCCCCCCCCCCCCTCTTTCGAATTGGGCCAACTTTCAATTGAATTTGCCCCCCCCCTCCCCCCGCCCCTCGAAAGCGATCTGAGAAAGTCCGATTCCGCCGATGACAATCATTCGAACTCCGTCGCTTCATTTCCAGGCCTTTTGGCAATCAAAAACTTTGGCCACGGCGGCAATGTTTGCGAAGCGCAATTCCCTCCTCTCCAGGCAAGCGCCAATATTATTCAATTCATTCAATGCTTTAATTTTAATGACAAATTCAGTAAAATCTTATTTACACGTGAGGGGACAGGGGGAGGCAGCGGCACCGGATTTGCGAGTGAAAGCGAAACTCAGAAACGGGCAAACAGCGAATAGAATCAACGATCACCAAACATCAATAATAGAAAAAAAGACAATTTCAAATGGAGAAAAGAAAGGAGAAAGCAACGGAGGACGGCTTTTATTGCCCAAATAATAAGTGTAAATGTTGCGCTTTGCCAAAAATGACCAATTAAAATTAATTTTGCAAGAAAAAGATAATTTGGAACAGTCAAAAAAGAAGAGAATTGCTTCCCCCCCCCCCATTTGGATTCACTAATTGGAGTGGGAAATGCCGCTCAATTTGTTCCGGACGCATTCTTTGAAAGACTTCAGCCAAAACTTTTGCTCCGTTCGTTGCGTCTAAAAAAAGTGTCACGAAATGGGCGCATTTTCGGGGCGACTAACTTTGTGGCCCCGGCTCAGACGGTCGCTCATCACGGCGATGAACTCGCGGTAGCTGAGTTTGTCGTCCGCATTGGCGTCGAATATTTTGTAGAGGACGCTGACCAATCCCGAATCAAGCGAGAAGCCGGTGGAGCATTTGACGGCACGAATAAACTCACTTTGCGAGACGGGAATGTCGGCCAAAGAGTAGAGACGGACGGCCTTACTGAATTCGGGGGGGGGGGGGGGCAATGCAATTGAACAAAGAGACTTGAACGGAATTTCATTTTCTCCCAACTCAATGCCAGAGTCATACATGAAACAAACCCCAGATTATTCTAACCAATCACAAAGTCCAAAAATAAGAACCGACCTAAAGTCCTCCAAATTGTTCAAAAACATGCTGAACTGTTCAAACTGTTGCAGTGTTATGCCCTGGAAAAAAAAACGTCCAGTCGAAGAATGAATAAAACACTCGCGAACACTCTCACCTCCTCGTTGTACTCACTGAAATTGATGTATGATTAACATCAAATTGGAGAGGAAGCGCTTTCCCAAACAATTCCCTCACCTCCGTTCGTAGGCCCTTCGAATGTACGGCGACTGCTCCTCCCTGTGCAAAAGGGAATAACGCAGCACCAGACGGGCAAAGTCCACGGTGGAGATTCGGTCCTTGCCCCTGGAGAACTCTTTGAACTCGATCTCTATTATTTCTCGCTGGAGGCGATGGTAAAAACTGAAAAAAAAAAATCCAAAACAGAACAAAAAGGAGGATCGGACCTCTGAAACTCGTCAAAGGAGAGGGTGTTTTGGCCTCGTCGACCAAACAAATGAATGGTAATGGTCGTCTCGCGCTTTCGCATCGCTTCAGCCGCTTCTTCCTGAACGGCAGGAAGTTCACCCGAACTAACGCCGACTTTAGAATAAGCATTTAATATTTATTTAATGCGTAGCGTCCAAAAGGAAAAAAGCGAATGTAAATATATAAGCACAAATTCTCCCTCTTTTTTATCGGAAATTCCCATTAATTTATTTGAAATAGATAGTACTGACCATTATTGCTGGATAAATAGCCAATTTCGAATTTCGTGACGAATCTTTTTTTAGCCGTTCGGCTCTTGTACGAATAAATGCCACATTTGAGGAGATCAGATGTTCAAACTAAATCGGTGGGATTTTTGACTTATTCGGTGGGTGCATTTTGGAGCTGAACAAAAAAAACACAAAGACAAACACTTCAGTCAAACAAAGCCAACAAAAAGCACACCCGCCGAAACCGTAACAGAAACAGATGGAGATGGGAAGTGCTACAAAGTGCGGGAAAAGCGTTAAGTGTTCGGTTAAAGAGGGTAAACAAATGGGCGGGAAAGGGCACTTACGCGTCGTTTTTCGTCGGTTGGACTTTGAAAAAAGCCGCCGACAGGGAACGGAGAGGCAAAGTCCGAGTCGACGACGCATTCGTCGCCCTGAAAAGTGATCAAACCGCACAACACAAATTGGGGGACCACCGCAACCACTGACATTCTGATCAAACACCTCTCTGCGGACGCCCGTCGCCGATGGGCGGGAACCGGAAGTGATCAGAAATTGGATCTGAAGAAGCACAGCAGCGCGATGGGTTGGTTAAGAAAGAAAAGGAATAAATTCAAAAAAGAAAATAATAACAACTGTTATATACAATAAGTGAAAAGCATTTTGTGCACATTTTGGGGGCAAAAAGCACTGACACCACCACTGACCTTGAAGAACTCTTCTTTGTCAATTTGGAAATTGTCGTCTTCGTCGAACATCAAAAATGCCACATTGAACGAATCATGGGACTCTGAATTTGGTTTACATTTCCAATTGAAAAAGCAAAAATATTTTTAATTTATTAAACAAACAATCATTTTTATTTCGAATGGGAGGAGCATCAACTCCCCCCCCCCCTCCGGGGACGCTTTCTGGCCAATGGATAAACTTCGTTTAAACGTTAAAGACGGACAAACTTGTTAGCAGCGTAATTAGGAAGAGATATTCGGCGTAGGAAATAATTCCGTTGTCGCCAAGCGCCCGAAACATTTTGTGGGTGCCTTTTCTCAGTGGCGGCGTGAGGCCGACCATTTTTCTCACTTTTTGTTCACTGAGAACAGTGCGAAAAACGCGCTCTGAAGCGTATGTTTTAGTATTTGAATGCACACAACATAAAGGGGACACCGCTTGGCTCGTCGAGTGTCAAAGAATCGAGAAAATCTTGCGGCGTCATGAAAATCTCTCCATCGAATTCAACAGAAGCAAATTTCCGAAACCTAAAAAAATAAAAATGAAGTGAGCGGCAGGGCGTATCCTACAGCCCCCACCCCAAATTTTTAGGGGAAATTTTCAAAATTTATAAAATTTACGATGCCCGTGGTGAAGGGCGTTCACTTGCAAATATTCTGAGCTACCTTTTTAGCCTTCGTGGAAGCTTAAAATGTTCGTCGGAAGAGTCGTCGTTCTCCGAGCTTTTGATAGGGCCGATAGCGGCCATTCTGGCAAGAATAAGCAATGGTGTGGACTTTGGAAGCAGCAGTAAAAAGGGTTTTCGAAAAAAGAGATTGATTGTGCGTATTCTGAACTTCCGCATGATATCTTCGAAGACCAATCGACGAAGTTGCGAGCGAAACCAAAGTTTGAAGATCATTTTAATTAGCACATCTGCAGCGGTGAATGGTGCTAAAGTTTAGCAAATTTAACAACGATTTCTTTAACAAGAAAAAGCAAATTAAAACGTATAAAATCTCAATTTTCTGTGCCATTTTGGCGCGCTTCATCATAACTTTTTTTGTTTAAGTCAAATCAACTAGCTCTTTCCTATTATAGCGTCTATAGACATAGTGCTTTCGAATGATACCAAAATTGCTAGATTTAGTTAACCAACAAAAAAGTTATGCTGTTAGAACTTGTCGGTGTCCAACTGAACCCGACCGCTAAACACAACACTCTATTTGAACTATTTTAATCATGGCATTGTGCCATTCGCGCTCATTTTGTGGCATTGGGCAAATTGACCTGAGCCAAAAACAGATGAATTTTCTTTTTTCTCCCTTTTGAGTATGCTGAAAACATTTATATGCAAGTTTGTTGAATTGCTAGGATTTCTTTTTCTTCTTGTCGCGAGCTATGCCATGTACACGATGCACTTTTATTTAGCCAATTAGCCAGTCACCAATTCTAAACTAATTTTGACTAAGCGGTCATGGATGAATCTAATTCGACTCTGATTGCATCTGATAGAACAACAATTTTATCGTAAGTTCTCAATTAATAAATATTGATGATTGTTATTCTGTAGAATTGGTGCTCCGCAAGTTTTTGAGAACGCGCCTAGCGATAATTTAAGGCTTTGAATACCAGTCGGACCCGTCAATTTCAATCCAATTGAACCCGGGACCTTGTCTAACGTATTTTTGGGAAACGTTTAAATCATTAGTAGGAATGGAGACTATACTCTTGCATAATTAGTGCCTTAAATTACGCTTAAGCATGTTTTGAGCTGTTTAAATTGTGTTTTAATCTTGCTTCCCCTAAAATATCCCAATTTTCCACGTTTTCCCCCACATTTAGACTAAATTCGAGGTCACAATTGGTCAACCCGACTTTCTCGACGCCGCAACAGCAACAGAACAATGTTATCAACAATGATATAAATACTCAGTTGGTGACTTGATTTATGCTTTTTTTTTAAATCATTAAGTTTCTAGAACTGTGGTGAAAAGAACGAGAATGAGACAACAGACAGTCACAATGGAAGGCCAGATGATTGCAAACGAAGTCGATTTGGTGTTTAATCGAGTGCAGAATGTACGTGAATAACTCCGACACGCTTTGAATTTCAAAAACGGCTTTTCAGATCCCCAACGTGGACAATCCAATTGAAGAACTCAAGCGACACATCCAGAAATTTTTTATCCAAAAAGAAGCAGAATGGGCCAACAAACTAAACGAGGTACTTGAAAAGCCTGAACACGCTCACCAACTAAATGGTCATTTAGTCGAGGGAAAGTGTTGGCGAAGAATTGGCGCTTTGCAAGATCAAACTGAAGGCGGCACAAGCGGTCGCTTTCAAGGTGGAGGCGTTCACCAAACAACTCACCGCCAACGGTGGGTCCCCCCCCCCCTCCATTTTCGTTTGTTTCCATTTCTTCTTTTTTACAGCGCCAGCTTTGCTTCGTCACAACAGTTCCAACGGTTCAATTGTTCAGGGCGCTGAGCCAGTCAACAACGGGATGCCAACGCCGTACACAAACTACCGCCAAAATTTCTCGCCGGACATGATGAACGATCTGATCAGTGAACGGGACACTCTCCGGGACGAAATCGCGCAACTGGAGAATTCCTACTCCGATCTGTTCAAACGCTACGAAAAAATGCGCGAAAATTGCGTATTGTTGAAAAATGTGTGCAAAATTAAGTAAAACCAGTAAAAATATTCTCATTTTCAGAGCGAAGACGAGCTGAAAAACATTGTGGAGGAAGATGCCGCCAAATATGAACGTCTGATGGCCCGGTACCAGGAGCTGCGAGAATCGGCGGCGGATCAGCTGAATCAGTTGGGTCCAGTCAATGGTTGATTTGACGTGCCTTTCATTCATTAATTCCAGAGCCAACTTGGAAATACAAAGGATGAGCAGACAGCACGACGACAACACTCTTGGTCTGCGGTGTCGGCTGAAGATGAACGACGCCCAGTTGCAGACTTTGAACAAGACCATTCAGGGAAAAGTTGTTACGGGGCCGGGGCTTCCAATTGCTTTACTTTTTGAAAACATTTTAGGACGCTGAAATCGAAGAGCTGAAAACGATGTGCGAAGATTTGATGAAGAAAAAGGGAATAATGGATGATGAGGACGGAGACGAAGACGAAATGAGTGTTCAGAATGAAGATTTTGTTTATAAATGACCCAATATGCCTGCGGTGCTTATTGCCTTTCCTGTACAATTCACTTGAATTTTAGAGAACGATTATAAAGAACATTGGCACTTTCCTTTTTGCTCTTTTTCGTAAAGAGCTGGGATTAATTGATAATACAAAACCATTTTCCCACATCTGTCGGCTGGGAGTCATTTTTTATGAATTTAATCAATAAAAATAAATTATGTACGTCAACAATTGTAACACAATTAGAAATGGTTGTATACTGTCATTCCCCTCTGCATTTTTCACATTCCAAATTTTGTTAAACACTAAAAATAATAGCAAATTTGGTATACTTTCTCCCATTCCGTAATTCAAAAATTGTCATGGGGGCATAACTGCAGTATTGCCAAACTATGCTTCATAATTAGAATATAAAATAAACAACAACATCGTCAGAGCCTCCACCAAGCGCGTACCCAGGAAAAGGGGGGGGGCTGAAAAAAAAGCCGATCTTCGGTGGTGGGCAATTAATTGTTGCTTTAAAATGTTTGATTTCGAGAGGGGCTGGCTGTAATCCCATAGCCCCCCCCCTTCCCGGGTACACCCCTGTCCTCCAGCACACCACACACAAACGTCAAATATCGAATGGTCGGCTAATCACTTCACACCACCCGTCGAACTTCAAAGAAACGCTTCAGGTAATAGATCTGGCCAATTGTCATGCACACGAGCAGAATTGCCTCGAACACCGCCCAAATCACCACTCGGCTATTTGTGTTCTCATTGACTAAACAAAGCGTAATTAAACATTAGGCATTAAAATGTACTGAGTCCGGGTAGGTAAAGCCCTCCCCCCTCTACCTAAAAATTGCTGACAATTGGGGGTGGACCGAAAAATAATTAATTTCAAGCGGATTCATTCAGTCATGGATTTTCTTTATCGATAAGAAATTATTAGTGTCGGCAAATGTCAACATAATTTAAACTGACTTGAACGGTGCACTCTGTCCCTCACTTGCATGTACTCCTGCTCGTGCTTGACCGCGGTGAGCATCGCCGACAACTCTCTGATCATTTCCTCCAATTTGTGACTGTCCGCTGAAAAATATTTATGTAAAAGAAAAAAGTGCTGCTCATAATTTTGTTATTACCGTCGGTTTTCTCATTGCCCTGATTCGCCACCGCCTGTCCAGGAAGTGAAATGTCGACAGAAAACATTACAACCGAAAATGAGTCAAAATTAGTAAGTAAACTATTAGAAATGCTTTCCAAATTATTTTACTTTTGGCGTCATCGTCGACATTTTGTTGCTGAAGCAATAAGTGTAAATCCCATCCATGTGCGAAGCTAAATAAATTTAATATTATTCCAATAGCAGCATTATTTGCCACCCATCAAAATGTGCAAAACGTACCGAACGTATATTTGCCAGAACTTTCGCGTTCGCCTGTTAAAAGAATTTATTCGAATAAAAAAGACGGTAAACCTTTGTAAATCTCCCTGTTGTCTGGTCCAACAATCTGATTATAAAGCGTTTTGTTGATTTGTTTCCAAAGGTTGGTCGCGTTAACCAACCTTAACATCAATGTCCAAAAAGCCTCCCTCGGCAACTTCGAACATCAATCCCTAAAAAAAGTGATTGATTCCAATCAGACTGAAATTTGGAAGATACACAAAAACTTATTTAAAAAAATGCCAACCATTTTAGTTCCGGATGTAACACGATCAAAGAAGCACTGTTCCTCATTTGCATCAATGTGAATAAAATATGAAGAGGCAAATTCGACAATCAAAATAATAAAAACAAATAAGCTCGGTAGAATTTGCCGTCTCATTGCTTTCACAGTTCTAAATGAGTGGTTTTAGTCCTGCAATGTTAAAACAAAAAATTGGTCATCTGTCCTTATTTTAAGATTTGTCCTTATTAGGAAGGTTTTTCAATTTTAAAAAATGTAAATGTCTATATAAAGATTGTTTCGCGGGAAAAATGCAGAGGTCGAGAATGCTGAACTAATAAACAAATATTTCATTTAGTTAATAAATTTTAAACTGGCAAACTCCGAAACACGCAGGTTGAATTCTTTTGTATGTATTTTAGAGCTGTTCGAGAGTCTCGGTTCTCGGTGTCATTTTCGTCGGTTCTCGGTAAATTTTAAGTCTCGAACAGCTCTAATGTATTTAGTGACCCTACAGGCCAGACTCAACTGTCCCTTTCCTTTACAGAACCGGCCGGCTGTCATGTTTAAATTTAAATCAAATGATTTTTTTTATTTTGAGAATTAAGAACAGCTCTTCCAAATCAAAAACAAAATTTAATAGAGTTAGGACCCGGTATACAGAGTACAGTGGATGCACGGACTTCTGTATTTTCAGGTTTTTTGAAAGTCCCAACTCTACAAATGAACTTCAAGTACAAATGGATGAAGTGAAGAAACGCAAATTTTTTTCTAAGAGATTGCATGAAAGGGACATTTTTAAGCGTAACCTGGTATGTATCAAAAACTTATCTTGGAAACTTTGATATAATTGTTCAAACTTTTGTTTTAGAGACAAAAAACTGGAGAGTCCGATTACGTTTCAGTGGAAGATGCTACAATTAATAAACTTCCTGACGAAATTTTGGTATTTTTATTTTTACTTTTATTCTCTGTTCACTTTCGTTTCAGGTGCATATTTTCCATAAACTTCCATATTTCCATCGTTTCAAGTTGGAGATTGTTTGTCGCCGTTGGAACTATTTGTCAAGAAATTACGGATGGACTGATTTTAAAGCATTGCATCTTTCAAAATGGACACCCCCAAAAGACAAGGCGTGAAATTTTGTGGAAAATAATTACGATTAAGACGGCTAAACCTTTAAGACTAAAACGTTAATTGAACGCGCTGGAAAATATCTGCGAGAATTGAATTTGGACGAAATCAATTGGACGACTAGCGGATTCTTCTCGCGACTGTCCGAAATGCGCAATTTGCGACACATTTCGTTAAGTGGAAAAGGTGACGTTCAGGTGACCAGCGAACAATTGGCAAAAATTGCCGAAAGTTTTCCGAACCTTCTGACATTGAACATTTGGAAAGCTTTGAAGGTTTTCACAGAATTCGTCAACCATTTTTTGTTACCATTTAAACCTTTTTAAGTTTGACACTGACTCTAATTCACCAAAAAATGCGACGCTTGGTCTTTCTTTTCTCCTTTCAAAATGTGAACGTCTCGAGTATTTGTCACTTTGTCGAGCCAACAATGTCGGCTCAATTCTGTTCCAGCCAACTGTTCTTCCGCCAAAATTGGCATTTCTTGAAACCGACGACACATTTGATCTCGAAAAAACATTTCAGGTTGTGCATAGTTGAAATTTTGGATCAATTTTAGTTCAGGTTGCCAACGAGCAATGCAAACGCATCCGATGCCTTTCACTTAAGTTTTTAAAGCCAACGATATCATCATTACATTTTGTTCACAAGGACATGTTGAAAAGGTGAATTTGTACAGTTCCTCAAAGAGAAATCAATTTGGTTTTGGTTTCAGACTTATACATCTTGAACTTGACTTTCATAAGGCGCCGCAGCCGTCCTTTTACAAGAACTTTATTAAAATGTTAGGTTTTCTTGGAGATTTGAGGATTTTGCGGTTTGATAAGATGACAGGCGAGGTTGTATGTAATGTTGCCATGTTTTATAATCACTTAATAGACTTTGTCGGCAGTGATTGAACGGTGTCCGAACATTGAAGATCTCGGATATTCGGCTTACGATATTGACATTTTGCCTGCGTTTTCGTCTCTCCACCAGCTGACAAAACTGCGCTGTTTGATCATTCGCCATCATGGGAAGGCACTTCGACACATTTCGCCACCAAAAAATGAGAATCAATGCAATCGGGATGAACATGAAACACTCATTGACCAATCACTGGAAAGAATAGCCCTTAACGGACGGTTGAGGGTACGCGAATGTGAATGAATTATGACAACATTTGCTAGCATTTCAGACCCTTTCATTGAACTTCCCAATTCCCGTGGGTTTGATGTGCAACTTGGTCAGACAGTGCGAGGCAAGTTATTAATTTGTTAACAAGTTCAAAACAAATGGTACATAGCTTTTCCCTTGGGCAAAATCCTTGTTACGCAATCCGTGCAAATGCAAATTGTGATTCCGAGAAAAGAATCGTCTTAGTCTTTTAATTTTAGTGCTTGACGAATCTGTACTGCTCAATTGTGCGCTACCAATCATTAGCAACACTCGGCGATTGTATGACTGAGTTAAATGGCGTGTCGGGAAGAGTCCGTAGGATGCTGCACATCAGCGTAAATTACCAAAAGTCTCGCGAGTTGGTTCACCCGTACATCCGATTCCACTATCAACCGGACACGGGAAGCCATGTTGTCTTGCAAACTTACGACCAGTTGTTCACCAGTGTGCCGTAAGTGTTCGTTTAGTCGCTGTTAAATTAACAAGTCAGTCTCAGGAGCTTTCTTTATGCTCAACCGGACGGGGACGACGATTTTGAAGAAATGGATTGACCGGTTGATTGGGGAAACAGGTCGTGATTTACGCATTTTTTTTTTCAATTTGTTTTGATGTTATAACTCGTTGTTTGTTTTATTTAATAATAAAATACGTTATATATTTCTTTATTTTTTCTCTGAGGTTTAGAGACCGGATAGTGGTCCCCGTTTGAATAAACAATAATTCTTCCAAACAGAGTCAAAGGCCCCTAGTCAGTATTCAACGCCCATGTTTTCTCACTCAAGGCCCTTTGTTTTCTATAATTTTTCCTTATCATTCATTTTGTTTACAACACAAAATCAAACAAAGGTATGAAACGAATGAATCGAAAACAGAACATTGTTTGAGAATTAGCTATACAAAGGAGAGTTCGCAACATTGTCAATAGAATTAATTATTCGACGACGCAATTTAATGCATTATGTACCTAAAAATGTTCGATTTTTAATTAGTCGTCGATGGGGTGCAAATGGTCAGGTCCGCTATATGTATCTTCTTCTTTTTTTAATTTGTCCATTTTTAGGGTACCACAATCTTTACAATTCGAAATGTCCTTTTAGATCCGTCTTTTATTTGGGATACGCGTCCTCTTTTATCCTTTTTTTGAGATTTCTGAAAAGAATTTTTGTTTAAATTTTGAATAAATCTTAAGACAGATGGCCAAATTAGTTAAACATCTGTGAATTTCAGTTAATGAGTCATAATTCCTTTATTGTTAGCCCGTAAAGCTATAAAAGAGAATCTCCAAAATAACCGGGAATGGAAAGCCCAGTTTATTCGAGCAGTCCATCAAGACACATAACTGTGATTGATGTGTATGATTTGGCCGAATCAATAAATCGAGATTTTGAGAAATTGGTTGAACGATTTGGAAATGAACATTTTGATTCGGTGGTAAGAAAGGTTTGTGTTGAGAGGGAATTTTTTCTTATTGCTAAATAGAAATTTGTCAGGTGATTTCTGCTCTAGAAACACTGGAAGCCTTAGCGAAGTACAATGACAAAGAGAGCTCAGAGTTATTGGACCTTCAGAAAACGATTGAGCGATTTGAACAGGAAAAGCAACAACGACTTCGGGACAAGGACAATCTCGAGAGGGTAAGACAACCAAACTCTGTTTGACGGCATTTGTGTTAAACTACTTTAGGACTTTATGGATTTGGAGGAGAATTACAGACAAGAAATTGATGAATTATGTAAAATCGTAAGTTTTAATTTTTATTTTGTGCACAAATACATGTTCTGGCCGTGCACCCGGGCCCCGGAGGTTGCTAGATCCATAAGCACATAAAAGGATTGTTCTTAAATCGTTAAAAGACCTCATATCTTCCGGTGGTGTCTATAGGAATCGCCAAATCTTTTCAAGTTAAGGTTCAAAAGCTTAGAGTGGAGAACAAAAGCATGCGGGACCAAATTTCGACATCGCCTAGCACGCTTTTTGAAGACGAAACGGACCCAAATGGACAGAGCGCCGCCGAGGAGCAAATTCAAGCATTGATTGACTTGCGAAAAATGACACAAACTCAAAAAGAACGGATCAAGGAATTGCAAAAGGATTTGGATTCGTATTGTGACGAAGTCGAAACACTCCGAGAAAGCATCGAGCGACTGATCCGCCAGAACAAGGAACTTCTGAGAAAAAACAGTTCACTTCAGGTTAGCAACAACAACTTTGGGTAATGGATCGCTTTCCACTAACATTTGACATGTGATGGGAAAGTTCAAAAAAGAAAACAAAATCTTCAAAAATATTTGAATATTCTCCCTCTAAATTTCGCTTTTGGTGGGCGTCTTAAACTTCGTTCGGAAACTCATTAATTGTCAATACAAACTTCAGAAACAAGGTCGGGTTCTGTTGCTTGAGAGGGCTGAAATTCTGAGACGGTTGCAGCAAGCGGAGGAGGAAATTTTGCAATTGAGAAAAGTGTTGAACGAAACCAGTCGAGCTTGCCGGGATTTGGAGATGCACATGCAAAAACAGGGAGAGGAGGAAAGTCCTTCGCCCTGTTTCACCCTGTCGGAACTTCGCGAGGTGTTGCAAGAGAAGAATTTGCTCAAAGCGAAAGTGCTTGAGCTCGAGGAACGCATTGACCAGTTCAGAGAGACTTCTTCCGCGTCAGGGACTGAGCTGGGTGGGAACGAAACACCAACCGGAAACACCAGGTTATTACTGGTTGCTGTGCGCGGCTTTCTTTCCACAGCCCAGGGCCGTATCCCCTAATCATTTTTCGCTTGAACGAAGTGGGGATGAGTAGGTTACCGAAGAACAAAAAAAAGTATAACGAATTAAACAGTTTTTGATAAAACCACAAAATTAATAAAAATAAAGTCAATAATTGCCGCCGGCAATTTACCGGATATTTTTTTAGTTTTTGAATGAATTGCTTTCGCGTTGTTTAGTGTTGTGTCTGTGTGTCCGCCTAATTCTCTGTTGTCACAACCTTCTAACCCTGACGGAAACCCGGATTCAGTCCAGGAATTCAGCAAAGAAAAGTCGGTTCTTCCATCAGCGATGGTTTGGGGGCATTTGTTTCTTTTTGTCTGTTCAGCTCTGACGAATGTCTCGTTTTCGGCCCCATAAATCGTGAACCGGAAGAAAAACTGCGTCCCTGGAAATATGAACGAAAGGACAGCGGTGTTCGGAAATTGTACGTTTATTTCAAACAAATCATCAAAACATCGCCGCTATTCATTTATTTAGTTTCCGATTTTTCAAAGTCAATCTTGGCGCTTCTCTCACTCCACGAGAATCGTCCGACGCCAAATTAGGGGAGCTCTGAAAGACCGTGCCGCATTGACGCATTTCGCGTGTGCCGGTTTTCTTCCAGCTTCTTTGTTAGGGTTGCATAACTTTTATTAATCTTTCTGAACGAAAAGCCTTTCCACTTGAATCAATTAAAAGAAAATGCAGCCCTAATTTCCTGATTCCAAAACCACAAAACATTCCTAGAATCTCGCTGTTGTGTGATTTAACCATAATACCCAATGACCAAAGAGCTCCAGCTTTTTTAGTGTTTCTGTTTTCACATTCGCTTCATTACGCTTTTTCTATTTACCTCGCTGTGCCATGTCTCTTGCACAACCAGGGCACAAAGGCTTTGATGATTTGGCGAAAATTGTTCTGAGGCCCAACGCCTTTCCTTTTACCCTTCGGACTCATTTCACCTTGGTTGTGACTGCCCATAGCTGACACCGAATAATTACCGATGATTTTAAGGACATAATTATTGTTTATTTTCGAATTTTTTAAATTTGTACAATGAAAGGATGAAGGAAGTTCTTACGAAACGGAGTGCTTCTTTCTCAAGCCTTGAACGGTCAATTTTGGTCCTGACCCGCTACCCGACAGAAGGGCATTTCCGATGGGCAAAACGATGGACGAATTGGGGGGGGGGGGGTGGAAGGACAGAAAAATGTTGAGAAATTGAAGAATGGAGTGACTTAGCATATACAGCAGCAAAAGCATGTGCGGCTTTTGCTCTTTTTCAGATTTTCTAAACGTTGTTTGAACACCAATTAACTAAACTATTCGCATTTGAACTTACCATTTGAATTAGTTTCCGGCAACGTCTCCCTGGTGACGAGATGCATAACCTTTAAGAAAAGACGTTTTAAGGGGAAAAGCGACCAGAGCTCACCGAGGATGCCCCCGCGGGGAGATTAAGCGCACCGAGCGAAACACTTCCTGGAACAGTTCAATTCCGTTGACTACAATTTCTAATTTAATAGAGATCGAAAAACAGAGAGAAACAAAGTCAAAATTTCGAACACTGAAAACGTTTTACGGCTGACCGTGAAGAAAGCGCCCGTGGTAGATGAGCTTTAGCATGCTGGCGTTGCTCACTTTTTCTTCCGTCCATTCTGCACAAAATTCTATTACAAGTGCAAATTTTGCCCCGTCGACAACCTGTAGGCCAATTCTCAAAGACGTGCTGGCAAATTTCGGCAGCTGACGTGGAAGGAGTGAACTGGTTGAACTCGTGGGTCCGTCCACTGACCAATATAAGCTTCAAAGAAATTTTGTTCGCAGGTTGCTTTTCTGCAGACGCAGTTGTTGCCGCTGTCACGGTCTCATCTTTTACCATATTCCCCGTCGGTCTTCAAAATTTCACGGTTCTTTCAATTTGACAATATTTAAATTTGTGTTTCTCAACAACAAGATCATTGAAGTAAATGGATTATGCGGACTTTCTGTGGTGATTCAATTAGAAAGTGACTATAATTGCGGGGAGTGCACGGATTTGGCTTAGCAGAAAACCGATAATGACTGGACGAAGGGAATGCGGTAGACCAACAGCAGAGGGAGGGAGGGAGGGAGGGAGGCGGGGGGGGGGCTAGCGAAAGAAGCCGAGGTGGCAATAATGAAAGGCTGACATGAGAAAAGAAAGAATGGGTGAGGGAGGGAGGGAGGGAGGAAAGGGGAGCTGACCCAACAATAGCGGGAAGGCGCTGCGCAAGCAATGATGAACGACGATGAGTTACATGAGTGAATGGGCGTGGGGAGAATAATGGAGGATGATGATGATGATGATGAGGTTGTGGGACGGAGAAGATGGGTGGGAGGATGCATGAATGGACAACGAATAGAGCAAACAGCAAATGAATGAATGAATGGAGGGGACGGAATTGAGGGAGGGAGGCAAGGGATCGATGGATGGAGACTTTGCGCTGCTTCGTCAGAGAAACGTTGAAAAGCAGAGACAGAGAGAGAAATGTCGATTTTTGGGAGATCGTATTGTGTAAAAGGTTATAATTGAGACATATTAGACGGTGTCTAGTATCTAATTAAGGTTGTACTTTACTGCTGCTGAACTCGTCATGTTCATGTGAACCAGTCCGACAAAGCAAACAACAAAAGTTTCCCATTCATACACATTTTTTCTCACGTTACCACCCAATTCTACTTGAAATTGAGTGCGGCAAACAAAGTGCAGTTGAGTGTTAAAACACGCGAAAAGGGTGTTATTTATGTAATACATAAATTGAGTTGGTAATGGCGGCGCGACGCTTGTGCTGGAATGGACCTGGACCCAATGCAGCGGATGGGGCCTGCTGATGGGAGTGAGAGGGAAAAGAAATTGCAGTCTGTGGGCAGAGCGGACTTTCTCGACGTCGTCCTTCGAGAGTATCGATCCAATTCCGGCCTGGCCCATTCTCCTCCCCTTTCGTCGCTTGCCTTTCTCTAATCCCACTCTCTAACGCCGCTCTAATTTATTGATATTGCTTTGGTCTTGGTGTGAACCTAATGATAACCGAGACGGAGGCGATAAAAGTGCTTTCTTTGGTGTAAATGGGAAATGGGAAAATACGCCACTTCATCTACCGTCTTTCGTTAAGCCAAATACAGACAGTGTGTGGGGGAAGTTGATCAGATGCTTCTGAGCCGAGTTATATCCCCTAAAAGTTGACAAAACTATAGTGCGGACCTTTTTGATCAGATTTTTTGGAAAATATTTTTTGGTATCAATCGACAGCTCTTAATGAGACAAATCGATGGTGTTTACTCTTTTAATTACTCCGGGGTAAAAAAATATACAATTTGGCATAATGCTTGTAAAAATATTTGAATTGCCAACGAATATCTTGGAACCGAACCGAAGCCTTTCGGGTAACCGAACCGAACCGGAAAAAGGTAATTGGACCAAGTTGAGCTCTGCGACTTTTCTCCGATTAGCGGCATCGACATGCCATAACCTTACGTGGGCACCGTCTGCAGGGGGTACTGTAGTACAATAATTTTTAGATGCAAAAATCGTGATTTCTTACTTGAAATACAAGTTTTTATTTGCTTAGTTATTAAAAAAGCCTTAAAAATTTATTATAATGAAGTTAGCTATTTCTCAAAAGCGCCAACTAAATTCCCTATTTTACGCTACAGTACCTCCTGCAGACGGTCCCAGCGCAAGGTTGTGCATGTCGATGCCGCTAAACGGAGAAAAGTCGCAGAGCTTATCGGTCTTTTGGGTTTTGTAGAGAATTTTGTGGCCAATCTTTCGCTCAAAATGAATTCTTGCAGAAAATTTTTCTTTTCCAAGCCCTCAGGGATTTTTTCTCATGGATAATTCACAGCTTGATGAAATGCCGCTATTAAAAACATTGGGTCCAAGCAAAAACGCGTTGATTTTTGCCGTTTTCTAAGGGGAGCGAGTTGCAAAAAGGGAATGGAGTCGACGGTGAACGAGTTGATGGTCTCGTCCGGCAAAGATTTAAGTAGTACCAGTCCCCACTACTGATGTACCACCGGAAAGCAAGAATTCGTCAATGCCGTCATCTCCGAAGTGGAGATGCCAATCAATGGACGCCAATTCCCACCGTCAGTCATATCGCCGGAAGAGACACTTCATGACCAAACCCCTCCCGCATTTGCCTTACTTTAATAATGGACCCCGTTCCTCCCCAATTCCCTCCCGCTGCCCTTCTTTTTATCTCCAAGTCCGCACTTCTCCCTTCACGCTCCAGTTGATCCCGCTGAACATTCTCTTTAGAGTAGTGCACGGTCGGTTTTAAACCGGGGGTCCCGGTTTTCGGTTAGGCCGGTTTTGCCACCCTCGGTTTTCGGTTTCGGTTTTTGGTCGACACCCGGTTAACCGAAAACCGAAACCGGTTTTTGGCAAACAATAGGGGGGACCCTTTTGATTTTAAAATTTTTAATTTTTGGACAATTTTCTTAATAATATCGTTAAAATCTAGAATTTTCCCGGCGGTGCCTACTGGCAAATACTAAACATTTATTTTGGTATAAATCTGAGCGGGTTGGCGGTGCCGATAGGCGCCGCCAAGAAAATTTTGAATTTTTTACGCAATTTGTTAAGAAAATTTGTCCAATAATTACCAATTTAAAATAAATTGGATCAAGGGCATTTTGGCCAATAAAAATCCCAATTTCCTTTAGAAAAATGGTTGAAATTAAAAAAAAAAAAGCATCAACAGACTTACTGAAAATTTCTTGAAGTTTTCAGTTTCAAGAGAAAAAAAAATGAATTTTTGGTCAATTTTCTTGACAAAAACAGATCAAATTTTTTTAAATTTTCTCGGCGGCGCCTATCGGCACCGCCGACTCCCACCCCACCTTTTTCGCTTTTTAGTAAAATCGCCACTAAAACAAAAATTTCACACAGAAAAATTAAAACAATCTCATATAAGTTTTAGATGATTTTTGGATTTGGTCGGTGGTGCCGATAGGCGAATAGGCGCCGCCGAGAAAATTTTTAAATTTTTGACGCAATTTGTTAAAGATTTCAACCAAAATTTAAAAATACGGAAATTTTTTTTGAAGCCTTTAGAGTGGTAAGCAGTGGCGCCAAAAGGCGCTGTCGG
Organism: Globodera pallida; assembly: GCA_020449905.1. Classification (NCBI taxonomy): domain Eukaryota; kingdom Metazoa; phylum Nematoda; class Chromadorea; order Rhabditida; family Heteroderidae; genus Globodera; species Globodera pallida. Next base: position 5,764,064 of record JAIXHY010000009.1, on the reverse strand, counting down.
GAAAATTTTTTGAGGAATTTGTTGAGAAAATTTGTCCAATAATTACATAATTTTACAACAAAATAATTTAACCATTTTTATTTATTTGTTTAGTCCACAATAGATGCTCACTAAAACTGATTAAAAAAAAATTTACACAGAGGGTTTGAACACTTGACCAAAAACATTACAGAGGCCAGCCTCACCATTAGACCACCACCTCCCATTGAGTGATATGATTATAAATCCAATGTAAAACGGGATGACAAAAATCCCATCATTAGGGGTGTATTTTTTTCGTTTTTACAACCGAAACCGGAAAACCGGTACCCCCGGTTTTCGGTTAGGCCGGTTTTACGACCCCCGGTTTTCGGTTTTTGGGCCAAAAAAGCCGGTTTTCGGTTTCGGTTTCGGTTCGGTTAACCGACCGTGCACTACCCTAATTCTCTTCTTAAACCCGAATCTAAAAGGCCTCTTCCGAATGTTGTTGTTGTTGTTCTTCATTCCGTCGTTCTTCATCCATACCTCTCAATAATGCCATTTAATCCTTTGATTTGAGCTAATAAAAGTCCGCACATGAGCATCGGCGGCCACACTTACATTTGTGGGGAATTCTTTTGACTAACACAGAAGAAGAAACCAAACTTTCCAGTCTTACGCATCTCCAGCCATTGAAGAGAGCCATCTTTTGACAGTTTATCACAACCCGAAGAAAGGGGCTGATTTGTGAGAACTGTTTGCTGTCATGGAGTGCTCTCTTCACAGGAATGGAGATGAAGCAACATTTGAATCATCCAACTCGTTGTTTGAACCGTTTATTAATCAATTTCCATACGAATTTCCACTGACAATGAGATCATATTTTGTCACTTTTTCAAGCTCTCAAAGCCATCCGTCCATCCATTTGTTTGAATCATCGTTTAGCTCAATCTCTTCCTCCAAGCAACCGGCACAGTCTCTTCATCCAATAACACAAAAGCGCGCTTTCCGAAGCGAGGAGGGCCCCGAGGTCTGTAGAGCTTCTTCCCTAAATGTTTTAAAATGGGGGGGGGGGGGGGGAAGATCGGCGGAATTGGGGGGGGGGGGGGGCTCACATGGGATAACGATCTCTTCCTCAACTGTGCTCGCATCTGAACAACAAATTCACGCACAATAATCCAACAGCAAAACGAACCGCTATTCGTTACAACAACTGCGTTTACCGTAACAATTGTCACGATTACCGTCGTCAGTACGTAAAATGAGAGAAAAAAGAATGAAAAATTCGTTCGCATTTTTGGAATTCGGAAAATGGCGAATGTTTCGTTTCGGTCGGCTATTTTGTAAATGAATAACTCTGGTGGAGAAGGTGAATAATGTGGCGAAGATGGAGAAATTCCCAACGGACGTGACAACAGTGACTTGGCCAATTAGTTTGAAAATTTGTCGAACGACGGCAAGTGAAGGGAGGGGAGGGATGGACAAAAACATGGCCAATTTGTCAGCTGAAATTAGTTAAGCGCAAAATGAGCAGGCAGCAAAACTTGGTGATGGAAGGGCTTTTTAGGCCAAAAAGTGAAATGAATGTGTTTTCCAAGTCAATTGACTCGAACAAATGAATTGGAACAATGAATTGAGATGGGCAAGAATATTATGATGTATGCAATTGAACCGGGAATACAATTCTTTTCCATTGAAAGCTGAAACATTACCATGTTCTGAAGTAGAGCCCGGACTTGAGCTTCAAGCGAGACTCGAGACGAGATTCACGAAAAAATCTCGTATTTTGAAAATTCAGTATTCGAAATTCAGTTAGGATAATTTGGTGGGGAGATTTTCGCGCAATCGCAACAGGTTTTTTTAGGGTTTTGACTTTTGTTTGATACAAAAATTGAGTGCCGGATCTTAACTCTATTTCTGTTGGGCGGTCAAAGATAAAATTTAAGCGATTTTAGCAAGAAATTGAAAAAAGCATCATTTTGGTGATCATTTTCAGTATCTTCGCTTCGGGAAGCGGAAGCACGAATACCTGAGGTTTGGCCGAAAGTGAACCGAGAGTGACGGCGGGGCAAAGAGAACAATGGAAGGGGACAGAAGGATCAGAAACGATGACTATGTGTAAAAGCATTGAACAAATAAAAGGAAAAAAAAGAAATGTAAATGAAACTGTTTGTTGGTGGTAGGGGAAAAGTAATGGGTGGACGGACGGATGGACAGTTCCGCGCTTTTTTCACAAAAATATTTAACCCAACTAATCAAGCAACACAAAAAACAGACAAAATTGAGAAATAATATGTACACATTTGTGATGAAGATGCACTTAACCTGCCGCCGGTGTCCGGTCCAGCAAATTTAAAACCAACAAAAAACACTCATTGAACATCTTTACAAAAAAAAAAGGTGGTAGGGCGGTGGAAAGAACTTCATGAACATGACGAATGCGTGTTGCCCTCCCTGCTCAAATCTGCGGGGTGCTGTAGCGATAGTTTCGATTCGGTAACAAGATTTTGTTGGTGAGAATGTCGAGCGCGAATTGGAAAGTGTTCAGGACGAGCATTGCCACGGTTATTGGCCCAACGCCACCCGGCACCGGCGTCAAATAGCCGGCCACCGCCTTCGCCTTCTCAAAATTCACATCGCCGTACAGATGCCGCTTGCCGTCTTCCGATTTGTCCACCGTGATTCACTTGAAAAACGGATTTTCGAGTAATTGCGTCAATTACAGTATCCTATTTTTATTATAGTTTATAAAAAACCTATTATTGTTATTGAATGTATTTTAGTTTCTTTTATATAATTTTTTTAAATTAAAATTTATTAATTCACTTTATTTTTCTTTCTGTTGAAAATAACTTCTCAATGTCATGATTTGTAGCTACAGTATGAACGTTCTTTTTTTGAGTCGACTCGGTCTCGAGTATCGATAAATTTCAAGGATTTGAGAGACCACTACTAGCGCCCGAACAGCACCAGTCAATGACGACGGCACCGGGTTTGATCCATTCGCCGCGCACCAGCCTCCGTTGGCCTACGGCAACGATCAAAATGTCCGCTTCGCGACAATGTTCAGCCAAATGTGCCGTTTGCGAGTGGCAGATGGTTACTGTAGCATTGTGCCTGACATAGCACAACAACAAAATGGTAATGCTTTTTTTTGTGTTGCTGCTCTAACCGCATAAAAAGTGCCGCGGTCGGACTGCCGACAATTTATGAACGGTCCAAGAATTATCCGGTTCAGCCCGCCCGTCCACATCCTTTTCAGGACAAATTCGGTCAAGCAGCACATCCGTGTCGATGGGATTAACGCAAACGGCAACTGAACATCATGAAAAGCATTCGGCTCATGATGAAGCCTTCCATACTTGAACAATAATTCCATCGATTTTGGCGTCCATGTTCAATGACTCCACCAAATCGCCCTCATTACTTTCGTTGCTCAGCTTGAACAGCTCCACCTCCATGCCGACCTGCTTTGCACGTTCCATTTCCTTGCTAATATAGCAAGAAGAGTCGCTCCGATTTCCGACCCTTAAATGGAACATATAGCTGACGTTCGCGGTTTTTGGCATTCGGTATCGGAACCCAAAATTTGCTACCACCGGACCTGCACAATTGCTCGGCCCACAGTGAAGTCGTGATGTGTCTCCTGTGTTCGGCGTATTCCGTGTGCCACTTTGTCCAAAAATTGTCGCGCAATTTCATTGCCGTCGATTAATTTTACCATTTTAAATATTTATTAATATTAGTTTCTGAGCATAGCGGCAAATGATGATGATGCCCTTCTGAGATAAGCCCCACCACCCCCCCCCCCCCCCCCTCCCGGGGTTTTTGTTGTAACATGCACCATTCATTCGATTCGCTTTAATTACCCCTTAATGGATGTGGTGACCTTTTTACTATTTTGGCGGGTGGAACAAGTTGAACAATTCTCAGAAACGATCAATCGATCTTTTTAGGGAACAAAAAAACATAGTTATACAAGTAAAACCGAGCATGAAATGCTTGAAACCCCTAAAAGGGGTTTTGGGTTCGGATAGATGAGTAAAACGAAGAAATTCCAAATTATTTTGATCAGTTCCGACTTGACATAATTTTATCCAGAAGTGAAAGAAAGATTACACATTAGGCGAAGAAGTTGTACGGCATGACATAAAATTGAGTTTAAAATGTAGGTGATTGGGGTGCATCGATCGTTTGGGGGCATTCAATGAGGAGGCTCCGAATCTAAACGTTTAAAAATGTTGATGTGATTGGATCAAACAACCACCAAAAAAATCTACCGTCGGTACGCGATGACTCCGTGCCACACTGGGTCGACGGCTTGTTGTAGGAACTGTAACCTTTCTTCTCCTTCTTTTCGAGTAAGCGGGCATAACGAGTCGAAATTTTTTCTTTGCTCGGCAAAGATTCTTTAATGGAATGCCTATAAATCCAAAAAGTAAGCGGCCCAACTTACCATCGCTAAACGACGATAAGTCCGAAAACTCGGCCGCCGTGTCCGACGACGATAAGTCCGAAAACTCGGCCGCCGTGTCCGACGACGATAAGTCCGAAAACTCGGCCGCCGTGTCCGTAGTCTTTTTTACGGTCTGCTGAAAAAACAAAAATGAGCTGAGATTTGCATAAAAAAACAATCACTCCCACCGTTTTCGATGTCGACTTCTTTGTAGGTTTGGTCGTCTCCGATGCCTTTTTGGCTCGCTTTGTAGGTTTGGTCGTCTTTGATGCCTTTTTGGCTCGACGACGCGTCGTTGTCTTATCATCCGAGTCCATTTCGACGCTTGTTGACGTCTTCAATAAATGTTTTGACAGCGAGAGTATAAGCTATAAATAATTTAATTGGAATTAATCAATGTTTAGCCTTAGAAAAAGAGACACACAAAAGTAAGATTCGAAATAATAAAATAATGATGCGATACAATTTGTGGGAACAGCTAAAAGCAGCTACCTATGTTAAAACATCGCAAATTCTATCGTTATTTGCGTTTTCGTTGTAATTTTGTGCTTTTTAATTGATGTAAATTTTGAAAAAAGGTCGGCATTTAACTTTTGGAAGTTGTACAAGCAATCCTAATGTTAAAGTTTTTGTTGTTTTCTTGGGTTGATTTCTTGATTTCCATTGTTGACGCTAAAATCAATTTTAAAAAAGTGGTATAACTGAACAATGTCACTTTTATAAACATAGACAAAGAAAAAAGCAAAAAAAAACTATTCAAATGGGTTAGAAGCTTAAAAAGATGAAAAATTCTAAAAATATTCGAAATGTGATTTTGGTTTACCAAAAAATAAAACATAAATTTGGTAATTAAGCTGGTCCCCCCCCCCCCTAAGTTGATAAAGAGGTGTTTCTAGAGGTATTGGGCGCGTAGAAGCCGAATCTGAACTCTATTTCGGGACTGACCCGCTTCGTGAATCCGAGATTTAAATTAAAATAATTATACATTTTGCCAAGATTTTTGAGACAAAAAAAAACAAGAATAAAAAAACCCCAATTTGCCTCACAAGTCAGTAACTTATTGTTTTACTTTTTTTTTGCAAAACGACCTTTTCAGCTTGCGAGAAATGGATGAGTTTACGCCATCAAGCACTTCATCCTCGTCTAATGTATTTGCTTCAAATAAAAAGAAAAGTCGAATTGATTCCGTGGCATTGGCGCTAGCGTATGTTTTGTTTTACAATTTGTCTAATTTAATTGTCACAAATTCTGAATTGTCCAACTTCAGGAACAGAATGTCATCATCTTTGGGTGCCGGGCATTCGTTTTCTTTTGTTAATGCGCTTCCCGGGACATCGGCCGAGGCGGCGCCACCAATTTATCTGTGTCCAGTTTGCAGGTTGCCGGTCAATGTTGAGGCGGCGGCGACCAAGACTTGTTCTGTGTGCAAAAGGTTCACATTTTTTGGCTTTTGTCAACCCCCCCCCCCTCCAATTGATTCAAAAACATATTCATTTTTAAATTTAATTTTTCCTTTTTTGTTTAGTTAAAATATTTAAATTGGTTTAAGGCACTCACATGCCGAATGCGTGGCATCGGATGCAATTGCCTTTTTTGAGCCAAACATTTGTGAAAGTTGCATGAGTTCGTCCTCCTCCGCACATTTGATTGGCGGTGATGCGCTGCTTTCCTCCTTCACCGTCGGCGACAATGATCCTTCTGACGAGGACATTGGCGATTCCATGTCGCGCTCGTTGAGCCAAAATGTGCGTCACAACAGTTCAGCCGGCACGCTTTGCGTCCCTTCCTCCGCCGCTTCGCTGGAGGACGTCGACTTCGCCGGCGCTTCTTCACATGGAGGCCGAATAGGACAATTTTCGTGCGCTTCGTCTCCAACTACCGCAACGCCAACGACTCGGAGCAGTACACCGGTGTTTCCTCAGGACGCGGAGTGCAGTGACAACGACGAATACCATCCCCCGGGGTTGAGCACGCTTTCTGCGAACTTTTCTCGAACATTTTGCATTTAGCACAATTCGAAAGACTGACTCCACACGCGGAAGTCGCGGAAAGGGAAGGAAGCCGACGTCGGTAGCTCTCCACCGCCAATCGTCCTCCATGCGGACGCGTTCTTTTGGAAAACCGCCCTCAACTTCTTATGCTGCAAAGTTTGACGGACAATTTATAGCCGAAGAGAAGCCAGGGGGCAAAAAAAGTCGTGGAAATGCGTCTAAAGGTTAGATTTTTGAATGTAATTTAAGGGCATTTGAAATTACTCTAAATTTTTGATAGGAACGGGGCGAGGGCCTTAGTGTTCATGAGAGTGCCAGAAAATTGGTCTTCAGGAATTTTGAGTTTTTTCGTTCTGTTTAACTTTTTTCAACAAACAGCTCTAAATTAATTAAATTTCTTTTGTAAAAAGATTCTCTAGACTAACTGCTGTCGAATGGTATAAGTTTCTTCGTATTCTGTAGACTTTAAAAAATGTTATAATTTTTTGTACACCTCCATGTCCATGAAAGTGCTTTTTGTTTTCAGGAAAAGGCGGAAACAGAGGGAGGCGTCCTACCGGCGGTGGCGGCGGAAGAGGTTCTAAGCTGGTGAGTATGTACGCTTCTGCGCTTGCAGTGACGCGACATGAGCAATGTGGAAGTTCAACGGACGAGCGGCGGAAAGAGGAGGACGGGGTCGACAAGGAGTACATCCGGACCTGCGTTGTGACCAGTTTGGAGGACAAGTTCATGACCGAGGTTTCCATGTGTCTCGTCTGTGGCAGCATCGGCAAGGGCGCCGAGGGATCAATGATCACCTGCTCTTGCTGCGCCCAGAGCTTTCATACCTATTGTGTCCTGATGCATGACAAAGTTGGTAAAGCGAGAAATTTATAGTAATAAATGCTAAAGCCGTAAAATTTGATAAATTCTTCAAATTTCTGCACAACATTCCGTTCAGCTTAACCCAACTGTGATGAAGCGCGGATGGCGCTGTTTGGACTGCACTGTCTGCGAAGGCTGTGGGAGTGGCGAGGACGAACCGAATTTGTTGCTGTGTGATGAGTGCGACATTTCGTACCACACTTACTGTCTGGAACCGCCGCTGGGTGTGTTGTGGGGGCCCCGATTATTCTCTCTATAAAATGACATCTCCCAAAACTTTGTAGATTGCATTCCACGCGGGTCTTGGCGCTGTAAATGGTAAATAATTAGTGCATTAATTTTACTAATTTTTTTTGTCCATTCGAAGGTGTGCGACGTGTTCACGCTGCAGTGCCCAGATCAAAGTTGGGTCCGACCTGCAGCGGCTGGAAGGCTTCTGCGAAGTTTGCTATTCGTTGCGCAAGTGTCTGAAATGCCAAGCTCCTTATGAGATTGGGGATTTGATGTTGAAATGTGGACGATGCCTTAGGTGCCTTCGCAATTAAATTAAATTTGACTAAATTTTAAACCTCAAAAACAGGTGGCTGCACGCGCGATGTGAAGGCTTTACGACGGAAGAACAGGCAGAAAATGCCGCAGAAAATTCTTTTCGCTGTTCTTTTTGCCGCCCTCAGACATTCAGTGAGTTGCACGACAAAAACAAAAAAGAAATCTCAATAAATATATTTTTAAAACAATTTGTTTAAAATGTGTAGATGACGCGTTGAGCGTGCCGGTCGTGGTCGACAATGTTTTGATAAACAAATCGGCGGTCGATCAAATTCAGAGCAGCTTTAATATTCGCAAACTTGCCGCATTTGCCAATTTTGGAGAGCATTTTGGGAATATTGCGCGTTCGATGTCTTATGAGCAAGGTTGAAGAAATTATGATAATTTTGAATGAATTTGTACAAAACAAAACAACGCAACGACTTTTAAGAGGACGTGGAGTTGAGTGATGAGTTACAAGAGCAGCTGATCGCTTCTGTTTTTGCCGGCCGAGGCCGTGGCTGTGGCCGAGGCGGTGGGCCGGGACGGCGAATGCTTAAAATGGGTGTCGGCGGCTTTTATGTGCGAACTCCGAAGAATCGGCTGCCTTTGATGGGAGGAAACAACGGCTCGACCAATCCGTGCACCAATGAAGAAGAACAGCAACCGCTCGACGAGGACGGCTTGTCGTTGTTGGGGCCCAATGGAAAGCCACGGATTCGTAGGCCCCGAAGGTTGAAACGGCCGTTGCTGGAGGACGCGTATCCCGCACAAATTCAGGTCTTTTTGTCGGGTGTCGTTTTTTTTTGTTGCGTTAATTGTTTAACCCATTTCAGGAATCGTTTTTTGGTGTTGCCGCGGTTGACAGTCGAACTTTGGCGGAACAAACAGTAGAGGAACCAACTCTGGACGATTACAAAAAGTTGTTGCCAGCCGTTGATTGCTCAAAGTTTGCCAGCGAATTGTCTGAGCATTCTGCGGAGCTGTTACGAACCGAGCAGGAAATGGACATGCTCGGCGACATTCCGTTGGTCGACAACATCATGGAGGGACTTGACATCGAAGGGCTCGACTTCTCGGACCTGATTGTCGGGGAGGAGGACGACGAGCCAATGACCGTTGAAAGCGCGGTGGATCCAATTAATGGTCTTTAGCGATATTGAATTTTTGTTGCTCATTGACGCTTCAGAAGGGTACAATGCCGGCAGTTCGTCCAACTTGGTCGCGCGCAGTGTGTCTGAAGTGTTTTCGCCTTCTTCCTGCTCATCAATCAGGACGCCAAGTCGGGTGCTTGAGCCTGGGCCAATGCCATCGACCGTCGTGCACAATACGCCGCCCATCGGACAACAACCAACAGTGAGTGTCGTACGTACTATTTTTACATTACGTTCTCCCCCGATTCGTTTGTAACTTCGAATTTTGGCACATTTTGTGAAATGGTGGACATTTTAAGCTAAGCGACAGTGGGAAACTGATTGAACAACAGCAACAGAAACAAAGTGCAGCAGCAATTGCAGCCGAACGTTGGGAAGAAGACGAACCGTTGGGTGACAAAGCGACGAAAGCGGCAGTGCTTTATGCAAATGTACCCATTTTAATACATATTATAGTTTAACAACAACAACAACAACATTTTAAAGGTTCATCATGCACATTTGAAGGACAAGTTCCCCTTTTGGGCTGACCGGGTCCGTCAGATTAACCGCGTTTGGCGTGAACTTAACTCAGAAAAACGACAAGAGTTCGTTTCAAAGTTCTTTTTGTTTTACTTATTTTTAACATTTTTTTAGATTTGTTGAATGGGCTAGGAAAAATCGCGCCAATTGTCCGACTATACGACGACGCGGACGACGGGCGGAAAGTGTACAACAACCACAAAATTTGAACGCTAATCAAAACGTCCAAAGCCAACCCGTTGAAAGGACACCCTCAACGACAGCTTTAATTTCTGGACAAGATTCGTTGTTCAAAAATTTCACTGCCGAAGGCATTGAGTCTAAAGTGAAGGCAGTGGTTCCAAAAGTCGAACTTCTTCAAACAGAACAACAAATGGTTCCGCCTAACCCTCAGCTCTTATCCAAGCAGTCACTCGACAACAATCCGATAAAATTGCACCAAAATCTTTTGCATGGTCAAAGTTCGGCTTCTTTTGACGCTTCCGTGCCGAGAGACAATGGTGCAGAGCGTGTTCAACAACAAACAACGGTGTTGGAACATGAACTCAAACAGCAGGAGGCGCGACTCGAGCAATTGAAGAAGGACAAACGAGCAGTCGCTGCTCGCCAGCGATTATTAATAAAGAAAACGCAGTCGATCACGCCCGAGTGGGCGAGTCGACACGACTTCGATCTGCAAAATGTGCAGAACAATTTGGACAGTGCGAAAAAGGCGTTGCAAACGCAACAACGCCTTGTGGACAGACAGCGGCAACGGCTCAAAGAACAACAAGTTGGCACGGCGGTGCAGACAGCGCCGCAGCCGATGGTTGGACAGAACGGCACGCCGCGACCGATGAGCCAGCAGTCCCAGCAGCAGCTGCACTACCAGATACTCAACCAGCAACAGAAAGTGATCGCAGACCAATGCGGTGCTGGGAATGATAAATGTTTGCCTCAACAAAGACAACAACAACAGAAGCAACAACAACAACAAGCCATTATGGCCCAACAGCATAGCGCAGAGGGAGGACCAAGCACAAGCAGTACACAGCAGCAGCAAACGGCTCCTCTGTTTCCGATGCATAGTGAACAACTGCAGAGAATTGCATCACAAACTGAACACGAGGAACAATTGGAGGCACTGAAAGAACAAAAGCCCGCTGTTGGACAGCTTGTGAAGGGGACGCGGGGGAGAAAGAGAAAAAAGGTGGGTTTATATTTTGAATTTGTCGGTCATCATTTTCTACAAGAATCTTTGTTGTCAGCCTTTGCTTGAACAGGTTCGAACTCCGACTCTCGGCGGTATGCCATTCACTTCTTTGGAGACACAACTCGAGAGGGATGTGTTTGACACGGTTAGCATGGAGTGGAGACTGTCCATTTTTAATCATTTTGTAGTTTTTAGGTGGACACACTGCTCGGCCTTGTCACAACGAACATGGACAAAGGAAGCCTTGCCGACGATGCGTTGCTTGTCAGAAAAATATTGTCACAGCAAAATGACAACAATTCTGCGAGTGTTCAACAATTGGGTTCGGTTACATTACCGGGCTTAATTGGAGACAAATTGTTTTCTTTAAGGACCTGCAAAGATCAAAAAGAGGCGACAAACTCAGCCAAAAGTGCGCAATCAACCGGACATTACTAATGAGTTGGACTTGGTTCAGGAACGCATTAAAAAAGCGGTGATTTTTTTGTTTGTTGTTTTGGCGTGCCAGCGGGATTTTTAGTGACACAATTTCAGATTGAAACAATTTCACCGATCACAAATTACATGGAGCAGTACCAGGCGAACGACAAGCAGATGATGAAGTATCCTGACCAGTCCGCCCTTCCTGACCACGAGGGTTCTGAACCCCCGCTGCATGGGAACGTGTTGGGCAACTACTCGCTGCCCTTCATGCCTGGCTATTACGACGAGTTGGAGTCGGTGCGCAAATACGTAGACGAGGACAGTCTGTTGCCGCCGACTATGGGAGAAATTTGTGCGGACGTCGATTTGAATGCGTTAGCTCAGTGAGCAAGCAACAATGCGTTTTATTTGCAATTTTATTAATTATTTATTTGGCACATAGAGCAGCAACAAGTGATGACGCCGAGGGGGAGGAGTTGACGAACCCGACAACAACAACAGCCTCTGACAATGCAAACTGTTCTGCTTCTGCCGAGGACGGCGAGTCACTGCTCCACTTTCTCTCTGTCGACCAAATTGGCAATCGGTCCAAAATGGTGAAGTCGTTGTCCCTTTTTGGGGGCCATGGCCCAGCTCAGGATGCTCCGCTTGAACCGCATTGGTCTAGGTTTGACGAAGTACGTGCTGCTTTCAATTAGACCCAACGCGTTTATTTGGTGCTGTTTAGGAACCGAGGGATTTGGACAGAGAGGTGGACGTTGTGCTCACCATCGACCCGTCGGAGATGTCTCGCGAGGAATTTGTGGACTCTCTGTGCAAAATTCTCGGCGTTTCCGAAATTGACGTCACGGAGTTGGACACGCCGCCGTACACCCCCGACTCGCCCAACAACGACAGCCACCGCTTCGACATTAGCCCGCAGCAGCAGCACCAACAGCAACAGAACCAAATCCAATCTCAAAAAAGTGGTGGCGAAAGTGTCGAAGTTAAAGTCGAAGTCGCGGAGCAAAATTTGTCGCGGGAAAAAATCATTTGCAAAAATTGCAACACTTTCATCCCCGCGGGCCAAACTCCGATTGACGAAACTCACGGCAGGCTGGGCTTTTCTGAAGCGGTGCAAGCAAATCATTTTGAAATTGAAATTCTTATATATATATTTTTTTAATTTAGAAAGAAGAAAAAATCTTTTTCTGCTCAATGCAATGCTACTACAAATTCTTGGCCGTGTACAGAATTCCACTAAACGTCGAATCGCTGGAGATGGCCGAACGCCATGTAGACAACGTACAAAAAAACAAACGAACAATTTACAATTTGTTAACCAAAATGCTTTACATTTCAGAACACCCTCGCCACTCTTCGTCAGATCAGCGCCGACATGTTCGCCAAACGGATCAACGCCGGGCTTCCACCACATTCCATGTTTCTCAATGAGCACACAATCGCTGCCGTTCAAGCAACCGCTGGGAATTTCATGGAAACTGCTGTTGCGCAGCGGGAATTTGTGATCAAATCGTCGGAACTGTCCGCACTGATCCAAAACATGGAGAAGAAAAGGGAGGAGGCAAAAGGCGACTTCAAATGGCGCGGCTTCGGCTGGAACATTTGCGACACGACACTCATTCAGTCGTTCAAACGCCAATACGACGGCGCAAAACAAGTGAATAGACAAAGGGACGACAGAAGAGGGAGGGAGGGGGGGGGGGGAAGGCTTTTTGTATATTAGCTGAAAGATGGGAGAGAGATGAAAGTGGGGGCTTTTTGTATATTAGCTAAAAGATGAGAGAGGGATGAAAGTGGGGGCTTTTTGTATATTAGCTAAAAGAAGGCTTATTTCATAATGGTATCCCTCAGAGATTTGCGGCTATACACTTGCAAACCAACGAAAAGCACGTGAATTGGAGTGACGATTCGCGTCAGTGTTCGTTCTGCGAACAAATTGGGGACGGGGACCAGCAACTGACGGGCCGACTTTTGAATGTGGACGCAAACAAATGGGTGCACGTGGTGAGTGTTGGCGGTAGTGGGACCAGCTAAATTGCATGTCGAGAGTAGAACATCTCCGTGACGGGTCGAGATGCTTTGGGGGGAGGGGGGTAATTAAATTCATTATGGAATAAAACTTACCTTAAGAACTGCGCCTTGTGGTCCGCTGAGGTGCATGTGGCAGAAGATGTGGGTATTTGTTTTTTAATATATAATTTATTAACCAAATTGTGTTCATTTTAAATTTATAATATGATTAAAAATGATGAGATAATTAATTACCTATTGTAATTAAGGGTGGCTTAATTAATGTTGAAGCGGCGTTGAGAAGAGCAAAAATGACGGAGTGTCGACTTTGCGGTCAGAAAGGTGCCAGCGTTCGCTGTTACAAATTGGACTGCTCCAACAATGAGCTGGCATTCCATCTGATCTGTGCCAAACAGTCTCAGGGACATTTCGTCAAAGACAAAGTATCACACACCGGGGTTTCCTTTGTCTGCCTTTAAACTACACGCCCAATTTGATGACTCACAGACATTCTTTTGTGCCGAGCATGAAATTCGTCCGGACGCGTTGGTGGCTGATTTGAGCGCTTTGCGTCGTATTTTCGTGCAACGCGACGAGAATCAACTTTTGTCGAAGATTTTCAACCATTCCTACCAAACGGAAATGGTTATGCGCGTCGGCTCTTTGATTTTCCATCGTATCGGACAACTTCTACCCGACCAACTGAAGTCGTTCACAACGGAAGAACACATTTTCCCGGTGGGGGGGGGCGCTTCGATGCTTTTTGAATTAATAATAATTATTATAATAATTTGTGCTAATGCTAAAAGGTCGGCTATCGTGTCACACGCCTTTTTTGGTCTTCCTGCGATCTTGGCGACCGGTTGCGCTACGAATGTTTGGTTGTGGACGGAGACGGGAAGCCGGAATTTTGTGTGAAAGTTTCCAATGGCGAGCAGCAAGAATGCCGTGGCACTTCGCCGACCGCTGCGTGGACCCAAATTCTTCATTCAATCGCCGAATGTCGCGCGAATAGTTCTTCGGACATTTTGCGCTTTTTCCCTAAACAAATGACCGGCGAATATTTGTACGGATTTTTGGAGCCCGCGATCAGCAAAATGCTCGAATCGGTGGCTTAATTTTGGAGGCAAAATTAAACCGTTTCCCATTTCAGCTTCCCGGGATCGATCAGTTGTACACCTACACGTTTAAACATGGTGGAACACCGTTGATGGATTTGTATGTGTCCATTAAACAATAAAACTTGTACGACGTACTAAGAAGTAAAATATAATTTAGGCCACTGGCAGAAAACCCTTCGGGCTGTGCACGGTGATCAATTATTGATTGATACGTAAAGCTCAATTAGTGCGACATTTTTGTGTTCAGTTGCGAGCCGTGTTTCCGCACTTTGGTCAAACAACGACATCGGCCCATAATCAGCAACTCGCCGAAGAAAAGTGTCGTCAGCTTGGGCATTTTTGCTTCCGATGCGGTGGTGCCCCGTGAGGGGAGAAGCAGTGGGTTTTCCCCCTTATTTTGTTTGATTTTTGCTAAATTGTTTTTATAAGAGCAACAATTTCAGCTCGTAACAGTTCCGCGCGCGTTGTTTTATCCGCCAAAATTGACCAAGAAATGCTGAAGGCATACAAAGCATCGGGGATCAGTGAGCGGATGCTTCAGACGCCGTACCTGCGAATCAACGACATGGCCCAGCTGGTGTGCCAGTACAGAGAGATGAAGAAAGAATGGAAGAGCAACGTGTACTTGGCACGATCCAAAATCCAGGGCATGGGGCTGTACGCAAAAAGGGACCTGGACATGAACCAAATGATCATCGAATACATTGGCGAGCTCATTCGCAACGAGGTGTGACATCATTAAATATGCCAACGTCTCCCACCCCCCACCCCCCCCCACCCATTCAAAAACCCCCTTAATTTGTAAGGTTTGCGAGCTTCGGCAAAGTCGCTACATCGAACAAAATCGGGGCGAATACATGTTCAGGATTGACTGCGATTGGGTGGTGGACGCGACAATGGCCGGTGCGTTCAGTTTCGATTCTTTTATTTGTTAATTAATCCTTTCATTAAAAATGAATTTTGTTGCTTGAACACAGGTGGATTGGCGCGGTACATAAACCACAGCTGCGTAAGTGTTTTTTATCCCATAAAATTAAGAAAAGCCCAAAAAAAACAAATTTCCCTTTTCCGGACCCAAATTGCGGGACCAAAATATTGCCTGTGAATGACGAGAAAAAGGTTGTGATTTTCGCCAACAGGCCCATCAAAGCGGGCGAGGAAGTGAGTGCACATATTATTAATTTAAATCGAATTTTTGTTTTATTAGCACAAAAATAACCAATTTTTCGTTCGTTCGTTTGTTTCAGTTCACTTACGACTACCAATTCGACATTGAGGAAACGGGAAAGAAAATCCCATGTCTTTGCGGAGCGCCAAATTGTGTCAAATGGATGAATTGAATTTATTTAATTGTTGTTTTATGCAGAGTTTTATATATATACATAATTTCTTAGCATGTGCTGCATTTATATTTCCCAGTCGATTAAAGATCTCTATATATATGTATATAATAAATGATCGGGCAGAAAGAAATCTGCGAAAGTGCATTTGTCTCGGGCGCATGGGGCAATTGGGGGAAAAAAATTTGATTTTTAGGGGTTTTCAAAAAAGCAATCTTTTCGGGGAAATTTTTTTGGGTTTCCTGCATTTTACGCGTCCTATCAAAAAATAGGCTTCCCAAGGAGTTTAAAAATTAAACTATTTCAGTCTCGGAGTATAAAACAAAATTTTCATTGGTGAATTAAGCAGTAAATGTTAAAGAAATATATTTTACCAAATTCTTTCATTCTTTCCATTGCTCTGCCGGTTGTTTCCGAAGCATTTTTCCGACAAAATGAATTTTTACGAAAAAGGACGCCGCCGCGTTATCCAACAAACGGCTACGAAGGACAGACTTTGGAAGAAATGCATTGTGTCCATTTTAACGCCAAATCCTCCTTTTTAATCGCGTTATGCTGAAGTCTGTTTTTGTGCTAACGACCTCCTTTTGTTCAATTGTGAAAAACTAGTCCCCGATAATTTGAACAATTATACATATTTTCCATTAAAAAATAAAATCTGAAACAAAAAATTTATGCTTGCTCAACTTTTGACAGGCCAACTACGACGAGAAGGGGGAGGGTGTAAAGCAAACAAACGCAAATGTTTAAGCCTTTATTTTCAGATCATCTCAATAAAAAATGTTTAAATGTCACATTCCCTGTTGGGATACATATAGAAATTAAATTACAATTAATTAAAAAATGTCCGTGGAAAGAAAAGGTGTTCAGCTGCTGCAAAATGGGAGACTCATGATTAGAAAGATGGTAATACCCGAAGAAACAGAAGAAAAGGAAACCAAAAGAACAAAATAAATGTAAAATGTGAGCAAAATTTAAAAATTTGTGTCCAAATCATGTCAAAGCTCGTTGTCTTTGGTGCCCACCGGGGGGTATTTGACGAATGGTCGTCGCGCAAAAGTTTTCGTCTTCAAAATTCGCTGGCCCATCGCTTTTCGGGCGCGCAATGTTTCCAACTGATCGCCCATATAAGTGAGCACAAATTCGTCGGCCAATTCGGCGAAAAAATATTTTTGCAACTCTTCCCGAAGGTCGTCTTGTAAATGGCAAAAAGTTTATATTAAAATAACAAATTGACCCATTTTTACGTTCTATCCGTTCCAGAATGGAGAGGTGCATGTAAATGTTGGGCAAAACTTTCTTAAAAGAAAATTGTTCGGCCAATTTCCTCGCAATTCCCTCACCTCAATGTAAAAGGGGGAGGAGAACGTTTCCCTTTCCGCCAAAACGGAGGCCCAACCGTTCAAGTCGAAGTCGGCGTCAAAATATTTCCGAAATTGGCGAAGTTCGTAAAAGCACTCGTTGACGAGTTCGTATATCTGAGACCAAGAGAGAAAAAAGGGTACACAATTCGACAGACACACACACATTCATTCAGCTACTGTAAAGGGCAAAACCGCATTTCATAATACGAAACAAACAAAACAAAAATAAAGTGCCAATTAGAGACCGGTCGAGACGAGATCTCGAAAAATCTCGACGAGATTCTCGAGAAATCTGGTCTCGACATCTCGCTCGAAGGCCAAGTCCGATCTCAGTGCCAATACACTCTCTGCCCGCTGACCTTTCTGCCGGGGAACTGGCATCCGGTTATGTAGCCGGGCATAACGGGCGGTTGGCACTGCAACAATTCCTTCGTTTTGTCGTACATTCCATTCAACGGTCTGCCCATTGTAATCGTTTCAATGCCTTAAACACAAAAAGCGCAGGGAAATTATTTGGCAAAGCCCCAACCAAACGCACTCATCGAAAGTGTGGGAATTCCGACGGGGAACAGCTCACAGAGAATGGCCAAATGATCGTAGCGGGACCAACCGGTGATGATCAGCCCCTAAAGAAAGAAACACTAAAAAAGGAAAAGCGGTTTATGTGTCTGTCGTCAACTTGAAAGCGGTCGAACTCGCTGTAGACCCGCGTCATCTGGTCAGTCCACGACTCGTGGTTTCGCACGTAATGGATCGGATTGGAGTGAAATCGCATCGGCCCGTCGGCACCTTTGAACGCCGACGCCCCCCAAACATTTCTAAAAAAGAAGAACGGCCTAAGGGTTTGGAGAGGAAACCGCCCACTTGAAGGGTTTCAATGCCATCCAATTCGAAAAGGGCAAATACATGTTGAGGTCTTCGGCGTACGACCAGAGGACGGGCTCCAATTTGTCGGTCATTTGGTAGTCCATCAGATCCCTTTCCGTCATTTGTATCTTAAATTTCGGTTGCGCGTCCAAAAATGCCGAACAAAAGCCACCCCATCAACAACAACGTACCAGCATGTCATGCCAGGCAAGAACGGTGACCTGCAATTGTTACATCAACATATATAATATTCCCACGCAACAGAACACCGAACATGTGCAAAAAGATGTGCCAACGCCAATTTCCGTACTACCGGTAAATTGCGCTAAGCAAATTACAAATTCTTTTAGATGTTGGGCATCGGTGTCCCTTTGCACATGCCGTAAAAACGTCGCCAATTTAAACGTACAGAAAATGTTTCTTTGATGAAAGAAGCGACTCGACTGATGTGCCAGAGAATTGTCTTAAAAAAGCAGTTCAATAATATAAACATGCTAATGGGTGATCGGAATCAGAATGAATCAACTTTTTGGAAACAGAAATAAACAACAAAAGGTTTCAGAAGCCTGTGGCGTTTGCTTGCTCGGAACAGCTAAGCGATTCCGATCACTGTGAGTTTTCTGCTCGGTTCGGAATGATCGATCACCCGCTCACGGCCGTCCTGGTTGCCCATCTCCCGGATGCTCTCGTTGCACACCCCCAACTGGAACACTTCGTCCGCGCCCATGTGAAAGTGTTTCATGCCAAAGCGTCCGTGCACTTCCGCCACTTGCACAATCATTTCTTTGATCAGCTCAAAAGCTTCAGAGGCTCCGATACAAATCACCTACGAGTTGTTTAAAGTCATAATACAGCTACTGGATTTTTTAGGGAGAAAAAACCTGTGGAAATTGCGGATCTTCCCTCAGATGGGCGAACTGCTTCAACTTCAACACCCACTCGAGGTGGCCAAACGTTTGCACCAGCGGAACAACCTCCAACCCAATCAATTTGGCCTCCGTCAGAACCAGCTCAATCTGAACACAATACCACTCGATTATTGCGTCATAAAATGAATGAAACTAAAACAGTCCGCACCTCTTCGAGCGAATACGCATTGCCATTCACCGCCGAGGCGAGCCGTCCCTGAACAACAAAATGATGTTTATTGCCTTTTGATCGAAAAAAATCTCTCGAATTTTAAATGCTAAACAAAAAAAAAATGTTTAAATCACTTTGTAGGGGAACATTTCCTCCCATTCAATGAGCACTCCATTGGCGCCCATTTTACGCACAAAACGAAGCAGTTCAATAAAATACGTAACCTTAACAAAAGACAAGCAATTAACATTAATAATAGAAGCACAGTTTAGAAAATAAATTACTTTGAATGGCGCTCCCTTAAGGTCAAAATGGACCCAAAGTTTGGAGGGCACAAAGTTCCCCTCGGGCGTCAACAACGGGTAGACGTCAGTTTGGGCCTGAATTGGTTTCACAAAAAAATATTTTTAAGTCAGTGGAAAAGGAGAGAAAGTTTCCAACCGCCGCGCGTCTGGCGTTCTTTTGCTGCTGTGCGCCATTGACAAACAGAGGCGGACGTCCGCGGTTTTGGAACAGTACGCCATTGGACGGCACTTTGACGACAAGAGGAGGAGGAAACATTTACTTTCTTTTCTTTCGCACCGACCCTTTGCCTACCGCCGAATTTTTGTTGCAAATTCGCAAGTAGCGATTGACACTCGGACTCGCTGTTACGCAACGTTTCCATTTTGATGCTTACATCTGACGGAAATTGTTCGGGTCAAAAACGACGACACTTTCTTCACAAATTGGACGAAATGTTCGAAAGGAACACCAACCGATGAGCTCCGACTGCAGACGTCCCATTTGCACGCTTTGGGAATGCAATTTCTGTCGCATTGCCGCCGAGTCGGTGATGGGCCCGATGGAAATGTTTAGGTAGAAAATGATGAGAAAAAACAGCAAAACTAAAAAGAGCACAGAACAAAGGAACCGAAGCCTTTGCAATGGAAGCAAATGGACAACCCTTAAGGGGAGGACATTTCGTTTGTAAAAATGCTTTAGTTTCAGTCCCTCACCTGACCGCCCTGCGGCAAAAAGAGCCGGAGGCAATTGCCATCCTCCAAATTGCTTTTTCGAATGTCAATCAGCACTAAAAAGAAGGGGCTTAAACAGATTTGAGCATAATTGAAATCAAACGCTTCTCAACAAAAAAGAAGCTAAATGTGTGCACTATTTTTCCTACTAAAAGAATTCACAGTTTGACAAAATTGGCGGTTGCCTATGTTTTTCCCCCACTCTCCGCCGGCCAGCACATTCGTTTTTTTGCCCTTTTTTTGAATCAGACACGACACCAACTAAAATATGAGCTGACTCATGGCAGAGAGAAAGAGAGAGCACTCCGCACAAATCATTCTTTTGGTGGTTGGCTATGAGCAAAAGCGTCTCCAGAATTTTGTGTTGGGAGAGAGCAACCACCATAAAGTGCGTGTTCTCCTGTACGAGATAGAGGGCTTGCCAGAGATAGGAAAAACAAAACACCAAATCAGGGAGCCCGATAGAGAGGAACCAATTGATTTTTTCGAGACCGGAGAATGGGTGGAGGAAGCGATGGGACATAACAACGCGAGTCAGGTTCACCGGGCCTTATTTGTTAGCTGAAAGCACAAACTGACCAATTTAGCTCATCTGACGTGAAGAGCAGCAGGGAAAGTCCAAGAGCATCAAATGAAAGATATAAAAAAGAAGCAAAAAACGATCAAAGATATTGTCGTAAAAACACACAATCAATCGACTGACTCAAAAATTCAAAAAAAATTTCATTAAACTTTATCAAAGCAATTAAAAATAATCAAAACTAATCAATCGCCGCCGCCGCTTCTCTCTCTGAACTCCTTCATTTTGTCGCCCATCCCAACATGGAGTTTGACGGGCCTTTCCGGAAGTTTTTCTCTGTCGGCTTCTTCGATTAGTCCTTCGCGGGTCGACGCTTGCTTAGGCTTCAACCATTTGGGATAAACTCGGTCCTTAATTTTTTAAATGCAAAAAAACATATATATTTTCTAATTTATGCAAAAAAAACAAATAAATATGTACATGCAAACGCCACAGTCCGTCAATGCTGGCGACGTGGTTTTCAAACACAACGTATTCCAAACAGTCTCTGGGCTCCTTCTCAGAGCCCAACAACAGGTGGCCGTCCTTGTCGTAAAGTGCCAAAATCTTGACCAAGAAAGAACGGTTTTGTTGATGTTCACTCAGATTTGGGCTTCGAATAAAAAGGGACGGACGGTTTCGTGTCTATTCCAATCCATGTAAACTGCATGAACGAGATGAACCTGAGTGCTGTGCATTCGAACAATGATCTGCGCAACGTCGTTGCCCGACTTGGCGGGGTTGTCGACACATCGCACAGAAACCACTTTGGACGGCTCATTGAACTCGACCAATTTCCAGCACAAAGTGCCCTTCTCCACGTCCGGCCACAGTTTCTTTTTTTTTAAAACCAACGTCCAATCGATTGAATAAAATTATATTAAAAAACTTACCGCAAACGCCGCTTCGGTGATAAGCTGGTGAAGTTTTTGTTTGTCCCGAATTGCCAAAGCGTTGTAAGCATTTATGTAAACTTCCTCGGCAATTTTGGTAAAATGCTTAACCAAGCAACGATTATTAAAGTGAAATGAACTCCCCGAATGCCACAAAACAACCAACCTTCACATTAAATTGTTGGAATCCCTCCTTTTTTCTAATCCTTCGAATGCCGTAAAACGTTCCGTGGTACGCGCGTATAGCCTTTTCCTTCAAATCGCCAACAATTTCCTTAGCCCCACGGGAAAGCCACGAGTTTTCGGGCGGAATGTACGCGTCCATTGTTTGACCTGAAAAATGCAAAAATTCCATAAAATAAACAAATGGGACTGGGTCAATTTGGCACGCTTTTCCTATTTAATGTAAAAAACGATTCCTTCTCTTCCATTATTTTTTTGCAAATAAGCAACAACAACAACTTGCCAAATGTGTTCAGCGTTGTCTGATGTTCATTCCAATCCATCGCCGACACATTCTTAAAAGCATTCGGCTTCCCCTTCCGCAACATGTACATTCGCATGTCGTCCGGTCTCATCATTTCCGTTTGTCGTCGCTCATCATAATCCACGTCCAATTCCAATAAGAGTCGTTTTGCGCCCCTAAGCTAAAATTGCAAATTTTTGGCTTCACAAGTCGCTTCGCTTTGCCCAGACAGCACCTTTTTGTACTTTCGCTCATTGACGTGAGTGTTTCTATTTGCTTTTGCGGGATTTGAACGTTTCCATCCGGCGAAGCGCTCAAAACCGCCGGGTTGTTCCAATTCCCTGTGGTGGTGCACAGAGCGTATTTGGACAGTTATGGGAAAGGGTCTCAAACGGCTACACAATGATGAACAAATAGAAGATAAAGTCAGAAAACGCATCTCACTTTCTGTAAATAAAATAGTGAATAGGTTTTACAAAATCCTGCGTGATCACCAGAGATGGATTTTTACGGTTTACCTATTTTTTGCGGGTAGTTTGACGAGAGAAGTCCAGAAATAGCATATTTCGAAAAATTTTTGAATTAGAACCGGCCTTTTTGAGAATAAATCCCTATTTGGGAGCGGGACGTTTGGGCGCTGACGTTTGGGCGCCGACGTTTGGGCGCCGACGTTTGGGCGCTGCCGTTTGGGCGCCAGACTTTTGAAGTGCCATAACTCTTCATGGAACCAACCAAACTAAATAAATTAGGTACCAATCGAAAGCTTTATATGTTTAGAAGCTATTATCTAGCAGGGACTAAACGATCGTATAAACCTTTAAAAAGTTATAATCGAAAATTAGAACAAAAACCTAAGTTTTTGCTCTTTTTAAACCATAACTTTTTAAAGGGATCAGATCACTTGTTGATTTGAATACAAAATCTACACAACAAAAGCTTTCGATTGGTACCTAATTTATTTAGTTTGGTTGGTTCCATGAAGAGCTATGGCACTTCAAAAGTCTGGCGCCCAAACGGCAGCGCCCAAACGTCGGCGCCCAAACGTCGGCGCCCAAACGTCAGCGCCCAAACGTCCCCGACCCCCCTATTTCGCTTTTTTTCGTTTTTATTCCCTTAAATTTTTGCAATATTTTAGGCATTTTCCCGAAAATTTCCTAAGAAAAAAAAAAGAGAAAAACTACAACTAAAAAAAATTTTTTTCTCCCAAAAATGAACCCCTAAAAAGGACTTTAATAAAGAATGATGGATTTTAAAGGTTTTTACGCAAAAAGAATAACGGGGAAAGGTTTTCGAGTAAAAATGTTTGGTAGAAAAAAATGGTAAGAGGAAAGTGACAGGACCCTTAGGGCGCGCAAAACTTATTGGTTCGGGAAAATGTTCAAATATTGGCAGAATTACTACGAAATTTGAAGAAAAAAAAATTGTTAGAATTTTGATCAAATTTACTGTAATTTTTGAAATACAATCTAATTGAGAATTAAAGCAATTTGTATTCAAAAGGTTTGAGTTGGCAACATTCAATAGTTACATAAATAAAGATCCAAAAAAGTGGGGAAAATAAACACAATCAAAATATTAGATAAAGCAAAATAAGTATTAGATAAAATTATTAAACAAAAACAATCGTTCTCCAATCAAAAACAATCATCCCCTCAGGCGTTGACGCGGAGATCCTTCAGGAATTGGGTCGCCACGAAAGAAAGCACTGTGGTCATGTCTTCGTAATTGCGCAGCGGCCATGCCAAAGTTTTGTCCTTGACAATCTTTTCCAAACTTTTGCTGTTGTCCAGTCCATGTTTGGAGTAGTGTGCGTAGATGTTACGACCGCGCTTTGCCTTAAGCGAGAAAAGTAAAAGCTTTCTGGTCATTCTTAGAACCAACTCACATATTCTTCCGCGATATATACCTGAAATTTGTAAAAATATTAAAAAAATTCGAAATTCAGTTTTAAAAGGTACCGGTGAAGGCAGCGAAGTCGGCTTCGTTACGACTTGATGCCCAAAGCATAGGCAATGGACCATGGACTGAAGCGTGTCCATCGACATGTCGTTTTCGTCCCTCAGCAGTGTGTAGTGAGGAGTACGCGCAGTGCCTTTAATGGCCACGTGGCTGTTCAAGAAGAATTCCGTCCGTTTGGGATGTACGACAACTGAAAAAATAAATAATCAAAAAACATTTTTTTAATTGACTGATACTCACCCGTGTCCACCACAGTACCGGGACGAATGTTCTGTTCAGGATTTTTTTCGTCAGCCTTGGCGTCTTGACGCACAAAGCGTACATCCTGAAAAAAATTCTAAATGTACAAGCGGCCGCCCATGGAAGAGTGGAAAACCTGGAGTTTGTTTGGCACCAACACAGTCAACTTTGCGTCGCAACCCAATTCCTCCAATTCCTTCTTGACCAATGGAATCTCAAATCTTGAAACAAATTAAAACTTCTAAAAGACCGAAAGTGAAGCATTTACTTCATGATGTATTCAAACTGGCCTTCGGCGCAACCGTTGCGCAAAACGATGATGCGTTTCCTGAATTTTAATGTAAAATAAAATACTTTTGCAAACGACTCACGGAAAGGCTTTTTTGTTCTGCTTGAACCGTTCGACGCATCGCTTCACAACACTCGCGACAACATCGATTTTCTCCTCACGTCGCGGAGGCTGGTAGACAAAGTCACCGATCAATTCGTCCTTATGCTTTGTTCCAATTGTTGCAGCCCACTGATAATGAAGGATCGATCATTTGTTGTTGATTTCTCTACGGATTTGGTTACCCCAATGCACGAAGGTGGTGGCAACGCTCCAAAACTTCTTCCTTGCTGGCCGGCACCTATCGCCTTTGAATTTCCATTCGAGCCGTTTCCAACGTTAACATTGCCGTTGCTCCCAAGCTTTCCATTGCCGTTTCCGCCATTCGGGTAAATGTTCCCGGTCTCCGTCGGAGCAAAGCCTCCAGGGTAATTCATGGCAAAGCCGAGGAACAGGGTCTGACCGTCGAACAGTTGAGAGACCCTAAAAACCTTCGACATCAAAACTTCCATCCCAAATACACCAATGGCAAAACCCACAACGGATCGTCCAGCAGAAGAGCATAATTCAGACCGCCCATTTTCATGTTCGTCTTGTGAATGCAATTCGCAATAGGCAGGTGTTTACCTTTGTTCATGATGTCATCAACCAGATCGAAACTGACCGCCTGAGTAACCACTTCGGTCTGTTGCTCGAATACTTTGATGGCGGCTTAAACAACCCATTTGATATAATGTTCCAATCAACAGAATACCGTGGACGTCGTCACCCTCGGAGCCTTTTGCATGGCCAATCAAGGCGAACTCAGCATGGTTTTCGGCCTCCTTCCTAAGAATGTTGATAACCTCGCTGGCAGAGTTTCCCCAGTGAAGGTAAATGGCTGAAGGCTCTGGACACGCGATACCTCTGGCACGCATTTCAGAAGTGTATTTTGCAATAAAATTCCTAAATTAGATTTTATCAATCTCCCGAAAAGTCAAAATCATCTTTGTCTGTTCACTCACCTCCAACAGTCTTCGTTGAAGCTACCTCGGCGCACCGAATCGCTGTCACGCGGTGCAAATGCGTACGCCACCCAACGATTGATCTTTGCGTTCAACAAATAATTTGTTCTGGGGGTCGGTTTCCATTCCCCCATTGGGTCAGGCCGCAGAGTTGCGTTGTCACGGTAAACGATGCTCGGCGGACCGATGACTCGGAAGTCGACGTGCAGCGGAGTGTTCTCAAAGCGAACTGAAGCCTTCGTCAGATATTCGTTGTTGCCGAGCTGAAGCGCGTCCTTCACCCGTTCGTTGTGTACTTTCAAAACGGTCGGTGCCACCGCAGTCACACCAATCATTTCCTAAACGTTTCCTTTCTTTCAATTAGCTGAAAACACTGCATAACTTACACGGTTCGCGGACTGCTCGCCCTTCACGCGTTGACCGTCCAGGACATAACAAAGCTATGAAAGCAAAATGTCAAGGAGTCAACTGTGAACCAAACCTCCATGGGGTAGTACGCCGGCTCGCCCATTCTGCGTTGACTGACAAGAAGAGGTGCCTTCGGAAACCTGAAAGCCAAGAAATTAACGATCCATAAAAGCGATGAAATTCTCAACTTACTGGAGCTCCTTGTGGTACTGCTCTCGGAAGTACCGCTGGATGGTGATGTTCCCACTGATTTGGTGGTTGATGTAAGTGTTCTCAGCGTTTTGTCCTCCGCCACCGTTTGGTTTTGTGACGGCATCGATGCGGAAGAAACGACCAGACGGTCCATAGCGCGGTTCCGCATAAATTCCTAAAGAACAGAAGCATATTAATTTGCTCTGTATGAGATTAATGAAAATCTCGAGAATGCTCGGTCGAGATTTCGATCAAGAATCTCGATCGGGTTGCGCTATAATGAAAAGTCACAAACCGGTAAGTCCAGTGCAAATTAACTCATGGTCGTGATTTGTGATGTCGCCAGTTCCAATGTTGCTACTTTCCCGCGGGATGAAAATCTTCGCTTTTTCCAAGACACTCATGTCCGGTATGTGGAAAGCGGACTAAAACGGAAGATAAGGAATGAATACGGACACAGAATTCGGCACCTTCTTCGCCTGAATGACAATGGTTGGCGTCATCTGTCCGAGTCCTTGCTCGCCTGAATAAGACTTTGGCAAGTTCCTCTCGACAAACCAAACCTTCAATGATTCGACAACCCTTATTCGGTCCAATGCCGAGGAACGAATGATTGGCTTCAAAGAGCGGACATTCTCTCGTGTCAAAACCATATTCCGTTGGAGCCAAAAGATAAATGCGAGACGACGAGAATTCGATGAATCCCTGACTGAAAATTTTAAATTAAAAAATTGCACTTTTTTAAGAAAAAATTTACTTATCTAGATTGACCAATTGCGACGTTGCAATGTCCAGAAATTGCTCAAGCGAGCGCTCCATTTTCGCCATGTCATTGCACACAAACGACAAGTCGCCAATCTCGAGACCCATCGCGGGTTTAATGATGAATTCGTAGTGTTTGAAGCGTGCCGCGTCCGGACGCTCTACAGATGGCACCGTGCCAATGTTGAACACATATTTCACTTCTCCCTTAATTCGACGGATATTACAATTACAACTTAGCAAACCTGAAGTTCCAGTTTCTTCAGTGTGAAAATTGTCTTTGACAAGTCGTAGTAGAGAAGGTTTCCAGTCTCCCTCAACGACCGTTCCATAGTTTGGTTGAATGCCAAGAAAACATCACGGCATTTGTCCCGACGATTGAGCAACGGAAAGCTAAAAAAATAGTAAAGACAAAACACGCAAAAAAGTTTGTAAGTACTTACTCGTCTCTGTCTCTTGGACCATTCGGCTCAGAGAGCCGAAGCTTTCTGTCTGATCGGCTACTGACACCGTTGATGGTTACTTCATAATGGTAGATGGTCTGTTTACCGAGGAGGTTCAGAAGGTGTGCCTAAAAAATTCCACAATTATCACAACAAAAAAAGATTTACATTTGTGATCAGCTTCATCATCCCCTTCTCGCCAGCCTTTCCCGGAGACTTCTTGGGCTCGAGGAGCGTCGACCCGAAACTGACCTAAACGACCCAAGGATTCGCGTTATGTTCAACAGTTGCTGATACATTTCGTGACTCCAGAAGTCGCGACATTTCATCGTGCTTTCGAATTTGCGGATTGACCCTTGTTTGTATTATTGGCGTGGTCATGTTTGTGGTGTTATGTTATGCAAATAACAATATTTTCTTATTATTATTACCTTAATTGGCGGGGATTTGAAACTGATTTAACAATAATATAAAGGCTCTAAGACATTTTTCAGCACCTAATTGAAAAACGAACCTTTTAACACCTGTGGAGAAATGGTTTTTGCTGTACTTGTTATAAATGGAACGATGGGTTTCAATTTTTTGGCCAAAACATACACAAATTTTAGTGGCGTAGAGGCCGATTCTGACCTCCATTTCGACCAATTCCGAAACACTAATTCGATCATTTTTGGGTCAAAATTATCCAACACCCCACTACTTGCTCCGTCACTATTGATATATAATTTTAGGCAATCCTGCAGAATAAGGATCCCATATTGTTTTTGCAAATAATGGCAGCACCAGCTGTACTATTATGAAAAGTTTTAGACAATCAATGATTTGACAAAATCTAATGCCAGCTTCGTGATCACTGATCAGCACCCCCGAAAACCCCCGGATATAAATTTTAGTTCAAAAAACAAAAAATGAATTAGGGGTCCCCATTCTGCAGGATTGCCAAATTTCAGGAAAAATAAAATTAGGTGTTTTCCATATAAAAATTTCAACCGATTCAAAACCCTTTAAATCTCTTTTTGTTTTCTTTGATAAATTCGTAACAATTGCAAATAACATATTTTAAAACAATTTACATATTTTACTACATATGTTAAAAGGTGAAGTATAACAGAAAAATAAAACTGTATAAGGACTTAGAAGCACAACTGCCACCCACCTGACTGATCAGTGATCACAAATTTCAGCGTTTTTTTATATATTTTACGTAGACTTAATTTGACGTCATTTCACTTTTCGTTTGTTTAATTTCGTAACGAATTCATTTTCGCGAAAAAAAATTCATTCAATTCTTTGCGCGTTCTGTTCGGTAAATCAGGCGAATATCGGGCTTTAACCGGGTCGAAACTCACTTATACTTTTATTTTGATCATATGTATACGAACTTGAGTATTTATTACCAGATTTTGAACCCCAAAAGGGACCCCTCACCCCTATGGTTTTTCTCAAATTTCATTTCGAAGGGTGGGAGGCAGGCAACCCTGGCCACTTGCCTGATTTTGGTCTCAAATCGTTTCTTTACAACCCGTTAATTCTTGATGTCTTTTTATTTTCTATATTGTAAAAGCATTTCTGACTGTAATAGGAAAAAGTTTTGAAAAAATTTGACCCAAAAGGACGCACCGACGTTGCTTGCTATCATCCATATTTACAATCTTTATAACAACAACAAATAACAATTAACAGTTAATTGATCAAATTAAACGTTTAAATTTTACAACAAAAAACAATTAAGTGAGATCCTGTGGATGCTCGCATTAGGTTCTTAACGGCCCCTCATGACGATTGTTTGTTTTTGCCTGCCTTGTTACTCGTCGAATGCCGATTCCTCGGAGTTTATAACCTCCCAATTCTTCAACGCTGTGCTCAACTTGTCCGTCGGGCTCGGCACCAATTTGTTATCGAGATGGCTTTCCAACTGACCACTTGCCGCTAAAAGCAATCCGAGAAAAGGCGGACTCGGTTGCATTGCGGACGAAAGATACTCCGGATGGTACTGAACTCCGATGAAGAATGGATGGGCTTAAAAACGATTGAATCGTGCAAAGTTTGGGCTGAAACTGACTGTCACGCAACAATTCCGCCATCTCCATGCGAATGGCAGTGCCAGATGATTTATCGGCTACAAAGCCGCCGCAAATCCGTCCAACCTTCTCAACAAGCTCACCCTTAACAGACAAATCATATAAAGACATTCCGGTCAATGTGCCAAAAACAATTACCGGATCAGCCAATTTCTTCTCGACAATTTTCAAAACAGCAGCGGACGTTTCATCAACTCCGACCCCTTAAATTCAAAAGTATTTTAGCGATACAAATTAAAATTGACTGACTAACCAACAAAACGAAGTCCCTTTTTGGTCAGCTCGGGCACAATGGACGGGTTAATCTATGCAAGACAATTAGTAGAGCAATGAACAACAAAAAAAAAGTTGGAACATGCTTCGTATCGATGCCTAAAAATTGGTTAAATCATTAGAAGTAAAGCTGATTTGTAAGCATCAACTTACCGATGACGTTCATCCACCGATTCTTGGTTGTAGTAGAGCTTCCCTTAAATTAACCAGTTGATATCATTGAGAAGGGCCACAAAAAGTGGGAGTTCGAGAATGTTATAAATTCTTTGTGTTAACCGCTCTCTTTATTTAAGGCTGAACACGGTCAGGGTCCACAGGTCGAGAGTCTGTCTCTCCACCCCAAGGCTACGGTTTATAATTTCTTTAGAATAAAAGTTACTAATGAGTGAGTCTTCCGTCAGAAAAACGGTCTCCCGCTTGCCCAAACGCATTGTGGCCCCCATTCCGTGCTTCTCACTCGCATGTTCCGGCATGTCAATCACAACCTAACGAATTTGGGTCATCAGAAAAGTTACTTAAAAAGTTAATTCACCTGTTGCTTATCTGACAAATTCTTGGCAAATTCCGTTGAATTCGCCCCATCAATTCCGCAAACATTGCGCGCAAATTCAATTGCGGCGCATTGAAGTCCCAAACAAATGCCTAAGAATTTTCGATTCCATTTTTCTTTTTTTGTTTCAAAAAATTACCCAAAAATGGAATGTTGTTTTCCCGCGCATATTTACAAGCCTCAATCTTTCCTTCCGTGCCGCGGTTGCCAAAACCTCCGGGGACCAAAATTCCACTAAATGCAATTCTTTTACATTGGCGGCCCAATTCAGAAACTTACTGGCATTTGCGCAGCTCTTCCCATGCGCGCTCATATTCCGACGTCGAATTGCCCCCATTTTCGACCATTTCGAGGAGTTCCGAACTTATAAATCGAATATTGACTTTCCGGGACGCACAAACGGCGGCGTGCTGAAGCGCCTTGACGACAGATGCGTAGGCGTCGGTGAATACCTTCCCGCGGTCGGTCTTCACATATTTGCCGACGAGCGCAATTCGCACTTCCTCTTGAGACTTTTCAAAACTTAACGTGTCCAACCAATAAATCGCGATTTGGCAACAAAAAATAACTCAATTAAAATTTACACTTACAATTCGCTGATCGCGCCCCATTTGGAGAAAAAGTCCAAAGTCTGATCATTTTGTTGCAAGACCGGCAATTGGAGCTGAGTTCTCAACAATTCGAACACATTCTGTTCGTGCAGAAGCAATGGCACGTTGTAAACGCTAGGACAGTCGTAAACATCGAAAATTTCTGTTGGTTCGAGTTGGGCAAAAGCGGCGATTTTGGCACGAAGTGCCGCGGTAATTGGTTTCTGCGAGCGACACATCAGAACGTCGGGAATGAGTCCCGTCTCGCGGAGACTGCGAATGCCATTCTGAGCCGGTTTGGTTTTGATCTCCCCTTCCTAAACAAAATAATGCAAAAAAAAATGACAGAACATTTGGCTTACTTCGTGCAAAAGTTTCGTAACATGCACTGTAAGAAAACGATTTCGGTAGCTTTTCCGTTGAAAGGCAGCACTGAAAGCCTAAAGGGAAAAGCATTCGACGAAAAGCAAAGAATAGCAAAAGCGCTTCACTTTTGTGTAAAGCATTCCTTCAATGTCGCCAATAGTGCCACCGAGCTGCAAATGAACATTTTCATGGAATCAAAAAGCGTTTTGGGTCATAACCAACCTCAACAATGCAAACGTGCGGTGCCTTTCCAGTCCCATCGACAGAAACCATTGAAACTCGCTCCACCCATTCAATGATTGAGTCGGTTAAATGCGGCACAATTCCAACCGTCTAAACGGCAAAAATTAAAGTGGTTTAACAAACAGAAAATTACCTGTCCCGTATATTTGCCTTCCTTCTCGCGCTCATAGATCTGACGGTTTATTTTGCCCGTAGTAATGTTGTTATCCCGCGTCAGTCGAATGCCAAGAAAACGCTCGTAATTGCCGAGATCCAAGTCAACTTCACCACCATCGTCCAACACAAATACTTCACCTGCAAAATATGTAATCAGAAAATGGTGAGACAACATTCGACTGACTGACTCACCATGTTCAAAGGGGGAAAGTGTGCCAGCATCAAAGTTGAGATACGGATCAATTTTGATCGCAGTTACACGGTACCCGTACGCCTTCAAAACCACGCCAAGACTTGACGAAACAATGCCTTTCCCAACGCCGCTCATCACTCCGCCAGTGACAAGAATAAGCTTGACCGGTTCCTCTGCCATTGCTAGCAATGAAATTGCTTAAATAAATCAACAAATAACTTTTGGAAAATTGTTGAATGGAGTGAAGATACCAGTAATGGAAAGTCCAATCGTTAAATAGTCAGAATGGGGCGGTCTGACCCATTAGTTGGTCAACATCATGCATGCACGGCGCGGATGAGCAGGTTGACAGACCATCGGGCAATGGGAAAACGGGAAGAAGGGATTGGGATATTCTGCTGGAGGCAAAAAAGACATTATGATTTTTGATCCTTTACGTATTTTTTTGAATAAATGAAAAAATTATGGAAAATTCAAATAACAGACCGATCCAGATCAAAATTCTGTCAGACAGATTCATCAAATTATTCAAACGTTTGTCAAGCAAAACGCTAATATATGTCAGTTGAGGTTCTGGTGAGTAAAATATCAACTCGTTCCCCACCTACGATTCATTCAGCACGACGGATTAGCCTATGCAAAAATCAGAAAATTTTTAGTAAAATTTTCGAATTTTGCCGATTTTGGAATTTAAAAAATGTTTTTGCGACTTCAGGGGCAGGTGAGGAGATCGAGAGAATTTGGCTAAAATGTTGTTTAGGTACCCAAATGGTTTTTACCGAATCATAAACCAATTGACTCCTTTCCCTCTCTAATGTTCACATATTTATAATTTTTCCCAAAAAACAATCCACGTGAGAAATAAAGAAATTTGTGTTCAGAAGGTTTGAATTGGCAACATTCAATAGTTACATAAATAAAGCAAAAAAAGTGGGGAAAATAAACACAATCAACATATTAGATAAAGCAAAATAAAATAAACACAATCAACATATTAGATAAAGCAAAATAAAATAAACACAATCAACATATTAGATAAAGCAAAATAAGTATTAGGTAAAATTATTAAACAAAAACAATCGTTCTCCAAGCAGAAAAACAATCATCCCCTCAGGCGTTGACGCGGAGATCCTTCAGAAATAGGGTCGCCACGAAGGAAAGCACTGTGGTCATGTCTTCGTAATTGCGCAGTGGCCAAGCCAAAGTTTTGTCCTTGACAATCTTTTCCAAACTTTTGCTGTTGTCCAGTCCATGTTTGGAGTAGTGTGCGTAGATGTTACGACCGCGCTTTGCCTTAAGCGAGAAAAGTAAAGCTTTCTGGTCATTTTTAAAACCAACTCACATATTCTTCCGCGATATATACCTGAAATTTGTAAAAATATTAAAAAAATTCGAAATTCAGTTTCAAAACGTACCGGTGAAGGCAGCGAAGTCGGCTTCGTTACGACTTGATGCCCAAAGCAGAGGCAATGGACCATGGCCTGAAGCGTGTCCATCGACATGTCGTTTTCGTCTCTCAGCAGTGTGTAATGAGGAGTACGAGCAGTGCCCTGAATGGCCACGTGGCTGTTCAAAAAGAATTCCGTCCGTTTGGGGTGTACGACAACTGAAAAAACATCAAAATCTTTTTTTTTAATAGACTGACACTCACCTGTGTCCACCACAGTACCGGGACGGATGTTCTGTTCCGGAGCCGGTTCATCTGGGTTGGCGTCATGACGCACAAAGCGCACATCCTGAAAGCGAAAAATTAAAAGAACCAAGAAAAGTTGAATCCCAAATTGCTCGAGAAGATATAACCTGAAGTTTGTCTGGCACCAACACAGTCAACTTCGCGTCGCAGCCCAATTCCTCCAATTCCTTCTTGACCAACGGAATCTCGTATCTTCAATAAATCGTTACCAGATCAACCGATTTCAAGCCCAAAACATTTACTTCATGATGAATTCAAATTGACCTTCGGCGCAACCGTTGCGCAAAACGATAATGCGTTTTCTGAATTTTTAATCTAAATATAAAATGCTTTTGCAAACGACTCACGGAAAGGCATTCTTGTTCTGCTTGAACCGTTCGATGCATCGCTTCACAACACTCGCAACAACATCGATTTTCTCATCGCGTCGCGGAGACTGGTAGACAAAGTCACCGATGTACTCGTCCTTATGCTTTCCAATCGTAGCAGCCCACTGAAAATGAGGGATCGATAATTTGTTGTTCAGATTTCTTTACGCTTTTGATTACCCCAATGCACGAAGGTGGTGGCAACGCTCCAAAACTTCTTCCTTGCTGACCGGCACTTATCGCCTTTGGATTTCCATTCGTGCCGTTTCCAACGTTAACATTGCCATTGCTCCCAAGCTTTCCATTGCCGTTCCCGCCATTCGGGTAAATGTTCCCGGTCTCCGTCGGAGCAAAGCCTCCAGGGTAATTCATGGCAAAGCCGAGGAACAGGGTCTGACCGTCGAACAGTTGAGAGACCCTAAAAACCTTCGATGCATCCCAAATACATCAGTTGAAAAACCCACAAGGGATCGTCCATCAGAAGAGCATAATTCAGACCGCCCATTTTCATGTTCGTCTTGTGAATGCAATTCGCAATAGGCAGGTGTTTGCCTTTGTTCATGATGTCATCGACTAAGTCGAAACTGACCGCCTGAGTAACCACTTCGGTCTGTTGCTCGAATACTTTGATGGCGGCTTAAACAACCTATTTGATTTAATTATAATGTCCCAATCAACAGAATACCGTGGACGTCGTCACCCTCGGAGCCTTTTGCATGGCCAATCAAGGCGAACTCAGCATGGTTGTCGGCCTCCTTCCTAAGAATGTTGATAACATCGCTGGTAGATATTCCCCAGTGGATAAAAATGCTTGACGGCGGTGGACACAAAATTCCCTTGGCACACATTTCAGAAGCGTATTTTGCAACAAAATTCCTAAATTAGATTTTATCAATCTCCCGAAAAGTCAAAATCATCTTTGGCTTTTCACTCACCTCCAAAAGTCTTCGTTGAAGCTACTTCGGCGAACCGAATCACTGTCACGCAATGCAAATGCGTAGGCCACCCAACGATTGATCTTTGCGTTCGTCAAATAATTCATGTTGGGAGACGGAGTCCACTCGCACTTCGCCGAATCAGGCTGCAGAGTTGCGTTGTCACGGTAAACGATGCTCGGCGGCCCGATAACTCGGAAATCGACGTGCAGCGGATTGTTCTCGAAGCTGACTGACGCATTGTTCAGATATTCGTTGTTGACGAGCTGAAGCGCGCCCTTCACCCGTTCGTTGTGTACTTTCAAAACAGTTGGTGGCACCGCAGTAACACTAATCATTTCCTAAGCGTTTCTTTTTTCAATTAGCTGAAAACACAGCATAACTTACACGGTTCGCGGACTGCTCGCTCTTCACGCGTTGACCGTCCAGGACATAACAAAGCTATGAAAGCACAATGTCAAGTAGTCAACTGTGAACCAAAACCTCCATGGGGTAGTACGCCGGCTCGCCCATTCTGCGTTGACTGACAAGAAGAGGTGCCTTTGGAAACCTAAAAGCCAAGAAATTAACGACCCTAAAAGCGACGAAATTCTCAACTTACTGGAGCTCCTTGTGGTACTGCTCTCGGAAGTACCGTTGGATGGTGATGTTCCCACTGATTTGGTGGTTGATGTAAGTGTTCTCAGCGTTTTGTCCTCCGCCACCGTTTGGTTTTGTGACGGCATCGATGCGGAAGAAACGACCAGACGGTCCATAGCGCGGTTCCGCATAAATTCCTAAAAAACAAAAGCATATTAAATTGCAATGATCTGAAAAGTAGCCCGGAATCGATCTCGGTAGAGATTTACTGAAATTCGATCAAGAATCTCGATCGGGTTGCGCTCTAGTGAAAAGTCACAAACCGGTAAGTCCAGTGCAAATTAACTCATGGTCGTGATTTGTGATGTCGCCAGTTCCAATGTTGCTACTTTCCCGCGGGATGAAAATCTTCGCTTTTTCCAAGACACTCATGTCCGGTATGTGGAAAGCGGACTAAAACGGAAGATAAGGAATGAACACGGACATAGAATTGGGCACCTTCTTCGCCTGAATGACAATGCTTGGCGTCATCTGTCCGAGTCCTTGCTCGCCTGAATAAGACTTTGGCCAGTTCTTCTCGACAAATCAAACCTTCAATGATTCGACAACCCTTATTCGGTCCAATGCCGAGGAACGAATGATTGGCTTCAAAGAGCGGACATTCTCTCGTGTCAAAACCATATTCCGTTGGAGCCAAAAGATAAATGCGAGACGACGAGAATTCGATGAATCCCTGACTGAAAATTTTAAATTAAAAAATTGCACTTTTTTAAGAAAAAATTTACTTATCTAGATTGACCAATTGCGACGTTGCAATGTCCAGAAATTGCTCAAGCGAGCGCTCCATTTTCGCCATGTCATTGCACACAAACGACAAGTCGCCAATCTCGAGACCCATCGCGGGTTTAATGATGAATTCGTAGTGTTTGAAGCGTGCCGCGTCCGGACGCTCTACAGATGGCACCGTGCCAATGTTGAACACATATTTCACTTCTCCCTTAATTCGACGGATATTACAATTACAACTTAGCAAACCTGAAGTTCCAGTTTCTTCAGTGTGAAAATTGTCTTTGACAAGTCGTAGTAGAGAAGGTTTCCAGTCTCCCTCAACGACCGTTCCATAGTTTGGTTGAATGCCAAGAAAACGTCACGGCATTTGTCCCGACGATTGAGCAACGGAAAGCTAAAAAAATAGTAAAGACAAAACACGCAAAAAAGTTTGTAAGTACTTACTCGTCTCTGTCTCTTGGACCATTCGGCTCAGAGAGCCGAAGCTTTCTGTCTGATCGGCTACTGACACCGTTGATGGTTACTTCATAATGGTAGATGGTCTGTTTACCGAGGAGGTTCAGAAGGTGTGCCTAAAAAATTCCACAATTATCACAACAAAAAAAGATTTACATTTGTGATCAGCTTCATCATCCCCTTCTCGCCAGCCTTTCCCGGAGACTTCTTGGGCTCGAGGAGCGTCGACCCGAAACTGACCTAAACGACCCAAGGATTCGCGTTATGTTCAACAGTTGCTGATACATTTCGTGACTCCAGAAGTCGCGACATTTCATCGTGCTTTCGAATTTGCGGATTGACCCTTGTTTGTATTATTGGCGTGGTCATGTTTGTGGTGTTATGTATGTTATGCAAATGGCAATGTTTTTGTTATTATAATTTATTACCTTAATTGGCTGGTTAATTTGACTTACCTAATCGTATCCCTGCATCTTGTACCCTAACAAATAAATGGCGCCCATTACCCGTCATCTGTCTTAATCTGCCTCATCGCGTTACGATTGCACACGGCGATTCATTTTTTCATTTTATTACCGTTTAGGGAAACGTTCCCCTCTTTTTCTCTAACCATTCTCTTATTTTTGCGTTTTCTCGCATTTTTTTTTTTTGATACATATTTTGTCCATCGCGCACTTCGAAACATTTAATTTTTGTTTACGACGTTAACTTTCATAAAATTAATTTTAGACTTTCTCGGTATAATTTAGTCGGACAAATAAATGAGAGTTGTGACACTATAACTTAACGAAGGAAATAGCGATTAAATTTGGCATTGGGCGTTGGCGTTATGTCATAGCAAAAAACAGAGT
Organism: Globodera pallida; assembly: GCA_020449905.1. Classification (NCBI taxonomy): domain Eukaryota; kingdom Metazoa; phylum Nematoda; class Chromadorea; order Rhabditida; family Heteroderidae; genus Globodera; species Globodera pallida. Next base: position 5,726,798 of record JAIXHY010000009.1, on the reverse strand, counting down.
TACAGCAGAAATCGAGTTGGTCACACATCGATAACAAGAATTTTTGATTAAAAACACCGATTTGCCTAATTTTTTGCAGAGAGATCAGAAACAAAATGGCCAAGCTGTATCTTCTTGGAATCTTGCTTATTTTGTGCACTTAGAGGTTTTTCGGGGTGCTGAACGTGCTGGTGAACTTTGTTTTGCATGCCCAGTTGGTTGAACTGCTCGAACTTTATGGGATGGCGAAAAACTTTTTAAAATGGTATTTATGGTTCGAAAACTGTTACTATGTTGTCTATTAATTTTTTTATTATTTTAGAATTTTTAAAAATCTTTTTTAACCAATCCATAACTGTTTTTATCGAAAAATCGGTGAAATTCATCCTTGCAGTCTACCGGGCTCGAACCCCTGGCTCAGAGCAAAAATGAACTGTTTGTGTTGTATAATACAGTATGCCAACATTTTTTATTCCATTTCACCACGCTCGCAATTTTGCTATTTCCAAAGTTATTGGGGCGTAAGTTATAGTGTGTGACTGTTTGCGTCGACATCATTTTTTGATTTTAGAGCATTTTTGTATCAAAACTTGCGAAATGTTTAAGCCGTAATAAATGCAAAAAGAATTGCTGTGCAATGTTAATTGTTTGTTCACTTACAATTTTTTGTATTTCGAAATTTTAAAGGTTTAATGTAAAAAAATGCTTTCTTTTTTTGACAAACTAGCGGTTTAGGTGCGCCTAACGGCGCACCAACCGCTAGAAGGTACGATATTGTGAACAGATTTGAAATTGAGAAAATGAAGAATTTTGATAGATTTGTACAAAGCATTACATCTCATAGACATAGCCGGCCCATAAGAATTTTTGCTTCGCCTATTCTTGCTTACAGGCATGCGACCGACACACATTCTGACCCATGCGCTCTAACACATGCCTATGAGATTTTAGCCCTAAGCTATAAGCTAGTCCTACATACTATCAAAACAGCCCTATTACCTTTTGTTCAATTGATCACTCGGCGGCGCACATTTGACTTATCTCAATCTAATACAAATTCTCTTTCTTGATCTAAACTAAAACTAATCTAGTCATCTCTGTCTAGTAGCTCCCTAAAAACTATATTCTTCACCTTTCTTTCGAAATTATTCTGATCTAATCTAATTCTCAGCATGTTCCATGCCCTTGCTCTTGAAAGAGCCACATACAATTGTCCATGGCTAAATACATCCTTTCTTAAATCAATTCCAACTCGCTCAAGTGTTTGGCCTTGAGCCTTATTAATAGTCATTGCAAAAGCTAACACCAATGGAAATTGGTGCCTATGCAAGTCAAAGGGGGTATTCATCGGCACAGCAAAGTGTAAAAAACCAAAGATAAGTCCGAGCTGAACAGCGTTACAAACAGACATTCAACTTCATAATTTAATAGTTTAACAAAGAATTTTTTTTTAACAACATTTTAAGATAATATTTAAGATGAGATCGGGTAAAAATTTCGTACCCATAATCTTTAAAAACTTGCACAACAACAGTCAGAAGCTTCTACTTATGAGTTTTTTTCATCATCGGCGACAGGTCATCCAGATTCTTTCTTTTAATTGGAGTAACCAAAGTGGCGCTGATCTCAGCCTTGGTGTTGCACTTTTTAACGTGTTGTTCCGAAACATGAACTTGAAGAGTAACGTCTAAAGAAACCTCCATAAAAAAGGGCTAGCAGACGGCAAACTATTTTGTTTGGAATTTTTTGCCAAAAACACCAGGGAAAAACGCAGTCGTTCTTAAGCACGTACCTTCAATTCTGCCATAACACTTGTCGAGTTCTATTTGATCATTCACAGCTAGAGTTCCAAACTTAGCAGCGAGATCATCCCCAGAAACCAAAAGATCCGCGCGTTTGCCATCGGAATCGCACACGACCGTAACAAATGTCTTGTTGTCAAAAGCGCAAAATGGGGCGACCAATGTGCATTTAATTCCTGAAAATAGGGAAAGCAAAAAAAAAAGTTGTACAGCTATTTCATTTGACAAAAAACTTCGTTGAATTTAATTTTAATAAGTAACTGTATAACCCCCCAGATTGAAGGTCAACCAATTTCGTCACTTGCTTAATTTCACTTGCCACAACATTGACTTTTGAACTCTTTAAAACCACAAGTTCGAAGTCGAAGGGAGTTTGGAAGAAAGCTTTTCCATCAAACCGGGACAGATCAAAACGTTGTGCCTTCACAAATTCCAATTTCACAATCTTAAATTGCCGATTTTAAAAAAAAGAAGCAAAAATTACATTGCCCAAATGACACGAAGTACGAAAAACGCCCCATCCGTCCGTTTTTTTAAACGCCGTAACAACAAAGTTTTCGCCAGTGCTGCATGATAAAATGGCAGTCATTTTTTTATCAGTGTCAAAGATTTTTGTGATTTGACCGGTCGCAAACCTTAAACAAAAATAATTGTTTGATTGTTACATTTAAACCAAAAAAAAAAGACTCACGCGCCAACCGTTCCACAAGGAATGCCACAAAGCTGTTCAAAAGAGCTTAACATTCCGCTAAATAAACGAAAAACAATATACTATTTCTAAAGCATTGATACATTGATTAAGTAACTGCATCTACATACTTAAATTTTACTAACAAAGACATACTTTCTTATAACAAATTCCTACACATCATAGGAAGGAAGACGAAATTCTAACTGAAAACACAAATTTTCTAAGATGCTTATAGTAGAGTTCAGACCTAAATATACATATAGGCTATGAAAATGACGAAATAAAATAGAATTGCAACCTAACAACAAAAACATCACAAAAAAAAGCATTAAGAAAAATTTTGCAGAAAGAAAATAAGAATACTTTCACTATTCTCCACTTTTACCTTTTGCAGGGGACTAACAAATTTTTTTCATCAAACTTTTTTGGGTTAAGCTCAATCATTTCATATTCAGATGTAAAATACATAAACCTCTCAAATAATGAAATACAAAATACATATGACAACGCTTGACAGGAAAGATTTATTTTAAAAAGAACAAAACATAACCATAAAAGACAGGCATTTTTCGAGTAAAAAAAGCATTTGCCTTTTGATTGATAAAATTTTCTTTCATCGAGCATTTTCTTTTTTTCAAACAACTCTTTTTATCACAAGGACTACCTTATTGCTCCTTAAAATTTTAAGGCAACTTCCAGTTTCAAACCCCACATAAAAACCAACATTGCTTACTTAATTCAAACCTTGATTGATTCATATTAGAGCATGTGCAAACATCTTTCGGAGAACATTTGTTATAATTGCTTATTTCATCAGCTGAGCAAGACCAATGTTCATGAGTTGGAGCAAGCTTAATGCTTATTTTCATCACTGGAGCATGCTCAAATCAAATAGGAAGAAAGACGAAATTCTACCTGAAAAAACAAATTTTCTATAATGCTTATAGGAGATTCAGACCTAAATATACATATAGGCTATGAAAATGACGAAATAACAATAGCACGTTGCAACATAACAACAAAAACATCACAAAAAAAGCAATGAGAAAAATTTTGCAGAGAAAAAGTAAGAATACTTTTACTATTCTCCACTTTTATCTTTTGCGGGGGACTAACAAATTTTTTTCCTCAAACTTTTTTTGGGTTAGGCTCAATCATTTCATATTCAGATGTAAAATACATAAACCTCTCAAAGAATGAAATTTAAAATACATATGACAACGCTTGACAGAAAAGATTTGTTTTAAAAAGAACAAAATCTAACCATAAAAGACAGGCATTTTTCGAGTAAAAAAAGCATTTGCATTTTGATTGCCAAAATTCCATTCCATCGAGCATTTCTTTTTTTCATTTCAAACACTCTTTTTATCACAACGACTTCCTTATTTTCAAACCTCCCTTTTCCCGCTATAACATCCGGACGGACATGTCTTCTTTTTATATAAGGATTGCAGACTCAACCTTTATGTAACGTTTATTTTGCCTGCTAGAAACATATCGTTGGGAACAGCGATCCGCAGTATGCGGCACTTTTGTTTCGCGGTCCGCGTTTTTGGGCAATTTTTGATTTGCTTAGTAGACGAATATCGCGTCGACGAAATGTCGGATTTTGAGTTAGTCTACGAAATGTCGTACTTTGGCTTACAAATTAACTGACGAAATGTCTACCATTTTTAATCTCATCTACTTACTTTCTTATTTAGCTCTTTGTTTTACCAATTAGAGACAAAATGACTTCAAATAATGGCAGCAAAAATCTGAATGAGTTGTTGCGGGCTGGAGGTTACGACGTTTCCGACAGCGTTAATTTTCCTGATTACCTTGGACAGGTTTACCATTATAATGAAAAAGCGTAAATTAGACATTTTCCGTCTTAGCTTTCTCGACCTATTCTTCGTCGTGTTCGAATTTTGAAAAAATACCAAATGGAAAGCTTGGAAATCGAAAGCCAATTCTACAAACGCGTTCACGAACTTGAAAAGGTTGCCTTTTTTGGTTCCTTCTATGGCTGACAAATATAGAGGAGTTAGTGAGGTTTTTGGGGTGGAGAGTTGCAAAATAAAGTCTCACGGATCTTATGTTTTGTTTGACTTTCAGGAATTCCAGCCTTTGTTCGATGAAGTGAATTCCAAGGTAAAAACAAAATTGGAACTTTTTTTAGACGGGAGGTTGACGATTTTCACAACGGGGAGTTGCAAACTCATAAGGGGAACCTTTTTGGGGTTTCATTCGTTTTCTGATGTTTAAAACGGATTTCTGTATAAAGAGGTTACTACTATAACAATTAGAAATTGCACCCCCCCCCCGTCGTGAAAATCGTCAACCCTTGGCTAAAGAGTGTCCATTACTTCCTATGAATATGTTTTGAACTTACAGAGAGCTGCCGTTGTGAGTGGGGAATATGAGCTCATTGAGACAGACGAAGAGCTGCCACCGTTGATCAATGACATCGAAGCCGAAACTTTGGAGGTTTGAACAACTTAATTTACTTGGAATCGTGTCTAAATTCCCATTTCGAATATCCGGTGATTTTTTTGAAGCTGTTTGGACACATAGCGGAGTATTCAATTTTGTAACAAATTGTCTTAAAATGGTCTCTGTTAAGAAGCTGGAAAACGACGCGCCGGTGGAGGGAGGCGAACCTTCTAAAGGGATTCCCGGTTTTTGGTTCCACACTTTGAATTCGGTGGCGTCTATCAGCGACATTATCAAGGTTTGATGGGCACGGTTGAATGAAAGGATAATAAAAGATTTTGAGGAATACGACGAGCCAATCCTCAAATATCTGATCGACATCACAACGGAGGTGCACAAGGAACCGACAGTTTGTTTATATTCGTTTGCTTTGGTATTGCCAATTCCGGTGTCTTTCACAGGGCTTTTCACTCTTGTTCCATTTCGCCGAGAACCCGTACTTTACCAACGCAGTTTTGACCAAATACTATGAGGTGGACATCGAAGTGGACAAGCAGAAGCCGTAAGTACCAAATTTATAAAAAGAATGTTTAAACTTGGACATTTTGCCAGGTTCGAGTACGACGGGCCAAATATCGTAAAGGGTCAAGGGTAAAACTATTTTGTCGTGATACATCCTCAATTTGTTGTATTTAGAACTGAAATCAAATGGAAAGAGGGAAAGAACGTTACGCAAAAGATTGTGAAGAAAAAACAGAAAAAGGGGGCACATGCGGGCAAATTCATCACAAAAACGGTGAGTGCTAGTGCCTTTTATTCGTCGAGCGTTGCTTCCTTCCTCCACAGGTGTCCAATGAAAGCTTCTTCAACTTTTTCGACCCCAAAGTGGTTGTCATCAGCGAGGACATGGTTGGTTTGGTCGAGGCTGAGTCAATGTATCAGAGCTCGAACAAATTGGTTCCATCATTTTAGGATGAAATGGATAACCAGAAGGCCACTGAGGACATCGAAATTGGCCAGACAATTCGAGATCAGGTGACTGGAATGAATGATGGGCAGCGTTTGTTCAATTGGCGGTCCTTTTAAGGTTGTTCCCCGCGCGGTGCTCTTCTTCACTGGCGAGGCGGCGGATGACGACGATTACGATGAGTTTGATGATGAAGACGAGGAAGAAGAGGGGGACGGCAGTGATGGGTCGGCCGATCAGTGATGAAGCCACCGAAATGCTCTTTATTTGCTTGTTGACACTTATTATCTCTTTTTTTCTGTTGACGCGTACACACATTTTTCCGTTTGAGTAACAAAATCATTTATTTGTTTAACCCGCATTATTACAATGTTAGCGATCACGGACATGTGGGGGCGTACTGAGACCACGGTAATGCCATTCTAGGCCTATGGGAATGGCACAAAAGGAATCGTTTTTTTTAGTTAGCCACTCCCGAAACACAAAGTCTGTACGCCCCTTGCCTAAGTCGTTGATGAAATAATTACAACAAAATGAACAAGAGGGGTGGGGGTGATGTTTTTCCGCTCGGGGCCTGGAATCCTGGGGGACCGGATTGCAATTAGAGTTCTAGCAAAGGTACAATATTTGTAAAATAATATCGGGGAGATCGACCAGAAAGAACACTTTGTTTGGCGTAGCTCGGTCAACCGACGTGCGTATTCGTTCATTTTGCACTTCGCTAAGGCGTCAAATCCAATTCGTCTTACGCTTCCTCCGGTGCTTAGAGTTCATTGACCACCACTTTCTCTGAAGGGGGACAGTGGACGGTCGGGCATTTCCCGATCGATCAATTTGATGGTAATTACCCACCGGCTCTCAATGTCCGAGCCACGCCAATCTCTCCTTTCCTCGACCATTCTTTTGCCATCCTCCCGCATTTTCGCAAAGTATTTGCCATTCCATCGGCGGTATTTGTTGAGAATAGAATATGCCATTTCCAATCGCAACTTCGGCAAAATCTCGTCGTCCTCAGTCGCCTCCCCCGTGGCCTCAGCGTGCCGTTATCCTCGTGCCAATTTGTCGTGCCTTTTGCCATTTCCGACTTCGGCGTGGGCGGAGAGAACGTCGAGAAAAGTGCCATTGGAGGGAAAGAGCGGGCAAAGACAATTGTGCCAGTTGTTGTGAAGACGAGACGCCCTCGACAACTGTGGGAAAGGGTCGGATGAGCAATTTGAATCGCTCAGCAGAAGAGAGTCAAAACATTTGTGCTAAAACCCAAGTCCCGTGTCCTGTGATTCAGTCGAACGCCTTGCTAACCTTCGTCATTCTTCAACAATCTGACGGAATGGCCCTCCGAGTCCTGCTCCAGCGTCCAGAAAGGGCTTCCGGCGGCTTCTCCCTTTTGCTTTATTCGGGTGACCCATCGACTGTGCGCCTCCAACTCCGGCCCTGTCACTTCAAATTCACTTCCATCCGGAAACTTTGCTATTATTGGAAGTTGCGTTTCGTTTTCATAGGCAAAGAAGGTTGTTTGTTCATGTCCGTTGGACACCGACTCGAGCAGTCCGTCCTTGGTGAACTGGAGACGAATCGGATTGGGCAATGCCGGGACAGTAATCTGTGGATTTATTTAAGATCAAATTGAGTCTTAAAGTGTTTACCTTTTGGACACTCTTCTCCTCTCCGACCAATCCGTCCACCTCCACCCGACGCCCTTTGCCCGTGTCGATCGTCCACTGACCCTCCAAAGGTCTCTTCAGCACTTTTAATTCCGTTTGTCCCTCCTCAATGCTCAGCACCAACTCCCCATGACCGTCTCCGTAAGTGATGTTCCTCAACACCGCGCCACTGTCCATCTCGCGCGTCCTCACGTGCCTTCCCTCTTCGTCGAATTCAAACTGTTCATTCGTTTTCGGGCTGTTCACCCGGTACACTTTGTGCTCCGGGTCGAACTCGGGCATCGGAATTTCAATTTGACGAATCGCCACAATTCCCTAAAATTCAGTTGCACCATTGTCAGATAGCGGCGACTGATCATCATTATCGTTCCGACCTGATCAGCCAACACCAAAGCCCCCGTGGGAAGAACGGCCACGGCCCTGGGAATGAGCGACGACTCGCCGCTGACTTGTCCATTAACTGTCCTCACATCGCCCGGGGGGTAATTGCGTGCCAACGATAAAGACTTGACCTGAATGGGCGGGCAATAGCAGATCAACAAACACAGATCGATCAAATGATTACCAAATTGGTGCTTTTTTGGTTCGTCTCTGTCCAAAAGAGCTTTCCCTCCTCGGCACAAAATGCAATCGCTTCGATCGGCGCCTTGGGGGCCCCGCCGCCCACACAACCGGTCTGTTCACCGGCAACAATTGTCACAATGTTTAGGCGGAGGTCAACGCGGAAAATAACGGAAGAAGAGTCAATAAGGAAGAGTTGGCCGCTGACCGGGTCCCACGAGAGAGCGGTGGGCCATTCCTGCGCGGGTTCATGATCATTGATCAACAACAAAATTATCAGAAGAGCCTCCCCCCCCCCCGATCAACCACAAAATCCGATTGATTAAGAGCCACCCCAAAGCCTAAGCTCACCAAAATCAGTTCGTCCAATGGGGCCATCCGCGAACATCCCCTCAGGGGAGTCCAGCCTCTCTGGTCGCTCACCAGCAGAACCTCCTCCACAATTGGCCCTGCGCCGTCCGTCTCTTCCCGCGGCATAACCTTCTTCAGACTCCTCCCGTCCAACACAAACAAATTTGCGCGGTCATCAAAGGCAATGCCTTCGGGGGGAAACAAACAAATAAAATAAATTATTATTTAAATAAAATAAATTATTATTTAAACAAATTTTTGATGGCAGAAAATAAATAAAATACCTTTGGGAAAAATGAGGGAATTCGCGCCCGAAACAATTTCGTGGTGTCCGACGTCGACCACTCGCAGAATTTGTCTCTTCAGAGGCAGCGAAATGTGCAATTGGTTGGTGAATGGATGGACGGCGAGGAAGTACGGGTGAGAGGAATCCACGGAACTGATCAAAAGAGGGGAAATGATCACCGAAAACATCGTTTTGGGGGGGGGGGGTCAATCACGATCCGATCAACCCCTTTTAGTGACTCCCCAACGGGCGGATTGGACCCGATCAGCCCACTTCCAACAGGCCATCGGAATACGGAAGAGAAGAGAACTCACTCGATTCTGAGCAATGTGTCAACAAATTCCGCCCCGGGCGTCATTCGACGGATTAATTCCGCGTCTCCAATAAACAATGAGCCATCCGACGCGGCGGCGAGCGCTGTGGGCGCGAGAAGAGACGCCCCGAGCGCTTTCTCTCTTTTGCCAACGCAATTCTCGCCGCGCGGCGCTCCCGTCTCATCGCATTGGCCCAAAAGGCGTTTGTTTCCCCCGCCAACAACTGTCCTTAGCTTTGAGACCGTTTGCAACAATTGAAAATTGGCATCGTCGCCCCGCTGAAGCAGTCCCTGGAGGGGATGAAGATGGTGGACGGAGGAGAGAGACCAAAGCGGAAGAGGAAGTGCCGTCGGCAGGGGAAGAGCATCCAGCCGGAAGGGCACAAAGTGCCAGACGGGTGATGCACAATTGGACAGATGGAAGCCGATGGACACTGAGAAAGCGATCATGATCAAATGAGATGAAGCAGAAGGAGATCAAATGGGATGAAGCAGAAGGGAGATCAAATGGACGGGTCCATTAGCCTTTGTTCCCAAATTCCTCACTCTGCCCCCGACGCTGTCCGTACTCGCGTTGCCAAAACGCATTTTGACGGTCCCAAGCAAATTCATGCCAAAGCAATCTTTGTGGAGCAAAAGTGCGTTCCTGCCGCTTTCCGTCAATTTCCAGTGCCAATTCCACCCGCAAAAGTCCGTCCGGCAAATCGTTGCCAAGAAGTTGGACGCGTAACAGACTCCGCGCGCCATTGGCCCGGTTGCTGGCGTAGACGAGCGAATGGGCACTGTCCGGCAGAGAAACAGCGACTGAGACGACGCGCGAGTCGATGGACATTTGAGGGGCCGGGGAAGCGGAGGATCGATCGGACGGGAGAAGAATGGAAGAGGAAGAGGAGGAAGAAGCCGAAAGGAAGAAGACGGAGGGACGGAAGTGCCATTTTGAAATGGAAGTGACGCATTGAGAGGGCGATGGAAGTGCCGAAGAGGACGAGTCCACTTCATTCTTTGGGGGACGACGATCCATCCAAACGGTTCCAACGTTGACAATCCGGTTTGGTGGGAGGTAAAGAGTGAGCGGAAGACGCCCAAAGGGCTGTCGGACAAACTGAAACAATATACGAAGATAATGCAACAGAAAAGAGAAGGGCATTGGACAAGGCGCCACCCGAACAACCTGAACAGAGACCAACCCGCCGCCGTTCAACGCCAATTCGAAAGTGCCAGCAGCCGTTGTTTCGTCGCTTTCTTCCAATTCCGCCCGCGACAAGGAAAAGCCCTGCTGGGGATATTCGGAGTCCGAAACGCGGACGCCCGTCAAAGGGCCGCCCCGGGAGGAAAAGATTCGGCCGCAAAGGACGGAGACGCGTCTGTCGGGGGGAGGGGGGGGGCGGGGGGTAAATTGGATGAATGGGCGGGGCGAGTCCCCTCCCCCCCCGGGGGGACAAACTTTGGGTCCAAAAGACGAATGTCCGCATATCTCTGCACCGAAAGCTCACCGCCATCAAAAAGGAATTTGACTCGGTCAAAGAATGGGAGGGGAGGCGAGAAAGACGGTGCCGCCGACGGAAGTGCGCGGTCGACGGCATCGCGGGAGAGCAGCACGGCCAGACAGAGCGGGTCGGAGGCGCAGGACGGGTGGGAGCAGCACTCCGCCGAGTCCTCACAGTCCGTCAGACCATCTGAAACAGCAAAAAGTTGGGGGGTTTCGGCATGCTTTCCCAGATCGGGCACGACCGACCTCCGTCGTTGTCGCGTCCGTCGTCACAACTTTGTTCCCTTCCGAATTGGCAATGGTCGCCAAAATGTGCCGAGTCGCATTGGCACCGCCACCCGTCAGAAAACAATTCGCATTGGCCACCGTCCGAACAGTTCCGAGGACAAATTTCTTAAAAAATGCTTGGCTCTCGACCTAATCCCGGCATAATTCGGGCAACCGACCAATCTGACAGTTCCCTCCGGTCCAACCCGGATGGCATTGGCACTGCCCTTCGGCGACGCATTTGCCGTGTTCGGCACATCCAAAGGGACACTGCCTCGGAGCACAGTTTTGGCACGCTTTTTCCCTTTCTGACGAACAATTGCCCGGACATTCCGCCGACTTTGTCCAATTCGTTGGCGTTGTGCCGTCTTGATGATGCCCTTCTTCTTCGACCCGCCGTTCACAGCCTTTGCCCGTCCATCCCAAGCCGCAAAAGCACTTTCCCGCACTGCAAATGCCCTTGCCAGCACAATTTCTCATGGGACATTCCCTATCCGAACAGCTCGGCCCCGTCCACCCCTCATGACAACGGCATTTCCCCTCCAAATGGCATTCTCCGCGTCCTCCACAGCTTGGGTCCTCGCACCTACGGACATGGAGAGGGAGGGGTCAATCGGGAGGCAAACCGGAGATGTTCCCTACCAGTTATCGAGCAGTTGGCATTCGTCCCCCTTGAACCCGTCGTAACAGCGGCATTTTCCGTTGCTGAACATTCCGTTGCCAGAACACAGCACGGGACAGGAAGTCTCTTCACAAAACGCTCCTCCGTAGCCGGGATAACACACACAGCGCCCCTCTCGACACATTCCCTTGCCAAAACAATCGAATTGGCACGAACTTTCCGACGAAAAGGAAGCAGCCAGAGATTGGCCAACTTCGGCACCTTCTTTTGTTGTTGATGTGGCCAATAAAGTGACTGCCTCGGCCTTAATTGGGTATATTAAAAGTCTCTTCATTCTTCTGACAATAAATACTCAACAAAACCTGTTCCCGATCATTCAAGAAGCCAAAGTGCCATCGGCCGGCTGTCAGGAAGTGACTGATCAGTGCCTGTCTGAGGAGTATCTGCAACAAATGTCATTTCAGAAAACGCTGTTCTTGTTGATCTGATCTGTCATCCCACCCGATCTACCGTATCTCGTCCATTTCGATCTCGCGTCAGCGGATGCAATTTGTCACCCGAAACGATCTTCTGCCAGTCGTGCTCCCCGGGGGTTGGCCGAAGGGATTGCCGGGCTAACAGAACAATTCGGGCTTTGGGGGAGAGCGTAAGGTTGAGCAGAAGCCGAGAGTTGGCGGTCAGGGTCAGTTGGGTGTATAGAAGATGCCGAGAAGGCAGAGAGAAGTGGACGGGCAAATCCACGGGCAGAAGTTCGGGGAGGGCATCGGCTGACGAAGGCCAACTGGACCCGTGACGGAGGTGGTGGTGATGGAGATGAACTCGATAGTCGGCGCTGAAGTGTTCACTGGCAGAGGCGGGCGGGGGAGGCGGCGGATGGTGAGGCTGAGGTTGACCCGTCACGACTGCAAGGCAATAATCCATTTTGAACAGGCTAACTAACCCTTCTTTAGTCACCCCCCCCCCCCCCTGCTGTTAATATGATCAGAAAAGAAAGTGAGAAGCAAATTTACGTGGTAATTAGCTCACAGATTAGGAAGATGGCCAAAGGCAAAAGTGTGGCGAAGGCAAGAAGGACGAGACTGATCAGCACGAGCCGGGAACAGCCTCCGGAAGATGTCCTCGCGGGGGCAGACGCTTTTCTGCTCTTCAGCCTCCCCCCTTGGACCGTTGTCCCGTTATGCTGCTGGTAAAGCCGCTGTTTTCGTCGTGTCGGGGGGCAACTCAACGGCGGCTGAGGCGGCCTGATCAGAGAGCCGGAAGCGTAAGCAGCCGAAGCGGAAGAGGAAGAGATCAGCAAAGACAGCGAGTCGGGCATTGCGCGAGAGGGGGCCATCGTCGGGGGAGGATGAAGCTGATCAGAGGAGCAGGGGGAACACGGATCAGGAAGGAGCAGGGAGCGGGGGTGGACGACGAGAGTTGGATAAGCACATCGTCTGTCGTGGGATTGGATGAATTAAAGAGGCGGGAGGGAGGGGGGGGGGGGGAAGGGGGGAGGGGAAGGGGGGGGGGGAGGGGAAGAGCACCTGCCCCCCACTCATTTGCATCAGATATTATAATGTACATTTGGACGAGTTGGGCGGAAGGACTGACGGACAGAGACATTCATCCCCTTCCGTTCACACTCGGTTTGGCGGTTAATGGTTGAACAATCACCACCTCCACCTCCACCTTCTTCTTCTATTCAAGGTGAGAGTTAATTGGGCCGCGAAGATTGGATGGACGAATTGAGTGAGGAGGAAGAGGAAAATGGGGCGGGAGGCGGGGGGGGCGGGAGGTGGAAGATGATGAATTGAATGAGTTGATGAAGAGATGAATTAGGGGGTCGTGGGGAGGGGAGGGGAGGTGAGGGGAGGATGTGAAGTGAATGTATAGCAAATATGTACTAATGTACAACGGGAGGGAAGGGGAGAGGCTTATCCGATTGGACAACACTTTGGGCTCTCTCACTCAGAAACACCCCCCCCCCCCCGGGGGGCGATGTTTTCCTCTTCCTCATCTTCGTCCCCTCGTCCCCTCCATTCATCACTCTTCCCCACTCACTGTTTTGGCGGTTTGGCTCCTCATCTCCGCCAATTATCCCCCCCCCCCCAAATATTCGTGCTTGCCACCCCCCCCCCCTCTCCCCCCCCCCCCCCCCCCCCCCCCTCCCATTGTCCCTTTGGATGAATGGAAAAAGAGGGAAATGGCGGGGGAGGAATCAAAACAGCCAAACATTTTGGATGGACGGCGAATGAATGGAATAATGCCGGGGGGGGGGGGCAATCATTTCGGGGCAAGGATTTGAGTGAATTGGCGAATGCCAAATGATTTTGCATCGGAAATGAACTTTGTGAACCCGACAACAATTCGAGTGAATGTTCGGAGAATGAAGCGACGGTTAACAAGTGAAGAAATGGCGCCGGAGGGGGGGGGGGGGGACTGCGCAACAATTTGCATAATTCGACGAGCCGCCGACGAAGCTGGGAGGGGTCAGATTTGGGAAGACATCCCTCGAGGGGACGAAGAATAAAGCCGGATGAGGGGGCGGCGGCATTTCGAGTCCATTCTCCATTCCCACTCCGCCTTTAATTGCTCAAAAATTGGGTCCTCTATTCTTATGCAATCCTAAAACATAAAGGCAAAACGAGAAAGCCGCCATCTGGCAAAAATTTAGGGGCGGTATAGGGACTGAATTTTGGGGGGGGGGGAATTTTGTTAGCTGTGAAAGATTGAAAGCGGGTTTTTGGTTTGTCCGTTTAATTGAATTTGATCGTTTTCATTTGATGGGCATTAATTACCCACTCACCTTTCCTGGACAATATGCAAATGTTTTGCCATTTTATGCAATCCGCGCACTTCCAATCAATTCGCCCGCCCGCCCCCCCCCTGCCCTCCTCTCTGTTTCCTTTCCCCCGAGGGGCAGCAGGTCCTTAGCGTGTGAAATGTGCCCTCGGGCATCCCGGCCACCAATTTGCGGATGGGAAATGTGTAAAAGTATTCATTAAGACGAGGGAAAGGGAAAGGAAAAAGGTGCAAAATGACGGAAATGCTGAGAATGAATGGTCAACGAATTGGGGGAGGTCATTTATGTAATTGGTCCAATTTAGGCAAGAAACGAGCCTATTCAAAGGGAAGAATGGACGGATTTTCCCCTTCAAAACCAACTTTTTTCGGAGTGCTTCTGATAAAGGGCGGAGTTCGGCAGGGTGCTGCTGCTGACGGTAGTTGTTCAGCAGCAGATGATGCTCTGCCGCAGCAGCAGCAGCAGAGGGGCGATGCCGTCGATGGCCTGTGGGGAGGGAGGGGAAGGCGATAAGCGATAACAGCAGCAAGAAGAGAGCAATGGCAATGGGCCGTTGGTTGACCCATCGCCAACAGAAGAAAGGACACCCCCAAAACCAACTAACCACCCAACCCACTAATTACTCAATATTCAATAATCATTCATTCATTCATTCACTTTCGTTTCGGAGGAGTTCATCAATCTCAAAAAATTTGCAAAAGGCACCGACAAAAGGGAACGAAGACGAATCGAATGGGAGGCGGCGGCGATGGGTGGACCCAAAGAATATTTAAAGCGCCGGGGGGGGGGGGCGATCGGAAACCCCCGCAGATGTTTTTTCATTCGATTTCATTGAATGGAAAGTCAGTCACTGCGCACCAACAAAATATTCAACACAGCAACAGCAGCAGGTGGACGAAGAGAATTGGCCACAATTGGCCGTCGTTGGGGGGGGGGGGGGGGGTTGGTCGTCGTCGTTCCCTTCGCCCCTTTTGACCGATTCGTTCCCCCGCCGCCCCCCCCCCCCCCTTAAACCCCCCATTTCCCCCATTTCCTCTAATGCAAAGCACAAACACTCCCCAAAAAAGAATTTATACAAAAAGGCATTTCCCCCCCCCCCCCAATAAATGTGAAAATGTTTCGCTTGCCTTGGTCTTTCGCTGTAAGAGATGGACTCGGTTCCTCGTAGTCATTGTCGGAACATTCTCCAACGGCCATAGCATTTGAATAGGTTAAAGAAGCTGTGAGGTAGCAGCAATGAATAAAGGGGAATGGAATGGCTGATCGGAAGAGGATGAATGGGTGGAAGAGGATGGATGGGTGGAAGAATGGAAGAGGATGAATGGGTGGAAGAATGGAAGAGGATGAATGGGTGGAAGAATGGAAGAGGATGAATGGGTGGAAGAATGGAAGAGGATGAATGGGTGGAAGAATGGAAGAGGATGAATGGGTGGAAGAATGGAAGAGGATGAATGGGTGGAAGAATGGAAGAGGATGAATGGGTGGAAGAGGATGAATGGCTGGAAGAATGGAAGAGGATGAATGGCTGGAAGAATGGAAGAGGATGAATGGGTGGAAGAGGATGAATGGAAGAGGAAGAGGATGAATGGGTGGAAGAATGGAAGAGGATGAATGGGAGTGGAGGGTGGGGGGGTGGGGAGGGGGGGGGGGGGGGAATATTGCGTCTTCCCAACCCCGCACATTGCCCCCCACACAATCTTTCACTTCTCCACACCATTAAATTCGGCGCCTTGTCGCCAGCGGAGACAAAAACAATTTTGGTCACCGGCGGCAGAGGATGGGAAGGAAAAGTTGGAATTGGAGGATTTGGTTTTTTTGAATGTTTGGGGGGGGGGGATCGCCGGGGGGGGGGGTGGGGGAATCGCCGGGGGGGGGCTTGGGGGATCGCCTTCGCTAAACGAATAAACGTAAATACGGACGACGCACTCAATCGGTGGCCGACAACAACAAAACAACAACACTCAAAGGGAATCCGTGCAATTGCTGCACAACCACCAGACCCTTGAGGGGAAAAAACTTCGCAATTGACGGACGAACAATTGGATTTATTTGGTTGAAGGCCAAAAAGTCGTCCAGCATTTTGCAAAAATGAATGAATGAGCAGTCGCCGGGGGGGGGGGAGTAGCCAGGCAGAAAATTATGCGGGTTGGAAGGAAGAAGCATCCAGGGAAACGGAAGGGGCGGGGGCGGGGAGGTGGGCATTGGACGCCGGCGGGACGGACGGACAAAATAAAGCCAAAAGACCTTCTCCCCGCACACTTTTAGTTTCGAAAATGTGAAATCAAAATGCTCATCAATTAACCTCTGATATGCCCGGACTCCGAAGTTTAAACGATTACGGAAACTCAAAATAACAAACCGGAACCCAATTAATTGGTACCATTTTTGGATGCTAAAAATTTGTTGGCGTTGATTCGTCCGTCGCCAACACAGAAAAGTGCGAATGGATTGTATATGTAGAAGAACAAACACAGCCAACAGCAACAGCAGCAGAAGGTGGGGAGGCGGGGGGCGGGGGGGGAGTCATCGGTCAGCATTTTGGCACAAACCTTCTGACTGACTAACTGCTGTTAGTGACGGGGGGGGGGGAGGCCCTTGGGGGGGGGACCCTTGGGGGGGGGGGCGAGTGACCTGTGTGATGATCGACAAAGTCTGCTGTTTGTTATCTTCGTACTACATATATATTCATTCATTTTGTTGATGGGAAGGGGCAAATATTTGCACTGAGAATTATGACCGAATGTGAGGGGGGGAGGGCCAAATCGGTCGGTGTGAGGAAGTGGAGGAGGGGGGGGGGGAGTGAAGAGATGCAGCAGAGGACGGGAAGGATGGACGCTGTGGATCTCCGGCCGGACGCCGGGGGGGGCGGGGAGTGATGGCATCAGCGGACGAAGGGACACCAAAGCAGTAAAAATTGATTGGCCCATCCCCTCCCCTCCCCTTCTCGATTGATTGGCCGGCCATTCACTTTTCGGCCGAATTGCTAATGTAAAAAAAGTGCAATAATCACCAATTGGGTGAAGAGTGGCTAAATTAATGAGGGTGAAAGGGCCTTCGTTCGACCAGAAGCCATCGCAAACACCCAAAAAGATGGCAAAAGGTCCCTTTTTTGCAGTATGTTTATCTCCAACACTATTCTTTGTACTTACCGCTCTTCGCCCTCCGCGGAAATCGGGACCAATTTTGCGTTAAACCTTGGAAGTGTCACAAAACCCCTGTCCCGGGTGCAAATCAGGGTTGTTCGGGATCGAGAAAAACCTCGAGTCGGGTTTCGGGTTGAGAAAAAGACCGGGTTTCGGCTCTCGGGTAACCCGGAGCCAACCCTGGTGCAAATACAGCCACAGTGCCCCGAGGGGAAAGCCGAAAATCGCCAGTTCGACAATGCTCAAAGCAGCTACTCAAAATGTCATCGAGTCGTTGTGCACCCGCCCGCTGTTTTGTGAATTGCGTTTAGCGCCAATGCTTGTAGCATCTTCTAATCTTCAACCTCGATTTGATTTGATTGGGTATGAGACGAGTTACGACGAAGGGGACAAAAAGTGTTGCCCTTAAGGGGACAGTGTCTAACACCACTGTCTGTCGTATCTCTGGGAGTCGTCCGTTTTTGGGATTTAAATGATTGTCGATATGTTTTGCACAAATAAAATAATTCGTATTTTTCTTCACCGCAACCCGCCGGCGTATGTTTTGGATTTTTTCGAATTTTCCCTGCGGCTCCTATCAGCAGATCGCCGCTGCCGTCCAATTCCTGCTTAATACTTTTTTCTTCAATAAGCAGAACTAGAAAATTTTGAGTGTACGTGCTTTTGACAGTTACATATGTACTTGAAAACCGCGATATTTGTACTTGAACCCAATCCTTTTCCGATACAAGCCCTGCAATAACTCATTTACATTTATCTATTAAGCTTGATGATATGCCCTCAAACGCGAAACTGAAACCGGGAAACCTAAAGGATCCTGAAGTCGCGGAATTATTTTCGTTGAAGGATCCCGAGCAGCGTTACGAGGACCTTCGTGAAATAGGCCATGGCGCATTCGGAGCAGTGTTTTATGTTTGTTCGAATCTGAAATATAAAACCTAAAAGATTTATTTTTGAATTAGGCACTTGACAAAGATACGCACGAAACGGTGGCGATAAAGGTAGGGAAGTCTGGAGATGCACATTTTGAGGGTGAATTGGTTCAGAAGATGAATTTCTCCGGGAAACAATCCCTGGACAAATGGAATGACATCATCAGAGAGGTGCGCTTCCTGAAGTCCATCCGTCACCCAAACATTGTCTGCTACAAAGCCTCCTTTCTGAAGGAGCAGTCTTGCTGGTCTCTTTCTCTTTCTGCTTTTCCCTTTACTTTCTTTAAATTAGAATGCCATTAAATTCAGGTTGGTGATGGAGTATTGCGTTGGGTCGACTGCCGACATTCTGAAGGTGTTGGAGAATTGTGCCGTTTTGGGAATCCTAAAACGAGCCTTTAAAGGTGTACAAAAAGCCTTTTTTGGAAGTGGAAATAGCGGCGATTTGTCTGCAGACTTTGTACGGTGTTGCACATTTACATGGCCTGAAAAGGATACACCGGGACATAAAGGTATTTGCCACAAAGTCCATCCTCGCATTCGTGGGCTTAGCCAATCGGTGGGGCAACTTAGAAAAAGAAAATTTGCCTCGGGCTGAATCTTTTTCCATTTTCAAAATTCAACAAATTTTTGAGATTCCCTATCAGCTTTTTTGACATTGTTTGACCTCGGAAGATGATTAAAATGGCCTAAAAGGAGAGATTTTTTGGCAGAGTCGAATTGAAACTAATTTAGGCTGGCAATATTTTACTTACGGAGTCGGGTGTTGTCAAATTGGCCGATCTGGGAAGCGCCTCTCTCAGCTCCCCAGCACAAACATTTGTTGGGAGCCCATATTGGTAGGTGAAAATTTAGATTTAAATGTGATTTTAATTGATTAGTCTTAAAACGAGGTTTAGGATGGCACCGGAAGTTATATTAGCGCAAGACTCCGGCATTTACGATGAACGTGCCGACATTTGGTCGTTTGGTATCACTTGCATTGAACTTGGTTTGTATTGAACGGTATTATAAAATTGTTGAATTTTTTTCTTTGTTTTTTCAGCTGAAATGAGACCGCCTCTCTTGGACATGAATGTCAGTTGTTTAACCGCCGTGCTTTAAAAACGAGTTTTCTTATTGTTAGGCTTATTCGGCCATGTATCACATTGCTCAAAATGATCCTCCGACTTTGCAATTCAATTCGGCGGAGGAGGCCGTTTGGTCGGAGTCATTTCGTTCTTTTGTCGATCAGTGCCTTAGGAAAGACCCGGCCCAGAGGCTTTCGACGAGTGCATGTTTGAAGGTATTCAATGGCTTTAATAATAAATCAAAATTAAGTTTAATTCGAAATTTGACAAAATAGGACACAATCCCATTTGATTATTTTTAGCATCCTTTTGTTGTTGGGGAACGGCCTCAGAATGTGATTTTTGACCTGATCAACCGGATGAAGGAGGCTGTCAAGGAGCAGGACCAGTCGCAGTACGGGAAGTTGCGCAAGTTGGTCTGTTTGGAGGAGTCCAACGACAACGAGCGGCTTTCGGAAACTCGCAGTGTTGAGGCCAATGTGGAGGTTCCTTTTTGCAACTTTCTTCACTTTACCGTTGGCTAACGGGCTTTTTAAACGCAAAAGGATGCCATCAATGGAGACGAATGCCACAAACAATCGGTTGAAAGCGAAATCAATGGCGAGGCGTTGTCTCGAAACAAAACGATTATCAGTTTAAGCGGCAACGACTCTCTGACGTCGTCCAACAACGAGACAGGCCAAGAGAATGGGCACCATTGCCCCTCATTTTCTATTGTTTTGGATCAGCAGCAAGTTAAGGTGAGGCACAGCCCGGCTTGCTCTAATGGACGGACTAAAAATCTTTTTTTTATTTTCAGGACGAAATCAACACGCTCCGTCGTTCGAAATTTTCCACCCTAAGAACGACGAAAATCATCGCAAAAGAAGTGCAGGATTACCAAGCTGAAAACAATTTGTACGAACAAATGTGCGGGTATAAGCGCTTACGCCAACAGCACCACAAGGAGCTGAGACAGGTCAGTTGGCCAAATGGTTGGAAAGGATTTTAAGTTAGAAGAAAAAGTTATCTCACCGAAAATGCTGACGTCCCCAGCCCAAGTTCTGGTTCTCCCGAATAATACTGACTGACCACTTATTTACATTTGTTCTAACCGGGCACACAACAGAAAACACTCAGTGATCATTTTTCAGCTCGAAGATCGTTGCACGTTTGAAGCGGAAGCTTGCAGGTTGAAGTTGGACCGTGAATACGAACAAATCTACCAGAATTGTCAGAGGGAGATGTCCAAGGTGAAAAGTCAACTTCAAATTGAGTTGGAGCGCAAACTCCGGGAAAACGACGACGAATTGAGGAAGAGTCGGAAAAGCAAACAGTCGCATTTAAAAAACGACCTCAAAAGTTACGTCGCATGCCAAAAGAAGGAATACAAATTCAACAAAGAGCGCTGTAAAACGGTGACTTTCCAAAAATCGCATTAAATTATATTTGACGGTTTTAGGACCTAAAGGAAAAGGGACTTTCCCGAGTGAACTATGAAGCCGCTCTCAAAACAGTGAAGACAAAACTGTCCGAAATAAAGGAGCGGACGGAGCATAAATACATGGCCGAACAGAATTTGATGCTCGAAAAAGACCTAAAGGAATTGCAAAGACAGCAGCTGATGCGTCATCACTCACTTGAAAATCAGCTAACCAACAATGTTTGTTTTTATCTGAAAAAAAAAATTTGAATTTCACTTTGGCATTTTAAAGGAATTGAACATTCGGGCGAGACAAATTGAGACACTGCACGCCCTTTGGATCAAGCACCATGAATTGACGAGAGATCAGGAATTGAGCCATTTCCATGCCATTGAGCAACTGAAGCAACGGCACTTGGAGGTGCAGCACGAGCTGGAGCTGAACAGCCAAACGGACTTCAACAAAAGAGCACTGGAGCAGAAGACGAAGGAGCACGCGCTCCAATCCAAACAGCAGCCACGAGAACTGAAGGTGAATTTGGAGTGGATGTTATTTAACATAAAAAACCCCTTTTAAGGCCAAAGAAGCGATCATCAGAAAGCAATTTCGACAAGCGGTCAAAATTCAGACCCGGCAGTTCAAAGCTTACCAGGCGCAGATGCTCCAAATGGCACCCAGGGAGGAGCATAAAGAGCTGTTGAACCGGTTGAAGGAGGAACAGAACAGAAAGATTGCGTCACTTGCGGACCAATACGAGTCGACCATTGAGACAATGGTCACGGAGCAGACGGTGAGAAAAAACTGAAGCAAGCACATGGACTCGTAGACCATGTCGTGCTGATTTAGATCAAATTGGACTCGCAGCAAGAGGAGGACTTGCGACAGCTCACTGAGAAACTGAACAGAGAGTTAAGCATGCTCACAGAGTATCAGGACAAACAGAAGGCGGACCTAAACGCACAAGTTGAGCGGGAGCGTGTACAACTCCAAGACCGTATCAATCTCCGGTTGGCTGTGCTGAAACAGAAAGTGGGTCATCATCATACAGTCTTATAAAAAGCGTCAAGTTTAAATGACGATGTTGCAGATGAACGACGAGAAGGTCCAGTTTGAGCGGACCAGAGAGCGTCAATTGTCGCAATTGCATGCAAGACAGTCGCATGCGTTGGAGCCAGTCGTTTCTGAGCACCAGCAGCGGAGGACTTCCGTTGAGCGAGAAGGGCCCGTTGAGCAGTCGAGCAGTTCTCAGTTTTCTACGCCGCGCCAAAGTGTCAGCAGTAGCAGCGCTCAAACTGTGGAACAGTCAAATCACAGCGACACGAACTTGGACCGGAACGGTTCACTGAAG
Organism: Globodera pallida; assembly: GCA_020449905.1. NCBI lineage: Eukaryota > Metazoa > Nematoda > Chromadorea > Rhabditida > Heteroderidae > Globodera > Globodera pallida. The sequence continues at coordinate 5,704,716 of JAIXHY010000009.1, read as the reverse complement.
CTGCACAATGCGAAACGGAACTCTTCCACTAATTTATGAGTGACGCTGTCTTCCTCAATGCTTCATGTCTTCGTTTACTTATCCTTCCATGAATTTTTGTGTGTATATATGCCAGTCATTTTGCTTCTACATTTACACTTATTCAATTCGAACTTCACGGGTACCGGCTCAGTCTCTTTTAACCGGACTTCTTTCTCTATTTTATTGTCAATTATTTACTTCTTTTTTTTTGTAGGAAAAACCCAAAACGTTTTTTGCTACGTATATTTTCTTCAATTGCTCATTATTATTACACAATAAATTTGGAATTAGGTCCACCAACTCAGTTCAAATTAATGAATTTGATTACCCATTCACCACACTACACATTGCAATCACACCTTTTTTTTTATTGTTTATAAATTCATTTTTAAAAATTGAGTTAATGTGTGGGCCGGAATATGTTTACATCAATACTATTTGTATAAGATGATATTGCGACTTAAAATCACTGATTCCAGTCATTTTTCGGATGTCTCTTCGCTTCTTCGGTGTCCACGATTGTGCCAGCGAGGGAAAGTTTTTGTGGGAGATTCTCACCCAGTTGAGAGGGCTGGGCGTTGGCAGGTACGTGACCAAAACTGAATGGACGCGCAGATGGCCGGACCAGCCATCATACCTGCGGATTGTCAAGGTGGGTGGTCTACAGGGCGAGTGTTTGTATTGGTTTGAGTGCAAGCAGTTCAGGCGCGTCCTGAGATGGACCGGTGGCTGCAAGAGGGATGTCTTTGGGTTTGTTGTTTGGTTGGCGACCGTCGTGGTTGGATTTTTCTGAATTTCAGGCTGACTGGACCTTTCGAGGCAGACATTTGGGCTTATTCGAATTCGACTCGGACCTGAACAGATCGGATTGGATTCTGATTCATAAGCACGAAGAAAAGAAATTTACGGAGGATAAACAGCGAATGACATCTCTAAACATCCCAAGCAGTTTCCCCATTCCCCCGTTGCAGGTTCAGTCTCCACCGCGTTCCTTCCAATACTTAACTCCCAATTTAGCAACTTCTGTCAAAGAAATGGGCCGAAAAGTACGGCTCCGATGAGTTCCTCGGCAAGAAGCGAGCCCCTTTGGACGTTTGTTTCGACCCGAATTTTGAAATATATCGCAAATTCATCAAACGGACGGAGCCGACAAAAATGTCCGATTCAATTTACGACGAAATTGAGCCCGGCGTTTTCTTGGATTTGTACGGGCAGATGTTGCCCACAAAAATCGACTCCTGGTCACCAGAACCTCAATTGACCTATTACCGTTTTGCTCGACAAACGTTTGAACAATTTGATGAATCTGTCTGACAGAACTTTGAGCTGGATCGATCTGTTATTTGAATTCTCCATCATTTTTCATTTATTCTTAAAATATGAAATACGTACATAAAGAGATCAAAACATAAATGTCTTTTTTTTCCTTAAGAATATCCCATTTCCGTTTTTCCCACAACGCTGATGTGTGAGTCCTCGACCTGCCCATGGCCTAGTGGTCTTACTTGCTCATCATTTAGAAAAAAATTTCGGGGGGGGGGGGGGAATGCAAAAAAAATTGGTTAGTGTGTGCCTTTTTTGGCAATCTTTGGGAATTGCGGTCCAGAACTATAAATTTTTAAATGTACATTTTCCAGAGTGGAAAAATGCGAAGAACACGAATACCAACCAGCTCGCATTTTGCGAATGTCGAACCCGAATTCGAACAAGAACTTTCAGACACGAAAAATAATTAATTTATGCGTTAACCCAAAAAGTTTAAAATCTTCATAAAATATCCTCTTTCTTTTTCTTTAGTTTGATTGACGTAATACTACCGCACTCAATCAAGTCTAGTGAGTCTTCTCATCGAATAGTAGCACAGTTGGGAAGGAAGAGAGCGTAGAGAAGCAAGATTTTCGTTACATGCCCCCGCCCCCCCCCCCCCCCTCTCACAATCGACCCCTTTCCTTCTCTCCGTCAATCATCATCAGTCGCCAATATCCAATTTACCTATGCATTTAATCGCAATTCGTTCACTCAAAATTCACCCAAATCTGAAGAAAGGATGATGATGATGTTTGACTAACCAATGGATCATTCTGTTTTTGTTGTAAAAACTTACATTTCTCGGGCTTACCTTTTCTAGTTTTCCCGCCCATCGGCACCAAGGCTGTCCGCAGCCTGTCCCATTCCCATATGTACGTTCGCTATTTATATTTTTTATATTTTGCTGATTGGACAGACGGGTGAATTTATTTTTAGCCAATTTCATTGCTAACAATGGCAGAGGAACCGGTCAAGCTTATCCTTGTCACTGGCGGAGTGATGAGCGGCATTGGGAAAGGCATTGTTTCCTCAAGTCTTGGCGTGGTTTTGAAGGCGTACGGGTACCGTGTAACTGCGATCAAAATTGATCCGTATCTCAACTTTGATGCTGGCACACTTTCCCCCTTTGAACATGGTGAGTCAGTCGAATGTTGTCTCACCATTCTCTGATTACATATTTTGCAGGTGAAGTATTTGTGTTGGACGATGGTGGCGAAGTTGACTTGGATCTCGGCAATTACGAGCGTTTTCTTGGCATTCGACTGACGCGGGATAACAACATCACTACGGGCAAAATAAACCACCAGATCTATGAGCGCGAGAAGGAAGGCAAATATTCGGGAAAGGTTCGTTTTTTTCTGTTTGTTAAACCATTTTAATTTTTGCCGTTTAGACGGTTGGAATTGTGCCGCATTTAACCGACTCAATCATTGAATGGGTGGAGCGAGTTTCAATGGTTTCTGTCGATGGGACTGGAAAGGCACCGCACGTTTGCATTGTTGAGGTTGGTTATAACCCAAAACGCTTTTTTGATTCTATTAAAATGTTCATTTGCAGCTCGGTGGCACTATTGGCGACATTGAAGGAATGCCATACACAAAAGTGAAGCGCTTTTGCTATTCTTTGCTTTTCGTCGAATGCTTTTCCCTTTAGGCTTTCAGTGCTGCCTTTCAACGGAAAAGCTACCGAAATCGTTTTCTTACAGTGCATGTTACGAAACTTTTGCACGAAGTAAGCCGAATGTTCTGTCGTTTTTTTTTTGCATTATTTTGTTTAGGAAGGGGAGATCAAAACCAAACCGGCTCAGAATGGCATTCGCAGTCTCCGCGAGACGGGACTCATTCCCGACGTTCTGATGTGTCGCTCGCAGAAACCAATTACCGCGGCACTTCGTGCCAAAATCGCCGCTTTTGCCCAACTCGAACCAACAGAAATCTTCGATGTTTACGACTGTCCTAGCGTTTACAACGTGCCATTGCTTCTGCACGAACAGAATGTGTTCGAATTGTTGAGAACTCAGCTCCAATTGCCGGTCTTGCAACAAAATGATCAGACTTTGGACTTTTTCTCCAAATGGGGCGCGATCAGCGAATTGTAAGTGTAAATTTTAATGGAGTTTTTTTGTTTGTTGCCAAATCGCGATTTATTGGTTGGACACGTTAAGTTTTGAAAAGTCTCAAGAGGAGGTGCGAATTGCGCTCGTCGCCAAATATGTGAAGGCCGACAGCGGGAAGGTATTCACCGACGCGTACGCGTCTGTCGTCAAGGCGCTTCAGCACGCCGCCGTTTGTGCGTCCCGAAAAGTCAATATTCGATTTATAAGTTCGGAACTCCTCGAAATGGTCGAAAATGGGGGCAATTCGACGTCGGAATATGAGCGCGCATGGGAAGAGTTGCGCAAATGCCAGTAAGTTTTTGAATTGGGCCGCCAATGTAAAAGAATTGCATTTAGTGGAATTTTGGTCCCCGGAGGTTTTGGCAACCGCGGCACGGAAGGAAAGATTGAGGCTTGTAAATATGCGCGGGAAAACAACATTCCATTTTTGGGTAATTTTTTGAAACAAAAAAAGAAAAATGGAATCGAAAATTCTTAGGCATTTGTTTGGGACTTCAATGCGCCGCAATTGAATTTGCGCGCAATGTTTGCGGAATTGATGGGGCGAATTCAACGGAATTTGCCAAGAATTTGTCAGATAAGCAACAGGTGAATTAACTTTTTAAGTAACTTTTCTGATGACCCAAATTCGTTAGGTTGTGATTGACATGCCGGAACATGCGAGTGAGAAGCACGGAATGGGGGCCACAATGCGTTTGGGCAAGCGGGAGACCGTTTTTCTGACGGAAGACTCACTCATTAGTAACTTTTATTCTAAAGAAATTATAAACCGTAGCCTTGGGGTGGAGAGACAGACTCTCGACCTGTGGACCCTGACCGTGTTCAGCCTTAAATAAAGAGAGCGGTTAACACAAAGAATTTATAACATTCTCGAACTCCCACTTTTTGTGGCCCTTCTCAATGATATCAACTGGTTAATTTAAGGGAAGCTCTACTACAACCAAGAATCGGTGGATGAACGTCATCGGTAAGTTGATGCTTACAAATCAGCTTTACTTCTAATGATTTAACCAATTTTTAGGCATCGATACGAAGCATGTTCCAACTTTTTTTTTGTTGTTCATTGCTCTACTAATTGTCTTGCATAGATTAACCCGTCCATTGTGCCCGAGCTGACCAAAAAGGGACTTCGTTTTGTTGGTTAGTCAGTCAATTTTAATTTGTATCGCTAAAATACTTTTGAATTTAAGGGGTCGGAGTTGATGAAACGTCCGCTGCTGTTTTGAAAATTGTCGAGAAGAAATTGGCTGATCCGGTAATTGTTTTTGGCACATTGACCGGAATGTCTTTATATGATTTGTCTGTTAAGGGTGAGCTTGTTGAGAAGGTTGGACGGATTTGCGGCGGCTTCGGAGGCGATAAATCATCTGGCACTGCCATTCGCATGGAGATGGCGGAATTGTTGCGTGACAGTCAGTTTCAGCCCAAACTTTGCACGATTCAATCGTTTTTAAGCCCATCCATTCTTCATCGGAGTTCAGTACCATCCGGAGTATCTTTCGTCCGCAATGCAACCGAGTCCGCCTTTTCTCGGGTTGCTTTTAGCGGCAAGTGGTCAGTTGGAAAGCCATCTCGATAACAAGTTGGTGCCGAGCCCGACGGACAAGTTGAGCACAGCGTTGAAGAATTGGGAGGTTATAAACTCCGAGGAATCGGCATTTGACGAGTAATAAGGCAGGCAAAAACAAACAATCGTCATGAGGGGCCGTTAAGAACCTAATGCGAGCATCCACAGGATCTCACTTAATTGTTTTTTGTTGTAAAATTTAAACGTTTAATTTGATCAATTAACTGTTAATTGTTATTTTTGTTGTTAAAAATTGTAAATATGGCTGATAGCAAGCAACGTCGGTGCGTCCTTTTGGGTCAAATTTTTTCAAAACTTTTTTCTATTACAGTCAGAAATGCTTTTACAATATAGAAAATAAAAAGACATCAAGAATTAACGGGTTGTAAAGAAACGATTTGAGACCAAAATCAGGCAAGTGGCCAGGGTTGCCTGCCTCCCACCCTTCGAAATGAAATTTGAGAAAAAAAAATCTGGTAATACTCTAAGTTTGTACTCCCCCCTCTCTCATTTTGGGGAAATTTTCCAGACAAAAAGTTTGTTTCTGGGGCTTTTTGATGGCGTACAAACTTTTACAAAAAAAAACATTTTTTTTTTCAAAAAATCATAGATTTTTGTGATTATGTTCATTAGAAAACACAAGCCAAGCTCTCGGGCACATCAATTATTTGAGGAGGAACATTTAAGCCGCGGCCGCAATCAATTGTTTATGAAGAATTCAAGACCAATTTCCAGCGCAACAAAATGGACGACGACAACCTAAACATTTCTTTATTGGGGCTTGTGATGGCTGATAATTAAAACTCACAAAAATTAAACTGGGCATTAGGAGTGCATAATATCTAAAAAGAATTTTTTTTAATGTCTAAACGAGTTGAAAAATTTAAAAAAAAAATTGACTAGCAAATTGACCAAGGAAACAGAAACGCACGTGTCAGCGCCGTTCAGTAACTGGAGGGTCAGCTCGTCGACCCAATCGTCCGGAATCATTCATTACGTTCGACCTAAAAATATAAATGAATGTCATCAAAAAACGCGTAAAATGACTACCAAACCGGCGTGCCAATTGCCAATTTACAAAATATGTGTCAAAATCATGCGAAAAGCCACAAATGTGAAGCTGTATTTCTAAAGATAAATTATAATTCTTACTTTAATTCATATTATTGTACAGCATCGAGAAGGGATTAGAATTGAATGCAAAAAAAAAAAATTCATTTTTTTTTGAAATTTTGGTTGCATTAAAAAACTGACAATCAAAATTTGTGAAAAATATTTTTTAGTCTAAAAATTCTCTGAAAGTATGTTATTTGATGCGCTGATTAGGGCACATATGGCCGCCGTGTCGAGTGTGCGGTACTTTGGCTGCAATTTTCCGTGGCAGATAACATATTTTCAGACAATTTTTTTTAGAATAAAAAATATTTTCCATTTTTGGCCAAAAGGGTCCACCTAATATGAAAGCAATAAGAAACCAAAAATTATTCACACGGATAGTATCCAGAAACACGGAACCGGAAGAATGGAAAAGCATTCAGCATCGATCGGAGGGGGAATTGTGCATCAGTCCCCCCGACTTGGGATGTGAGAAAAGTGAGCAAAGCAAATGGTGGGATGGGAAAGTAACGGGAAGGGAGGCGGGTCTTCAACTTCCGGAAGCGGGGAAAACAGCAAGGCAATTAAACTATTTAGAAATGTACTGTACATTACAATACATAGCACTTGTTTTTTGATATCGGAAGTTGTTCAAAAAACCGTTTAAATTCTCAATTTTTGTTTTATATTCACAAATCTTCTTGACAATTAAAAAAAAATTTAGGGTCACCCCTATGGTTTTGCAAGAATTGAAGTGGTCCGATAAATTGAAGATCATATTTATGTTTGTCGACCCAAATTACTCCTATAAATCTTAAATGCTATTTGGTTTTTATCATCGCAAGTACCAAAATATGTAAATTTATTTTCTAAATATGTAGTGTAGCATAACCGGTGTGCGTAAAAGACAGAAAAAAATCAGCGAGCCAAACAAAAATTACTATAAATTGTGATTTTCGGTGCTTTAAGGGCAGTTTCAAGCATTTAGTGGGCGGGCGGACGGTAACGCCGCCGGGTAAAAAAGAACACCGATTTTGTTAAAAAGTTAAATTACTCGTTTGAGGAGAGCCAATTAGGCCGGGATTTCGGTGAGATCCGGCGGGATCCCGGTTTTGAAAAATAAAAATAGTCAGAAATGCTTTTAAATATAGAAAATAAATTAAAAAGATAAATCGAGAGTTAACAGGGTATAGTAGAGAAGCGATTTGAGACCAAAAATGATCACTCTGTGACAAGCAAATTGTGAAAGAAAGTTAGCACCCATAACAAAAAGAAAAGACATTCCACGATTCAATATGAATCGAGGCCATCAATTTTGGTTAAAATTTGGATTTAAGGTTTTCGTTGAAACTCAACCAAACAATGGTTGTTGGGACCAATTTTTCGTTTAATATTTGTATGAGATCCTCGTCCTCGTCGCTGCTTAAGCAAATTATGTCAAGGTCAGGCGGTGCTGTAACTGACGGCACACGCTTCTGTTGCGCCAGGACAGGTACCTGCTTGGGAGGCAGGCTGAAAATTTAATGTTCAAACACTCATTTGTCAGCATAAAACTTTAAGTGCTTCAAATTTTGTAGCCAACCCAGGCCATATTTTTACCATTTTCTTTTGTATATATATTTCAAAATTCGTCCACCATTACTACCTCAGCTGCGGTGTACGACGAGTTCTGCTTGCTGTTGTTGTTGATTGTCACGCATCTGCCGGCACCGGCAAGCACTGTCACCACCACGATGTCGTCGTTGTCGCCAGCGGCGTTGACATCGCTTGCGCCACCCTCGACCGCATCATCGGCTGCTTCGTCCAATGCGAATGACACCTCCGCTTTCGCCTGCGGCAAGCGCCACGTGCCGTCACGGAGCAGCTCCACCTCGTTCACGCCGGCGCCCACGTTGGACAACACTTGCTCGAAATAGCTAAAAGGAACAAATCATTTTTACTTCGTTGGTGGCGACCTACGCGTCAATGATCAGCTTGGAGTCGATGGCGCTCTTGTTGCACACCGGACACTTCCAAATGGGTCGCTTCTCGCACATCATCAGGTAGCTGTTCAGGTCGAAACTCTGCAAATGTGTACATTCGGCAGCCCGAGAGGGAATTTTGATGCGAGTGTGCATCAGCTGAAAATTGTCGATTTAACTTTTTACAATTGTTGCTGAACTTTAGATAATTAAAAACAATGTTGGTCCTCTTTAAAGTTCGCAAAGTTCAGAACTTTTCGGTTTTTTACTTACTGGGTCAATCAGAGAGAACTTCAACGCATCCATTTGCACGTCGTCCTCGTCATTGGCGTTGAATTGCCGGATGATCGTTTGTTTGGTCTCCTCAAGCGGATGACGCGCGTTCGGATTGGCCAAAATTCGCTCCAACAGAATGTCCGAGTGCTGTAAATTGAAACATTCTAATTTGAAGAAAAAGGAGCCAGCGGCACATCCGGTCCGAAGGTCAAATGTCTATAACTTTCTTCGACCTAAACCGATTATGTCGAACATATACCAAATGAAAGCTTGCGATGAGTTAGCCTTATCATTAAGCTAAAGCTTTGCGATTAAACAATGATTAAAAAAGTTATGACCAAAAAAGTAAAAACTCATAAAATGGCCCTCTTTGGAGGTTTTCTGGTCATCTTTTATTTGGTATAATGTTCGACAAGTTAGGTTTCGACTTTCGGGAAACAATTCGACCGTCGGACCGGTAGCCGTCAGCGGACTTGATTGTCAGCAGCCGCTGCAGCCATCATGGGATGTTGGTGATGCGGAACAGTTCCAAGCGTTCTATTGATAAAATTGACTTCAGCACATGGTAAAACATAAGAACCGAGTTTTACGCTTTTTTATTTTTTGGGGTCAACAAACAAAGTTTGGAGTTCTATAATTCGGTATTTTTCGGCTTTGGGCCCAACAATCCCGTTAAAAGATCAACAAAAAAAACGCGCGGAATTCAATTATGTATGTGAACAAATTTTTTGAGTTTGTTCAAGTCCGTCACTAGTTTTAATTGAATTTGATTAAAAATTCTAAAAAAATAGCTTTTTGATCAGATTGACCAATTTTATGTTGTTAATGTTTAATACGCATTATGTCTTTTCATGCACTTTTGTTGCATTTTTGAAATCGGGAACTGTATTCTTTCATTTTATCGCTTACAAATTAGAATTAGAAATTTGTTTTAAAAAATTCTGGCAAAAATTGAAATCACTCTGTCTGCCGCGTCGTTAGAGTTTGTCTGTTAATTTGTTTAAATGCTTTTGGCATATGATTTCACAAATGAATTACAATATTTCGGCTTTTTTTCTTCTTTTTTTTCCGTCACTTTGCTTTACTGTTCGTCCTCTTTTATGCTTGAAAACCCCAATTTTTAGGTCCGAAAGGATCGTTAAGCGACTAAATTTTCGACTAAAACATGTTTTCGTGCATAATTTTACTATTTAAGATATATAAGCTAAATAAATAATATTTCGCACAAATGTCTTTTGAGCAGTCGAGGCTTTTACTGCAGAAACAGTTGAATGATCTGACCAGAAATCCAGTCGACGGGTTTAGTGCCGGGCTCGTCGATGAAAGTAATGTAAGTTGGGCGTTTGAAAGGCTTTTGTCTTCGGAACCGAATTTCACAAATTTAGCTCTACAAATGGCAAGTATTCATCATGGGTCCACCGAACTCGCCTTAGTCGCATTTTAATTTTCTTTTTTTGTTTTTTGTTGAAATTGAATCGATTGTTTCAGCGAAGGAGGGAACTTCAGGGCCGAGCTCTGTTTTCCCAAGGATTATCCGCTGAGGCCGCCATCGATGCGATTTCTCTCGAGAATAGTCCACCCAAACAGTTAATTTTGGCTTGTTTCCTATTTAAAGAATTACAAAATTTAGTCGACCGTGACGGAAACGTGTGCATTTCGATTCTCCATGGTATATTTAGTAACCGATATTCATAGGAAATTTGATTTATTTTTGGAGAATTTGGCGTTTTAATCGGGAAGGTTAGGTTTTTAAGGGTCCTTCTAATCCTAAAATCTTATTCGAAAAGGAATTCTTTGTGAATCTGTGTATAAAAGTGATTCAAAAAGTTTCTTATCCTCGGATTTTTAACCCAGAGCCTGGCGATGACCGATTTGGCTACGAGAAAGCATCCGAACGTTGGCTGCCTGTCCATACCGGTGCTTTCTTTTCTTTTCGAGCTGTGAAATGTGGCTGTTTTCAGTTGAGACGATATTGATATCGGTCATCTCAATGCTTTCCGACCCGAACTTCGACAGTCCGGCCGATGTCGACGCGGCCGTAAGACAAAAAGAGAGTTGTTCATTTGGTGGCTAAACTTGAACATTTTAAGAAATTGTTCCGCGAGAATCCGTTGGAATACAGGCGCCAGGTTTTCTGTTTTTTTTAAATTGGTTGCTGTACTTTGGTCTTTAATTCTGGGTTGTTAGTACGGAACAGATTTAGGGGTTTTAAACAATTTTGGAAAATTTCCTCGGTGGGGAGGCCGTGATAAATGGAAAATTATCTTCGCCGGGTTTCCAAACATTTCATGAACTTTCCCCCCCCCCCCCCCAACCTCTTCAAAACACCCCCCAGGGGCAGGGCTTGCTTTGCCCGGCCAATTTTTCTGCAATTATTTTTTTCCGGAACGAATTTGTTTTCAGGTCGCTCGCTGTGTCCGGGAAACGGAGGAGCAATAAGTAACGGTGGCGGGAGCCGATTCTGATGAGGACACTGACCCTTTTGACTTCCGTTTGTTCATCTCTTAATTCGCCTTTGGTCTTTGTTTTCATTACCTTCTTTGCTCTGATTTTATGTCGCTCATTGTCAGTTATTAAATGTTTTGAAATGTTCTTCAAACAAAAATATGGAACCCGCACACTTTTCTTTTGACATTGACCGTCTTCGTTCAAATTCTTTCTGCTCGTTTGGCCATGTGGAAGTCGAACGGATCAATTTGTGGTGGTTTTGATCATTTGTTCTGTTCTCCCATCGTAACGATTTGCGATGTTTCAACTTTTGCTTAGGCTGGTGATGGCGACGGATCCCTCCGGGGGGGGGGGAAGTCATTGCCCGAGGGTATGGCGAACGGCAGCAGCTGTGGGGGTTTTGTGTGTGTGGAGGGCGGTGGCAATTGCTCCCTTTCCCCGTCCCACCAACAGCGATTCCATTTGCTCCCTCCGATTGTTTATTCTTGCGGCCTCTTGTCCCGTCATTCCCCCTCCCCCCCCCCCGGCGTTTTTTGTCCGAAATGCGTGCCAATCATGATTCGGTTGGATTCTCTGTGTTTTGCCCCCCCCCCCTCAATTTGCGGCGATTGACTCTCTCAAAGATTGAATTTGTCGATTATTAATAATCTAATCGGTGTGCAAACAATGGCCGAGCTCATCACCAAATTGTGCACCACAAAATTGGCCATTCTGAAGTGGCTTCAGATGGTGCGTCTTTCGACAAGGGAAACGAAAAAGCCCCCCCCCCCCCCCCAAAACATTTACATTTATTCCATCGCCCCGGGCAAAATGTTTTCCTTTCCCCCACAAAAGTTTGGTCCTGGGCTTTCACACTTGACTGACCCTTTCATTCTCTCCCAAATGCACAGCTTTGTGCCGTCATCTCCGTTCTTTTTCTGATTGACGGCCGACGGCAGTGGTGGCCTTACACTTTGGTCAGTCAGTCAAGCAAATTGGGCGATAATCAAGTCAATTGGCGAGAAAGAACGTCACAAATCTTTGGCCAGCGGGTCTATGAACTTTTGCATTTAAACGTTTCTCGCTAAGTGCTTTTAAGGCTTCCACTAAATGCCCTCACTTTGTGGGTCTCGGGCTCCTTGAGGGTTAAGCTTCCGAGACTCTCGGCGTCCCCAGTTGAGTCAATCTCCCTCCCTTTCCGAGCAGATCTTCGTCGTAGCGATTGTGCTTGGAATCCTCTCGCTGATCACTCTGTTCGCCAACTTTTTCCTGCAGTCTCAAAACGGCTTCGTCCCTTTGCCCCTCCTCGTCCGTCCGCCCCCATCTCTCCAAAATGCTTCTTCAAACAATCCCTTCAGGAGATCGGCTTCAATGCTTTTGCCACCGCTCTCTGTCTGGGCTTTGCCGTCTGTCTCAGCGTGGACTTTGCCAAAATGGTCGGCGGCGACTTTAGCCATCACCGGTATTTGGTAGGTGTTGGAGGAGGACAAGGAGGAGGGAGGGAGGGGGGGGGGGGGGTGCTTATTTAAATTCGTTGTGCGCAACAATTCATTTATTCAGCCACCAGCAAACATCGGAAAGGACGGATGGCGCAATCGGATTTTGGTCGTGGCGGTAATAAAAATGCCGGGGGCGGGCGATTGGTGCCCCGTCAGTGTTTGAGACCTTTTGGCGGCATTCTCTTCAAATTATTTGAATTTTGGGTGTGGGCAGCCAATGTTTTTTGTGTGCGCCGTTCAGATAGTCCAGGCCGTGGCGTCCATTTGCTACGGACTTTCTGCGCACAGAGTGAAGAGGGGGAGGGCCAATTGACCGCCGACAAACGAAAGAAGGCACAAAAATGAACGAACGAATTGAAATGCCAACGGAAAGTGCCTTCCCTAACTTCGCATGCTTAGGGCTGCTTTCTTTAATTAAAGCTCAAAGCATTCTTTTTTTTTCTTCTAATTATGGCCGAAATACCCTGGTTTTATGATCATTTTTAGACTTTTGTGATTGTTTTGGAACTAAAATTCCAGCAGTCCCAATTTTAGTTCATAATCCCTGCTTTGCTCAAGTGAAACAAAAGTCCCGAAATGGCAAATTTTTGTTCATATATTTGTTTCTGCCAGCCCACAGCAAAGCATTGGAAATGTGAAACAAATGCTCCAAAGGTCGATTAAAATATTTTAATGAATAATAATTATAAAAACAAAATCATTTATAATCCTTTTTATTGTCCTTTCCCATTTGTGTTCCTTCCGTTCATCGGCTTCTTTGATGGCATTTGTCCCCAAATAATTCATTAATGGCCGCCTCGTCGTCCTTGCTCAAATTGAACCCTTCCGTCGCCGGTCCGCCGTTTGTTCCCTCCGAAACTTTCAAATTCTCTCTGAATTGCACGGATCAGAAGGGATTTGTTTGCCTTTCCTATCCCCCGGGGGGGGGGGAAATTCGGTCCCGCAAATCCCCGCTTTGGGGGGTTTGGGCTCATTACCTGTAATAAGTGTTCATCACGGAATGCCTGTAGGCGGAATGTCTGAGGCCGAGGGCGTGCCCAATCTCGTGCAGTGCCACATACCGCAAGTCCAACGACAACGGAGACGGCCCGCCCCTCCGGGGGGGCTGCCGATGTCCGCCCCCTCCGGCGTTTCCCCCTTTCCTATGGCCGATGTTCCATCGCTCACTCGCGTCAAAATGGACAATGCCAAGCGGAGGATAGGCCGAATGGGCCACCAACCCGCCGCTCCCGTCAAAACTCTCGCCGTCGCCGTGGACAAATTCAGCAAAGAAAATGTCAATGTTGGCCACCCGGTGGGAATTCAGCGGGGACTCGCGCGATTTGGGCGACACATCGATCAGATGGAGCAGATGTTTGCCCGCTATTTCCCACTTGCTGATCGCTTCTCCGATCACTTTCCTTTGGCCGTCAAAAATGAGATTGATCAATCGGGCCGAGTCCAAACTTTGCTTGTTTAAACCGCTCCTCCGATGGGAGCAACAGAAAAGGGTCCCGGAAGGACCAGGTCAGCTGTAAATCAAATAATTCCTTACAGAATTCTTTACATAAAAATTAAAATGCGCCTGGCAATGGTCCCATTGGTGCCGATGCAAAACTGAAAGATGGCGCCGAAAGGGAAAGATTAAACAACAAAACAAAACGAAATGACCGACCAAAGCGTTTGGCAATTCGACTTTTGCTTTTGAGCCGATTGGCATTTGCCGAACAAAGCGACGAATGAACGAATAAAATTAGAAGAATTAAATGGAAAGTGAGCAGAAAATTGATGGACATTTTGTGGGGTGACAGAATGTTCAGTAAGGGCAACAAAAGTGAAAATAATTTTGCGGGTGAAAGGGGGTAAATTGGGGGGAAGGGGAAGAGATTAATGCAAAGATTAAAGAAGAACGGCAGAAGGGGGGGGGGCGGGAGTGATCTGATCAAAGACGGGAATTGGGGGGGGGGCGGAAGCGTTGTGAATTGGGAAGAAGCAGAACCGGATAAAGTGAATGGATGTCGGGGTCAGTCAGTGCCCGTGATTTCCTCCCCCCCCCCCCCCCCCCCCCCCCTATTTTGTTTTTTTGCCCTTGGGGGTCATCTTTTCACACTTCGTTCACCAATTTTATTCTTTCATAACGGCATTCATTCTCAAAAAAATTCAAAACCATTAAACCTAATGCGCATTTTGTTTTATCAATTATTTATCGCTTTTCCCACACAATTTGAATTCATTTTACTCGCACCTCCCCGCACGCCCCCAATTCTGCACATTTTGCATAAGCAATTTGTTTTAGGCTGCTTGGCCCCCCCGCCTCATCCCAGTTTAGCCATTTTGTGCACCTGTCCCCTCCCCTCCCCCCCCCCCCCCCCCCCTCCCCCCCACGTCCCCCCCCATCCCCCCCCCCCCCCCCCCCCCGCTGATGTGCCCTCCAAAAGCTCGTGCCCAAACTCTTCCTTCCTCCTTTCAATTCTCGCTTCCTCCCGCCTCCATTTTCACTATTTTATTCCTTCCATTGTCACGGGTGAAGTGGCCAAGCAAAAAGAAAGTGAAAAGGTTGTTGCCAGTGTGCCCGCCGCCCGCCTCTCTGCCTTCCATTCCATTGCATCCAGCCAAGTTGTTTAATTCACTCTCGCGGCTTCCCCCCGGCGCTCGCCGAGAGGAGGCGAGGCGAGGAGGGAGCACGACATTTGCCATCGGCAAAGGGCGGGAGTTGGAATTGGCATCGGCACTTTGGGGGGCACAGCCACCCGGATAAATGAAAGAATGAATGCTCTCCCGTCGTTCTCATCACGTTTCATCTCTCGCCCGCCCCCTTCTGTCCCAATTCGTCCCATTCCATAATATTATTGATTTGGCCCTCCCCTCCCTATTCGGGGGGATGCATTGAAAAGTCGTGAATGCAAAATGGCCCCCCCCGCCCCCCGCGTCCGTCTGCTGTGCTGCTTGCTGTGCTCTGTCCTCGTGGTCGTTTGGGCGGGCCGGCGCCGGCCGGCTGGTTGTTGGATTAAGGACCGCCGCCGCCGCCTCTCCCCCCCCCCCGTGGATTTATTCCCACACCGACACGACGCCCGACGGACGGACCCCCCCGGGGGGGGGGGGGGGGGGGGGGGGAGGGGGGAGCAGCGAATTGGCCATCTCCCATCTGTCCGGGTCCGTAACTCGGCTTCCGTTGCCGTGCCGGCGCCGGTCACTCATCCAGCCCCCTCCCCCCCCCCCCCCTTTTGGCATTCCCTTTCAGGGTACATGTCAACTCGCCGACGCCGACTCGCCGATGGTCGACTCGCCGACGCCGACTCGCCGACATGTCAACTCGCCGACGTGTCAACTCGCCGATGGTTCGACTCGCCGACGGTCAACTCGCCGATAATAGTTCATTCATGTTTTTATCTATCAACTCAAACATTTTGAATTTAAAAAAGTTAGATTTGTAAAAAATCTCAATCTAGTTAGGTGGAAAAATATGTCGGAATTAAAAAATTAGTCAAACCAAAAAAAAAGAATTGTTTTCGAAATATTCTGGGGTTTGACATTCGCTAAACCCGAGCTCGGACTCGTGCCCTAAGCTTATATTTTGAAGAATTGGGGTCCCGACCGAAAAAATGTTAAAAATGTAGATGTTTATAATTTATTTCCCAAAATTTCTTTAAAAATGCATGTTTTCTAGGGTAAATATAAGCTTAGGGCACGAGTCCGAGCTCGGGTTTAGCGAATGTCAAACCCCAGAATATTTCGAAAACAATTCTTTTTTTTTGGTTTGACTAATTTTTTAATTCCGACATATTTTTCCACCTAACTAGATTGAGATTTTTTACAAATCTAACTTTTTTAAATTCAAAATGTTTGAGTTGATAGATAAAAACATGAATGAACTATTATCGGCGAGTTGACCGTCGGCGAGTCGAACCATCGGCGAGTTGACCGTCGGCGAGTTGACACGTCGGCGAGTTGACATGTCGGCGAGTTGACACGTCGGCGAGTTGACATGTCGGCGAGTCGGCGTCGGCGAGTCGACCATCGGCGAGTCGGCGTCGGCGAGTTGAACTGTTCCCTCCCTTTCACGCTATCTCCAAATCTTCTTCCCCTCGTATCGCTTTCACTTTCCTTTTGCTTCTTTTTATCCATTCGTATCTTTCCCGGCTTCATGTTCCTCTCCTCAATTATCCTAACGATGACCGTGACCACCTCAGCAACCACCGCCCCCTCCCCCCCTCCTCCCCCATTTTCGCTCAAATTTATTCATCCTTCCATTTACACACCTCCACTTCATTCTTCTCGTTCCTTTCCCTTTCTTCCTTGCATTCCCCCCCCCCCCCCCCCCTCATTCAATTGCCCCCCCCCCGTTTTATTCCCCCCCCCCACCCAAAATCCTTCCTTCCCATCCACGTCGTATGCATTCATTATGTGTATGATTCGTTCGTTCGTTCTTCATTCTTGCTCGCCCATCCCCGTAAGCCCGGCCAGCCCATCCTCCACCCACCCCACCCCCCACTCACTCACCTTCGTGCTGCTTCCATCCCAGCCAGCCCAGTCTAGGCCAGGCCAGGCTAGGCTAGGCCAATCGTGCGTATGCGGGGGATTGGATTGCGGTGGATGGATGGCGAGGGTTTGAGTTTGTGTCTATAGGGAAAGCGATGACGAAAGATGGGATAAATACAAATAATATGGCTCGATACGTACACATATTCTCATCGATCGGTGGAGCGTAAGCGAATGTAAAACGAATGCTTTTTATTTAAATTCAAAGCAAAGCGATGCCTTTTATTAATGTGCTTTGGTTAAATTTATTTGAAAAAGGTAAAAATGCCTTAAGAGGAAGGAGGGGGACGGCGGCACGACTTTCGATTTCGACCCGCCTTTCGTCCGGTTCAAACGAGTCGAACACAATTCCTCCCCTCCCCCAAATAAATACGAATTGGTTCAATTCGAAAGCCAATGGATTTCTGCAGATAATCCCAAATTTCAAAAGTGGAATTCGTTCGTTATTTGTTTGTTTGTTCTCTCTCGAAAGTATCAAATGTTTGGGCGTGCAGAAAAATTTTGTTGTTTTGGGAACAAAACGTTCTCATTGGGGACGGCTTAGTTTTAGCGCGCAGTTGGTTCTAATTTTAAATGTGCTAACACTAATTGTTGACCACTTTCGCCCTGAGGCGTTGGTAATTGTTTTGAATTATTTTTTCTTTTGGCGATCTGTTAATAATTAATTTACTTTTGCTAAATGCGTAAAAAGTGTGTTTGCTCGGTCGGATCGATGTGAATGCCGGCTGTTTTGTAACTTCTTTCAAACTGAACGGATTTGGTCGAACATTATACAAATTTATAATAAATGGCTTTTTATTTGGCTTAAATGTTTTAGTAGCTCCTCGGATTTAGCACGACGTCATTTTGTGTCCCTTTACTTTACAACTTCATTTAATTGCGCGTTTAGATTTGACGGGGCCGCGACGATCGGATGAAATTTCCATCGATTTTATAATTTTTTATCTTCTGATATTTCCCACGTCAACACTAGTCATTTATTTAATCAGGGACAGAGTCAATAAAAAGGATGAAGGATCGATTGGGAGCGCTTAAAGCGGTGGGCGCCGTTTTTGGGCATTTGAATTTGTGTAAATGAAAGAGCTTTGGTTTAGGCTCAATCGGAAGATGACCACGAAGATGTGGCGGCGCTGGAGGCGAGTCAGAGTCAGTTTATGGAGGAGTTTTTCGAGCAGGTCGAGGAGATTCGCGGGAGCATCGACCTGATCGCCTCGAACGTGGAGGAGGTGAAGAAGAAGCACTCGGCCATTCTCTCCAACCCGGTGAACGACCCGAGTGAGTTGTTTTTTTGGGCTGATTTCGGACAAATGGCGGAAGAGTTGCAGAAATCAAAGAGGAGTTGGACGAGCTGATGGCCGAAATTAAGAAAACGGCGAACAAAGTGCGTGGAAAATTGAAATGTCGGTCCTTTTTTGATAAAACAACGCAAAATGGGGGTTTTTTTTGTTTTAGTAATTGAGAACAACATCGAACATGACGAAAGCGGAGGCCAAGCGAGTGCCGACCTTCGCATCCGAAAAACACAACACGCCACGCTTTCGAGAAAATTTGTCGAAGTGATGACCGACTACAACAAAACGCAGACGGATTACCGGGAGAGGTGCAAGGGAAGGATCCAGCGGCAGCTCGACATTGGTACGGCTGCATAATTTGTTGTTCAATTGGGAAACGTCCAGTGATTGATTTACGGCGAGATTCCTTGAGAAATGGAAAAGTCCGCAATTTTTCCCGCTCCCGCGCGGGAATCTCGCAAAAAACTTGCGGGATTTTTGCGGGTGGGGTAAAACCGCGCGGGATTCCCGTCCCGCACTTTTTGAAACTCCCGCTCCCGCAAATTTCATTTTACCGGTTTCTAATTCTTTTACTATTCTTTTTTTAACTGATTTTTTTCTGATTTGGGGGCTCGTAATCTAACGGAAAAAATATCAGAAAGAAATTTAAAATATTTAAAGAATTTATTCCATTTTTTTTGTCATGCTTTTCGTGGAGATCCGATCCGGTGGCGCTAACAGACGCCTTCGAGAATTTTTTGGAAAATGTGTTGTGAATTATAAAATAAACCCCGGGGAAACAGTGCACTTACAAATTAATTCAATTCAACACGCTTTCTGTTTCAGCGGGTAAAAAAATCGGTGACGACGACCTCGAGGAAATGATCGAGTCGGGCAACCCGGGTGTGTTCACACAGGGCATCATCACCGACACACAGCAGGCCAAACAGACATTGGCCGACATCGAAGCGAGGCACAACGACATTATGCGATTGGAGACCAGCATTCGCGAGTTGCACGACATGTGAGTGATCTTATTTTTGTTTTGCTAACAGTAAAAATGGAGAAAATGTTCTTTTTGTGTCATTTTATTAAATGCAAATTTAGGTTTATGGATATGGCGATGCTTGTGGAATCTCAGGTGCGCATTCCTCGCCTATAAAGCTTCTCAAATTCTTGGAAATTTTAGGGTGAAATGGTGGACAGGATAGAATACAACGTGGAACATGCGAAGGAATTTGTGGACAGGGCGGTGGCCGACACGAAGAAGGCGGTTCAATACCAGAGCAAGGCCAGGAGGGTAAGTGTTGCCATTTTTGTTGTCCCAATGTGTGCCAAAAAGTGGTGGTTGTGTGTCGTCTATGTGTGAAGAATATCATTTACTATACAATGCATTACTAACACCACGAACTGCTTGCTTTTCGTTTTGTTCGTCAACAAGAAAAAGCCAATTAATTGTTCAGCCCGGACCGTTTAAATGCCAATTCAGAAGAAGATTTTTTGTCTGGTGATGACAATTATCGCTTTGGTGCTGTTGATTGGCGGTGCGGTGGTGTACGTGATTGTGTCCACCACCTCTTTGGGGCCACAATCGACGAAAGTGAACGGCGCTGTCCAGCAGAGGCGCACTCCCGGGGCTGGAAAAGTGCAGAAAATTGCTAACACGAGCCATTTTGGTGCTGATGCTAACGGGCGAAGCACTGGTGATGGTCATTTAACGCTTAACAGAACACAGCGAGTGCGATGATCGCCAATTTTGCACATTTCCATTGCTTTTTCGCCTTACTCAATTTACCGTGTGCTTTTCTTGTCCTAGTCGTCGTCCTTATACACGTGATGGGTTGTTCGAATGTGCGGGAATGCAACGGCTTGTCTTGCGATTTGAACTTCGTTGGGTACTTTTCCGTTATATACCCCCCCCCCGCCAAATTTTAATAAAAATGCATCAAACCGCTGTTTTTTGAACACATCGATTGCATAAGCGCGTCTGATGGACAATCCCGATTTGTTGCAAATATTTTGCAGCTTCGGGGGGGGGGGTGAATAACGGAAAATGAGTGTACCCTTCTTTGTGCTCAAAATTCAAGTGGATTTTCGTGTTTTTGAAAGTCGAATTCTGTCAACCCCCCTCCTCCATTCGGTCATGGCCATGGCTCATGTGATTAGAGTTTGGAAAATCGCATCTGGCCCAGGCGCGTATTTTTTGTGTAGTCGGAAACGGACCCGGACCTGTCCAAATCTCTACACTTGTGATGTGCTAATTGTACATATGTTCTCTTTTCTTCTGTGTAATTAATGTTTTCTTTTTTATTTGTATTATTATACATTTCCAATTTTTTCATCGGTGGTTAAATTCTTTCGTTGTAAATAAAACGCATTGTTTGCCATTTTGTCATTGTCTCTTTTAAGTGAAAAATGTGTCGGTCGGTCGGTCAGTCGCTTCGTTTCTCCTTCTGTGAATGAGTCAGCCAGCATTGTCCAATGCACCCTTTTAATTTGCAGAAAAAGATTATCATCATCATCTGCCTTCTGATTCTCATCGTGGTGGTCGGCCTTATCGTGTTCTCCGCGTTCAATCCGTTTTGAAATGCCAAAACAGCGCCAGAAGCCATCAAAATAGGACTACAAGAATTTAGAGAATAGAGAAGAAACTTTTGCTCGTTCGGCCTTTTAAAAATGCAATTCATTTTCATTGTCAGCGTTTCATTTAAACATTTTCTCACCTCTGCCGACCTCAGAAGAAAGCAATAACTAATGCAAATTGATTCTATTTCTGAAATTTCGGCCCCTCCCCTTCATACAATTTTCCCTCTTCATCGCCCTCGAGTGCATCTCCAACCCTTCACCGTTTTTTTTTGTCAGAATGCTTTTTGCTATTTTAATAATAAAACGCTTCTCTTAACCATCAAAGAACGCGCGGCGCGGAACAATTCCTTTCCGTTTTATTAACAAATTAATGGCTTTTTCTCACTATCCCTTTAGAAGAAATTGTGCCTCCTCGCCTTTGGACTGACCATTTTGATCGCTCTCATCCTTTTCCTGATTATCAAATTTGGAACAGGCTCGAAGAGCTGAAGGAAGCTTGTCGTCGTCGTCCAACATTTGCTTGTCACATATCAACTGCGCTAGATACATTAAATTAAAAATTGTTTTTATCTCTTGCATATTTTTGAATTTCAGCCAGATTTCTTCTTTTAATTTCACAAAACAATATCAGGTTTCATAATCGCATAATCTAATCTAATTCATAGAGACCGGACAGGACCGGAGTCCGGACAGGATTTTCCAGGACTCCTGATCCGGAATCCTGGTATTTTTGCCAAAACACCAGGATCAGGATATCCTGGAAAACCAGGATTTTGATCCTGGTAAATCCTGATCCTGGTCATTTCCGAAATCCTGATCCTGATCCTGATCCGGGAATTTCAGACCAGGATCCTGATCCGGAATCCTGTCCGGGTAATCGGACCAGGATTTTGCATTATGTATTGGATTTAGGACCGGATATAGCACTTTTGAACTGGTGGTGTAGTGGTTAGTGATGGTGGTCTCAACCTTTTTGTGTCGGGGTTCGAACCCTGACTATGTAATTATTTTTTATGACTTTCAGATCTATAGTCGAGTAACCAATTTCTAAAAACTTTTTACCATTTGCAACTTTTTGGAATTTTTATTTTTTTGGTTGGACGCAGTCACTGACTATTTAAAAAAATCATAACTTTGTCAAATGTTTGGGGGGGGCCCTATTTGTTTTGTAAGATTGGACCAATTTTCTTAAGAAATCTTGTTAAATAATCTTCAAAAAATTTTTTGAATTTTGGTTCCAAATCGTTAACAAATTAAGTCAAAATTCAAAAATTTTCTCAGCGGCGCCTATCGGCACCGCCGACCCCCCCCCACCCAAAAGTTTGAAAACTCTTTAAAAATGAATTAAAAAAAAATTCATATCTCTGCTTAAAGTGGGCCAATCCTTATAAACTAGGAAAAACAACGGAGAAAAATTAGGAAAAGTCAATTTTACAAAAATTTCAAAAATTTTGTAAAAATCCTGATCCTGGTCCCGGATCCTGGTCCGAAAAACGTACCAGGATCAGGATATCCTGAAAACCAGGATTTTTAATCCTGGTAAATCCTGATCCTGGTCATTTCCGAAATCCTGATCCTGATCCTGATCCGGGGTTTTTCAAAATTCCGGTCTCTACTAATTCATTTACTCGATTTTCGAATGTTGATACAAATTCGAACAAACGGACGAACATTATGAAAAATGTTGTAAAGCTACATTTTAATTGCGAAAAAATGCAAATTCCCTGAGAAGGCTGATTTGTAAGGGAGAAGTTCAGAATTTATAAGTATTTTTGAAATATGACATTGTAACGCGTTACTAGCAAAACAAATATTTTGGCTACGAGATCGGGTGAGTCTTCGTGTACGGCATGGCCGACCTTTGGGAGGACTTCGAGTTGGAATTGGCCGCGCATTTGTCCCGTCTGAAGAGGCCCAAATAAATTCTCTCCATATTAAACGCTTTGTCGGGAGCGCAAAACTCTTACAATTACCGACAACGGCACTTCTGTTGCTTACCAACAATTCTCTGTCCAATCGGTCAACATTTGCCAATATCAGCACTTTCACTGGCTCACATTGCAAGAAAAGCTTTGACAGTCCTTTGAACCATCCGTGCCAGTGTGGCTCGGTCCGAGTCAAATTGGTACGCCATTGAAACACCTGAAATTGTTGAAGAAATTAGAAAGAATTTCTGTCTTCATTTGCCTCCAGCGAAAGGGATGGGTTTAAAGAAGGGCTTTCTGGACAAATGGTGCTGTATGTAGGTTAAAGCATTTTCTGTTTTACTTTTCTGTACTAACAAACAAGCGCCCTCACAGTCACAGTTTTTGTCTTAACTCTTACGTCCGTCCCTCCCCCCCTCTTTCTAGCTGTTACTTAACCTCGCCTTTCGAGCTGTTCGATTTTTGCAGTCGGCACGGCATCGATACTTGGATATGAAACTTGAAATTGTAAAACAATTTTGTCTACTCTAATCACTTTTTGCCGCTCTCAAATTGGACGTTGTCCGGCTCTTCACGCACCATTCGACGGCACGCTCAACGCTCGAAAATTGTTGGGGGCGATTGCGCAAAAACTGTTGCATCGAATTGAGTGAACTCATGGCCGACCCTTCGACCACGTCGATCGCACTGACCACAAGCACATTGGGAATGTTTCCAGAGGCAGCAGTCCGAATTGCAATGGCACCGCCCATGCTAAACAGCTGTTAATTTAAATTCTCATTTTGTCATGCGTAAAATTAAGCGGAATGAACAAACTAAACGATGTCAAGTGCATCAACACTCAACTATTATTAATTGGACCTCAAAAATTGCTCATAACATAAAAACCAACATTCAGAACAGCCAAATGAACGAGCAATTTGCAGATTTTTCAATTTTTGTGGTGGGAGTTGGAGTTTCCAATGACAAGTTTTTAAAACCATGCCCACCTGTGTCCGATGAGAATGGTTGGCGGATGTTTTTGTTGTTCGCGCCCGTAAAAGTGCCAATAAATGTTGTGCACATCGCTGCAATGGAAAACCAAAATCACGGCGTCTTACCAATTAATTATTATACCTAATTTGGTTCTCTGCTGAAAGATTAGTGTCGTCTTTCGTTTTGGTTTCCCCATGTCCTCTCAAATCTGGAGCCAAAATTTGGCATTCGATGCTGGATGATATTTGCTCCTAATTGAGAAAAAGCATAAACCCGGGATGTGTAGATTGTATTAATCTTTAGGGGATGGATGGGTCAGCTAGGCCAGAGCATAAATTCAGGCTAGAATTTAATTAAAAATTAGCGCCACCAATGCAATTTTAATTTCGGTTACACCTTCGTTAAAAACAAAAAAAGCATTTGCGATGGGAAAACACTACCGAAAGCACAGCCCAACTCAGGCCCGTATAACCACCGCCGTGCAAAAGGAGGAAGAGTGGACCCCTCGACCCTTTCACGTACACGTTGAAGACGTCGTCGCCAACTTGTACCGATTCCATTTTGTCAAAGAAATCACTCCAATTGAGAGGTGTAAAGTCATTCATCGCTTTGAAATTAGCCCAAAGATTAGCCGTTCAATGCACAAAAAAACGTAAAATATAAACATTATTTGCAAATCATGACAAATTTGTTAGATATAAAAGCACAGCATAGATACAACCAATTGTCGACTATAATTGAAAAAGGGCAGCATATATCACATAAATCAATCCTCCGTTTTGTAGTCCACCAAAACGCCCTCCAAATGGACGTTGTGCAAGCGTTGAGACGCCCTTTTTGACTGCTTTCGTTTCGGTCCGCTAAAAGCCAGTTTTCTGGGTGCCAAATCTCTCGCTGTCTCCAGTCCGTGTTTCTGCAAGTACTCCTCAATCTTGTTCTCGTCCAAGTGTTCAACTCCAGCCATTCGCCATAGCTGCACAAAGTCATCGTCAATTGGACGATCAGTTTCCGGATCATTGTAATAGTAAACGACATCTTTCCGTTTGTTTATCTGAGTGAGTTTGAATGAAATTTATCGAACAAGCCTAGTAATTGGTGCAGTTTAACCAACTTGAGTTGGAATGGCAATAATTTGGCTTTCCAAAGCTTTTGCCATAGCCTCCGCATTGGGCACACAATCGCTAAGATCGGACAGCAAAATTCCGCCCTTTCCATCGGCGTGATATTTTTTCAGAATCGCCAAAAGAGTGGCTCGGTTCTTGACTTTGAAAGGCGGATTATAAACAAATTTGGTGTTGTCCGCCTCCGCTTGCAGGCGTGGATTCCTCGGAAGTGCTTCTTGAAGCCAAAGCATCGACTTCCGGTTGACATCGTAAACCTAAAAAACAAAAATGGATGTGGAAGCAGCTTTTTTGACCCTATTAACCTGCATCTCCTCCAATATTTCTTTAAGTGAAAGCGCCCACGGTTGCTGGTTCAAATGCCGTTTCTTCATGTAATCGACGATTTTTGCCATTATACTAAAGCATCAAAATTGGAATACAATTTCAGACAAAACTCGCCTAAAATTTGTTGCATTTTGGATATTATCCTCGGGAGTGCTTCCAACATAATCCCCAACCGATGTTTGGACGGGCTTCTTCTTCTTCTTTTTTGATACGGCGGTGTTTGTTGATGAAGAAGCTGGATTCTGTTGATTATTTCTGTCATTTTTGATTTGCTGAGCAACTCCCATTGAGTTGATAGCCCTTTTCATAAACTCCTGCCGTTGCCTTAATAATGCCGGATCCACTTTTTGCATTTTTTCTAAAAAAAAATTTATTAGCCGCTTCCATAAAAACTAGACAATATTCGCCCCCGGCGTCCAAATTTAGTCCAAGATAAAAGATGTAAATATGTATGAAGAAAAAATCCAAAATTTCTTAAGCTAAAATCCGAGATTTAATTTTGACAGAATTTTGGCACGACGACAAAAATGGAGAGTGGAGGGTCGGCTGAAGAACACAACAAAAAAAAACCCGCCTGAATTCGCAACAAACACTTTTTTTTGTTAAGAATTTGGTTCGTTTTTTTTTTGCTTCAGCGCCATTCTTAGTCCCTTAGGCGAAACGCCAAAAGTTACACTTTTTTCAAATAATGACCCAGGTTCAAATCCTCTCTAAGACATTCGATATTTGTGATTTAGCTATTAGTCAAACAACTTCCCGTAAAGCTTCATACCCACCCAATCCAAACAATGTCGGTATCAATCGGAGGTGCTTGATGAGTAGAATTATTTGTAAGCATAAAATAAGCCATTTAATACTTCCCAAAAAAAGTTATGGACCCATAAACCAGTTGATAATTAATAAATTAAATTGATACCGGTGTACTCAAATTTTTAATTTCATTTCGAAAAATAAAAATGTAAAATTTAGCGAAAAATGAACAAAAAAAGAAAATTCTTTTGACCAATTAAAATGCGTCGAAATTTAGACTTGTCGTTTTCTATCCCCCCCCCCCCCCTCGCCTCCCCTCACCATTTCTTTCCCATGGGTCAGCATTTTGCCTAGAGCATTCGTATGAATCAAAAGTGATCTTTGGCAGAATATTCGGACTCTCTCAGTACAATAAAGGATTACACTCTGCCTGATATTACGCAGATTACCTAATTTTGAAAAAAAATGTTTTAATAATTATAATCAATCATCCGTCCGTCAAAATTACATTCCGCCCCTCCCTCATTTTCTGATTATTTAAAGATCGGATTTCCATTATTGGCACCATTCACGGGCGAACATTGGCACTTTCACCCCACTCCCCCCAACTCGTTACCATTAAAATTTTAAATGCATGCTTTCTAGCTCGGAATGGAATTGCAAAAATGCTCACTCAACTTTTCATGAATAAATATGAGAATCATTCATCAGAGCCGGATTGGGGGTCGAAATTTAATTGCTAAATTTGAGTTCGTCACCCTATCCATCCCCGGCTTATACAAAATTAGCAAAATGTGATTAAGCAATTTTTTTATTGCTCTTCAGATAAAAAATTTCTTTTGTTTTCATAATGTCAAGTGGTCTGGACATCTTCAAGCTGACGGACGATGACGCAATGAAATTTTTGGTGTGCGAGTCGCACGTCGGCACCAAAAAATTGGACCATCAAATGGAGCGTTATGTGTGGAAGCGTCGATCAGACGGTTGGTTTGCCTTTTGGAACAATTTCTAGGCTAAATTAATTTTTGAATTTTCAAAAATTGTTTGAATTTGGGCCCGGGGTTCAAAATTGGGCAAAATAGCGGTTAGATTCGTTACCCTCGAATACCCCTAGAAACACCTTTTTTCAATTTTGAAAACTTGTTTATTTATTTTTTGAAAAGTGGGGGCGGGGGGGGGGCACCATCATAACTATTACCAACTTTTGACATATACGATTTTGGCATAAGGGGAAAAGCCTTTTTTTGCGAATTACGCTTCGCCCTTTTTAGGCATGCATCTCATCAACATCCGCAAAACCTGGGAGAAGTTGGTGTTCGCTGCGCGTGCCATTGCGGCCATTGAAAATCCGATGGATGTTGTGGTCGTTTCTTCGCAACAACTTACGCAGCGCGCTGTCCTCAAGGTTTTTTGATATTTCTTTCACTACATTTTTTCAATTAAAACATGCACTTTCACAGTTCGCCGCGCACATCGGTGCCATGCCCATTGTGGGACGCTTCACGCCCGGTTCGTTGACCAACCAAATCCAGAAGAATTTCAAGGTTGGATTAGCAAATCAATCATTTTTGAAACGTTGCTTTTAAAATTGTTTTTCATTTTCAAGGAGCCGCGTCTGCTTGTGGTGTCCGACCCGCAGTTGGACCATCAGGCTGTGCGTGAGGCGTCCTACGTGAACACGCCGGTGATCGCGTTCACTAACACGGACTCGCCGCTGAAGTTTGTGGACATTGCCATTCCGGCTAATAACAAGGTTTGCTGTTTTGTGATGGGCATAGAGAACGTTTATTTGGTGTCTTATTTTAGTCAAATTTAAAACTAATAAGAATTTCCCATTTCAGAACAAGCACTCTGTCGGCCTGATGTGGTGGCTGTTGGCGCGTGAGGTGCTGCTGTTGCGCGGCAAAATCAGTCGCAAGACCGGTTTTGTTGTGGACGACAAAGTGATCATGCCTGACTTGTACTTCTACCGCGATCCGCAAGAGCAGGAGAAGGAGGGTGTCGAGGAGGGCGAGGCGGACACCACCGCCAAGGAGGGCTGGGGTGGCAATCAGTCTATGGAGGTGCTTCCCGACTTTGCAGGAGGACAGGTGACCAAAATTTAATACTCTTTTGATAATTTCTTGTTTTTTCTGGTTCCAGGCTGAGCCGCTCAAACTGGATCTCGATGTGCCGCTTATCACCGACTGGGCGGCGGCGTCGTCGGATTGGAACACCGCCGCTGCGGTGCCCACCGAGCAGCAGGCCGTTGTGCCACCGCCTCCGGAAAGCGCACCACAACAGGAGCCGCCAAAGCAGGACGACACATGGGGCGTTTCCAGCGCGTGGTAGACGATCAGAACACGGGCAGGAAGTGGCGATCAATGCGATTTTTTTTTGTTTTGACGTCTTATTTCATTCCGGGAATTTCCCGCGAAATATGTAAACTCTTGCAATTGGACATAAAAAAAACAGAATATTTATTGATAAGAAATTAACAAATTTTGTCGTTTTCCAAGCGACCGGTTTTTTTGTTCATCGTACCTTTTTTCGTCGTGCCGATCAAACAGCCTATATCATTTTGGAGTTACAAAAGTCGCTTTTTTCATTAATTTAAAAAAATCTCAACCATTCAAAAACCGCTTAAGTGCTCAATATTGTTATTGACGGTTGTCAGTGCACCAAATAACATTTTTTTTTGACAATTTTGTGGATTAAAAAATATTTTGCACAAATTTAGACCAATAGAGTTCCCTTTGTCAACTTTGAGGGGCTATAACTTTTTTCATAGTTGCTTCGCGCAAAATGTTTTCAAATTCATGCACTGGAGAAACACCTTTTTATCGACTTTGAAAGAAATATTTGTTTTAAATAAAAGGACACCGTCAACTGCATGAGTACCCGGAATTGTTCCAAACATTTCCTATTTATTGAGAATGCATGCTTCGCGCGTCATGTCTTTTAGTTGGTCATATTAGAGATTCTAGAGATAACTTTGAAATGTTTACTAATTGGTTTAAAAAAAAGTCTAAACACAAATTACGTTTTAGGATAAGAAAATGGGTTTTGGTGATTTCTGGATTATAATAAATTGTTTAGATGGCACAATTGCCAATTAGCGCTGATGATGCAGAAAAGGAGATTAAAGCACAGATAGCTGAGAAGGGGCTTGATGTGATTACGAGTAAAATGATACGGAAACATTTGGAGGTGAGTTAAATTTAGTTGCAAATCCCACCCGTAGATAGGTAACCGCGAAACTTTTAAGACGCCCATTGAAAGGGACGTTCAGAATAATGTGAACAAAATTCGTTGCTTTCTTTTTCTACTTTTATTTTTCTTAAACAAAAAACCGTTGCAGGCAAAATTCAATTCTCCGTTGGATGGCTTCAAAGACGAAATTGACGACGTTATTGGGACTTGCATTTCCGGGATGAATGTCGTAAAACGGGAAGAGAGTAGTGACAAATGCGGGAAGCAAAGTTCTGGAACGGACAGTTCGGAGTCCGACTTCGATATTCCTTCTTCAACTTCAAATGCCAATAGCAGGAAGAGAAAAGCGGACGGAGGCGGCGGCGGCAAACGGCCGGTGGAGACGGACCAAACGGTGGCGGACGATTTGGCCTCAGCTGTGAAACGCCGTCGTTCAGCAAACCAATCGGTGCCGAAAAAACGCGAGCCGAAGGCAAAGGACGCGGGGAAAAATGGAAATCGGAAGAGAAACTCCGCCTTCTCCAAGTGAGCAATCATCGTTCAGATACTCCGCCAACCCAGGCTTATTTTGCAGAATCTGTGTGATTTCCGCGGAACTTTCATCTATTCTCGGCAAGAATTACATGCGGCGATCGGACGTTGTCAAGGAAATGTGGGCGTATTTTCGTAGCAACAATCTGATGGACGCCAAAAACAGACAGTTCGTCATCCTGGACGAGCCGCTGAAGCGGGTGTTTGGCCAGAAAATGCGAATTAAAGTCAAAAATGATGTTGCTTATTTTGTTTATAAATTAATTTAGGCATTTGGAATGATGTCTGAACTTAAAAAGCACGTCAAGGACGTGGCGCTGCTTGATGATTCGGCCCGAGTACGGGCGGAAGCTGATATTGCCGAAATTTTGGCTCGAGAGGAGGAGGAGGAGGAGAGTCAGCTCGACAAGGTGACATCACTTACTGTTTAACCAAGTCCTCAACATTTGTGTTTAAACAGGAAGACAACGAAAAATTGGCGAGCCATTCGGGTGACAATGACAATTCGGCCACCAGCAGTTCCAACTTGGGCGAAATTGTTGTGAAAGTGGAAGAGCCTCCTCCCACAACGGACAGTCTTCAGCTACCGGTTCTCAAAACGGAACAGCAGCAATCGGTGAAGGAGGAGACCTCCGAGGAGTCATCGGAAGACTCCGATTGTGAGTCGGATTCCGACTCGGACAGCGACGCATAACACACACATTTGCATGGTCTTTCGATTTGAATGTATGACAATCCGATTTCTAACCCGATCAGCGGGTACCCGAGAGTTGTTAAGCTGTTTTGTCCCGAAATGTGATGATATCTCTCCCCGATATGTTTTGTTGTCTGTCTGGTACTGATACTCCACTCTCTTTTTAATTTGTTCATTCATAATGTTCGTACATTTCGATGCTGCGCTTTTTGAATTGAATGATAATTATGCTGAATTGGTCCATAAAATATTTTTTTGTTTTTAAATTGTGTGTCTGTCATTTGACGTATATCTTTCTTTATATTATGCTTTACTTACAATTAGTACAAAGATATCAGTTTTTGAGAATGAGTGAATTGTCGGCATTGATCACCAGCGGATTCAACGATGTGTCGGCGGCGAAACCCGGCAAAGAGTTTTCAAAGAATGAACAACCGAAGGTTGGTTTTGTTTTTACGGATTGATTTCTTTTTGGTTGTTACCGTTTGGACTTTATGGGATGCCCGGGGGAGGGAATTGGGCCCCTCTTTGAATTGCTTTGCAAAATAAGCAATTCTTTACATTTAAATGCTCGTATCGGAATGTGACCGACTCAATTTCCGTTGTATTCTTTAAATGTAGTGGGGCACAAAAATGACTTTGCTTGCCCGCGACCAAATAAAAATCATTAGGCGACCTCTGCAAATGTGTAACAGTTTGTCAATAATAGCAGCAGTCAGTCCTTTCTCTGGAATCGTTCACTTCTGAACGGTCTGATGCTTTTGAGGATGTGGACAAAAACGAGCCGATAACTTGGTACCCGGCCGCTGAATTCCTAGAGCTGGAGAGCCACAAAGCGTATTCATTCGCCGTTCCCGAGCTTTATGTGGACGCGGTCGAGACGGATGGACTGAAATTCACGCAAATTGTGAACACTTTGACGGCCCAATTGGAACGGCATATGGCCAAGGCAAATCTGCTGATTTCGGTTAATGAGAAAATCGTGCAGTTCGGCGACGAAGTCGAGGTTTGTTTTACGACGAATTTCAGCCTTGGAACATTGCTTTTTGAATGATTTTATTTACTATTTTGTATTTTTAGGAGCTCCTCCGGGTTACGATTGGCCGCACACAATTGCTGTTGAACAAACGGATGAAACAATTTCGGGAACAATTGAGCCGCCACTTGGTAAAGCATTTGATGGAACCCTTTGCTTAAAACGTAAATTCGGTTGTCACAGAATCCTATCCCCGGCCAAAAAATCACCAAGTTGAACGACTTGCACGGGCTTTGGGCACTGATCGACATGCAGTTGGAAGACATACGATTGTGTTTCGACAAAATCGAGCAGTGCCGTCTCCGTAGTTGGGCCGTTCCCCCCGCTGATGAGTCGTCCGCCAATCTGTGATCGGTGGAATGGCCTTCCTCTCCCTCTCGCCACTATCATTATATTGTCGCCTCAACTCATATTGAATCGTGGAATGCCTTTTCTTTTTGTCACGGCGTGCCTTATACAATAGTACTTTCTTTCACAATTTGCTTGTCACAGAGTGTATCGCTCGTTGAGAAGAGCTCAAACAACCAAATGCACAATTCTATTTTTGTATTCAGAGCATAATTCTTGTTCTTCTACTTACACGAAATTATTGCCGTGCAGTTCTAAAATTTTTGTCTCACATATTTTTGACTTTTGTTTTGTTGCAAAAAATGATAGAACTTGGCAAGTGTAAAAAATTCGTGGCTTTCTTTAGAGCTCGGAATTTTGAAAAAGCCGGGCTCGGGTAGCCGGATGTTCTCATCTCAATCATACCCGGGCCTGGGTCAAGAAATCGGGGGCCAGAAAATCCGCGGGTTTCAAAAATCATCAGGACTACCGGGTACTGAAAAATCCTGACCTGGGATTGCTGAGGATTACTTGAGACATTTCGATTCGCCCCGTTTTGTTGATCCAATTTGATTAAAACTTAATTGCACTTAAAATGCGCATATAAATCCCGAGCCCTGCTGGTTGTCATTATTCTACAGCTGGTGGTATTCAATTCACATAGCGTACTCAATTGTCCAGCTCCCTTTACTAAAACGTCAAAAATCTTGTTTCAGTCGTTTAGCATAATGAACCCGATCACAATTCGTACCGTTGAATACAGACCACAGGATGAAGAAGCTAGCAAAGAGGACTTGAAGATCGAAGCCGAAAGAGAGCGTCAATCGAGCGAAAGGACTGGTCTGGAAAACGGACAGAACCACCTGTCGACGGCGTCAGTCGCACATTCCGATTCAGAACGGCCTGCCAACAAAAGCGCTCTTTCTGCGGATGTAAACGCCGTTATTTTTCCTCCAACTCCGCTGCCTCCGTTTAAAACGCTTTCTCGAAACATTGCGAGAAGTGCGGGCGCAGGTTTCAGGTCAAAGCGTGTGTTCAAGGTAAATGGATTTCATTTTTTTGGGGGGGGGGGGGAATAAAGTTTAACTTGGCATTAGTTAGTTCGTGAAGCTTATTTTTGGGTTTCAGAAATGGATTTTTGTGATTTCTGGATTATAATAAATTGTTCAGATGGCACAATTGCTGATTAGCGCTGATGATGCAGAAAAGGAGAAAAATGATACGGAAACATTTGGCGGTGAGTAAAATTTAATTGCAAATCCCACCCGTTAGATAGGTAACCGCGAAACTTAAACAAAATCAAATGTAAGCCCTGCCGCCGGCCCCCCCCCTCGCCTCCCCTCACCATATCTGACCGATTCCCATGGGTCAGCATTTTGCCTAGAGCATTCGTATGAATCAAAAGTGATCTTTGGCAGAATATTCGGACTCCCAGTACAATAAAGGATTAAACTCTGCCCGATGTCACGCAGATTACCTAATTTTGAAAAAAAATGTTTGGATAAATATAATCAATCATCCGTCCGTCAAAATTACATTCCGCCCCTCCCTCATTTTCTGATTATTTAAAGATCGGATTTCCATTATTGGCACCATTCACGGGCGAACATTGGCACTTTCTCCCCACTCCCCCAACTCTTTCCCATTAAAATTTTAAATGCATGCTTTCTAGCTCGGAATGGAATTGCAAAAATGCTCATTCAACTTTTCATGAATAAATATGAGAATCATTCATCAGAGCCGGATTGGGGGTCGAAATTTAATTGCTAAATTTGAGTTCGTCACCCTATCCATCCCCGGCTTATACAAAATTAGCAAAATGTGATTAAGCAATTTTTTTATTGCTCTTCAGATAAAAAATTTCTTTTGTTTTCATAATGTCAAGTGGTCTGGACATCTTCAAGCTGACGGACGATGACGCAATGAAATTTTTGGTGTGCGAGTCGCACGTCGGCACCAAAAAATTGGACCATCAAATGGAGCGTTATGTGTGGAAGCGTCGATCAGACGGTTGGTTTGCCTTTTGGAACAATTTCTAGGCTAAATTAATTTTTGAATTTTCAAAAATTGTTTGAATTTGGGCCCGGGGTTCAAAATTGGGCAAAATAGCGGTTAGATTCGTTACCCTCGAATACCCCTAGAAACACCTTTTTTCAATTTTGAAAACTTGTTTATTTATTTTTTGAAAAGTGGGGGCGGGGGGGGGGGGCACCATCATAACTATTACCAACTTTTGACATATACGATTTTGGCATGAGGGGAAAAGCCTTTTTTTGCGAATTACGCTTCGCCCTTTTTAGGCATGCATCTCATCAACATCCGCAAAACCTGGGAGAAGTTGGTGTTCGCTGCGCGTGCCATTGCGGCCATTGAAAATCCGATGGATGTTGTGGTCGTTTCTTCGCAACAACTTACGCAGCGCGCTGTCCTCAAGGTTTTTTGATATTTCTTTCACTACATTTTTTCAATTAAAACATGCACTTTCACAGTTCGCCGCGCACATCGGTGCCATGCCCATTGTGGGACGCTTCACGCCCGGTTCGTTGACCAACCAAATCCAGAAGAATTTCAAGGTTGGATTAGCAAATCAATCATTTTTGAAACGTTGCTTTTAAAATTGTTTTTCATTTTCAAGGAGCCGCGTCTGCTTGTGGTGTCCGACCCGCAGTTGGACCATCAGGCTGGTGAGGCGTCCTACGTGAACACGCCGGTGATCGCGTTCACTAACACGGACTCGCCGCTGAAGTTTGTGGACATTGCCATTCCGGCTAATAACAAGGTTTGCTGTTTTGTGATGGGCATAGAGAACGTTTATTTGGTGTCTTATTTTAGTCAAATTTAAAACTAATAAGAATTTCCCATTTCAGAACAAGCACTCTGTCGGCCTGATGTGGTGGCTGTTGGCGCGTGAGGTGCTGCTGTTGCGCGGCAAAATCAGTCGCAAGACCGGTTTTGTTGTGGACGACAAAGTGATCATGCCTGACTTGTACTTCTACCGCGATCCGCAAGAGCAGGAGAAGGAGGGTGTCGAGGAGGGCGAGGCGGACACCACCGCCAAGGAGGGCTGGGGTGGCAATCAGTCTATGGAGGTGCTTCCCGACTTTGCAGGAGGACAGGTGACCAAAATTTAATACTCTTTTGATAATTTCTTGTTTTTTCTGGTTCCAGGCTGAGCCGCTCAAACTGGATCTCGATGTGCCGCTTATCACCGACTGGGCGGCGGCGTCGTCGGATTGGAACACCGCCGCTGCGGTGCCCACCGAGCAGCAGGCCGTTGTGCCACCGCCTCCGGAAAGCGCACCACAACAGGAGCCGCCAAAGCAGGACGACACATGGGGCGTTTCCAGCGCGTGGTAGACGATCAGAACACGGGCAGGAAGTGGCGATCAATGCGATTTTTTTTTGTTTTGACGTCTTATTTCATTCCGGGAATTTCCCGCGAAATGTTTTTTTATGTATACTCTTGCTGGACATAAAAAAAGAGTATTTATCCATAGAATGTTGATCCCTTAAAGTTGGGCAAAAACCATAGGGGGGAACCCTTTTGGTCAAAACTTGTGAAAAATATTTTTTCTTCTAAAATACCGGGTACTGAAAAATCCTGGCCCGGGATTGCTGAGGATTACTTGAGACATTTCGATTCGCCCCGTTTTGTTGATCCAATTTGATTAAAACTTAATTGCACTTAAAATGCGCATATAAATCCCGAGCCCTTGCTGGTTGTCATTATTCTACAGCTGGTGGTATTCAATTCACATAGCGTACTCAATTGTCCAGCTCCCTTTACTAAAACGTCAAAAATCTTGTTTCAGTCGTTTAGCATAATGAACCCGATCACAATTCGTACCGTTGAATACAGACCACAGGATGAAGAAGCTAGCAAAGAGGACTTGAAGATCGAAGCCGAAAGAGAGCGTCAATCGAGCGAAAGGACTGGTCTGGAAAACGGACAGAACCACCTGTCGACGGCGTCAGTCGCACATTCCGATTCAGAACGGCCTGCCAACAAAAGCGCTCTTTCTGCGGATGTAAACGCCGTTATTTTTCCTCCAACTCCGCTGCCTCCGTTTAAAACGCTTTCTCGAAACATTGCGAGAAGTGCGGGCGCAGGTTTCAGGTCAAAGCGTGTGTTCAAGGTAAATGGATTTCATTTTTTTGGGGGGGGGGGAATAAAGTTTAACTTGGCATTACCAGTAGTTAGTTCGTGCCCCCCTCCCCACAAAATCAACCAAGGGCACATATTTTTGGGTTTCAGGGGAAATTAGGAAATTACTCCGAAATTTTAGAAAGGTTTTCGGCGAGAGGCTTCAACTTTCTTAGGCTCTTTTTTCCAGGGATGCCAACAAAAAATTTTTTAAATTAGTACATTGGAATCAAAATATCAGATTTTGGGGTCAAAAATCAGTACATTTTAAAAAATGACTCAAAATATAGTAAATCTTTGTTTTTTGCATGAAATATGACTTTTTTAACCATATTTCTCTGCACCACCAATTTTCTCAACAATTCGGGGGCCGATTTTCTTTTTTCAATAAAGCAAACTTTTTTTTGTTGCGAATTCTGCTTTACTTTTAGGGGGGGGGGGGTCGGCGGTGCCGAGAAAATGACTAAATTTGTTAACAGATTTGCAACCAAAATTTTCAAAATCTACTCTCAAAAACAGTACAAATCTTTAAAAAAAATACAGTTTTTGCATCCGTGCTCTATTCCCTGCGTCTCAGTCCTTGGTACAGAGCTTGATCACAGCAAATTGTTCTGATAAATATATTCATTAATTTTTTCCGTTTTTCGTCAGGTGATTATAATTGGCGATGCCGGGGTCGGGAAGACCTGTCTGAGTTACCGCTTTTGCAACGGCCGTTTTCCGGGCCCAACCGAAGCAACAATTGGCGTTGACTTTCGTGAACGTTCTTTGGTCATCGACGACGAATTGATTCGAGTTCAGTTGGTGCGTCCGTTCATTTTGAGTTCTTTTTCTGCCGTTTTTCATTTTTTATTTTCTTCAGTGGGACACTGCCGGCCAGGAGAGGTACCGACAGTCCATTGTGGCCCACTACTATCGCAATGTGAACGCGGTTGTGTTCGTCTTCGATGTGTTCGACCCCAAATCGTTCAAATCGCTGCCCCTGTGGATCGGGGAGTGTCGGAAGCACGCACTTACCGCTTCCGACGACACCCCGCACATTCTCATCGGCAATAAGTGCGACTTGCAAAAGGGGAAGTCCGTTGCGGAGAGGTCGCGGGTGAAGACGGACCACGCGCAGGTAAAGCGAACGATCCAAGGAGTTGAGAGAGTAACTTTTTGCTGCTGAACCGTTTCCTGTAGCTTTTCATATACTGACGAGAGAAAAATTAAATTGTTAGACTGAATGGTACATATTTGACCGAACCGGGAGGGCGCATTTGTCTGACGGATTGGTTCTGTTGGCAAAATTAAATTGCACATAACGGTCAAATTCGTTTAGGTTTTTGCGGATGAGAATGACATGGCGCTGTTTGAGACTTCGGCACTCGCCGACTCGGAGGCCGACCACGTTGAGTCCATCTTCATGACGCTCGTCCACAAATTACGCCAAAGTAAGCCCATGCACGTCCAATCGACGGAGGAACGAAGTCGGAGGGAGCAGCAGAAAATCCTTCTGAAGGCGGACGAAGCGGCCAAACTGGCCGATGACGGAGGAGGGGGAGGCTTATGCTGTTGACGGACGGGCGAGTGATTGGCCGGCCATTCCCCGGATTGGGTTGCTCAAAATCGGGCAGCCGCCGAGGAAGTGCTTTCGATAACCGTCCTTTTTGTGTTTTTTGATTTTATGGGTGCATAGAATTTGGTTTTTCAAAAGTTTGAAGACGTTTTTATGCTTATGGAGATACCAGAGGCGTCCTTGCCCTGCTACAAAATAACTGAACTTTGTTTCTCAGGTTTCGGAATTGTTTGGATAAAAGCCCATAGATTTGATCACATTCAGTGCTTGGTGAAAGACACTTTTGTAGTTTAATGGAAGTTTAAGGACGACAAAATTATGAATTAATACATATTTTAAAGTTTACACTCATTGAAAGCTTGAAAAACTGGAACATCTTTTCTGCGTCGTACAAATAAGTGACTATAAATTTTGTCGGACACTGAACATCCTTTAAATTTACTCCCCCACCCCCTCTCTTTTTTCTCTTATTTTGGGCTTTGTTTGCTCCTTTCCGTTTATTATTTCTGTGATTCTTTCACTGACTATTTATTGTTGTGAATATTAATACAAATGGAAGTTTGGAAAAGGCACAAAAGAGGAATAAAAAATAAATCAAAAATATGTGGCGTCTGATCAATGCGTGGCAGGAATATAATTAATTAATCATCGTTAATTTGGGGGTTTGGGGGCAAATGAGATCATTCTTCAACCGATTGATGTGTCTGTGAAAAACTGCTGCGCAAGTGCTTTTTGTTGTGGGAGGGCATTTGCGCGCCTCATCCGGACTAATCATTCATTCATTTACTCTCCTCTCCGATCATTCCATCCGCCCACTAAACGGAGTCCAACCCGCTGTCGTCGTGCCTGCTAGCCGAGCCGGACGACGTGTTCGGCGAGGTGAATGTTTTTTCGTGCTGTTGTTGGATGAGCTTTGGCTGTGAATGCCTTGTCGATAGGACGGCGATGGGCGGGGGAGGGGGAGGAGGCTGATTCGGCATTATCCTGCTGAGGGGCTGCTGATCGGACATTATCCCGCCGCTATGGGCTGGAGGCTGATTTGGATGCGATATTCTGTTGTTTGGTGAGAGAATGCCCATCATCGGCGATCGCGCCTGGGAACAGAAATTGGAGCAGGTTGCGTATTTGCTGTCATGGAACTGCATTATGGCCGGGTGGTCGTAGGGAGTGGGACGATGAAGCTGCGATGGGGGAGGGGGCTGAAATGGCGATGGCACGCAGGGACGGGTGAGCTCGGCGGGTGGTGCCATGCCGTTGTTGTCCAGCAGCCATTGGCGCGGGACCAGACAGTACTTGTTGTCCCACGGAGTGTCGTACCTGTGAGAGAGAGAGGAGGAAATTGGGGGGTCGGTCGATCCCTCCAAGCGATGGATGGGCGAACGAAGCATTGCCGGGGGGGGGGGGGGACAGGGAATTATGTCACAATTCGCAATTCATCAGCAAGGTTGTCCTCCTCCGCTCAACCAATGTTAATTATTCTTCGTCCTCTGCTGGTTGCTGTTTTTTCCTCCTCGAGATTGCAATCTCCTCGTCTCCCCCCCCCCCCCCCCCCTCCCACCCTCCTTCCCCTCGGGGGCCCCCACCTCTCTTCCTCCTCGTCCTCGCCTCCGGCAATCCTCCGACTTCCTCCCCCGTACACAATCATCGTCTGTTCTCCCCCCTCCCCTTCAACGCCTTGCGGGGACGTGGGAAGTGCCTGCTGGGCCCTCGGGGTGCTGAGCAACTTCTTCGCGCGCTTCTTCCCCTTTTCCCTTGCCCCTCCTCTCATCATCATCAGAGTGGACGACATGCCCCCGCCTTCTCTCCTCCCTCCCGGTTTGCTCTGTTTCTTCCGCCGATGGCGCCTTTGGGTGATAAAAACAGCGCAAAGGCCTAAAGCAATAGGTGAAAAGCCCAAGGCTAAATGTGAAAGTGCCACCCTCACCGGTGAAAGCGAACACAACGGCACCGCTCAATGCCACAATGACAATGTTGTGCAGGAAAAGGAGGGAGTCGGCTGTGTCGAGCTGTTGCTGCTGCGCTTCGCCTCCTCCTCCTCCGTCAACGCCCTTTAACGAACAAAGAAAATGGCCATGATAATCGCTGATCAGACAATGCCCTCCGTTCAATCTGATCATCCTCCTCCCTCCACTCACCTGTTGTGCTCCTGTCCCACCTCCGACCACGTGAATGTGCACATTGGGATCCGGACACCAAGGACATCGACGGAGATGGCCCCGAACAGCCAGAGTGGCGTTGAAGCAACGACCGCGCATTTCCACAACCATTTGGCGAAGATAATGTTCCCCATTGTCAGCAAAGGGCGAGGGGAACGGAGTCCCGCCGTCTTTTCTCTTCGCTCGGTTGTTGTTCTGTTGCTGAAGAGAGAAGGATAAAGGGATTTTGTTGGTTGGGAGAGTGAAGATTAGCAAATACACGGGGGGCGGGGAGGGGGGGGGGGGTGGGGTGGGGGATGGATGACCCTCGGGAAGAGGGAGAACAATGCTTTGCTTGAGGGGGGAGGGGGGGGGGGGGGGGTGAATGGAGTCGAGAAGGGAATGGGGGGGGATGAATGGAGTCGAGAAGCGAATGGGGGGAGAGGTTGGAGGGGGGGGGGGGTGAAATGCAACACCCAAAGTTGGCTGAAGAGGTGGGAAACAGTTCCATCAGCAGCAGGTGGTTGTTGTCTTCTGAATGGACAAACAAACACTGCCCCCGAGGGGGGGGGGGACTTGTTCAGAAAAGCTTTTGGTGTTGGGGACAGTTACAATAACTAACAGCAAAAGTGGGACTTTGGGGCTTTCTTAGGGTGGTTCTCACCATTACTGTCCTCCTGACCATCGCTTCTTGAAATACTCGGCGTGTCGACGTTTCGTCACAAACCCTGGCAAAGCCAAAAGAGGGATCGGTGCCGGCGATTTGACATCCAATGGACACGTCCTCGGGGTCGCCGACAGTCCAATGGGAAACGAATTGACGCGATTGGCCCTAAAAGGGTAAAGATAAAAAAAATCGGAATTTTTTTTGTCATTTTAGCGAAAGTTGAAAAGGAAGCGGCGGAAAGTCCCACATTTTCAAAAGGCAAAAGATTTGCCGCCTCATCCGGAAAAGACGCCGCCACGGCAATTATTGGAGGAGGCGTTGGAGGGGAAGGGAGGGGGGGGGGTCGGGTTACAAAGAGAAATAGCGAAAAAATGGGCTAATGGGGGGAGATGATTGGGTGTGATTTGAGGAGCATAACGACGATGACGGATGGGGTGGGGGTGGGGGGGGATGCGCGGATTGGCCCCAATATTGCGGGGCAAAAGCGGCACGGAGAGGAAAGGGAGGGGTTAATTATGAGGGGGAAATTGTCGTTTTGCATTCTCTTCCGACCTCCCCCTCCCCCCCCCCCCCCAATTTGTCCTCCCCCCTCCCCTCCCCTCCCCTCCCCTCCCCTCCCCTCCCCTCCCCTCCCCTCCCCTCCCCTCCCCTCCCCTCCCCTCCCCTCCCCTCCAAGTCCATCTCTTCCGACTCCCATCCAAGTTGATTCCCCCCCCCCCCCCCCCCTCGTCCAATTCAATTCACTTGCCTGAAGTATTTCACCGCCGCCGCCTCCGTCCACCGGCCAACTCATTGCCGATTTCTGTCCGTTCAATGTCATCGTGTGCACCAATTTGAAAGCCGGCTGATGGCATAAAGCGGTGCTTAGACAGCCCTTATGGAAGTCCACTGAAATCACTTCGGTGGAAAGCCAAAAGCCGGAAGGTGTGGGGGAAGGGTCGTCGTTGTCAGTTGCGGCACCGGCGAGGAGGGCGAACAAAGGCGGGAGGATGAAGAGGAGGGGGAGGGAAGTAACGGAGGGGCCAATTGGGGGAATGAAAGACATTGGCGGAAGAGAATGAGCTGAAGAAGAAACAAATGGTCACGCTAATTCACT
Organism: Globodera pallida; assembly: GCA_020449905.1. Lineage (NCBI taxonomy): Eukaryota > Metazoa > Nematoda > Chromadorea > Rhabditida > Heteroderidae > Globodera > Globodera pallida. The sequence continues at coordinate 5,663,593 of JAIXHY010000009.1, read as the reverse complement.
TAATTTTGGTCAAAAGCACAAAAAAAGAAAGGCAAATTTCCGAGGAAAATTACAACAAATCCATGGGGGGGGGAGGGGAAGTAAAATGTCCAAATGGCCAACGGAAGGAAGCACTTCGCGTGACGACTGTCCATTGGGCAATCTCCGGGAGCACAGAATGGGCAAAGTGAGCGAAGAGCGGCGGCGGCGATGGGCCGATCCGTCCGTCCCGTCGATCCACTGGGAGGGGGGGGGGGAAGGCTCTTCACTCGCTGCTCTGCCGAAGAAATGAGAAGGCAAACAAAGCGAGTGGGAGAGGGGAGGGGAGTAAATCAGCGCAACCGAGCACTTTTTGGATGCAAATGGGTGGGGATGGAGGGGGGGGGGGGATTTCGCGCATGTTTGACGGTGAAATGAGAGGGAAGGAGGGGGGGGGGGGGGGAGGGGAGGGGCTGTTGCTGCACGGAGGACGAAGGACTTCCCCAGCAGCAGTAGAAGAGGCGGAGTCAACACAATGAATGGGAGGGGGGGAGGGGGGGGGGGGAGGATGGGAAATGGAGGCAAAATGGGGGCGGGGGGTGAAGATGATGAAGAGGGGAAAAAGCGGGAGGGAGGAGGGGGGGAACGCCTTTTGTTCGAGACAAAGGGCGGATTTGCCGGGGGCGGCTTGACGAGGCGGTGGTTGTTCCTCACCATCACGGGGACGAGAAGAAATTTGCGGGAGAGTGGCAAGGATTTAGGCGCAAATGGCCGAAAACGATGGGGGGGGGGAAATGGGGGAAAAATGAAGTGGAAGGATTTTGGGGGTGGACAATGAATGGAAATGGGCGCCCATTGGATGTGTAAAATAATTGGCTTAGGCAAGGCAAAACCATGGAAAAGTTTGCGGAGCTGCTGTTGCTCTATTGCTGATGAAGGTGAATGATGAGAGATGGTGGAGAACAGATAAGGGAACGCCGGGGGGGAGGGGCTGTGATAATTCCATGTTCCGATGGATTAGGGGCCCAAATGGACGATGAATGGGGGGGAGGGGAGGGGCGGGGGGGGAGGGGGGGGAGGACATCGCGTCATTCGTTAGCCAGCACGTCCAAGCCAAACTCAGCCTTGATGATCCACCATCATCAATCAGCAGAGGCCGTGAGGGGATTGGCACTCCAAAGCCAACAAAAATTATTCGGAGGGGGGGGGCGGGGGTGGGGGTGGTCGAGACGATGTGCCATCCTTCTCATTAATGAAACAACAACAAAATATTGAGAACGGAAGGGCAGAGAGTGGGCGGTGCGGGTGGGGCGCGGGGGAAGTTGTGCAAATTCTCACGGAATGAGTGCACAAAATATGGCTGGCTTTAGGCAAATGAAGCGGAACTGTGGAATATCGGACATTTGGGGGGGTAATCCGGTTGGAGGGGGGGGGGATCCAATTAGTCACGCAAATTAATTGGTTGGGAAGGGGAGGGGGGGGGGGGGAATGGGGGGGGAGGCGTTGGGGTAGGGGGCTAGAGAAGATCGGAATGTGATGATGAGATTAATTCCTTGAGGCAAAAAGGTGGCGGACAATTTGAAATTGAGGGAAAAATGTGTTTGGCTTTTGGCATGGAAAAATAACGTCTTTAAATGAATTGAATAGAAAAACTGTGATCAATTGATCAGACGATGGTACTCAAAGGGAAGTGATCGGATGGGATTAAATCGGCGATATTTTGGGAATGAATGGAAAGGAAAGCGATGCATAACCACAAGATGGCCGAGCGGTCGGTGATCATCTCCAGCTGTGCCCACTTTTTCTCTTGGAAATTCATTTGGGGGGGGGGGGGGGGAGGGGACAAATCTTTTGGAAAAGCAAAAGAATTTGGAAAACGGAAGAAAAATGTGCGTGCGTATCGTATGTTAAAAGTGGGAGGGATTTTCGCTTGGCTTGAAGTGTAAAGCGTTTGAGAGGAAATGGAATTGGTTTGAAGAGGCGAAGTCCTGTGAGGTATTATACGCAAATAAGCGGAAAGAAGAGAAGAAACAGAGCGGATTGAGCAAAAACAAAAATGAGTGGGGGAGGGGGGGGGGAGACGGTTTGGGGTGGGGCGGGGAGGGGGAGGGATACGGGACGCAAGGGGAGGGGGGGGGGAAGGTTTGGGGGGAGGGAGTTGGGGGGGGGTACGGGACGGGCGGGGGGGGGGGGGAGAGGGGTTTGTGGATGAATGGACGGGGGCGGGGGGGGATGCTTTTTGGGAGGGAAAGTTGGTTGAGGGATGACTGTCCATGCCCCTAACTTCCCCCCATTCTCGACTTTATTTGTTTTGCAAAAGCGGGATGATCGGATGGGGGGAGGGAGGGGGGGGGGGGGGGCTTTGTCCATTTCCTCTCGCTCATTTCCCATTCTTCGCGTGTTCGTATTTTGCTGACCAAAAAAGGGATGGACGGATTGGGCAAAAATGCGTGCCAACGAGCGGAAGGAGGGCGGGCAATGTCAACCCAAAGAAACAATTTTGTGCAAAAGCCTTTCGTCCAAAAGTCCCGAAGAAGGGCCATTCGAAAGCAATAAAAGGGCAGGGCATTTTATTGCCGGGATGAGAGGGAAGTGAGAAGTTACTTTTATGAAGGAAAGGCGGCGGAGGGGGGGGGGGGGGGGAGGGGGGGGGGAAGGGACCGTTCTTCCGACAGAATAAGTGAATGAAAGGGAAAGGGAAGGGGTGCTCTTGTGCGGGCAGAAGGGAATGGCCAGAAGATTGAGGCGGGGGGGGGGATAAAGTGCCGCCGGGGCGGGGGGTGATCGGGGGGAGGGGAGTGTGGTCGGCCAAGGGGAAGGGGGGAAGGGGACAACTGCCGTTGCCCCCCCCCCCCCCCTCCGCCATCGCAATTTGTTCGGCACTCCTTCGGCCTCTTTGCTTCCTTCCGTTCCCCCACCCTCCGATTGGGTCAAAAGAGGAGATCAGTTTAAAGCGGGCCCCGGCTAAAGTGAGCGGCCGGCCAAAGAGAGGGAACAAAAAAAAGGGGGGGGAATGAAACAAAAAGGGGGAAAAGTGTAATGAAGAGGGGGGGGGGGGGGAGAGGGGGGGGGGGCTTTGAGGGTGCCTTTCTCCTCCGTCCTCTTCCCAACTTTCTCATCATTATTTGCCCCTTTCGAGTGAATCAAAAGCAAATGCAATTTCCCCCCCCCCCACCCCCCCTTTCCCTTTCCCTTTCCTTTACCCCCCCCCCCCTTCCGTTCTCCTCCTCCCTTTTTCGTGACAAAAAAGGCGCCATTGTGGGAATTTGCATGAGATTTGAGATTGGATTTGGATGAAGAGTAAAAGGGGGAGGCGAATTGTTGGGGGATAAAGTGCCGCCGCAAAGGGAGCAAAAGGGGAGGGGGCATCCAGAAAGGGGGGGGGGGATAACCCTCGCCTATGTTCATCCTTTGTTCCGTTGGGGGGGGGGGGATGAGGGGATTCCCAGGGAGGGATTGGGGGGGGGGGGAAGGGAAGTGAATAATGGAAGGGGGCGGTGGGGGGGGGGAAAGGGTCGGTCGTTTCGGACGGCGATGGACGAAAGAAACTGTTTGCATTTCCTTGGCGGCATCGGAGAGCAAATCAAAGAAAGTTGGTGGGTTGGGTTGGGTTGGGTGCTTGAAATTGGTAAAGAAAGAGGGGGGGGGGGGGGGGCAAATGAGAGAAAGAATATGGAAGGGATTAAAAATGGAAGAAAAGGAAGGGATGAGGAATTTATGAACAGAGATGAGCATCGATCAAGAATCCCTCCCAAACGACCATTCTTTGCTCATTCATTCCCATGCAAATTCGTCCCCCCCCCGGGCAGTGTTTTGGCCTTTCCGCGAATTAATGCCCCGGGGGAAAGGGGAAGGGCCAACGTTTGCGTGGGAAAGAAAGGCCATTGGCCCTTTCTTCCCCCTTAAATATACGCCCCCCCCCCTCTCGGCCATTCCCTTCGCATCCTTCCGCTAATTGAAAGGATTAATCCATCGGATGAGAATAAAAGGGGAGGACGGGAGGGAATTGGCAGGCCAAAGACGGGACAAGAAGTTGCGCAATTTGGCCAACTAAAATTGGGGAAGAGATCAAAGGGTAAATGTCTGGGGGGGGGGAAGAATATTCGTTTTGTTTGGAGGGGAGAGAATAAACAAAACGAGACGAAAAAGAGAGAGAGAGGGGGGGGGACAGAAATTGGCAAGAAATGGAAGGAAAAGTTAAAAAATTAAAAAGAAAATAAATATACATACTAAAAGCACATTAATCATTAAGCGATGCCATCACCGGGGGGGGGGGGGAGACATTGCGAAGAAAAATTGCATTTTGTGAATTTGTAAATTGACTGGGGGGGGGGACGGACGAAGGCGCCGCATTCATTTTCATTCACACACAAATTCATCATCGCCCGCCGCCCGTCCGTCCGTTTTCAAAACATTTCTTCCAAAATAAGCGCAGCTGACCGACCGACCCCTTGGGGGACAGCTGAGAGAGAAATGACCAAAACACAGCAAAAAGTGTCGAATCGAACAAATGCAAGTTAAAGTCATTTAAAAAGCGGCGGTGAGGGGACGATCGGCGCACATTTTGTGCCGAAAAGAACGAAGCCGCAATTGGCAGGCACTACCCCCTAACAAATTGCCAATTTTACCATTTCACGCGCTGCCAAAACTACAAATGCCCGCAGGCGTCTTTTCCCATTCATCCCCCAAAATTGCATATTTCCTTCCTAAATGCAAGGACCCTTTCCCAATTCTCCCCATAATTCCAAAAAGTGGTCCAAAACAGCACAATTTGAGTTGAGGGAGGGGGGGGGGGGCAGAAGGATTTTGAGTTCCCGAATTGGAGGACGCCGGGGGGGAAGGGGGTTTATTAATTGGGGTGTGAAGTGAAGAAGGAAGTGAGGGAGGGAGCGGGGGGGGGGGAAGACGGAAGGACGGGGGGGGGAAGGGAGGGGAGATTAATTGCGATCATCCACCCATATTCATTTGTCCATTCATCCAAGCAACTCCCCCCCACCATTCAGAAGAAGACACCCTCACAACTTTATTTGTGTGTCGACCTCCTCCCTCTTGACGGCCATCTGCTGAAGACGACCAACAACAACAACAACTTCTTCATGGAGAGGATGAATTGGAGGAGGAAGAGGAGGGGATGAATGAATGGAAGGGAATGGAAGAGAAGGGCACATAAGTGGGGTCGGGGAAGGGCACGCAATGCCATGGCCAATGGCCATCGGCGGATGGGGGGAAGGACTGCCGGACGAATGATCATCGGCGGAAAAGAGGCCAAATGAATGAGCGGACGGATGTTTTTTCTCCTTCCTGCTGCTGCTGCAAGGAATGGCCATGAACTAATGCATAAATAAGCGCGCGTTGTTGGCATTGGGGGGGGGCGGGGGGGAAGATGGATGAGAATGAGTGAATTGGACACTTTTCCATTTTTGCGGATGGACGGGGGGGGGGAATTGGCCACTTCCCCTCCTCCCCACCCCTCGAGGGATGTGTCAGTCGCCCACACGCCTTTCTTCTTCATTTCCTCTTCAAATCTTCATCCCCCCCCCCCCCCCCCCCCTCACACTTTCCGCTTGATTCGATCGAATTTCTTCTCTCTCCAACTAAACAAATTTCCATCCAAATTTGGGACATTTGGCCTCTTCCCTCCCCCCCCCCTCCCCCACATGCATTGTTCTTCTGCCCCCTCCCCTAATTTCCTCACAATCAATCAGAGAAGGGAAATTGCCCGAGGGGAGGGACATGAGTCTGAGGAGGACGAAGTGGGTGATGAGGGGAGATGGGGGGGGGGGGGGGGGAGGGGGGGGGGATGAATGGACGGGGTGGGGGTGGTGGATGTGTGCTGTGTTGTTTGACGCCGAGGGATGAAAATAGTGCAGACGAAGAACAAATCCAATTAGGGAAAGCGATGACAGGGTACCAAAGAGAAAGAATAGGGATTTGAATTTCAGATGAATTTAACGGCGGGGGGGGGGCGAGTGAAAGGAGGGCAATCCGGGATCGTTCGCGGGGGAGGGGGGAGGGGGAGGGGGGGAGGAGGGGAGGGGGCAGGGGGAGGGGCCGGGAGAGGGGGGGGGGCAGGTCGGGAACAATTATTAAAGGATGTGAGTGGGCGGAAGTGTGGAGGTGGGGGTTTTGCGCGAAATTGGCACCCCATTTCCTCTTTTATCAGCGGTAACGTCAAAAGGCAAATGAAGGACAGATGGCCGAGTGGGGGCGGAAGAACGGTCGGCCAGTTTGGTGCGCGGAAGGTGCGCTGTTGTGGGGGGGCAGCTGATGAATACAAACTCGTCGTGTGTTCTGCTGCTGAAGGTGCTCATCAGCAGCAGAGGAAGACGAACAGAGCAAAACGGTCATTTCATTTAATATTATATTCATCCATCCATGGACGGTGGTGGGTGAACGAAGAACGGAGGCCGGCGAGAGGGGGAGAGGGGGGGGGGGGTAACCCTTCCACCCGCCCACCAATTCATTCATTCCATTTGCGTAATTGTGCCGATTGGCCGCAATTGTCGGAATTTGGAAGGCTTTGGGGGACGGGGGATGTACATAAAATGAAGTTTTGCCGTGCGTCCAATGGTAAATATCGCAATTTGCAACTCTTCAAAATGTCGGAATATTCAGAGTAAATTAAAAGGGGAAATCTGCCAACTTCCAAAGGTCATATTTTCAAATAAATTAAAATGCCAATTATAAAACCATTCTTTTTTATCCATTCTCTTCAGCAAAAGCGTGAGGAAATCAAAAAAGAAAAGCTTAAACGAATTCCCCCCCCCCCCGGGCCGCTCTTCGTGGCTCACAATGACTGACGAATAATCGTTCCGCCTTTTTTATTTGCATTTCGACCTAAAAATTCCCAAGGGAAAATTCCCCGCGGGGGGTTGGGTGTAAAAGATGCAAAATGTGAGATAAATGTGCCGGGGAGGAAGTGGCTAATGTGTGTATTCGGACAAATTCCCGGAGGAAGACTTTTGGTGGCGCCGGGGGGGGGGGCGGGGGATGAGTGGTGAATAATGGATCTTCCGCAGCCGCCGCCGGCGGATGAGAAGGCACAGAGGCGCTTTGGCGGATGAAAGTGGCGGAGGAGCCGAGACAACTGCAAGTGATTTGGGGGGGGGGAGACAATTGGACGATTTCGGGGAGTAATTGCACTTGGGGGGGCGGGGGGATGACAAATGGCCAAATTGGGCAGATTGCCGCAGGCAATGTGAGCAAAGAGATGATGGGACGAAGATATGCGCGAGAGGGGTGCCGGGGGAGTTCAAAGTCACAGAGAGAGAAGCCGGGGGAAGCCGGCGGCCGGGAGCAACAATTAATCACTCAAAGGGAACGGCGGCGACTGATTACGATCGTTTCCGGAAAGGACTCATTATTTAGTCGGGAGTCGGCGAAACTTGTTCTTATGCGATTAGAAAGATTATATAATATAAATATAATACTCATTGTATTGTACAACAACAGAGAATATATATACCGTATATCACTTTTGGGGTAAACGGAAGGGGAAATAATGCCAATTAAGGAAAAGCAAAAAGGAAGGCACTGATTGCATATAAACTAACAAAGTGAATGGACAAATGAATGCATGCAAAACACAAAACGGCGGGCGGATCATTTCCAACTTTGGCACAACGTCAGCGCCCCCGCGGGCACAAAATATTCAAAATGTCCGCAAAGGACGGCCGCGAGGAGGGCAAAAGGTGCCAACATTCGTCCATTAGGGAAGTGATCGGCGGCGGCGTGTCCTCGGGGGGGTCCATCCGATAGCCTTTCTCGACATGCCTCAGCACGTCCTGGATGGGCTTAAACGGAAGGGATTAAAGGCAATTAATAAAGTTTAAGGACACTTACAATTCTCGGGTAGGGCACTCTGCCGAAGGAGTACACTTCCCAAAGCAAAATCCCAAACGACCAAACGTCACTTTTGTTGGTGAATAGCTGCCGAAATTGGTCAATCAAAATGGAAACTTCGCATTTTGGCCCATTACATTTTGCCTCAACGCCTCCGGCGCACTCCATTTGATCGGAAACTTTCCCTTAGCCGTCTCTTTCAACGGCTGATTGGCCAATTGGGCCAGGCCAAAGTCGCTGATTTTGGCCACCAGCCGATCGTCCAACAGCACATTTCGGGCGGCCAAATCCCTGTGGACGAAATTGCGCGACTCCAAAAAGGCCATTCCCTCCGCGACGTCTCTGAAAGGCGCTGGAAATCATTTCCCCCCGGGGCATCATTTTAAAATAACTGTGCGAATTGAACGAGTTGAGAACGGTCGACGTGGTGGCGGCCCCGGGAGCGAAGAAAGTCCACCAAATTGCCGTTGGCCATGAACTCTGTCAGCATGTACACTTCACTTTCGCGCGGGTCTTCAATGACTATGCCCACCAAAAAGACCAACTTTTCGTGGTGGAGGCCTCTGAAAAACAAATTGAATGACCCAAAACTGTTGTAATAGGGACAAAAACGACATCATAAAACGCGCTTCGACAAGTAAATCCTGCGCCATTCCATTCTTCAGCGTCTTCACGGCCACCTTTCTGCCTCTGTACGTGCCGGAAAGGACGTCTGAACCAACTCTTTGGGTATCGCAACATTTCGGTTACGGCAATTCGGGCACCTCCAAACTCTCCGTGTCCAATTACGTTGCCAAGTCGAAGGTGGTCGACGGAGAGAAGCAACGCGGCCTGCTCGAATTCCCTCTTGCACTCTTCAACCAACGGCAAATCGTCTTGACTTCGCTTGTGATTTTCTTCGGAAATGAAAGGGCACACCAAACGATGGCACAGCCCGTCGGCATCCCTTTTGTAATGCTAAAAGCCTTTTCCTGTGCCGGTGCCATGTTCAAAACCATTTGGTGTAGAAATGATTAAAATGTTTAATTCCCCCCCCCCCACCCAACCAAAAAAATGACCAAAAAGTGTTAATAATATTCAATAAAAACACCAACCGACACAAGCTGTGTGAGCGTGTCGAAAAGCTCCTCCTTGTCACACGTGAAATGGTCGTTTAGCTTATAAATCCTTTGAAAAAGGAAAAATAAATCTGACATTATTGAAAAGAAAGGCTTTTTTAATTGAAGAAGCCAATGAATCCGAACACAACACATTTACTCAAATTTAATCTTTCTTAATTTCTTAAATAGTCAATAAAAAGACCAGCAAAAAGGACGTACCCTAAGGGTTCCGAAATCATAATTTGCTCAACAGAACAAAAAATTACAAACCGTCGGACCCCCCCCCCCCCCCCCCCCCCCTCGGGGGCAACGCCTTTGTCACCAATTAACACATTTGGACCCAATCGAATTTGATGCCCCCCCACCCGAACGGTTTGCCATACCTGTAGTGTTCTACTCTGCAGTTACAGGCAACGCAAAGTGTAAAATCGCCTGAAACAGCAATTTGCGTCGATTTGGTTATTGAACAATTAATTAATTGCCTGGATAATTTGTTGAATTTCTGATCAAAAAGGTCCCATCCGCGCACGATTGTAAGCATCTAAACAAATTTGTTTAAAATGCATTCAAATAAAAACTCGCTTCTCCGTTTTTTCGCGGGAAATTGTTCCGTAAAACCAGGGAGCTGAAAAAGCGAAAAGCGGCTTTATAAACAAAATTAAATTTACCATGGAAATCGGCGTCCATTCTCTGTGACGTCATCGGCTAATCAATTTGTGGTGGGGGCTCATAACCGAACAAAGTTCGTAATGTAAACGCGGCACTATCCCAATAAATGCGGCACTTTCCTTATTACGTTGGCACTAATTTGGAACGCCCCGCTTGGGTGTAAGGGATGTTTTGTTTTTTAATGTATTTTTAATTAATAAAGAATTCTGCAAAAAAAACATTAATTAATGCAAAATCAACAAAATCATTCATTAAAAAAATATGTTTTTAAGCAGCCGCAAAAATCGAAATCACGTCGTCATTCTTCTTCTTCCCGTGGGCGGATCATTTTCACCCGAATTTGTTCTCGTGCCGTTTCAAATAAGCAATTTTTGGTATATAATTTTGTTACCAAGCTTTGTGCAAGAATAAGGAAATTGCACATTTTAAAAAAGCAATTCTTCCAAAATGGGGGACCATCGCCTGCAGCAACTCTATCGGCAAAGAGCAATTAGTCCCCCCCCCATTTGGCCGAGGGCGGCTCGGCTCGTTATTAATTAAATCAGCCGTAATCGCCTAAGGGCACATCGGGCAATTTATATAAACCGGCATGAATTGGTGCAACGGATGGAATTCATCGAATTGTTGTGGGGCCATTCATTCACTGTCTGTTCGAGTCGATTGCCGCCACCCACCGGTGGCCAAGTCCAATCGTTTTATCGGCTAATGACACAAATAACGTGTGGACGAAAATTGCAGCGATTAAATGTTCAATTTCGTTTTTAACAAATTCAAATAATGTAAATAAATGGACAATTTGATGCGACTTCCCCCAATATTATTTTGAAGTTTTGCCACAATCTCTGAACTGTTTGAAGTCATTTTCTATTGTTGTTGAAGGCTTTTCCCCATCATTTTGTTGCTAATTTTCCTTCCGCCCGAAAGCACTCTTTGGAGCCATTCCCTCAACTTGGCCGCGTTCCTTTTCCGACTTGGCCCCATTTGTTCTGTTCTGTTGTCCCTCCGGCGTACAATTTGCGTGTCCAATTTGAGCTCGTTCCATTTTTGTACCCTTTGGCACTCTGCGAGATCCAATTCAATTCGCTAAATGCCCAAATTTATTTGTCTGCGAATGGCACTTTCCCTACCCCCCTCCCCACCGAAAGTTGTTCTCGCGCAGTCGCCCTCCACTCGGCGGAGTTCATGCCGACTTCCTCCGCAACGAATGCTCGCGCCTTTTCCACCTTTGGCACAATGTTTTTGCTCAGCCCCTTTTCCCGCGCAACGCAACCAAATCAAATCAAATTAAATTAATCACCTCGATTATACAAAGCATTTGGGTGGACGTGTCGCAAACGTCGGCGAATCGGTGCAGAAACCGGGCGAGATGTGCAATCAACGTGAAGCGCTTCCACGGAAATTCGTTGCTTTTCCAACTCTTTTATTGGAGGGGGGGTCATTTATGTCCAAATTCCACCAAATAATTCCTTTCTTCTTACCACACTTCCCATTCGCAACAATTCCCCGAAACATCGGCTGACCGTTAGCCATACCTTAAACTGTTACATTTGAGGTCGGCTTGATTCAGTCCCCAACCCTCAGGCGCTTCTCATTTTGTCGGTCCAAAAGTTGGCGGGTGATTTCGTCCATTGCATCGAACAGACTGAATTGGACGTGCGCAGTCGCGCCAAGGAATTGTGAGGGGAAGGCGGGCCTGCGCAAATGCAAATGTTGTGTTGCAGCTCCCGGCCATTATTCCGAAAGCCGCTTACCTCCTCTCCAAAATGTTGCTGATTTGGCCACTGCACACGAGCAAAGTGTCCAGCACTTGCTCCGCCCGTTGTTCACACTCTCTGCCGTTTAATCGCATCCCCAGAAGGGATATGCGCCGCTTCAAAAGTGTCAAATCCCTTTCGGCATCTCCAAAATCAGCGAATAGCACTGAAAGTGCCAGCATCTGGACCCTGGCCTGTCCGACCTTCGTCCGCCAAACATTTGTACTGCGCCCGCCGCCCTCACCCTTCTCGACATTCTCTCGTCGATTCTGCTCCTGAAGCAACCCTTTTAATTAGAAGAGATCGGAGCGATCGAGATTCTTGATCAAAAGCTCGTCATGTTTTTGATCGAGATTTTTCAAGATTCTCGATCGGTTCTCAAGTCCTATTTCTGCTTTTAATAAATTAAACGCTCAAATATCCACCAGGCCCCTCCCATTTGACCTCCATGGCCACCGTCAATTCTCTCAGCCTTCTGATCACGTCCAACCCGCGATCAGCAGCAGCTGATCGACCATTTCCCCCCTCATAACGGAGATGGCATCGATCCAACGGGCGCCCATTTGGCTGCGTTCGATTCCTCCAAATTCGCTGTTCGCTTATGCACAGAAACTGACGGCGGGAAAAAGTCGATAAAGAATCGATGAAGATTTCAAAGTCTCGAGTCGAGACTCTCGACCTCTTTTGCTTTCTGAAAAAGGTCCACATTTCTTGCACAGCCGTACACACTTTCACAGCAACTCCTTTCGTCAGTGAGCAAATTAAGCGCCGCGTCAAATCGACTGACGAGCCGTTGGAAGTACGCCCTGCTGCCCCCGTTTTGGTCATCTCCTCCCCTTCTGCTCGCTCTCCCCACGGCTTTTGGAACAGTTCGATCATCGCCCCACTGAATGCGCGCGCCTATCACTCGCATTATTGTCGATTAAAGCGCAAACCGAATTTGTTTGTTGATGCAATTGAATATTCTTTGGCAAATGTTGTTCTGCCGATGCCGGAGGAAAGAGTTTTCGAGTTGCGGAGGAAGTCTGTCGATATGCCGTCGACTTTCCGGTGTCTTCTGTTGTTGTCGATTTAACAAATTATTGGGCCTCCCCAATTTCCCCCCCCCCCCACCCAGCGCCCCCCCCACACCAAATGAGTGACCCCTCCCAACGCCCCCCCCCCACCAAATGACTGACCCCACTCCGCCGACGCCTCCCATTTTGGGAGAGCCGCGGCGCCGACCGTTCGCTTTTCCATCGTTGGGAAAATTCGACTGCGGCGAAGTGCCCGAATTCCGGTCACTCTTTGCTCGCCCCCTCCGTTGTGCCGCCGTCCGGATGTGGGGGATCGAGCAAATGAGGCGCAAAAGGGTGGGGTTGACGGCGCCGTGCTTCCTCTGTTGCTGCTGGTCATCCCATTCATGACGACGTTTCCTGGCACTTTTTGAAGGACATAAACTTTTTCAAAAATGCACCTTTTTGTGCGAATGCCATCGGCGGAGTGCCCGGGAAGTCAATGCTTTGCTGACAATGCGCGCATTGTTGTGGGGTTCCGCCGGCTGTTGGAATACACTGACGGAATCGGGCGGAGAGAATGCAATAGGAGCAGAGGAAGTGGCCACACGGGAGAGTCCGGAGGAGGAAGTGGCCCAAACAAAGGGGGCACCGCATCGATTGATTAGAAAGTCGTCATTGATGATGCCTGGGGGGAGATTGAAGCATAATAACGGCACGGACGGCAATAATGGAAGATGTAGCGAAGGAGAAGAAAATGTGCCGGAGTGGACACGGCACACGTCCCCCCAACATTTATCCCCTGCCGCTTAATTTGTTGGAGTATTTTCTTCTGGAAAAGAATGCATTCCTGCACAAGCGGCGGCGGATGAATGGGACGGAGGCACTGAATGAACTGCTTGCTGCTGATCAATCGGGTTATCATCGCGGTGAGACGTAATGATGGATGACACTGACTGATGTGGTGGGAGCGGCGGCGGTGATGTCGGAGGATAAAAGTGGACGGGCGGGGGGCGGGAGGTGAGAGGGCGGAGATGGCAGCGAAAGTAACTGAACCCATGAAAAATGGGGGGCGAGGGGGGGGGGGGAGCGATCGTTTGGCGGCGACTTTTAACATCGAAAGGGGGGGGGGGGGGAGGGATCGGCAGATCGGATCAAAGCAAAGGGACGACGAGTCTGGGGTTTGTACAAGCCCCCGAGTTGCTTCTTTCTAGTCCGGAGGCGAAACTTGTTCATCTCCAGCGGCTGTACGCGCCCCTCTCAATCTTTTCATAGGCACGTGTCTTCCACCAAAACACTGACGAGCTTTCAGGACAACGTCCAATTGAGGGCAACAACCAATTCAGTTAAGGTGAGGTGGTCGAATTAAACATTGGGGGGGGGGGGGGGGGGGGGGGGGGGGGGGAGGGGGGGGGATATGGAGGAGATTGGGCGAATAATCCAATTATGCGTTTGTCCGTCGACGGACCTCCCTGCCCCTGCCCCTGCCGCCCACAGCGAAGCGCCGACTGACTGACTGACTGCTTGGGCTGTGTGCTCTTTTACTTCCGTTCTTTCATCCCGCAAAAGTGGTCGCCGCTATTCTTGTAAATGTTACAATTTGTGGGAGTGTTTTGGGGCAATTGGGGGGGGGGGGGTAAACGAAAGAGCAAATCTCGAGGGGTAGTCTAGCCCCGAATTCACACGATGCTTACGTTAAGCCGAATCTTCTGGACACACCGCCCGCCTAATTTGTAAGTTACACTTTTTCCCCCTTTTTATGGGCTTCCTGGATGGGATGGGAAGCGATCGGCGGCACATTATCATATGCACGCACACAAACATATGCATTTATTTACTCATAACGGCCCAATTGGCAAAAAAGCGGAAGGGATGGAAACCGAAAGGTTGCGTGGGTGGGGGGGGGGGGGAAGAAGCAAATGGATTGGACGGAACCTGTTCTGGATTGGAGGGGGGGGGGGGGGGGGGGGGGGGGGGGGGGGGGGGGGGGGGCTAACAGGTAACCGATCGCTGTCGGAGGAACAACGGTCGATCAGCCCACCCATCTCCAATCAATCCATGCGTGAATTGTTGCTCTTTTCTTGGACTACGGCCTCCTCCCCTCTCTCAACTCCACCCCAACGCCAGCCACCGTCACGCCCATCAACTTTCGCTCGACGTCCCGTTGACCTCCCCAACTCGCTGTCCCTGTCCTGGCACCGAGCGGCGGGAGTCGGTTGTTGTTGTTCCATTCGTTGCGTTCACATTGTCTCCGCCATATTCGTCAATAGAATGACTGACCTTCGAGCAGATGTCAGCAAAAAAGTGGATGATCTGTGCTGCTGATGATTAGCTACAATTCGTTCCCCCCCCCCAAAATCCAACCGCCTTAATGGATGAGACCAAAACGTTGGCAATTTTAATCGCCATTTCCCCCGGGTTGGTCGAATTGTTTGCACCGCCTCCAGCAATTATGCCATTTTCACCGTCCACTTTCAGAAGAATGGCGGCAGTTTCATTCAATGCCAAAGCATCTGAGAAGCTCTGCTGAAGAGAAGCGTTAAAAGAAGAAGAAGCTTTAAATCTTTTACGTTACTGACGACCCCAAAAGTGCTGCCATTTTGCGCATGTTCCGTAAAAACTGATGGAGTGATTATGGGGAGGAGAATAAGGCTATGAAAGAACAAATTGGACACTTTCATTTCGTTCGGTAAGGTAAGGTAAGTCGAACGGGGGAAATGGCCAAATGAGCGCCGGGGGGGGGGGGGGGGGAGGAGAAGCAAAAGGCGGGAAGAAGAGACAGTGACGTGATGGATAAAAGGAATAATTTGTAAATTGAGGTAGACAAATATATTCATGAAGGTGTGTAAGGTCGTGCGAGGAATTTTGGTGAGGGAATAAAAAGGAAATTTTGATTTTTTGGGGGGAGGGGGGAAGGGGGGGGGGAAGGGAAAAAGGGGGGGGGGGGAGGGTGGGGGAAAAGGGGGGGGGGGGGGTGTTGAAAATGTTGAGGCAAATGGACTGTGTAGGGAGGGAGCCTGGGACGGTAAGAGCATTGGTTTGGGTATGAAGCTGATCACTTCACTCGAAGTCCGTGGGTTCGATTCCTGCCCGGCGGGGCTAGTATTCCGCCTATTTCTTATTACTGTAAGCAAAAAAAAGTGTCCAAAAATGGCAAAACTTTGTTTGGCCTTCGCCCCTTCTTTTTCGGCACTTATCATTTTTTCGTCGTCGGCATCCAACCCGTCCTTCCACCGGCTGTCTCTGCCTAATTGAATTTTATTTCAACTAATTGCTTTTCACTTGCACAAAAGCCCAAATCTTCTGCTGATGATCGGCTTAATATCTCATACATAATTATACATACATAGCCTTTTTTGAACGCCTCTCTGCCGTTGAGGTCAAAGCTCACCACAAAAATCGGAAACGACTCACGAGGTCCGACCATTGCTGCTGCTGCTGCTGCTGCCCAATGCATTCATCTGCTCCCATTCATCATCATTTCCTACGCCCCCCCCCCGTTCATCCCCTCACATCGTACGGCCAAGGCCCAACCCCCTCGTCCATTGCCCCCCCCCCCCCGAGGGGTGGTGGTCCCCTCCCTCCTCAACGACCCATGAACACACACAGAGGGAGAGAGAGAGTGTGTGAAAGTGGAGGCCGCCCCTTTAGCCCAAAGCTCAGAGAGGTGGAATGAGAGAATGAACCCCACCCCCCTCCCCCCTTCCCCCCCCCCAATTCTCTCCATTTCCCGTCCCTTTGACCCTTTGGTTGGTGTCTGAGACCATTCGGCGGCCTCTATCAATGCGTGTGGTGGTTGGTGGGACACTTTCGTCCATTTGCTCCTCTTCCTTACTATTAGTTCCTTACAAATAGTGGTTATTGGACTTCAGAGGTTGTTGGACACTTTCCCTCGGGCTAATCCGCTTTGTGCGCTTAATTGAAATTGATTAGTGGGCGTTGTTGTTGTGCTTGAAGAAGGGCGCTTCGCTCGCTGAATGAATGCGGAGGCGTTAATTGCGACCTTTCCTTTTTCGATGGCTGTCCAACCCCGTTTCCCCTCTCTTCCGCCAAAGTGCAGATCATCGATCGATTAGAGGGGGGGGGGGCGCTGTGGTGACAGACTCGTCATTTGCTGGGCTACTCCCCCCACCCCCCCCCCACCACAAAACGCAGCTGCACCAACCTTCCAACAATTCATCGCTTCACAAGGTCGCTTCCCCCATGGGCACCACCCACCAGCAGTGCTACCCCCCCCCCCCCCCTCATAGTCAGACTGAGCCAAATAGTCGAATATCGCCTTCCCTTACATGCCCCAATTTTGAGAGATGTGGAAAATTTCAACACATTCTTTTGGGCTTTATCCTTATCATTGAACATTGTATGTACATCATTTTAATTCTTTTTAAATTTAATTAGGTCATGGGCTCGGAATGTCTCTGCTTAAAATTGTCCTTAAATTTGAAATGTTTTATTTTAGCTTAATTTTAAATGATTGTTTAAAATTGTTCTTAAATTTGAAATAATTATTTTTTAGTTTAATTTTAAATACTGTTTAAAATTGTTGAAATGTTTTATTTTAGTTTTTTTAATGACTGTTTAAAATTGTTGAAATGTTTTATTTTAGTTTTTTAATGACTGTTTAAAATTGTTGAAATGTTTTATTTTAGTTTAATTTTAAATGACTGTTTAAAATTGTTCTTAATTTGAAATAATTATTTTAGTTTAATTTTAAATGACATAATGTATTAGCAGCAATTGGCGCATATTGGTTCTTTTTCTTTTCTGCCAAACTTCTTCACCAAATCACAGATTTTCATTTATTTTGGAGTTTTGATGCCCTCTCTGGAGGTGGATGTGTGCAAATTGCCCGATGAAATACGAATAAAGTTGGCACAATTGGATTTGGAGCTCTCAGAAGGTTTTTTAAATTTGTTTTTTTGCAATAAAAAATTTCAAAGGCGACTTAACGGAAAAAGGTTATGAGAAGCGAAGACGACTTTTGCTTAAGCCCTTTTTGGGGCAACAACAAAACGATGAAACGACGCCAACGGCGGAAAGTGAAGGTTAAATGAGATAACCAATTTGAGGGTTAGGGGAGAGACCAAAATATTGGGGAAAAATCAACTTTTTTGCGCTCCTAAAGCAGGCAAGACCTCTCTAAAAATATAAATTGGTTTAAAACAGCAAAATTATTAGCAAAAAAACCTTTTTTTTTTTCGTGTTAGCGGAGCCTCAACCTTTTCAGGGTATAAGCCGCCCCTCTCTAAAAAAGAATTTTCAGGGAATGTCCGAGACGTTGTCACTTCGGAGAGGAAGAAACACCGTCGGGGAGCACGAGATCAACTCAGATATCACTCTGGTTTGTGTTTATTTGTTGTCCAAATATAGCCAAAAGATTATTTTGATGTTGGATTTGGACAATCGTCGAATTGTTTTGTTTTGCTAATTTTACAAAAATTGCCATTTTTTGTTAAAAAAACTGGTCTGAATTTTTTAATCTCTCGAGGTCATTTGGTGGGGCCCGTTGCGCCCATGCGACAGACAACGCTAAAAATCCATTGAAAATTGCACAAAAATGTTTGGTTTTCTTCGTATTTCCCCAAAGAAAAATGTCACATTTTCAGCCTCTTGCAATGCTTTTTGGTTTTTTTTTTCAGAAATTCGCCAGGAGGCCGTCCACCAAGCGCTGTCCGAATGGGGCCACGGCGGAGGGGCAAAGAAAGCGATTGGCAAAAGCCGCTTTCAGCCCATTCTCCGACGGCACACTTCGCGTGTCAGTTGTGTGGCAGCCCAAAACAACAACAAAATGGAGGAGGAAGGCGGGGGTTCGGCAGGTAAAAAGCGGGGGGATTTTCGAGAAAAACGGAATTAATTGCTCGTTTCAAAAATTATAACAAAAGTCAGACGGAATAAAACTATACCTTATCTTATCTTTTGATTCTTTCTTTGGACGGACTGCTTGCCCTTCATTAAAATTGTATTTTAATCATAAATTTTACGAGTTAATTTCATCCGTTGCGTTCGAAACGGTTTTTTAAGAATGCCTAAATTATTCGTTGAGGGCAACTCTTTCCCCCCTCCCCCCCCCCCCCCCCCCCCCCTCCCCCTACTTTCGATTTGTCCTTTACCGCCATCCCTCCCCCACTTTTATCTCCAATCGAATTTAACCCCTTGGCCCTTTTTCTGATCAAGACACTTGTTTTCTCCTAAACATCGTATCGTGTCAAGACGGGCGAGAAAAAGTTGTTGGGTGGGTGTTGATCTCGCCCCCCTCCCCCCCCCCCCCATCATTCATCCGGTTTGTACTCTTTCCGGTTCGTCACCCCCACCCCCCCCCTCCTCCCCCCCCCCCACTACCCCCCCCCCCCCCACCCCCACTACCTCACCCCCCCCCATCCATCCATTTGCCCTTCCTCCCATTCATTCATTCTCTTCTTTCCTCTCCCCCATCTCACATTTTACTGCCCCCCCCCCCTCCGATTTGGTCCAACCCTAAACTTCCATTGTCCCATTATTTATTCTCTGTTTTGTTCAGGTGATCCGGGGCATAATTGTGTCCCTCCCCTTCGATGTCCTCCCCTCTTTCAGTCAATCCCCCCCACCCATTTCCCAGCCATAACAAAAAGTAATCGATGTTTTGGAGAGTGAATGTTGGCGCTGAATTTGTGTGTTCGTTTAGTCGAGAACGGACATTCCCGAAGTTAGCATTAGTCAACCATGACCTTGATAAGCCTTCTTATTTCACAGTCATTCCCTTTTGACGTCGGTGATCATCTCCTCTCCCCACGTTGTGTTTATTTTCCTGCAAATTCAAAACATTCTTTCCTTTATCTGATCAACTTCATTATCTTTCACTTGGCTTCTTTCTATTCCGTTCTGGGGCATATTTTGACTGTCACCCGCCTCCTTTCCCGAGCGTTTTTATTCTCCTCTTACCACGGTAATAAAAAAAACAGGTACCATTAAATGGGCACATCGATCTCTTTTTTTGTTTGGTGCTGTTTAGTTGGAGCTGCACAATCCGTCGGTGAAATTTGAGAAGGACACTCAACGCGAGACCCCCGCCCCCTTTAGTCCCGCGGTCACTACGCCCCGTCCTTTCGGCGGATGCTTCCCTCCCCCCCCCCCCCTTACTCTGTTTGCTGTCCACTTCCCGTACACCCCCCGCCCCCCCCCCCCGCCCTTTCTTCAGAATGGCCTTCTAATGGTCTCGTTGTTGATGACGACGGTCAGAATTGGGGAGCTTGCTCTGCTCGAACAATCGGAAGACTGAGAATTGAGGGGAAGGGATTATTGAATGAGTGGCGGTGGATTGGGGGGGGGGGGGAGGGGGGTGTGAGCTGTGAACAGAGCCCCCCCCCCCTTCTACAATTTATCATTCTGATTCCAGCCGATGCGTTTGCTGATCAACGATCACACTGTTTTCCTCTAACTTTACACCTTAATTCGTTTTGCAGTAAATGCCCACTCATTCTATGGCTTTCACCAAAAAAGAAACAATTTCTTTCCGTTTTAAATCAACCACCGAATATGTTTTTTCTTCCTTTCGTTGTCTGATCTTTTTACACCTCTCTTCTCTGTCTGGTCCACTGATCTTCTCCCCCCCCCCCCTCCCCTTTCCGCCCCCTTCCCCTTCCCCCCCCCCCCGCCCTCACCATCCCCCCCCCCTCCCCTCCTCTCTCCCCCCCCCTCTCCCCTCCCCCCTCCCCTCCCCTCTCCCCCCCCCCCCCCCCCTCCCCTCACACCTTCAAGTGCCCCCCCCCCTCCCCCTCCCTCCCGTCTTCGTGCATAAATGAGCATCTGGCGCCTTCCTCTCCCATCTCCCGCCCTGCTTTCGTCGTCGTTTTCACGGCTATTCCCTCCTTTCCCCATTTTTTCTTTTTGCTGTTTCCCTTTCCTTCCCTTCCCTTCCCGCACTGCTGGGCAATGGCCAACGATGTGAAGGGAAGGGAAAGGAAAAGCGGCGTCTGGGGGAGAGGGGGAGGGGGAGGGGGGGGGGGGGGATTCGGTCGTTGGCGGCGAATGGTCACTCCGTCTTTTATTGACTCTCTCCCCTCCGATGGCCAATTGAATCCAATTTTCCCACTCCCCCGGGACAATAAAGCAATAAACTGTCAAATTCGCGCCCTCTCGCGTTTCCATCATTTTTTGATGTATTTGAGTATATAATGGCCATTCACAGCAGCAATGAGACTAACTCAGCTTTATTTTCAAACTTAACGACTCCTCAAATGAATGAACAAATTGTTGTGGAGACATTACGACAAAATGCTTATGTGTCAATTTGTAAGAGTTTTTTCTAATAGGAAATTGGGACGGTGTAATATAATGTTAGGGAATAAATGTAGCATTTCCACCCATAATCCATGATGCTTTTTCAGATAGCAGTTCTGAAGACGACGAGGAGGCGGAGGAGGACAAAAAGAAAGCGATGGACGGAGAAACGGTTGGAGAGGAGGGAATTTCGAGTGGGAGAGGGGGGCAACGGAAGGTGCAAAATGGTGGAGACCGAAGCGATGAAAAGGTGAGACAAATGCAAATTGAGCAATATAATTCAAAACAGCCACTTTTTTATTTGCATTTGTGTGAAAGTTTCAGAGATTAGTGCGCGAATCGGACCATTCATTTGTTGGGTCTGAATGCTCTTCGAATGCTTTACAAAAGGGGGGAGGAGGGGAGGGCAGTGGCAACGTCCGGACAGAACGGACGGACGGAAGAAGCGACAGCGAACGTTGTCCAATGAGACAATCGTCAAAAGAAAAAAGCAGCAATTCGGCAACTGAAACTCCTCATCAAATGGTCAACCGAACTTCGGTGCCGAACCAATTGGGGGGCAAACGTCAATTAAACCCCATTTCTCCCCCTATTTTCAGGTGCTGGTTCTTGAGGACAGGCCGCTGCCCCCGTTGCCTTCAACAACCGACGACGAAGAAGAAGACGAAGTCGACAACGGAACTGCGGTGTACGTCAACTCGACCAACGACTCCGGCCTCGGCGGGTCGTCAAATGCGCCACAGGACTACGCAAATACGAACATACGTAAGGGGAATCCCCCCGGGGGAAAGTGTTGTTATTCAAAATGTTTTTTCTATTGCCTTTAAAATATGTCGTCACCTTTTCGCTTTTCAGCGGTAAAAACGACGCGTGTTTCGCGGAAGATCCAACAGGTTCTCCAGTCCCTTCAGGTGGGGTAAACAAACTGGTCCAATTCCATTGGCCGAATGTTCCGGGATTTGAATTCGCAATGCGCATTTTACAGAGAGAAAGTAACAAAAAAAGGCACTCAATTCTTATTCTTAATACACTTACTCACTCACATTTTCAACACGTTCAGCAACATTTTGTTCCTCTTCTTTTTTGTTGTTCATAGGAAGGAAATGAAACATGAACCAACTGAAATGAAGATTAAAAAATAGTCGGAATGTTTATGGATGAAAGTGAGGAATTTCGCATGTTTGATCGCCTTGCCGTTTCCATCACTCTCTCGGGGGGGGACCGATCGAATGTCCCCCCCCCCCCTTTATTATTGAAGAGACTGAATGGGGTGGGTGGGTGGGTGCTTCATCTCCTCCACACTTTACGAATGGTTTTGGAACATTCGGAAGGAAGGGCATAAAGTCATTGGGGAAGGAAACAAACGGACGACGTCCAAACAAATCCCCTAATAAAAAGCCCATCATTTCGGCACACGATCCATTATTTTCCATCATTGTCGTTCATTCTCTCTCCATTCAGCCGCCAGTGCAATTAGCCACTCGACTCCCTCCCCCTCCCCCCCCACTATTCATCTCCAATCTTCCCCCCCCCCCCCCCCCCTCCCCCCCACTATTCATCTCCAATCTTCCCCCCGCCCCCCCCCCCCCCCCCCCAATCCCAACAATTGTCTGTCCACTCAACCACCGCCACACCTTCCAATCCGACGCTTCCCATCCTCTCACTGTCCGAATCCCTAACCGAGTTCCCCAAGTTCCGACTGATTTCCCATTGCTTTTTATTGCTGTTAAATACCGACCGATTCATTCATTCATCACAGCACATTCATTCCATTCATTGCCCATGTCAGTCACTTGCTCTAAAATAAAGTACCAATCGACTCTCTCTCTCTCATCAACACTTTTGATCGCATTCCACAGCAGCCCTAATTTGGTGGCGTTATTTGGTCCATTTCCATTTTCTCTATTAATTAATCTTAAAATATTTTTTAAATTTTTCTTCAAGCTTAGATCGCTCAACCTTTCTTCTTTGGATATTCATTGAGTGATCAGATTGAATTTAATAAAGCGGGGGATTTCGGAAGTCTTCCGACTGTCCGCCTGTTTCCCTTCCCTGCCAATTATTCCACCCCCATTCCCACCCCCCCCTCCCCCCCCCCCCCCCTCCCCCCCCCCTCCCATTTCTTCCACTTTCTTGTCAGTTACTCCTCCGTTGTGTGTACCGTCGTCACTTCCATTCGCTTTCTCTGACCCAAAATTGTGAGTGAGAGCATCGCCCACCACTTTCATCTTTCTTCCTTCATCCATTTACAATTTTTTCTCTCTCCATCTCAAAACAAATTTAAAAGGTCAAAACAGGGAAACGGACGGGGGGGGGGGGGGACGAACTTTGCAGCATTTTCCGATTTCCAGTTCCGTCCTCTCAACTCCAACGGGGGGGGGGGGGGGGGGGCTAAATGTGTGGGGGGGGGGAGTAAAGGCTGTGCGCGCTTTCTGTCGGCGCCTTTTGAGAGAATATATGGCTATTTTTTGTGAGAATCTGTTTGAGTAATTTGTAATGACGTGCCGAAAGACGCGTCGCGTCCGCTGGCCAAAATTCCATCACAATTGGTGCGTTAAATAAATAATAATGTTTTTGAAAGCGATTGGGTACAAAATAAGAAATTTTTTTTTAAATTTCTTAATAAATGCAAAATCGAGTGACCTTCAACTCAGCTGCCCCCCCCCACATTTTGTTCACGTTTTCTTCTCTTCCCGCCAATTCTGTCCGTGTCGTCTCTTTTCTCTCATCCAAAATTTGCATTCCTCCACCAGCAGAGCGCCACAACCTTTCGTCGGTCGGTCGTTGGTTAACAGCATCCGTTTTGTGTGGAGAGGAGCCACCAATTCAATTCCATTTCTTCGCTAGCCGAAAATGCCATCAACAAATGTGTCAATTTCGTCCAACAGCTTTGTCCTTTTCCCTTCGGCGCTTTCCTCAAAGTCTCCCCATTTTCCTTTAGGGGCGATGAATTCGTTGTCCGCGCACTCTTTGCCCCCCCTCCCTTCTCCTCTGTTTGTCTTCTTGCTTTATCTATGTCCTTCTCTCCCTCTCTCTCTTTCCTCTCCTGCCCCTCCATTCTCTCATCGGTTACCCCCCCCCCCCCCCCGCTGCTAGACCCAGCTGGTGGTGTCAACAGTGCTGCTGGTGAGGAGGGAGGAGGACGCGCCTTTGCCTTGAGCAAAGGGGGGAACCCACCCGAATGGTCAAAATTGCATTGGGAGGAGCATAGTTTAAGAGGGCAGCAGTTGCTGCTGCTGGAAGATGCCCCCCCCCTCCGTCACTCCCCCAAACACATGGGATGGATGCGGTGGATGGGATGACACCCACGGGGGGGGGGGGTTTCCTCTTTCCCCCACTTAAGTTTCATAAATCCGATTAATGTTTCTTTTCACGAGTCAAGATAAGATCCGTCCAAGATTCTCCCATCTTTCATAATTTTATGCGTTGTTTATTCCTCCTCCTCGAACCCACCGGCTGCTCTTCCCCTTCCCCATGCTCTGTCCATCCTGTCGAAGTCGTTGGGTGAGTGACCTTCTTCTGCTGGCGCTTGTTTCTCATTTTCCCGACGACCGTATTTATTTACATTCCTTTATTTTAATCTTATCTGACGTCGTCTGAAGACGCAAAGAGAAATTGTGTAATGAGAATTGGGAAAACAAAACAGCGTAATCAATCACTTCCATCAGCTGGTGAAGATTTGATGGAGCAGACACAGAAGTTTGTTCGCGAGAAGACTGATTTTGCCCTGGAAAATGTTACAATGCGTAGTTTTTGTTAGAAAACACTTTTTTGGAAAGGTTTAAATACAACAATCCAACCACTTTATGGACGACTGGCCAATGAATGAGTCGCAGAAGCCCTAACCCCCCGCCATCCACTGGACGGTGCCCCCCCCCCCCCTCACAATTCCTTCCGCTTCCATCACCCCCCCCTCCCCCATCTATTCGTTCGTTCATTCATTCATCTTCTTCATTTACTTTCACTTGGCAAAGGCCGATGCCAAATGACGCACTTTTGCATTATAATCAGTGGGGGGGGGGGGGGAACTTCTGTCTGCCGTCAGTTTCTTTCTTTCCATTTTTCACTCTGTTCCTTTTCCTCACACATTCTCTCATCCCTTCCGATCAATTCCAATCCTCCGAATACATTTCTTCTCCAATTTCATTTTCCCCCATTTTCTGCCCGACAAATCCCCCTCTCCCCCCCCCCTGGCGGATCTTACAGAGCTCTGCAGTCCAAGGTGCTAATGCATTCCTCCAATTGAGAGAGCTTATTCTTCTGATCCATTTGCCTGCCTTTCTGCGTTTCGCTTCTTTTTTATTCCATCAAATGTATGTTCTCATGGAGCATCGTTCCCCCGAGAGGCGTCCCACCAAATCGGCACTTCCATTCGTGGAGCGGCACCGTCAGCCACTGCTTAGGGGCCGTGCCGTCGTGCACAGTTCGCACCCGTCTTCGCCTCATCCTTCGGCACTTCGTTACCGGTACTCAATTACTACGCCCTCGGTGAACGGTTCCGTGAGTGCACAACTCACTGGGAAACGGAAAGAGAGTGGGACGGACGAGATTAGCAGGCGAAAAACGTCGGAAGTGAAAGGACAACAGCAATTGAGGAGGCGACAGTTTGTGAGACAGAACGGAATCGTGGCGATAGACAGTGACGAAAATAATGTTGAAAGAACAATAAATAAGAAGTCAATAGCAGAAGACATTCAAGACCAACAGAATGCCAGTCGGCCCTCAAGAAATATGCCCTCAGATTTGGCCTGCCCTTCTCGGATTAGACAAATCCAACCACCACCGCCACCAAACATTGCTCGGATAGGCGAAGAGAAAGCGCCATCAAAAGCGTTACGAACGTCGGAGGGTGTACGTGTCGATGTCGTCGGAGACATTGAGAGAAGAAGAGCGCCAGGGTTCCAGCCCCAACTGAGATTTGCTCCTCGTCAGGGGATCAAATACGCCAGCAGTAAGGTGAGGCCAGTGAACAAGACCGTGCAAGTCAACAGAGACGACGACGCTGGTGATGAACAGTTTGAAGACGACAAACATCGCGGGGTGAGAGAGCGCAAAAGGGTGGAGGAGGAGAAGGAGAACACGGTCAGGAAAAGGGCCACACACCGGACAACGCCGACGACAACGCGCAAAGAGTTGCGACTTGCGTCCCGGGGTGGGGAGGAGGAGAGCGAAGTGCTGAAGAGGGATCGGCACCAACAGCAGCAGAACAACAACAACAACAACATTTACGCGCAAGTCGCCTGGCACAATACCAACAGCAGCAGCAACAACAGCGATAAGATGAATTTGAGGAGGGCCATTACTAAAAGTGAATGGTCTCCGGGTGGAGAACAACCACAAAAGAGGCGCTTTGCCCTAAGCAGAAGCAAGTCCCAGTCGCGTAATAACCTCTTGCTGACTCAGCACAAAGCCTCGCTGGAACAGTTTCAGATGGGCCGCTCCAAAACGGCGACAAATTTGGCATTTGTCGCCAACGAATCTTCAATGATTGGCGATCATTTTTCACTCAGCAGAAGAGGGCCTTTGGCTCTTCTCCGTCGAGGCGCCAATTTACGAAAATTGTCGTTGCAACGATGCCGTCCTGCATTTTCCGGGGCTCAATCGGCGGTCATTGAACTGTTCGATGCCGAAGAAAGTGATCAAAGGAGGGGGGAAAGGGAACGTGCTGAAATGTTGTCTGTGTGTCAATTTGAGTGGGTCCAGAGAGAGCTGAAAGCATTTGCGGAACGTCGCCATTTGGCGTTGGGGAGGAGACGTAAAGTGCGCATTGCGGATTTGGGGGCGGATCAGCTGCATGCTCAGCTGGCCGCCAGGCAGGCGAAAGCCGTGCAGGGCCAACCATCCAACAATTATGGCGGAAGATTGTTTCAGAGGCCTCGGAAGAAGCCCCTGCATGAGTACTACAACGACGACGACGCCGAACTGGAGGGTAATAAAAATGGGAAAAGCCGGACAAAATTAACTCCCAACACGGAAACAAATCGTTTAGCATTGGCCAACACAGTGGACCCGAGCGCCCCGCAACCGAACGGACAGCTAATCGTGCCGTCCAGAGGCGATTTCCCGGCGGCAAGTACCAGTGGGGCGCCGCCGCCGTCTCTGCCCCGTTCGATAGACTCCGTGCTGTACAAATGGGCAAACACTCAGCCCAAAAGTGTGGCCGCCGTCCAACTGGACAGCGGAGGAAAAGCCGTGGGCTCTTTGACTTACGGTGGGCCTTTTTGCCCATTAAAAAAAGATTCATTTCTCGGCTTAAGGCAAATTGCTGAGCCGTGCCAACAAAGTCGCCTACCACCTTTTGACACGGCAAGTGACGGTGAACTCGGGCGGTGTTAAAGAGCGCGTCCACTTGTGCTTGCCGGATGACCGTGTCGCGTTGGTATTCCCGAACAGCGAGCCCCTGGCCTTTCTGGTCGCCTTCTACGGCTGTTTGCTGGCCGGTGGTAGGCTATAGAACAACATGAAGTTCCAAGTGACGACGAAAACACACATTAAAGTTGTGCCGGTTCCCATTGAAGTGCCAATGCCAAAGAGGGACGTCGCCGGTCTCCAGCAGTTCGGCTTTTTTCTCGGAAGCTGTGGTGGGTAGGCGGGGGTTATCCCTTAAGGGAATTAGCTGAAATGGCTTTTGCTTTTCACTTTACAGGTGCCCATGTCGCGCTCACTTCCGAAAGCTGCATGAAAGTGCTGCCAAAGGCTGGCTCCGTCTCCACCTCCGCCCCCTCCGGCGTCAATCCCCATTTCGCTACCTCCTCCTCCAGCGCGGGAATGCTTCTTCACTCGCCTTCGTCCACCTTCGCCCCCTCCGGCGCCTTCCCTTCTTCCACAACGGGTTCCACCGGCTCCGGGTCCAGTTCGGGTGCTCAAAGAGACCATAATCCGTTCATTCACCACTCTCCGCCTCTGAACCCGAATGATGTGGCCGACTTTAAAGTCTTCACTAGTGGTTGCCATAAGCAGGGTTGATGACGCAATTCGTTTAAGGGATGGCCTCGTCTTCATTGGGTAGTCACTGAACACCTCGGAAAGCCCTCCAAGGATTGGACTCTCCCTTCTCTCGTCGCGGATGACCATTGCGCCTACATCGAGTACACCTTCGACCGCGAGGGTTCCATCAAAGGGGTCAGTTTAATATTCCAAAATATGCCCTTGAGCATTTTGCTTTTGCAGGTTGAATGGTCTCGACAGGCAATGCTCTCCCATTCGCGCACCATCGGAGCGGCTGCCGGCTTCAAAGAGGGTAAGTGTCGACGCTGGAGGGGTCAGAGGGCAATCGACAGCTTCTCCTTTTTTGTTCAGACGAGACGATGGTTTGTGTCGTGGACTTCAAGAGGGACGTGGGCCTTTGGTTTGCGATGATAGCGGCCATTTTGCACGGAATGCGCGTCCACTTCGTCCCCTACTCGCTGATGAAAGTCAATCCCACCGCGTGGCTGTCGCAGGTCACGCGCCATTGCGCGCAGCACGCCGTTGCCAAATCGCGCGACTTGCACTGGTCTCTGATGGCGGTCGGCGATCACTCCCAAATTCAGCTCAAATCGCTTCGCTGCCTTTTGGTCAGTCTGATCAGCAGTGATCACGTTTTGATCAATCGCTTTCCAAAAGGTCGCTGATGGTGCAAATCCATGGTCTCTCTCCTCCTGCGATCAGTTCATCTCCACATTCAAATCGCATGGCATTTGGCCTGGCGCGCTTTGTCCCTGCGCCGGTTCCGCCGAGACTGGCATTGTTGCCATGCGCCGTCCCAGCCATCCCGAACAAAATGTTGCGCGTAATGGCGGCACTTCAACAAATTGTTCCACCAGCGGTCGCGGGGTACTCTCAATGTTGGCACTAAGCCATTGTGTAGTGCGAGTGGATCAGGAGAACTCGTTGACCTCCCTCACCCTCCAAGTTTGTCGGAGTTCAGCCCGGCTTTTTTGCATAAATGACGATTTTTAGGACACGGGTCAGGTCATTCCGGGCGGCATGGCCGTTGTCGTCAAGTTGGCCGGCCCCCCTAAACTGTGCAGGGCGGACGAAGTTGGGGAAATTTGCCTGCACTCTCCGTCCACGGCCAACTGCTATCACGGTCTCAAAGGCCTTTCCCAAAATGTGT
Organism: Globodera pallida; assembly: GCA_020449905.1. NCBI lineage: Eukaryota > Metazoa > Nematoda > Chromadorea > Rhabditida > Heteroderidae > Globodera > Globodera pallida. Next base: position 5,634,921 of record JAIXHY010000009.1, on the reverse strand, counting down.
TCGCCATGTTACCACTTGGCCACGACGACAAACCCATCGGACCTTTGGAATACGTTCGGAGCGGCTTAGCCGGTTTTCTCGGACCCGAAGGACTTATCTTCACGGTCGGCTGCAAACAATCGCTTCTGCACGTTTCGGGGCGTGTACACAGCGCTGATGATGTAACGGAAGGACGAGGGCAAAATTGATCACTTTCAGTGTGTCCCCTCTGTTCACTTTGCAGCTGATCGCCACCGTGCTCGCCGTAGAGCCGATGAAGTTCGTTTATCGGGGCCGCATCGCCGTGTTCAGCGTCAGTGTACTTCGCGACGAGCGCGTGTGCATTGTGTGCGAACAACGGGCAGAGCTCAGTGAAGATGACGCGTTCAATTGGATGGTTCGCGTGGTGCAGGCGTGCGACTCCATCCACCAGCTGGGCATCTACTGTCTCGTGTTGGTTCCGCCCAACCATCTTCCAAAGGCAATTCGAGCATCGAACTTGTTTCGGGGTTTTTTACTCCCTTTCTTCAGACTTCCCTCGGGGGCATCTACGTGACGGAGACGCGTCGGCGCTTCCTGGACGGCTGTCTGCACCCGTCAACTCTGCTAATGTGTCCCCAAAATTGTGTGCTGAACTTGCCGAAACCGCGAGAGCCGCCGGCGGAAGTGGGCCCCGCGGCGATGTTTGTCGGCAACATTGTCCAGGGCGTGCGCATTGCTGGCGCTCAGGGCAAAGAGTTGCCAATGTTGGCCAACGAATGCGTCAGTTTGGCAGAAATTCTTCGCTACCGCGCCCAGCACAGTCCCGAGCACGTGCTCTATTCGCTGCTGAATTCGCGCGGGGTCGAGACGGACGCATTGACCAGCTCGCAGCTGCTGAAGCGGGCCGAACGAATTGCCGCACTGCTTACAGAGAAGGGACGACTCAGTCCCGGCGACCACGTGGCACTCATTTTCCCGCCGGGGTTGGACTTAGTCTCTGTGAGTGCATTTTGAACCAAATTTAAAACGTTCCCTTTTTGTTGTAAAATTGTGGATTATTTGAACGAGAAGTTCAGGCTGTGTTTGGCTGTTTCTTTGCCTCCCTCGTGCCCATTTGCATTCGGCCTCCATTCGTCCACAACTTCCACAATTCCATGCTCACCGTTCGCATGGTCAATAAATAATATTTATTTTATTTAAGCAACAAATTGTTGTTGCTTTTTCAATAAAAAATTCCAATAACATTTATGTGGTTTATCCCAATGTTTAACGGCTCTGTATTCCGCCGGTTTCAGATCATCGATGTGAGCAAAGCTGTTGCGCTGCTCTCCAACGGCGCTCTGATCAAATTGCTCCGCAGCAAAGAGCTTTCCCACCGCGTCAACGCCAAAGCGTGGCCGACCATTCTGGACATTGAGGACGCGCCGTCACTTTCCGTCGCGCGCAGCAAAATGCGCAAGTCCGGCGGCGGCGGAGTGGCCGAACCTCCCCCACGGCAACCCGACGACATTTGCTATTTGGTCGCTCTGTCAATCGCTTCCGTTTTTCCCAAACACTTTTTTATTTGCTTTTCTTTTTAGGACTTTGCCGTCAGTACCACTGGACAACTCTCGGGCATTGCGGTCACCGCCCTTGGCGTGGCGACACAATGCAAAAGTCTCAAGATGGCCTGCGAGCTGTACCCGTCCCGGAGCGTCACCGTCTGTCTGGACCCCTATTCCGGACTCGGCTTCACATTGTGGTGTCTTTGCAGGTGTTGTGCAGAGAGTCTTGTTGGTGGTTTTCTGCAAGCCAAAACGATTCCTTTCCAGCGTTTATTCCGGCCATCAGAGCCTTCTGGTCCCTCCGTTGGAGTTGGAGCAGAATCCGTTGGTGTGGCTGCAGACGCTGAACCAGAACAGGAGTCGGGACACTTTTTGCACATATTCCGTCATGGAACTTTGTCTGAAGGAGTTGGCAGTCCAGGTGGGACAGCTGAAGGAGAAGGGCATGAACTTGTCCAGGTAGAACAATTCGTGCTCACCTATTCCAAAATATGTTTACCCGTTGTGCGAACAGCCTTCGGAATTGCGTGGTAGTGGCGGAGGAACGTCCCCGCGTCCAGCTGTGCAACGCGTTCATTAAAGTGTTCGGTCCGCTCGGACTGTCGCCTCGGGCGGTGAGCACCTCTTTCGGGTGCCGAGTGAACCCGGCCATCGGCATGCAGGGCGCGGTTAGCCCGGACCCTACCACTGTCTTTGTGGACGCTCGCGCACTGCGCAACGACCGTGTGACTTTGGTGGAAAAGGGCGCGCCCCACAGCATTGCGCTGATGGAAAGCGGCAAATTGTTGCCCGGCGTCAAAGTGGTAAACTTTTTAATTAAAAAGACGACATAAGCGCGTTCATTAGCAAAGTTTTTCGTGTGTATTTAAGGTAATTGCCAACCCGAAGACACTTGGACAATGTGCCGGTATGAAACATTCCAACAAGTTCAAGAAGTGTGACCGATTTTTTTTACCACAATGCAGACACACATTTGGGCGAAATTTGGGTGGCCAGCGGGCACAGTGCGAGCGGATTCTTTTCCCTATTCGGCGAGGAGGCGCATCTCCAAACGAATCATTTCAACGCGCGGCTCAAAACGGGCGACACCACCACAAAGTTCGCCCGCACCGGCTATTTGGGCTTTCTGCGACAAACGCAGGCGATCACAGCGGACGGAGGCGAGTGGGGGGGGGGGGGGAGGCGGGGGGGGGGAGGGGGTAAACTTCCAAAATTGATCAATTTAATTGAATTGTTTTGCTTTTTGTTCGTCGTGGTGTTGTTCTATTCCTTGAGAGTGCTTTCTCCGGTTCAGAGCTGCACGATGCGGTCTTTGTGGTCGGTGCTTTGGAGGAGGCGTTGATACTGCGCGGAATGCGCTTTCATCCCGTTGACATTGAGCTTAGCGTTGCGCGGGCGCATCGCCGAATTGATGAAAGGTGGGGGGGAATAATTATTTGTGACTAGATTAGCTTTTGGTTGTTGTCCCCTCTCTCTCTCTCTTATCCTAACGGCTTTAGCTGCGTGTTCACCTGGACACATTTGCTGGTTGTGGTGGCAGAAACTCATGCACCTGAAGCGGAGGCTCTCGACCTTGTGCCAGCAATCACTTCAGCACTGTTGGAGGACCACCATCTGATCGTTGGGGTGGTGGTCGTCTTAGACCCGGGCACCATTCCCATCAACAGCCGTGGGGAGAAGCAGCGCATGCACCTGAGGGAACTGTTTCTCAAAGACCAGCTGGACCCCATCTACGTGGCGTACAACATGTGAGTCTGTGTGTGGGAGACGGAGGTGTGCATGAATGGCAAGCAGTTCGGTTGAACACACATACAAAAACCCCCCGTGTTTGAAGCCGGATTGGGTGGTCTTCGGGGTATTTTACGGACATCCCTTTCATTCGCAGCATCCCTTTCCCCCTCCCCCCCTTATGCTTAGTCACTTTTTGTCGACACTTGCCAGTCTTCTCTCTCTCTCTCTTTCGTTATGTCCCTTCTGCCGCTGCTGTTGCTGCTGTACATTGTTTCTGTTGTTCATATCCTTTCGCTTACCGTCCCAACCGCGATAATTATCATTAAGATTATTGTATTTTTTTGTCCATTGCTCACCAAATGAGTCACTTTCAACATTTCATTTTTTCCCCTTTCACAGTTACCTTACGTTTTATGTAAAGGCAGATAATATAAAATGAAATTAGTGAAAATGAATAATAAAACTTGAACAAACGAAATAAAAAATGTTTGACTTGGCGGCGATGAATGCGCGATTTAAATTTTTGTTTTTTAACGCTTTCAGTTGGTAAGGCAAAATTTGGACGAGTGAATAGCGAAAAGCAAAAGCATCGTTTGAAGAGACTATTCGATGGTCTGACAATAAATGAGAGGCGATGACCGACGATTCATTCTTTAAAAAAGACTAATAATATGAAAGAGCGCTTTCTTTAATTTCTTTTTGGGGTTTCTCATTTGGAAAGTGATCGTTTTTGATAAAAATAAAGCACGTCGCTGATCTCCTTCCGGGCATCCAAAGCATCGATTGGAGAATGGGCAGTGATCTTTCGCAATGTCATCGCCACAAATCGACCTGAGCGTGGACAATGAATGTTAAATGTGTGCAAAGCGCAAATAATTGACCAAAACAGGTGAACTCTTCGCCGTCTTCCTCCTCCGGTTCGACGACCCGTCTCTGCTGCACAACCGAAGTACTGCTCGAAGTCGGATGCGCAATGGAAATGGTTAACGGATTGAGTGGCGTTTGGGAACAGATTTCGGCGACTCCTCCCCTCGGCAGCAAAGCGGATGAGAAGTTGACCGAGCCTTCAAAGAATATTATGGCACATTATTCTCTCCGACAGTCAAGCAGAATGTGTCCGATCCGATTGCCAACCCAAAAGGGCTTAAAGTCTTTCGCCATTTACCCCCCCCCCCCGGGCCAATCACCGACCGTCCTCTCTGACGCAGCCGTCCCACGCTTCAGCCCCCTCCCCGCCGCCGTCTTCAGTCTTGTCCGGCCTCTGTACTGTTTCGTCCGTGCCATCCCTTCGACTGTCCTCCTCCGACTCGTCCTCCACCACAACTTCCCGCTTCACCAACTCCGCATCCGCCTTCATCGGACCATCCCTCTCCGGCGGCGGTGTTTTCAGTTGCGGATTTGGCGATGGGAAAATGCTTGTGGGGCTGTTGCTGTTGTTCTCTTCCAGCGGAGTCGGCAACGACGCGTCGTCGGTGGGTCGTCCGGCGGTCGTTTTACTCTTCTTTTTTGGTGGCGGGAGATGGGCTGAATCTGTCGGCCTTTGGGCAAAAGATGTAAATTGCCGATGCCAACAAAAAAAGAGTCTCACAGACTGAAGTCAGTGGAGTCATCGAGGAATTTCAACCGCTGGAAGTACACCCAGCCCGGCTCGTCCACCGATGCGTTCGTCTCCTTAAGTCAATGGAATTGTTAAGAGTTTCTAAACATATTTCAGTGATTCACCATTTGCGATTGCAACTTTTTCCGCTTTCTCCGGTACATATCCCTCAGATTTTTGAACTGAGTCCGCACTTCCTCGTCTGCAAAAACGGTTTAGTCGGTGTTCCCCCTTCCTCGCTATCGCCTCTTACGTGTGAACGACTTCTCGTAGGTGTTCAGTTCCGTCGTGATCAGTGTCAGGCACTCTCTGCGTTTCTCCGCATTTTTAATGTCCTCGTCCTTGCTGGACCATAGGCACGGATACTTGCGATACTCCTTGATCAGCCGATCCCGAGACAGATCGTTCCATTGAGACATTTCTCAATGGACAGACAAATGGCCAACAAACAATTGGGCTAAAGGAGCTACAAAATCGGGGGCCTGCATTATTCAAATGTGCACAATTTGTTTGAGTGAACAAAATCATCCGGGCAACAACGACCACAAAAAGGCGAGCGGTGGGAGGAGGGCGGCGGACGGGGGGGGGGGAGCTGATCGATAATTTAGGGGGCGGGTGGGGGGGGGCGAATGTTTGTGGGGGAGGAGAGCCGCCGGGGGTTAGACGAGCGGCGGCGGCGTCGTCGGAGAGCGACGGAGGGGGCGACCGGCCGCTCGCCTCGCCGACGCAGCTCGCCAGCCGCTCTCTCAATTTTGCTCGCCTCGCGATCGGCGACCCGCCGCTGAGAGGTGACGACGGGCGGGCGGGCGCGACCAGCGAGCAAATGCCGCACACTCATCGCCAGAAACGGCCACCGACGCAAACTCTGCCCTATCCTCTCTCTTTTCTCTCTCCATCCCTCCTTTTTCAATCATTCTTTTCTCTCTTTCCTTCCCTCCTCTTTCAATCATTCTTCTCTTTCTTTTCTCTCTCCTTCAATCATTCTTCTCTCTTTTCTCTCTATCCTTACCTCCTCTTTCAATCATTCTTCTCTTTCTTTTCTCTCTCCTTCAATCATTCTTCTCTCTTTTCTCTCTATCCTTACCTCCTCTTTCAATCATTCTTCTCTTTCTTTTCTCTCTCCTTCAATCATTCTTCTCTCTTTTCTCTCTATCCTTACCTCCTCTTTCAATCATTCTTCTCTTTCTTTTCTTTCTCCTTCAATCATTCTTCTCTCTCTTTTTTGGAATTTTTTTAAAACAAATTCAAAACTTTCTCGGCGCGCCGAGCCCTCCCCCCCTCCCCCCCCCCCCGCAGAAGCTTAAAATAAGTCTAGAAAGGGTCGCTGAAGCAATAAAACGAAAAATGCGCCCTTGACTTTTTAGGAATAATTTTGTTTTTGAAATTTTTAGGTTAAATTCTAATTTGGTGAGCAAAGGGCCCTTCGGCACCATCATACCGAATAAGAACAAAATCCAAGGATAGATACGGACGGCTTCGGTCTCGGGTAATACACAAATGGCGGTCGGGCTTTGGTGTTACATAAAAAGTCGTTTTTCCCTTAATTTTCAACAATTTAAACCGGTTCAAAAACCGTTTTAGATTTTCAATTTTTATTTTCTATTGACGAATTCATAATCAGCGCATCAAATACCATATTTTCAGACAATTTTTAGAATAAATTTTTTTCAAAAATGTTGACCAAAAGGGTCCCCTCCCGCTTATGTTTTTTTGGCCAACTTTATTTGCTGGTAACTTTTTTCATAGGTCTTTCCGGCAAGAAATTTTTGCGGATTCGTACTCAGCTCGGCGAGAGGAATCGATTGGTTGTATTTTTATTCGGATCCGAACCATTCCCATATAAATTAGTTATATTCCAAATAATTAATTTTTTCCGTTTAAAAGTTATCTGATAAATTTAATTTATTTGGTTTAAAGGTGTATAAAATTAAAAATGTTTGGCTACAACGTTTTTTTATAGGAGTTAAGGGACACAGTTTTTTATTTTGTTTAAAAAGGCTTCTTTAAATCATCCCTATGTATATGTAAAAGAAAAGGTTTAGAAAAACGGAGAATAAATACTTTGGCGTTTTGGATGCGGCTGTGCTGCATCCGTCACTCGGGCTCTGATTGGCTACTTCCATCATCGGAGTGCAGCCAATTTCACCTTTCCTTCCCCTTCCTTTTCTCTCCACCCAATTCCAAATCCCCCACTTCACGAATTTAACTTAAACACTCCGAAGAAATGATCGCTTTGGGACAAATCGATTCTGCATTTTCTGATATCCTTTGTCCGAATTTGAACTTTTGCTTCCGCAATTCCCATTTTTGTTCATTTAAACTTGTTAATTCCCATTCAAAATATAATCGTCTGAGTTTTCAGACTCTAAACTGCACAAAACCTGAAGTTTTCTTAAGCCTGGAAAAGTGTAACCCTTTTTAGCTTTTCTACTTTTCAATAAGCACAATAAATCGCGTTAATATGGGCGACAGGAAGGCCGTTATTAAGAATGCTGACATGACGGAAGAGATGCAGCAGGAGGTCTGATCTTTTTTTTGGGCTAATCCTAACATTTATTGAAAACGATCGGCTTAAAATGAGCCCGGCTTTTTGTTCATTAAGTGAAACTGAAAATGAGTCTAATATATGAATTTAAATTTTTGATTATTTTATAAATTCCGTTTATTTACGAAATCTCTCAATAAACTTTTCTTCCATTTTTTAGGCAATTGAATGCGCTACGCAGGCATTGGAGAAGTGAGTGCCGCTGCAAAATTTCGTCTAAAAAAAGAGATTTGTTTGCATTTCAGATATAACATTGAGAAGGATATCGCCGCGTACATCAAAAAAGAGTTTGACAAGAAGTTCAACCCGACATGGCATTGCATCGTGGGACGGAACTTCGGTTCTTATGTCACGTAAGCCCATTTTCCTTTTGGTTTGAAGAGTCGAAAGCCGCCCGAATTTAGGCACGAGACCAAACATTTCATCTACTTCTACCTGGGGCAGGTGGCCATTCTCCTGTTCAAGAGCGGCTGATGAGGTGAAGCCGACATGCGATGCAATTTGTTAATTGTGGGGAAGTTCCCTTTGCGCTGTTTTGTTTCTCCACCTTTTCCACCCTGCAATGCCTGTTACACACACAACCACTTTCTTCAATTCAAAGTTTGGCACCATAAACTTAGGACGCGGTCTGTCTCTCTCCCTCTCTTTGCGCCACCATTATTACTTTGACGAAATAAATATGGTACCAACACAAAATATGTGTCCAGCAGGTTGTTAAATTTTTTCAAAAATATATGTCACACGGAAAAAGAAAAGTGAATAGAAGTTTATAAAATTAAGAGGTATTAACAAATGGCAAAAATGATTGGAAAATTGGGAAAATTCGTCTCACAGTTTTTAGTTGGGTTGAAATGTCTGGTGGTTTTACGTGAGCGGTGACTGTCGGCGAGTTGGCTTCTCCGGTCCCCTTCTTTTGTCTTATGCCCGCTGCAACGCCGGAGGCGCGCCCATCGTCAGCACGCCATAGCACATTTCGCAGACGCGAACAGTCTTCGCCAAATTGTACTTCAGAATGGGAATCTGCTGGTCCGAACATTTTGCACAGACGAGTCGGCCACAATGACGGCAGTGGTGCTTACGCATTGTCAGTGTAAATTTCGTTACGCATTCGGAGCACGAGTCGCCTTCCGCCCATTTGGGCTCCCTTTCGAGACTCTCTGCAAAAGAAAAAAAAAAATGCAATTTGATCTCTTAAAAAGCCGGTGTCGATTTATTTCCGACAAAACCCTCGCAATCAAATTCAAGCCGTACGCTAAGGTTCTTTTAAGTTTAAGGACGTCAGAACTGCATTTAGCCCGTGCGTCCAGTAACCAACCGAGTAAACCGAAGAGCAATTGCTGAGTTGGGGTGGAGAAGTTGAACACGGTCTGTCCCTGGTTGTTCATCACTCCCATGCAGGCCCCGTTCCTTAACGCCAATTTGCACAACTCCGAATTTCCGTTGATGAAAGCAAGCAAAAACACTGGAAAAAAGAAATGTAGATTATTTTTGCACATGGAAAGTGGATATTGCAGCAAAAAACGCTGTGACGTACTCGTATTTCCGAACATATCGGCCGTCTCCAGAGGGTAATTTGGCTGTGCTTTCAAAATCTCCGCAAACGCTTCCACGGAAACATGGCCGATGTTGATGGCACAAAGATGCAAAATGTTCTGTTGGCTATACGAAAAAGCCATATATACAAAATAGAAAATCCGTTGCTTTTTTTCAACCCTTTTTTTCAAAAAATTTTTGCTGTATTTTAATTTTCGGCTCAATTCTCTTACAAACAAAAGTTTGGAACTTATTGCAAATGACTGTATCCAATTCTTAAAATGCGTCGACATTTTCATCCCTCGGGGGGATATTTTGTCAACCATCAACCGTTTGTTCACAGCCAAAGTGTCGACTTGCGACTCCGAAAGAAGCAAACGAATTGCATTTACCGCCCCTCGGGAAACGGCGGCATGCAAAGCTAAGCAATAAAAGCCGTAGAAAATGAAGACAGACAGTCAAACACCACAAACACTTACCATTGTTTCCGTCATCGTTGGCCTAAATCGAAAGAACGCAAATATAAACTAAAGAAAATTAACAAAAAAACAAAACAAAAACGTACAATGTTTGGGTCCGCGCCGTTCTCCAACAAAGCGCGACAAATGTCGACATGTCCATGCATCGTGGCAATTGCCACCGCGCTTTGGCCGCTTGCATTTCTCATGTTAACTTCGGCCCCGGCCAAAATCTGTGGGAGAAAAAGTCGCATTACATTCTGTTGAAATGCGAAGAAATGAAAGTTGCAATATAATGCCGCCGGGTCGATCGGTTTTAATCCATTTGATTTCAAATAAAACATAAAAAATGGTTTCTTACCAAATTCCTCAGGATAAGTTCGTCTCCCACGCGACTGCAAATGTGCAAAGCCGTGTTGCGCTCCTGGTCTTGCGTCGGTATATTGACATCAATCTGAATAGTTTTGCGCAGAATTAACAGCACAAATAAACGCGCAATTGGTACATGGATGCCGAGCAGGAAGAGGACAGATTCCAGGTCGGAGCTTTTGATCGCGCAATGGAGCAGATTTTCGCCGCTGCCATTCATCTGGAGGGCGGCATGCGGCAGCCGTTTGCAAATCGCCTCGGCCATTTTGTTGTGTTTGTTGCGCATCGCCAACGCCAGAGGTGTGTGGCCGTACCGGTCCCTGACGCTAAGAGACGACGGGTCCGGGTGTGAAAGGAGCAGCTCCAGCGTCTGTTGGTCCTGCTCGAGCACCGCAATGTGCGCCGCCGTACGTCCGTCCGCGTCTTGGGCGTCGATGCGACAGTTCAGGTTGGAGATCAGTGCCCGGGCGACTTCGGTGAGGCCCCATTGGACGGCGGTGTGCAACGGCGTCTGTTTGCTCCGCGCGTACAGCTCAGAGACGAAGGCGGCGTCCGGCAAATTGGAAGACGGCGAATGTTTACGTCGAGACGATGGCACATCGCGAACAGAACGCAATGCGTTCACATTGCAACCACTCAATTGGGACGGATTAAGTCAGAGGATGGGAAAAAGGAAAAACCTTTTTATCAAAAAGACCGCCGCCTTTTGGTTATTTTTGTCAATTGCACGATGCAAAAGCGTTTCGTCCAAAGTTTGTTCATCGTTCGGACTTAGCCCTTCTGTGTCCTAAAAAGCCAAAAAAAACAAATGTAAAATATAACACGATTTTTACAGCGCCGTGGGATGTCAGAACTTCAGCTGTCCCAAAGTCTTCGTTCTCGAGCGCTGTCCACAAAGGGATCAGTCCGGTCAACGGGTTCGGATGGTTCAGATTTGCTCCCAGTTTGCACAGTTGATCCACCGTTGAAGTGAGGCCATTTTGAACGGCCAGATTGAGTGGAGTAAATCCATCCTAAATGAAATTGTTTTGTGTTATTATACACACAACAAATTTTGATCTTGGCCACTTATTACCGGAGATGTAACAGCAGCTATTGCCTTGTTGGCCAGCAAAAACTTGGAAATGTCGTCCCTTTTCGCGGCGATCGCTTTGATCAGCAACGGAATTGCGCCCGCCGACTTTTCGTTAATGTCCGCGCCTGCCCCAATCAGAAGGCTCGCAATGTCGAATTTGGCGGCCATCAAAGCACACCAAAGAGGCGAATTGTCGTCCCGGTCCGCAGTGCCGAGCCCGTCCTTTTCACAATGCGTCAACAAAGCCTCGAGCACTTCTTTCGGTTTTGAGACAGCATAATGCAACGACGAACAACCGGAAGTGACGTCAATTAGTGAAGGGTCGGCACCAAATTGGAGCAGAACTTGCAGAATCGCCAAATGCGATTCTTCAATCGGCTGCTGAGCTCCATCGGAAGGCAACGCTTTCAGCAGCTGATGCAAAGGGGTAGAGCCCTGCAAAAAGTCAAAATGGTTATGGCACAGGGGCAAAGCGTACTTTGGCATCCGGCACGTCCACAGCAACTCCGTTGGTCGCCAAAAATTGAATCGCAATGTGATCGAACGACGCGGTCGCCTTGTGGAGCAAAGTTTGGCCAGCTTAATTTTAAAAAGCTTTTAAACGGAGCAGAAACCAATTGAAGAAGCAAACAAACTCTGTTTGTCGGCACAGCCCAAGTCCAATCCGTCGATGGCAATCAATTTTTTGGCAATTTCGAAAGTGTGCTTCTCCAACAGCGCAATCTCGAGAGCACTTCTCGACGATTTGTCCTGCTTGTTGATGTCGAGCTGGGATTGTTGCAAAAGCAAAACAATAATTTCGATATTTTCGTGTTCAATCGCGACGATTAAAGGGGTTCTTAAAACAATGGATTTTGTAGGATTTGTCGAAATATAAAACAACAGACTTTCCGTCCCTGTCCAACGCATTCACATCAAAATGCGAAATTTGGCCGGGAACCCACTGACAAATAGAAATTGGCAGCATTTTGCTTTTTGCCAACACATGCAAAAGCGTGTCGCCACTCGCCTCATGGACATAATCCAAATTCGTGCCATTTTCAATCAAAAAGTCACACACTTCAACATTCCCTAAAATTGACAACATTTTTTAAAAGAACCATAAAACGACGACTTTGTTGAAAATAGATAAAAAGAAATTCCGACTAAACCAAAACCAAAAAAAACTGCAAAAATAGCAGTCGTCCATTCCAAACAAACGCGGCACCTTTTCTTATCGACTTCCAAAGAAACGAATTTCCGCGCCCATCCAATTTATTCAAATCGGCCCCATGCAAAACCAAACATTTTGCCGTTTTCAATTGTTTAGACTCAAAAGCGATGTCGAGAGGCAATTGGCCAGCGCAATCGAACTCATTCAAAATGTCTTTCAACTGAACATTCATTAGTCACAATAATTACCCCACTCCCCCCACACCCAATTTACCTACCCGAGCATCGTTTTCGATCAGAAAGAGGAAAAGGACATCCTCACGCTGCAGTCGAATGAGAGAGCCGAGCAAATTGGAGCTTTTTCTAAATGTTTAAGAGTTGCGTGGCCAGAAAGTTAAACAAAATTTAAAAAACATTATTATTTGCCCCCAATAAAGGCGCACCTCTTCAGCAACCGGTACAACAACTGCGCGGGCATATCCGCAAAATGTGCCGGGGTGAAGTCACTCCAACGCGCGGAAACGACTTCGGCACAAAAATCGCGGATTCTGTCCAGCGAATTCAATTCGGCAAATTGATAAATTCCCACGCAATTTTCCACATCGATTCGCGCAATAATCATTTCTTCACAGCTTAATCGGTTAAGTTAAAAAGGAATAAGCGCTTTATGTGCCATTACCGAGATTTGAGCTCTTCAAAACGGTATTTGAGTGCCGCTTCCAGTAATGGCATTAATATGGCATCGCCTATTTTCTCGTCCAAAAAATTGGTGTAAATCCATTTCATCATCACTTTTGCTACACTGCAAGGAATCTCTAGAACACTATTTTGGCATATGCTAACGATCCAGTGCTCGAAAGAAGACCTGTCAATTCTAATCGCTCAATGGTGGAAAGGTCCCCCCAAAAATCAGTTCTTGCAGCAATCACAATTCGATGTCCACGCAACTGATGGCCATCGACATGGATGGTTATGTCACTAAAAATTAGACGATTATTCGGATTTTACGCCTTCAATCAGTCGAAATATGGAATCTCAAGTCTAAATTTGATTATAAATACAGAAGCACCTGTACAAATCTTTGTCGTAAAGTTGTGTAACAATGTGCAAAAGCCTCTGCAGAAAATTTGAAGTTGAAGCGTTTTGAGCAATTCGAATTCCTTCTGCACAATCCAAAACATTGATCGATGACTGACAAAAGTTCAAAAAATAACATTTAAAAGATAAAAACAAAACAAAATCTTGAACAATAATTTTTAGCCTCAATATTTTGCCCAAACAAAATTACCTACCAGTACGTCGTAGGAACGTTGCAATTCGGCGTGTTTAACCTGCAATCGAACATACTCCTTTCGAAGCAAATCGAGGTGATTGGATATTCCCACGTCAGCAGACATTAGTCGTTTTTTTGTTGTCTATAAAAAAGTTTTGATAAGCAGAGAAAACAGCGTGTATTTGGGGTGATCGGAACAATTATCGATGAAAAACATGCAAAAAACAAAAATGAATTTGGGCCTCGCCATTTTATCCATTTTTTTATGGCGAAATGATTTATACAAATTGAAAATCTGTCCTTTTCTTCAAAACCACGAGAAAATTGTCACCCAAATTACCTAATTTGTTTAAGCCTTAGCGAAAGTTGTATGTGTAATCAATCCATCTAATGCTTTCTTCTAATTCTGATGATAAAATTGACGACATTGATAAACTTCTGTCAAAGCTCGATGGGTAAGAATATAAAAGATCACAAAAATTTAGGGAGGATAGTCTTTGTTTTTGTCACCAGTAGCGGGCGGGAAAGGATCGGCAAAAAGAAATTGAATCTCCCCGTTTCTGTATTTTTTATTATATTTAATTTTAGAAAAATTGAAAGACAATTGGACCCGTTGATGTGCCGGCATGGTCCAAGGCAGAAGTGTACGAATTGTCTTCCATTGGACGTAATTCTTTCGGAAGAGAAAATGTTTTTCAATTTTCGATCATTTTTTAGCCATACGATGAAAACTTTTTGCGAGAAAAGGACATCAAACATTTGTCTTTCCACGCTTACGTGCGAAAATTGACCGATTTGCACGGCAAAGGGACGCGGTCGAATAATGTGCTGGAAAATGTTTGCTGCAAATTGCGCTTAAATTGTCCGGGGGGGCATTTGCCTTATCCAAAGGGAATTTGCACGCGCTGTCGTCCGTCCACATTAACACTCACTCGACAGGTCAGCCCTCGGGGGGTTGGTTGGTGGACAAGTTTTTCTGAAATTGGATTAACCGGTTCTTTTGGGTTTTCGAATAATTTAAATTTGATTACATTTATTTGCGTCGCATTTAGCCCTTTCGTCAAGTGGACAACATCGAATTCACCAACGCACACATTGTCAACAATTTCCTTAATTTTTGGCGAAGTTCGTCCTTCCAACGCATTGGCTATCTGATCGGCCAATACGAACCGTTTGCTGAAGTTCCGCTGGGCATAAAGGCGGCAATCTTCGCTATTTACGAACCCCCGCAACGGTCCACGGAAAGTTCAGTCGTTTTGGAGTACGACCCGCACGAAGAGAGAGTCGACCGGTTGTGCACGTTGCTGGGCATGAAACGCCTCGGGTGGATTTTCACGGATTTGTGGAGCGAAGACCCGAGACAGGGCACCGTGCATTGTATCCGGAATGAGGTTGAGACAATCCGCCAAATACAGAAGATGAAAATCCGTTCCTTTTTAGGAGTCATTTTTGCTCTCATCGTCTGAATGTATTACGGCTGGGAATTTTCAATCAAAATATCGGAATTACACTAAATATTGTAAGTCTTTAACATTTACTGATCATAAATTTTTGTTGAACATTTTTCGTGCTTTGCAAAGTTTTTCGCTGAATTGCTAAGTGGGGTTGTGGAAAAGTCTTCGATTTTGCAATGCTTCACTAACTGTTCAGGCGACGAGGGTTACTTCGGCTCAAAGTTTGTCACTGTGGTCGCCTCGGGAAATCGCGACAAGCGCATCGACTTCCACGGCTACCAGGTGTCCAACCAATGCACCGCCATGGTCGAGGCTGAAATTCTCTGTCCGACCAAAAAGTACCCGGAATTGGCATGGGCTCGGGAGAAACCGCTGACGGATTCTCATTATATAACGAATGTCGAGTTCACTGTACGAGTTTAGTTGGTTGGTTGCTTATAAAAAACCATTCCATTTGAAGGAGAAGGACGAATTTGGGATGGAAGTGCGGCGCAATGGGCGGCCAATGCCCGTTGAGTATCTTCTCGTCGACGTCCCCTGCGGCGTTCGCAAGCAGGAACTGCACAAGTTTACCGTCCCAACTTCAGATGAAGCGACATTTCCGATAGAAAACCGCACAATCATCGACCAAAATCAGGCAATTAAGCATTTTGTGCTTGGTGTCATTCATTCCAAATTATCTTTAAACTTCACAGAATCTGTCCAGTTTGTCAAAATACGTCCGTGCCTTTGTCTTGCCCGACCAGTTCCTCGAAATGGCCTCTGACTTTCACTTTCTCTTCTTTTTGTTCACCAATCATTTCATCGAATTCGGCGAGGCCGAGCTGGAGGCGGTCGTGGAGTTGGTCCAGAAAGGAGACGCCGAAGGGGCAAAGAAATGGGCACAGCAAAATGCCAATTGGGGGACGTTAAATTTGCTACTGCAAAGCGGAGGTTTGCACGTCGTAATACGCTAATGGAATTGTAACTGAATTTTTAGGTGCTGGTGGACATTCACCGATTGCAGCAGTGAATGAGAACGAAGTCGGAAGTTGGAGCTGTCAGCATTGCACCATGCGCAATCCCAGCTCGAGGAACGATTGTTCGATGTGCAATCTCCCCAAGGGCAATTAATGGGAAGGGGTCACATTGTTCCCCTCTCCACCGAATTCGTCACAAATCGCTTATATATTCTATTTTGCGCGATGTGATGCTCATTAACAAAACCTTTGTGCGATATTTGTTCAACCGATTATTTGAATTGAGCCAAAAAACACATTTTATTCAGAAGGGCGATGAATTTTCGGCTTGCGACTTGTTTTTTGTGCCGCAAAATGGTATCGGTAGCATTTGTTTTAATTTCCGACGACTTCCCCGGGTCATCCGTTCGTTTATACTCATTTATCACATTGGCGAGCTTTCATTTACAATGTTTTCATGATATATGCCCATCCAAATACATATTAAAAGTGAGTTGCAGGTAGTTTAAGTGGGGCGGAATGAAGAATCAATTGCGTGTTTTCTCAAAACAACGTGTTGTACTCTGCCACTCTTTCGAAAAATTTGCGTCGTTCACTGACTGGGGGAATGGCCAAGGAGCGCCTCTGATGAGAGTTACTACTGACGTCCTCAATAAGGCCAAACAATTTAGGGGAAGAAGTAATTATCGTCGGGGGAGGGGGGTCGAGAAAGCATCTGTCCTTTGAGTTGTTGGCACAGTATTTATAATGTGGAGATTGCGAAGAGTCGTCGATGAAGGGAATGGAATTTGGAATGGCTGGACTCGAGTGGTAGCGAACATCTGCAAGTTGGGGGAGTAAAGGTGGTGAGGCCACAAATTCGCATGTTTCTGAGAAGAAAACAATTTACCCGTCCTCCGGTTGTGCATCGCTTTCCGCCCGCCGCTACTGCCCTCTTTTCGCTGTTGCTGCTGCTGTTTGAGGCTTTGTGGCGACGGTCGGAACTTCACAGGCGTCCCGGGCGAACTGTTGCCGCTGCTGTTCTTCTCCTTGGCACTGTCCTCCGTTGTCCCTTTGCGCGACGCTTTTGTCGAAGCGACTGTTCCGTCCGCTCCCCCCTCCGAATCCTTCTCCAAATTCTTCGCGTTCATCACCAGTTGTACTTGCAGTTGCGGTGAGCATATTCCTGAGTCCCATTGCTCGGCTTCGCGAACGTCCATTCCTCGACGAACTGCATTAAAAGGGGGTCCCACTGCTTCAAACTTTAAGCTAAGTGTCATATCTCACTAATTTACACCGACTCGAATCGCTTCGATCGAGAAATGCCAATTTAAGGAAAACCAAAGTAAAATTAAAATAATTATAAACCAAAAAAAACAAGCAAAAGCAGTAGCAAAAACATAATATTGCACTAACCGTTTGAAGAAGTTGCAGAGCTCTGAAACCGAGTAAAAATATGGGTGAAAGCCAAAACAAAAATTGCCTAGCGTGCAAAGTGATCGATCGCCCATCACCAACATTTATTAATTAATTTATTTAAAAATCATTTGTATATAATAAGCGGCATCAAATGAATTTTACCCTGTTCGGAAACTTCAATGCCACTCATTTTCAGTTTTTTCTCAAGCCATGAAATTTGTTGTCGGAGTTCCTCAACGCTTTGCTCTTTCTGTCGGAGCTCCCTTTGAAGACGCTTATTTAAGGCGTCCAAACTGCTAAAAAGGGGAAAATCAAACAGCGGGAAGTTTAAAATTTAAATAAAAAATCAATTGAAAACGCACCTCGAATTGGCACTTTTCTGCTCCCGTTCTCTGAGTATCTTCTGCATTTCTTCGTCCAATTTCGAGTTTTCGAGGCATTTAGCCGAGTAAAGTGCAGAAAGGTTGTTCAGCTCGATGCTCATCTTTTCAATCCTAAATTTGTGATTTCACCGCTTTCAATAAAATTCTGGCATTTTGAGAGTGCCCGCGAGTAATTCGCCCGCTTTATCCTTTTTCGGGTTGTTTTAAACAACAAAAACAACACTTTTGTGCCTTTTCCATTTCAAACCCAACCAAAACTCACTCATTCTTCGGCCTTTCATCCAGTGCCATTCCCTTCGCAGTCGCGTCAGAGGACGTCTTTCTTTGTTGTTCCAGTTGGAGCGTCCGCTGCTGCAAAGTGCGCAACTTTTCGCTCAACATTTGTACCTCCTCGTCATGCATTCGGTGGACGGCATCCAACGCCAATCTGTCCACAAATAATTTGGTGGCATGCTCTTAGCAATTATCCCCCAAAATGGTCCAACTTTGTCGCCTTTTTCTCGTCCTCCAACTCCCTATTGTGCTCCTCCAACAAAGTGCCCAACTGGCGGTCGAATTCCGCCCTCAACTCTCTGACCGTCGCGTCATGTGCCGTCCTTTGCTCCGCAACTCTCTCCTCGTTTGACGACCGCGCGGTGTTTATCGTCTCCAACTCCGTTTGCAGTCGCTTTCTGCCCGCCTCTTCGTGGTCCACGCGTTCTCTGAGCAGCCGCAATTGGTGCTCACATTCGGTTCGCTGTCGCTCCATTTCTTCCGAGTGCGACGTCTTAAACTTGTAATTTTGATGTCCACTCAAGCGCAATCGATGCACCACCTGCATATCGTCCATCTCATTTTCCAGCTCGTGAATTTCTTGCAACAGTGTCACGCGGCTTGTCGAGCTGTCCTCCTCGCCTTCGAGCAGAGAGCCCGCCAACAAAGTGCTCAGCTTAAAAACAATCAAAATTCAATTCGCAAAGGCCATGTTAACAACAGCAACAACCTTCTCATAAGCGCTGACCACCTCATCGAAAGCGTTTTCCATCCGTTTTGCCGTTTGCGGCACATTTTCATCAATTCCGGCAACAGTTCTGATCAGCCCGTCCACTTGTCTCCGCAGAGGCGCAATTCTTTCGCTAATCGAATGAGAGGAATGGAGCACTTTTGAGAGGGCGCCGGCTTGGACTTTGAGAAGTGAGACGAGACGCTGACTTATCTCGACCGGACTAAAAAAAGGCAATTAATTGATGATCGAATTTAATTAAGAAAAAAACACACACACACACGTATAAAAAAAACCGGTCTTGAGGACCGATCGGTTCGTGCTCTAGTGTTCAATATCTTTTTTGGCCATAAACGAAAATATTACAATTTGTCCAAATCACTCGAGCGCTGTTTGACCGCATCAATTCTTGCTGGGGAGACGGCGTCCGACGTGGAGGAACTGTTGTTTTCGTTGCCGTACACGTCCAACCGGTGCTTCAGCATGTTCATGGCATCCTGCTGCTTTGCCAATTCGGACTCTGCTGCAGTTAAGCATTGACGAAGTTTGGAAATCTTAAAGTGCTGGAACAATTAAAATGTTGTCAAAATCGTGAATAATAACGGACATCCGCATTCTGGATCTCATCCCGCTGAATGGGCGAATTTTTGACCGAACTCATCACACGGAGGCGTTCATTCTCAACTAGCGTCTCGTGAAGGCGATTTGACGTTTGGCTGAGCTGATTTCGAAGAGATTGTACCTTAAACAGTGCTTTCTTATTTTGTATATGTACAAAAAGATATGTGATTGCGTTGCCATGCCGTTTTGGCAGCTAATCAATTAAGACGGTACCCAAACCGCTTGTTTCTTTCGCTCTTACGATGCTGTTTGATGCTAACCGCCGTTACCTGTCCCTCCAGCGTTTTCAACATTCCCCGATGAAACCCATCGGCCCATGCACTCCCACTGATGTTGTGGTGTCTATTACTTCCGTCCCGTTTCCGGTGAGTGGCCGCCGTCGCCAGCCTTCTCTCACCCGGATCGCCTAGTCCGAGCTAAACACAACGGCGAAAGATGATAGCTCACCCCATTATTATTATTGTCCCGATGGCTTTCCCTCTCAGCACCACCGCCAACACTATCACTTTTGTTCGTGAAGTTATAACGCGAGTGTTGCGAATAGCTCGAATTGGCCCCATTTGAAAAGTGGGCGAACGAATCGAAGCGCAAAAAATTGGTGGCGCTTGAAGCAGCCGTTTTGTGAGAGGAAAACGGGGACAATCGGCAGGGAGATCGATCCTTTCGTCCATTTTGCAATTTGTTGTTGAATTCGAAGGCCGACTGCTGAAGCAGAGATGGCAACGAAACGGGGGAGTGCGATGGTCGGATGAGAGTGCCGCCACCGCCGCCACTTCGTCTTGACGGAGACGGGGACAAATGGGTAGGACGGCGAATTGACATTAAATTGTTCTCAAAGTGAAAGGACACAAATTTTTGTCTCAAGACAAAACAACGAAGCGGATTTGCTTTGCGCGCGAATATTTCAATCGAGAGATATGTGAAAACTGAAGATGTCAAAAAGTGAAATTTAAAAGGAGAATCCGGTCAAGAGTTAGACGGACAAATGAGAGAGCAAACAAAAAACAAAGCAAATAATGGGGCCCGAAAAACGTAAAGTTAGAAGGTTTTGCGAAAAGTTATACCCCCCCCCCCCTCCCCCCCGGGGACGGTGGCGATCGTCGGAGGGGGATGGGAGGGGGGGGGGGGTGAATGTGTGTGGAACAGATGGGAAGGGAAAGAGCAGTTTCGGGATCGCATGGGAGTGAATGGTGAGAAAGTGTGAAGAGTTAGCATTCGGCCCCTACGAGGCAAACACGAAGTGTGAAAGAAATCGCCGAAATGGCAATGAATGAAAAAAACGGCAACAGCAGAAGGGGACAAAACATCTGGGATTTGGTTGGATTCGATTCGAAATTGGACTGTTATTTCGGCAAAGAACGCAAAAAGTGTCCAGAGATTAGCAGACTTCTTCCATTGGAAAAAACAAAATGTTGTGGCCAAAAATTGGTCAATACCCCCAAAACGGGATAATGTATTCGCCCCACTCTTTCGAATTCACCAGACTTTCCCCCCCCCTTTTTTTGGGCCTTAATGCAATTTGATTCGCTGCATTCATCAGAAAATGTGAATTTTATGATTTCGTTCGTTTGCTTTTTGTGGTGTTATGGGATGAAAGACACAAAAAAAGAAGGGGAACCAACCACCAAAGGCAGATGATGACGAATCCGGTCCTCATCACCGTCGCCGGAGAAAATATCGAAATCGTTGCCCAATGAATCACTCCCGACGTCCGTCGCACGCAAAAACAAATGCTGAAGAAATTGTTTCAAAAGATTGGAAATGTGTCAAGAATTTGGGGCCAATTTGGGGCCATCAAAATGAATGGTTTGCCTTACTTCCACATTGCCGCCGCCGCTGCTGTTGTTGCTGGACGTTAAGCCAATGCCGCCGCCGGCGTTTATCGACGATTGGCTGCCCGACTTCACGTTTCTATCCTTCAAACGGTTCACGGGGGAACGTCGCATTGACGGAGAGACGCTTTGGCGGTGTTTGTTGGTCGTCCCTCTGCGGTGGGGTCGCTGGTTGTTGTTGTTGTTGTGATGGTGGGAGGAGGAAGAGAGGCGGGAGGAGGAGAGGCGGGAGGAGGTCGGCGAGGAGGGCCGAAGGTGGCGCGAGGAGGTTGACGACGTCCTTCTGTTGCCGACGATTGTCGCGTGAATGTTGCCGCCGGCATTTGCCGACCGCTGCTGCTGCTGCTGGGAGTTCGTCAGAGTCGGCTGCTGCTGCTGGTGGGTCAGCCGTCGAGCCGCTTCGTTCCGTCGCTCCTCCTCCGTCTCGGTGGAGGAGGACGCGTCCCCGTCCATCAGCGAATTGCTGTGGTGCGACTCGGGCGCAACGTAAGCGATGTTCTTCTTCCGACGCTGGAAGGAAATGTTGGGGTTGCATTAACAACGCCCGCCGCCCGTCTCTTCTCTTATTCTCATCCATTTAGCCAAAAAGAAAACTCACCGGCGGAAGGGAAGTGATGTCCGTGCTGTCGGCTTGAGACTGAGCGTCAATGGACGCGGTGGTGTCCGCGTAGGTGGGCGAGGGATTGTGCAAATTCTGCTGCAAAGCGATTATCCACGAGTCACGAATCCCGGGAGTCTGAAAGTGCGGCGATAGGCAAATTCCCAATAGACCGCCCGCCCGAAACAAACCATCGCCGAAAGTACAAAACGGGCTCTACGGCACTAAAGAGAAGAACAAAAAAGGGATGACAAAATGTTCCATTTTTCTTTTAAATCTCATCACTTTGATCTCTATTCCGTAGTTACGGGCCGTTTCCGAGGGGTAAACGCTTTCGCATTCCTTCAAATCAACGGACAACAGCGGCTTCTCCGTGTCCTCTGACCAAACATCTCTGAAATTTAATTAAAATGAAAATATTAAATTAAATGTGTGCTTTAAAATTACTTATATAATTTTAGCGAAAGTCCAGCAAGAACAACCCAATGTTTGCACCATTCGTTCTCAGTTTTGCCTCGCAACATCAACCAACCCTTGCGGAGTGTGTGAATGTTCGAAGTGTCAATTTGGAAGGGCTAAAGCATCAAACGTTTTGGAAATTCTATTTGAATGAAGAAAAAAGGGGACGGACGGTGTTGAAAGAGGTCGGGCGAGAAAAAGCGACGGAAGGATGAGCAGCAGCAGCAACAGTAGCAGAAAAATCCGAATAATTTGAGCCAATCGGTGTCGGATTTTCGGCAAGTTCCGCGAGAGTTTTACCCGCTGGAAGGCATTGAGAAATGCTTTCGGCTACCGACGAAGTCGTTTTGTTTGTCGCCCGTGGAAGCGCCACTGGCCTGAGCAGAGGGGACGAAGTGGAGGTGACCTGCTGCTCGGACATGTCCGGTACTTGAACGACGTTTCTAAATTGGAATTCGTCCATTTGCTCAATTCATGGCAGTACCCAAAGTAAGTGAAAAGGGGGAGGGGGAAATTTAATCAAAACTTGACAGAGCGATTTGTATTGATTGAGGCAATGCAATGTTTTTACCTATTTTTGCCTTTTCGTGAAAAGAAACTGCACTAAATATGACAATCATTGGATTAAATTTTTGGCTTGCGACTTGTTTTTTGTGCCTCAAATGGTATCATTTTATTTTGAGATTGGATGTTTTGGGCAGAAGCGTGTAACTTACTAATTTCGACCCACTCTTATGTTGTAAAATTGGCGATAACTTCCTCAGAACAGAATGGAAATAAATAAATACATTCTACAATGATGTCATATTTACAGAGTATTCTTTCACAAAAATGCAAAAAAGAGCTAAAAATGGCATTTGTTTCCTGCACATCTTCACGTCTTTGCTTCCCCCCCCCCAACCGCCACACCAAAACTCACATCATCGCCTGACAGTTTCTGTTCATTGCCTCATTTGTCGCTGTTGTTTTGTGTTCTCTCGGTTCGTCCATTTGAACGCAATTTTCCTTAGCCATTGGCTTCGCCAAATCTTCAGCACTTGTGGGCGGTGATGAACAACGAGAGGAAGAGCAAGAAGGAATGTCCGAAGTGTCTTTTGCCTGAACAACAAAATAAATTGAACAATTTGTTTGGCTGATCAGCAACGAATTGTGCTTTTAACTGGTTTCCCCAAAAGTGCTGAATGGTGACTAAAAGGGATAAACCACCAATCAGCAGAGGAGGGGGGGGGGGGCTGTCCGTTGAACACTGAACGGGGGGAGAGGGAAGGGAGGAGGGGGGCGTTCAGTGCTTATATTCCCACCCAGACACTTTGAGCAGCTGATGAATGGTTTGATCCGCAAAATTGGATTACGGGCAAAAAAAGAGGGTGGGGAAGGGGAGGTGGGGAAACGCGCGGCTTTGTTAATTCGACCAAATAGCACTTTTGTAAGTTTAAAGAAATGAGAGCTTTTCAGAAATATTCCGTTGTTTTGGATGTTCAAAAATTCGATGAAGAAATGAAACGAAAGAATGAGGCAAAATGTGCGGAGAGTCTGTCGCGCCTCAGTTGTGGAGCAGCAGCCAGCAACTCTCCGCGCAGTCAGTCAGTCCAGCACACAACGCACCAATTCAATTCAATTCAATTCAATTCATCCAATTCCATTACATTCCGGAGATGGATCGACAAGGACATCGCGGGGAGAAGGGGGGGGGCGACGTGGGGGGGGGGGGGAACCATTCATTCCTTCGGTTGCTTTTCGCAATCACGGAGAAAGGATGGATTGGAGGAGGGGGGGGGGGGGTATGTTGTTGGGGGGGGGGGGGTGGGAGTGTACCCGAAGTTGGTTCAAAAGTCCTTTCCTTTGAGTGGGAGGGGAGGGGAAGGCGGCGTCGGAGGGCAACGGAAAGACATTTTAACAAAGCCCCGTTGGAATTGGAAGGAAAAGAAGAAACGCGCTGGTGCGATTTCTCCAAAGGCGGGAAGGATTGAAAGAGCCGATTTCCACAAATAAAATCGCTTTCAGAGAGAATAGAAAATTGCATTTAAAATCACCGGGGGGGGGGGGGGTCCGGTCAGACGAAAATTAAATATTTAATTTTCTAAGATGTTAAAAGTGTGATTCGATGAAAGTAAAACAAATCAGAAAAAATTTACTCATCAACGGTATACGGAATATTGCATACAATTTTTTTTTTAAAAAACGGACAACGGATTTGTTCATTTTCTAGGCTCAAAAAAGTAGGCCACCGTCGGACAAACGGAAATGTTTAAATTCGTATCCAGGGGGGGGGGGGGCTACAGCCCCCTCCACGAAAATTTGTTCCAATCAACAGCCCCTCCCCAAAATGTTTTTTGAGAGAAAAAAACCATAATGTGGAACCATTGTTTTGCAAAATTAATCATTTTTGGACCAATTTTATTAACAATTTCGTTAAAACCTTCAAAAAAATTTCTCCAGCGGCGCTTATCGGCACTGCCCACCGCTTCCATTTTTAAAAAACTTCAAAAAAGTGCCAATTTTTTAAAATTTTGGTTGAAAATTTGTTAACAAATTGAGTAAAAATTCAAAATTTTCTCGGCAGCGCCTATTGGCACCGCCAACCCACCCGCGCCAAAAGATTCCGAATTCGACAAAATTTACTGATTGAACTTTTTTAGCAAAAAATTGCTTAACAAAAATTCAATAAAATCCAAAAAAGCACCCCTAAAGATTGACTTTTTTTTCAAACGCCTCCCCCCCCTCCCGAAAAAAGGCTCTAGATACGCCCTTGTCATTTTGCTAAAACAAAAAAAATCAAAAATTTAAGCTTTATTTACAAAAACGAAGCCGAAACAGATGGAAAAGACGAAAACGATATATCGACCAGCGCCGGGGTGCCGATAGGCGTCACAAAAAAAAAGAAAAGAAAACATTAAAATGTTTGCCAAGAAAACTCATCCAAAAATGGAAAAGTGACTAAAGAATCGACGCGGCAATTGGCCCAACTCCAAAGAGAATTCATTACAAAACATTCCCCTCCCTTTTTTTTAAATTAAAAAATTCTTTCCAAAAATGCTCACTTGAACAACGAATTCTTTTTGGGCATCGGCGGGGAAATCGTCGTCGAAATATTCCTCCGATGTGTGAAAGTGACGCGTTGGCATCAAAAGTATGGCATTTTGTTTCGCGTAAAATTGCAACAAATTTTGCCACCTAAAGACTAAAATAATTAATTATATTGGCCACTTTCTCCGATAGAACCAAACATTTTCAAACAAAAAGCGTTAAAATTCTAAAAATTTTCCCGCCGGTAAAAATTCTGTAAAAAAATTGGGACTTTTTTGAGTCTAAGAAAGATTAAAAAAATAAAATATTCTTAACCGATTGATTATAAAGCGGACAAACCATCGGATTTCGTCGGTTGTGTCGGCCTTCACATAACACACGACCGGATGTCGGTCATCCGCCCCCACAGTCGGACAATTGCACTTTTTCAACCCGCCCAAAACGTCCATCCGATCGCTTTTGAAAGCGATCAGAATGCTATGCGAATGGTTGGTGATGGCATCCGCCTCGCAGACTCGAATGCACTTGTTCATGTCCATTTTCAACTGGGGCACAGTGTCGGGCTGGCAAAACTTTGTTATTTTTTTAAGTTTCAACACATTTTGTTTGAGCAACATATTTAATCTGTCCATCGAAAATCAAAAACTTAATTTTTCAAAAAGTTACATTGGAGTCCAACCCGTAACTGAGTTCGCCGTCGTCGTATAAAGTGAACCATCGTCGCTGCCAACGCTTTTTCTCGTGCGACGGTTGTGAAAAATCTTAATATTCAAAGAATCTTTTACTCCAAAATTACCAAAATAAAATTTACCCAAATTTATTGGTGCGACGTAAAGAAAGCCGCAGGCCGAGATTTTACGATTCATCTGAAAATATCAAATGTAAAAATGCAAAATGTTTCAACAAACAAAACACTCAAGAAAAAATTAATTATGTATTTAAATATTTGCGCGTTTCATTTTTTGATAACTCAAATTGTCATGGGTTGCCGGGACCCGCCCCCGCCCCGCAAATCCATAACAAAAAATTAACTTCAATAGGGAATGAATGCCGGAAGCAACGACGCTGTTGGAGAATTTTTGTTCAAATTGTTCATAAGAAACTCAACAAAATTTCAAGAAATGAAATATTTTTCTGGTAGTATTTAAATGCATTAATTTGTGAAAATTTTTGACTTTCTAATAATAAATTTTTTATTTTCAGCATTTTGTTTTGGGGCGAGCTACGCACAAAAAACATGTTTTTAGCCGAATTCGTCCATGGACGGCAAAAAAGAAAAAAGTAAAATTAATTTATTTGCGCAAATCATAACGCCAAATCATTTAAATAAATTAACAGACAAACTCTAATGACGCGGCAGACAGAGTGATGTTAGACACCAACCATATCTTTGAGGCAATGTAACACACAACAGCTAAGCGGTTGTGTAATTCATTACCGAATTTTGAAGACATGCTCTTACAAATTAGTGACCCCAGCTTACTCTAGCCAAAATTTGGTGGAGTTTGAGCTGACGATTTTTGTGGTGATTTTTTAAAACAGTTTTTTCACATTGTTTCGTTTTTTTTCTCTTTTTTACCGTCCATGCGCATTGCGCAGGCACGTATTTAGGGGTTTTGCCTTGGGGGGGGGGGTGGGGTACCGAAAAAATAGATTTTTGGGGTCTTTGTATTGCATTTTTTGTTAATAAATTCTCAAACATGGCACCACCACCGTCCGTTACTAAATTGTTTCAATCTCCTAGCCTTTTCTGTATTGAAACATGAAATGGAAGGGAACATAAAAAGGGCAAAGTAATTGAATTAATTGTCAATGAAACAAACAAAACTAATAGTAAGGAGCATAATGAATAAAGGAAATACATAAATATGTACATAAAGTTGTGAAGAATATTGTTAAAAATGAGATAAGAAAGAGTACAAATAGGAGGGGTTTGACACGCGCGCGAGAATTGTGCCGCATTTCGCGTCTCTGCCACGCCGCCGCCTCTCCCCACCGCGCCGTTACATCGCACGCCCCCCCCCCCGGCAATTTCCTGAAATTTGTATGTTAATACGCCGCCGCAGTAAGTGATTCCGTGTACAACAACAGTCAAATCAACCAACCCGGTTCCGAACCGCTGAATGAAAGCGGTCGGTCGGTCGGTTGGTCACCCAATTCCCAACAAATTTCCTTATTATTTATTATTCTCATTTCTTCCGTTCCCTCCCCCCCCCCCCCCCCAATTTATTCCATTTCGGTCAAATGAATCCGATGCGCCAGATTTGATTATAATGACATGCGATCATTGCGGTCGGTCGGTCGGTTCGGACTTTGTGAAATGAAATGGTAACAGCGAAAGAGGGAATAAAAGGGCATAAAGCGGTGAGGGGAAAGGGAAGAAGCTCGGAACTTTTTTTTGTTCCTGATCGCTTTTCAAAGTTTATTTGTTTGTTCTCTCATTCAATTCAAAGAATATTATGTAAAATAATTAAAATAGAAAATATTTAATTAAATCATAAAAAAAGAAGCAAATTGTACGTAGTAAAAAGAAAATGAATAAAAATAGAGCACAGGTCGCTTTGTTCCAAAGTTAATGAAGAAAAAGGCATACAAATGAAACTTCGAATAGGTATTCTAAATGCCGATAAAGTTGGCATTACAAAGTAAAGGCATTCTCTCAATATGTAATGAAAGAGCAAATAAACATTTGAATGGTCATTCATTCATTCGCCACAGAGATTAATAATATAAAGGCAAAAGACACTCATTCATTTGATATTATTTTGAAGGCGGCATTAGAAAAGTTGTGATATGTAAACGAACGTTGGCGCGGACATCGGCGGACTCTATACGAACAGAAAAGGGGGGGGGGGGAGGGGGAAGAATGGGCAAAACGACGGATTGAAATGAATTGCTGCGGGCGAGCGGTGGGGGGGGGGGGGGAGAATTGTACGAATATTTTTTGTAGGGCAGCAGATAATGGAGATGGAGGGGGGGGGGGGGGGGGGGGGGGGGGGGGGGGGGGGGGGGGGGGGGGGGGGGGGGGGGGGGGGGGGGGGGGGGGGGGGGGGGGGGGGGGGGGGGGGGGGGAGGGGACAAATGGGAAACGATGGTCGAATCGAAGAGGGGGGAGGGGGGGGGGGCTGTCGTGGACGGATGATGTGTGCGCAGGGCGGGCAAAACGATCGTATTGGGAGGGATTTGTTTCGGGCGGATGGCCATGTGCTGCCAGGGGGGTGATGGGGTGGGGGAGGGAGACCAGCAAAGGATTGTCACAATGTTTGTGGAGGCGGTGGGAAAGGAGGGGGGGGGGGGGGGGGGGGCCGGGGGGATGGATGTCCGGAATTGCGGGGGCATTCGGATGGACGGGCGGACGGAGGACGATGTGGCGGATTTGGTGTGGGCGGGAGGATCTGCTGATGATTCTTCGCTGATGAGCAACCCCAGCGCTATCTCCATCAGCTGAAGAAATCATCACAACTCTCTCAGTGTGTGTATCTGGGTCGTCGGTCGCCGGAGGGGCGGACAGAGGAAGTGGGGGGAGGGGTCTGAGGGTTGGGGGGGGGGATGGGGGGGGGAAGCTCTAATGAGCCGATGGAAGAAGAAAAATGGACTTCCTTCAACCCGCACTCACTCTCCCAGCCGTCCGTCCGTCCAAACTCTGTTCTGTAATCCCACTTCCCTCACTCTGTGAATAAAGCAACCCCATTTTCATCCGTCCAGCGATTTATCCGCTCTCAGCACTTCCCCGTAGGCGACTCGCCCATTCCACAACAATTACATATTGTTTTAGGCACAGAGAGGCGCGCGATGAGTGCTTACGCGTTTTGAGGTGTGTGGTGAAGGTGGGGGGGAGGAGGGGGGAGGGGGGGGGGGGTTGGGGGTTAGTGAGGATAATTGCACCATTGGACAAATGTTGGGGGAACCTGCTACCGATGCTGATCGGGGGTGTGGGGGGGGGGTGGGGGGGGGGAGGGGCCGGATGTACGCCCATCAGCCCCCAACTCTTTCGACCTGTGCTTCACCCAGCGCGGCCGCTGAGTGCTCCTGACGGGGTCGGAAGCAGTTCTGACAGCGAATCTTGCAGAATATGTTGGCCTCGAACCGCGCACAGTTTACGGGGAATAAGCGTTGTGTGCCGACGTGCAGTGGGCGCACGAGCGATTTGACCATTCTCTCTGAAAGGGAAAAGCGTAAGCGATCAGAGAGAGAGAGAGAGCAACAGCCAAAGAGGGCCTTTTGTGGGTGGATTATGTGTCAGATGAGGAGGGAGGGACGAGGAGCGAACGGGCAATGAATGGGGCGGGGGGGGGGGGGGGAGGAAGCTGCCCCTCCCCGCCCGCCTTTGTTCTTCTTCTGCTCATCCTGTTTCCTTGACGGAAAACCTCTGCTTCTGCTTCTTCTGCTTTTGTTTAAGTATCGAAAGCAAAGCGGAGCGATTGGGAGGGCGATAAATTGAAGGAGAATATGGGTTGGTTGGTTGGATGGATTTATGCATCGGATGTGGATGGGATGGGATGTTTCGATGAGTTTGTTGGAGGAACTGACTGGTCACAGCTTTTATTGCTGTGATTGGATGGGTGGGATATTAGCTTTTTAGATCGATTCGATGCTCCATTCTTCACCTCAATATGCCTTATTTAAATGAAGGGAAGTGGGGGGGGGGGGGGATGGGAGAGGATGGAAGGAGGGGGGAGGGGGGGGGGGCAAAAAAGGGAGGGGGGGGGATGAAGCTCAGCTTTATCGGCTTTTACAAGCATTTATCCTCAAAGAGAGGGTGAGGGGACTGAATAACTTTCATCAGAAAAGTCTTTAAAGAATAAATTGAGGAAACGATCGATGTGACTGATGTGGTCTTTTGGTGGGAGGGGGGGGGGGGGGAATTGGTCGGATGAACGGAAAGGAAAAGGACACGAATTCACTTATGTAGAGGCAATTAATTAGGTACTGCCCCCTCTTTTCACGTGCCGAATTGTGAGGAGAGCAACCGGCAAGATTTAACAATTTAAAAATTTCTCGAAAATTAGCAAAGGACAAAGATGAAATGAAAATGAATAAACTCCTATTTGGATGGATTGAAGGGATTATGAGGATGTTTTGGGAGGCGGGGGGAGGGGGGGGGGAGGGTGAGTGCATTGAGTGAGTGAATGGACTGACGGTGAGTGAGAAGTAAGCTTGTTTGCTGAATGAAAGTAAAAAAAATGCGATTTGGATTGGAGGGGAATTTACGGCGAGATCGCTTTGGAGCTGGTCGTGTTGGGGGAAGGATAGGGGAGAATGTGGGGGGGGGGGGAGGGGGGGGGGGGAAGAGCAGTGTGAAATCGGAAGATGAAAGGAGGGAGGGGAGGGGAGGACGGACGATCAAAATGGGGGGGGGGGGATTTGGAGGGGTGAATAGAGCAGGGAAAAGCGATTTGCGGTCTGTTGGACGGCGATGTGGTGAATTCGGGGGGGGGGGGAGATTGAGGGAATGGACGGAACAGTGGATGGATAGGATGGACGGGAGGGGAAGGTCAGCTAACGGGGGCGGGGGATGGAAGTGGAGCATCGGGGACGAGGAGCGGGGCGATCGATTGATTGGGATAATTTGATCGGATCGAAGGAGGGGGGGGGGGGGTAAGCTTATTGGATGGACGATGATGGGTGTGAAAATAAATGAGATGATACGGAGGGAGTGGAGGAGGAGGAGAGGGGAGGGGAGGGGAGGGAGGAAGTGATGGAAGGACAAATGATGGAATGGGGGGGGGGCGTGAATCGTAGCGGAGGGAATAAAAAAGGGAAGGGAAGGGAAGGCAAGACGACGGTTTGTACAAAGATGATGGGATGGAAGTAAGCGGAGAATGAATTGAAGAATGGGACGAGACCCGAAGAATGATGATGATATGTACCTGCTGAGGCTGAGGTGGAGGGGGGGGGGATGGGCAAAGTGTCCGCCGTCCTATCGCTTTCCTCGGCCACTCCCTCCCTTTCGGGGAATTATTCCCCCCCCCCCTTTCATTTTTTGTTGTCTCGTCGGCTTCATTTCATTTTGACCGCGTAACGCGTTAAAAAAGGTTGGACTAAGCGGGAGGAGGCGGGGGCGGGAAGCGCTAAGCGGGGGAGGCGGGGGCGGGGAGGGCGGGGGCGGGGGGGGGGGAAGTGCTAAGCGGGGGGGAGGGGGGGGGGGGGGAGGGGGGGGGAGGGGGGGGGGGGGGGGGTCAGCGAGTTCACTTCCCTTTAGGCGTGTGCCAATCACTCCCTTTGTCCACACCGCTTTACGGGAATGCGTCCCCCCCCCCCCCCCGGCCTTTGCTTCAACTTCAACTTCATCATCATTTTGATCTGTTCACCTTACCTTCAACTTTACCATTTCGTTTCGTTTCGGCCTCTTTTCCATTAATCTTTCCCCCGCGCGCAATATCATTGCCCCATCACTTCCATTCGGCAACTTTTGACAAAAACCCTCCGATCAAAGTAACAAAACATCACGTCACATCACATTTTGTCCGACGATTGCCCACAGCACAAATCGCCCACCTCCTTCCATCACCGCGTCCATTTCTTCTCTTTATAATCATTTATTCCCTCACTCCCATATGGCCTAAACCTGCTGATCACAACAACCAATTGGGCTTTTCAATGCTCCCATTATCCTCCCCCCCCCCGGCAATTGCCCCACCAAATCCATCGTCCACCACCACAAAAACAAACCGTAACAATCCTCCGAGATGGGCGAAGAAGCACCGACGATGGAAGGAAAGGACGCAAGGGGAGGACGGATGGATGAGTGAAGTGGTGGAAGATGATGGACGGTGGGGGGGGGGGGGGTTGACGGCACCCACCCAAACACTCCCCTCGGGGGGGGGGGTTGACGGCACCCACCCAAACACTCCCCTCGGGGAGGGGGGGGGGGTTGACGGAGGGCACTCCGACCACCCACTCCAACCCTCAAGGTTTATCAGCTTTTCCAGATTGATATGTTGTTATCCCGTAAGAATTAATTTCTGGAAACACCCACTCACCCCCCCCCCTTTATTCCCCTTCCACAGAGAGAAGACATATCGCCGATTATCGCCCACCCAATTTCCTCACTCATATTTTTGCTGTTGTTCTAAATGTTTTCTTCAACCAGATAAAGCGAAAAGCTGCCAAAATGTCGTCGACAAATGACGGTTGATGGGCACAACAAAAGCGGGAGAGGGAGAAGCGGGGGGAAGGGGGAGGACGGGGGACGGACACCGGCGCCGGCGGCGACGGGAAGGGACGGGACGAATAAAGGGGCGCTGATGGAGTGGAGGAAGGTGAGCAAATGGCGGCAAAAAACAAAAACAGAACTCCTGCAGATGTGTGCATAACATATCCAACACTTTGCTTCTCATTATCCCCCCCCCCCCCCCCCCCGTTAGTCCCCGGCCGTATCAGCAGATCCATCCGGACCGGTCAGTCCCTCCGATCGATCTCCCCCCCCCCCCCCCCCCCCCCCCCCCCCCCCCCCCCCCCTCCTCACCTCCAATCATTTGTGTTCCTCCTTCCTCCTCTTCCTTCCGAGTCTTTTGTCTTCTCTCCCACAACTTTTATTCCGTTTCCGGCCCGGCCCCTTTTTTTGTCCAAAACTGGACAATGAATTCCGTCCGATTCCCTCACTTTTCCCTTGCAAATCGGTGCAATCTCCCCAATTGCCCCAGCCCCCCCCCCCCTTCAATTCCAATTGGCCTTTTAAACAAACAATTTGCTCCAAAACCCTTTGCCCCCATTTTGCCTTTCCCCCCCCCCCCGCCTCTTTCCGCCATAATAATACCATTTTTGTCCCATCAGTTCCACCCCTTCTCTAATCGAATCACCCCCTCTTTTCCATTTAGTTATTTCCTCCCCCCCTCCCCCCACCCCTCCCCTCCCTCCGTTTGATTTATTCCGATCCCGAGAGAGCTCTGTTTCTGACCTTGCCCATAAATCCCGACTTATCAATCCCGCCCGCCCCTTTGTTCATCGCGCCTTCTTCAGCTCAATCCCTCCAAATCTCTCGAAATTGCGCGGCTTCATTCAGCATTATGCCATTTTCGTCCCCCCAATTTCGTCGCCCTTTTCATTCTCTTCACCTTTCCCTCCCCCCCCCCCACCCAAAAATCTCCCGTATCATTTTGCCCCAGGCCATTTTATTTCCCATTTCGCGCACACCAAAAAGAGCGCAATCCCCGCCACCTTGACGCGGGCGAGGGGAAGTTAATGGGGAAACGATGGGAAGGTTTTCGGGGGGGGGGGGAGAGGGGGGGGGGGGGGGGTGGGAAGAGCAGTGCGCAGCAGCGCCAAAATAAGGAGAAACCGCAATTTGGGGATGGATCGAAGTCAATTTTGGTATGAACGGGAAGGATGAATGCGCGGAATGCACTCTCTCCCCCTCCCCCCCCCCCCCCCCCCTTTTCTCCCCCCTTCCCCCACCCACCCAACGCCGCCCCCCCCCCCATTTCTCCCATCCAATCCCCCCCCCCCCCCCCCCCCCTCCCCCTCCCCCCTCCCCCTCCCCCAATCCTTTCAATTTCCTTGAAGTTTCTCTTCAATTTCCTTCTGCGTAAGTCTCTTCCATTTGTTCCCCCAAAACGTCTCTTAAAATCCCTTCCCTTCTCTTTTTTGTCCATGTTTGTCCTTTCTTTGCTAACACTAATCCCCCTCATTACAACTTCCGCCCGATTGCTTTTGCCCAACGTCCCCCCCCCCCCCTCCCCCCCCCCCCCCTTCCCCCTTATGCTTTTGCTTAACGCCCCCCGCCCTCCAGGCGCTTCCTCAAAGGGTCGGCGAACTCTTCCAAATGTACGACTCGGGCCCATTCTTCAGCTCGGCTTTCCTTCGCGACAAAATGCCTCCGATGATGTTCCCAGACAGTGAGAAAGTGGTCTTGATCGATTGTTTATTAATTAAACGATTTTTAAAGGGATGGACGGATTGTTGGAGAGGGACAGCCATCAGCAAAACGGCGCCGGGGGTGTGGTCAGGCACATTCCGATCAGACTGTTGGAAGGGGGGGAGGACGAAGAGAAAGTGAGTGGGGGGGGGGGGTGGGGGGGGGGGAGGGAGGCCCGGTAAAGGTCAATAATTCATTCGAGATTGGGGGGGGGCAGTCGGTGTGGTTTCGAGTTGAGTCCCCCCCCCCCCCCCCCCCCGCCACCCATTCTCAGCCACTTTAGCGCAGCGTTCGTTCCGTCCTTCGCATTCCCCAAAATCTCAGATCGATCAATTCCCCCCCCCCCCCCCCCCTCCCATTCCGATCACTTACACGCGGAAAAAGTGCTCAAGTAGCGGATACGCAATTCATTACATTCAACCAAAGTGTGGGGGGGGGGGGCGGAATTGGTCGAATGTTCGAATGAATTGGTTCGCCACCAATGCCCCCCAATCAGCCCCCCCATGAAATTCCTTTCAGCCTCTTCTCCCGGTTGAACTTCTCCCCTTTTCTCCTTTTTAATCAAATCCTCTTTCCTTTTTGTTTTTATCCCTAATTTGTAAAGCCCCCCCCCCCAACACTTTCTCTCCCTCTTTCATCCGTCCGTCCCTTTTAGCCCAAGGAGGAAGGCTTTTTCTCCTCAACGCCCGCCACTTTTGCCCCCCCTCCCTTCACATCATCGGACGGAAGAAACCGTTCACCGGCGGAGGACGACCAATTCGTCATGAACTCGTCTACCCCTTCAGCAACTTCAACGCCAACAACGCCTTCCTCTTCTTCCGCTTCATCAAACGTTTCTCGCGACTTCCAAAACCACGAAAAGTGGGCGTACATATGCATATGTGGGATACATTGTTTTTCACTGATCAAAAAATGCCCTCTCTCCGATCACCGAATATTTGTTTCCAATTAACCCACTGACTGACAAACTTCAATGCTTTAGTTCGAACTCCCTCCACCACCAACGCCTTCGTCCGGCACAACTTCGTTCTCCGGAACTCCGTCGGCACTTCTCCTCTTTGTTCTGGACTCCTCAACAGGCCCGTCGAATTTCCGAGCGTGAACAGCAGAAGCCTCAGCAGCGGAGGGCGGAAGATGCTGCGGCATCAGCGGGGAGTGCCGCCGAGGGGCGGAAGCTGTCCCTCGGGGAGCGGATAAGCACAAGCACTCCGCCGCCGCTGAGCAGGGCACCAATGTGCGGGTCAACGATCACCGTTTACACAATTCCAATCACTTCATCAACAAACGACGTGCCATCGACGAAATTGGACAAAAGCGTGCCGGGTGTTGTGTTGAAGCGGGAAGAGGCGGACCAGGGCGGTGCCATGTCCCCGGAGCCCTATTCGGCGATCCCTTTCAAGCGAGGAACGGCACTCAGCAACGCCACTTCGACTCCTTCGCTGTTTGTGCGCAATTTGTCCCAGTCAAGAATGATCGGCAGGTTGGATAATTAATCGATTTGGCCGATCTAATCGCTTTTTTCAGTCCTATCGATGAGAAGCCTCCGCCTCCCTATCCGCCGCCTCCACCAAAGCCGCCGACGTCCTTCGCTGCCTCCCACCGACCCGCCAACCATCCCTCCTCCTCTTCCTGCACCACCCTTAATCATCCGTTTTCATCCCCCAACCATCACAACCATCTTCGTCCATCCTCATCCACGAAATCCTCCCCATCCACCACCAACAATCATCATCCATCCTCATCCACCAAATCCTCATCCATCACCAACAATCATCATCCATCCTCATCCATCACCAACAATCATCATCCATCCTCATCCATCACCAACAATCATCATCCATCATCCTCCAAATCTTCCTCAACCACCAACAACAATCATCCTTCTTCATCCACCACCACGAACAATCACAACAATCATCTTTCCTCATCCACCACCAACAATCATCCATCCTCATCCCCCAACCATTATCATTCATCCTCATCCACCAAACCCTCATCCACCAGCACCAACAATCACAACAATCATCACCATCATCCCCATCATGCCAACGGGGGCTCTTCCCTGTCGCCCCTCCTCCGACGTACTCTCACAACATTCTCCCTACCTCAACACCAACAACAGCCATTGCTTCGCAGAGATTCGGAGCCTGCAATTGTCATTTTGAGCAGCCATAAAAATGGGGAGGAGGGAGTGAAGGAGCAGGACGACCTGAAGATGAACAGAGAAGGTTGTCCTCCCTCTTCGTCCGTCGATTTCGGAGACCAGAGCAGTCTGTCCGGCTCCATCTCTTGCTCTTCGTCTTCGTCCGCCACCCAAAATCGGTCCAAATCGCCGAGTCTGTCCTCCATCCGACAAAGTCTTCTCCGGTTCCGT
This sequence comes from Globodera pallida, assembly GCA_020449905.1. Lineage (NCBI taxonomy): Eukaryota > Metazoa > Nematoda > Chromadorea > Rhabditida > Heteroderidae > Globodera > Globodera pallida. The sequence continues at coordinate 5,598,739 of JAIXHY010000009.1, read as the reverse complement.
CCGGCAAAGAAGACGGGCACTTCCTCCCCCGGGGGCTCCTCCTCCTCCGGCTCGTCCTCTCTTTTGACGATGCCGTCCTGCGTTCGCTCTCACCGCAGCAGCGGAAGTGAGGCGGAGGAGGAAAGCGAAGCGGAAAGGGAAAGACGCGTTGGTGGCGAGGAAAAGTCGGGGAAGCGCTGCGGCAGCGGCTCTTCGCCCGCCGTCACAAATTCGCCTCCGTTGATCACTTCGTCACTGAGGCTAACAGAATTTGTGCCGAAAAGGGACGAAGAGGTGGACGCCGTCGAGGAGGCCATCCGAAGTTTGGAGCAGTTCGGTGTGTGCTCTCCAGCAGAGGTGAATTGATTGTGATGTTGATTTTGACTGTTTTAGACCCGAGTGAATTCGTCTCACAACAATACAAAGGCGATTCGGAGGTGTCCAGAGCGGCTCAGCAACCGCTGCAGCAGCACAAGCACAAGGGCGTCTCGCCGTTCATTAGGACAAAAGTGTTTATGGCCAGGGCGGAACCTGTGCATTTGCATCCCTCCGGCTCCGCCAATTCGATACTGTCCTTGGCGACAGACCCTTCGGCCACCTCCTCGCCCGAGCAGCTTTCTTCTCATCCTTTCATGCCGCCGCCAGCACAGCGTCCTTCCGCCGTTTCTTCCGGCTCCGCTACTCCAACCCTTGGCACCTCCGCCCATCAGCTTCTGCCCTCCTCCTCCCTGATGGAGCCCGTGTTCAGCCAGTCCATGGACTCCATCAATCGCACCCCCCGGGCGAACAGTCCGTCGTCCCAACAGCCGCAACCGAATGGCATCAGAGGAGGAGTGACCTCCGAACTCAACGAATTTCTGAGTCGACTAAAGGACGGTCGGGGAGGGGCGGGACGGGGGGAGGTTCGTCGGGGAGTCACCTTCAACGACAATCCCGTCCAACACTTTTACACACCGTTCGATGGGTTTGGACTGGACCAATGAAACGATTTGTCATTTCTTTTCATTTGAAGACCGCCGCCCGATTACAGCGACAGTGACGAGGCAATGGACGGCGGAAGTTTGACCGACAGCGAAGAGGGCGGCGGCGGCGGCGACACGAATGTGGCCGCTGTCGAAGCGGAGGTGATCTTTGATGTCCTCCGGTTTGGGACTGAAAGTGTCGGGAATCCCTTGGAAAGGCCCAACTGCGAAAGCGCTTCCTCTGCTCCCAGCTGACGGACTGTGCAAAGGTCGTGGACATAAACGCGCTGAAAATGAGTCAATTCGTCGCCGCGGGCATCGGACATGGGGGCTGGAGACAGTCGCACATCCTTCGGCACAATTTGGCCGCAATTCGGGACACTGTGTATTCCCCCGCGGGCAATTTTTGGGTATTTTTCATTTTATCCCCCTTCAGTTACACTGTCGAGTTCGCGCTGGACGAGTTGGTGGAGTCTCTGGGTCGCATCTCTCTGGATATGAGAGACCTTCGGCAACAGAACCAACTCCGCCAGCTCGCCCGTCCCGTCAAAACGTCACTTACCATGCTGAAAAGGTGCCAAAAGAATGCGCAATCGGCTCATTGCTTTTTTCAGAATACGTCAATCGGTGGACGCCACCGGTTGGTCCCTCTCGGCGCTTTCCCGACCGGCCGGATGTTACACGGGAAACGACGCGCTGGATCAGTTCGTGGCCATATTACCACAAGTAAATGTGCAAAAAAGAGTGGTTGGGGCCACAAATCCCCCAAACCGGTGATGCCCTAAAATCGCAGCCAAAAAGTATCAGCGGGTTAGGAGCCAACTGAGCGCAGCCATTTGAGTGAAGTCCTATGTAAAAACTGTTGCAAGAGTATTCGCGCACCTGTCAGGCCTATTGAGGGGCTTCTTGGCACCCTGCGCAACTCATTAAGTATTGGGGGGATTAGTGGACCTTAAATTCTACTCAAAAGTTGTCCGAAACACTCTATCGACTTCCGATTTTAGCTGCCCAAAGACTGCTACAAGTTGGTCCAGTGGGTGTACTCCTTGTCCGTTTGGCGGGACTCAGCTTCCGGGACAACTTCCGTGTTTCTGCCCTCTTCCGCCGTCTCATCAACTTCCTTCCAAGCCTCACTTCATCCTCCGCCTCCCCCTCCGGCGCCTTTTCCCCCACGTACCTCCTCACCAACCTCATCCCTTCTCAACTACTATTCATCCGAGTCCATCGAAGATGAACAAAACAACAACAAGAACAAAAACAGTTTGACAGTCCCGGGCCAGAGTTCATCGACGGATAATCAACAACATTTGGGGAACAAAGGATGGGTGGGGAAGGTGATTGATTGATCGGCTATTGCTCGGAAATGGTTTTGTTCGTTTTTAGGGCATGATGAACCGCGCGGATGAGTTGGCTGAGCAACAATGGCGGAGTCGGAACGGAGCAGCTGCAGCTTTGTCCAACGACGTGATGGACGGAGGGGAGTCGACAAGTTCAACCAGTTCAATTTTGACGGTGGAAGAGAAAGGCGTCGACGGCGCGGGGGACCACCAGCATCTGCAGCGCTATTCACCGGACCGATCGCCGCAAAGAGTGACGTCATCGTTGTCGTCCCATCCGAAGACTGCCGACTCCGACGGGGACGTGGTGATGGAGGAGGACGACCTGCAGTCGGTGCTCAGCGAAGCAACGGGCAACGATGTTCAGACCCGGCTGGCGGTAGCTTTAATTAGTTAATCCATTTGGTTGGACGACCTCTTCCCGCCAAAGGACTTTCATCCCGCCGGCGGCGGTTCGTCGCTTTCATCGCCCGACCAATCGCATCAAAGGCGCGTGAATGCCGAACTTGCCCGTTCCCTAAGCGCCGATCAGAGGGATTTGTTCCGTTTGTACGAGCCCCAGATTTGCTCGCACACTTCGGCCCTTTCGAGAAGCATTGAGGAGTTTTTCTCGCTGGTAGAGAGCCAACGAGAGCCGAAGTTGTCCTTTCAAAAAGTTCAAATGGTCCGTACATTTTGATCAGAATTTGTCCAAATTGATTTGCTTATTTTTTCGCAGATATTCATCGAAGGCCATTCTTTGGTTGGCATTGTCCGAGTGATTGTCCGCGACGATGCCATCATTCAGCACCGTCCGTTGAGCGCCTTTTTGGACCACGAATCGGCCAGAATCGATTCATTGCTTAACGAATGTTTGGCCACTGCAAAAGTGGCCAAAGCAAAGGTCAGCCAACAGAAGAGCAAAAATGCTTTAGCACAATTTAAATCCCTCCAGGCCCAAACTGTGCCGGCCATACAAGCCGTCTGTACGGCGGTGGTTTGCGTCTCGGAGAGGGCCCATCAGCTGAAGGCATTTTGGAAATTATGTGCCGCCGTCGCCTGAGGGGAATTCTCATGGAAAGCCGTCGCCTGAGGGTAATTCTCATGGAAAGCCGTCGCCTGAGGGTAATTCTCGGCCAACCCTTTGAAAAAATCTCTGTCCGCTCACCCACTCATTGCTTATATTGGCCAACTTCGTCATGTGATACATTAAATTTATGCATAAAATAGAAATTTATTTGTCGGATAAAACAATTTTATAATTAAAATTCGATTGGGAGGGTAATTACGGGCGGGAAACGTTAAAGAGAATTGATAAATGCGGTGAGATCGCGGGTTTGGGCCAATTATCAAACGGTCGGTCTCCCAAGAATTTTGACTAAATAATTAAAAAAAGTACAGTTTCGAGAAAATTGAAAAAAACGGAGCGAAGCCCCCTGAGGCTGCATTTAATCGAAAAAAGAAACTTTTTTTTTACTGTGACAGAACGCCAAAGATTTTTATTAGTAAAAAATCAAACATTAATTCGCTTTGTTTGGCGTCCATTCGCCGGGTATATATTTTCGGCGCAATGTCTGATTTTGGCTTACTCGTGAAATGTCATCCAACCGTTGTCAGCAAAATTGCTGGGTTTTTTATTTTTGAAATTATTTTGTTTTCCCCCCCAAAATTGATTTCATTTCGAGTTACAATTTGGATTTACCCTCTTTTGCTGACAGCTCCGTTTTATATTTGTTGTATACTTACAAATTAGGTGTTTCACATTATATGACTTATGTAATGTGTTTGCATTTTTTTTTTATTCACATTTCTCGGTAGGTAATCCTAAAGAATGGGGGTGCCGATTTTTTTAATTTGGTCTAAAATTTGCATTCGGGGAGTGCTTATCACGAATCTGACATCAGATTTGTCAAAGCATTGATTTTGTCTAAGATTTTCCATCAAGTACTTGATTTTTCGGTAGGTAATAAGTAAAGCTGTTTTCAAAAACGAAAAATTCGAACTTGGGCCCGATATTCGTCGAGCGAAATAGAATTCAGGATTCTATTCCCAGAAAGGCTTTAGAAACTATTTTCTAACGATTTTAGAAAATGTTATTTTTTGAAAAAAGTTCGGGATCCCATTCTTTAGGATTCGTTCGTGCCCGGGATTCTGGCACCCGGATACCCGAGATTTTGAATACTCGAATACCGGTCCCGGATATCCATCCAACCTTATTCTAAAATGACTTACGATTTGTTAACAAATTTTGTAGAAAAAATTTTGGTTGAAAAATGTTTGCCATCATTCTCTTCACTGTCTTTCTTGGTGTGAGCTGCGGCACCTCTTTCGACCTCGACAATCAGCTGCTGTATTTTGTTAAGCCTCCGCTGTCCAATGGCATCACTTCCGGCAAGGCGGACATCGCCCAACGCTCACAGTTCACGGAGCAAGGCGTTTTCTTTGGCAAAGAAGGCGGATATGCCATTCTAAGTCCCCAATTTGTGGTAAAAAATTTTTGGCGCAATTTTACGATTTTTTATGAAGATTTAAATATCTGATCATTTGCTATACAATATTAGGTATTTAAATATTTGTTTAAACGGTTTTGGCATTTAGTTTATTTTTTTAAATTTTATTTATTTCACTTGAAGGGTTGGCATGTCGTTCAGCTTTGAGTTGGAGTTGAAGCCGCGCACAAAAACAGCTGTACTGCTCTCAGTCAGTGTGCTGGAATTTCTGTCTCTGCAGTTGCTGAATGGCACCGTCAAGTTCGCGGTGGACAACGGTGCCGGGATGGAGTCGGTGATTTACGATCCGACCAGCAGCTCCAACGCGTTGTGTGACGGACATTGGCATCAAATAAAGGTCGCGCGCACCTTTTTGACTTTTTGTTTTGGCACTTTATACAAAACGCCAAAAAACAATTATTACAGATTATCAAAAAGAAGAATCTGATCACGCTGAACGTGGACGGGAAAAGCAACCTGCACATCATGAAGAAGGATCCGGAGACCAAACCTGGCCGAAGCTGCAAAGAATGTCGGTTATGTTTGGAGAAAATTTGGGGGACGAGTGGGGCGAAAAACCGTAATCAAAAAGCGCTAATTTTCAAATTCAAAAATTATCCCGACTTTTGAGTCCCGACCTTTGCGGTTCTAATGATAATGAGCCCTCCAGGGCATCTGACTGATCCCCTCACACAGTGATCAACGAATGTGCGACCGATTCTCACGACTGTTCGCCCCCCGCGCTGTACAATTCACCGGAGCAGGCAGAACGAATCAAGCGAAACAAAAAGGTAGGGAGGGCCCTGGAAAATATGGTCGTTCAGATGGCTGGGCCTCCAGGAAAATATAGAAATTTTGTTAAAAATTCGTTCAGAAAATCATTGGGCTGGGGCCTTGAAAAATATGAAAATTTTTGTTGAAAAAATTCGTTCAGAAAATCCATGGGCTGGTCCATGTCAGTGGCTTGTGCGTTTTGTTCGCGGACAATCATCAGATTTACATTCGCCATGTGCCCATTCGGGTCATCCACAAGTTCACGCTATTCCAGGCCGCCTGTCTGGCAATCCTTTGTTGGACCATCAAGTCCATCAAAAGCACACCGATCGCATTTCCAACTCGTTCAGTGTACGTCGACTCGTCGGACGGAAGCAATCACCGGCTGCTGGACGCCGCCGCCTTCGCCCCTCCACTTCCGCCGCCACTGACCTCGGCAGGTAATGGCATGGCATGGCGGTTATTCCAATCAGCCTATCTTTATCGGCACAAAAGGCCAAAACCAAACTCCGCGGGTTGAAACTCTCTGATCGAATTTAATTTCTTTGGCAGCAGACATTTACCACGAATGCTATTTGCCCTGCGGAAGTTTTTCGAGTGGTGGCGGTGGCTATTATGGCCGATTCGACGAACAACAGCAGCGAATGGGCACGGCACAAAGTGGACAGTCGTCGGCCAGGAAAGTGTCGTCGACTCAGCTGATCAACGGGAAATGCCCTGCGGTCACTCGTTGGGGAATGAATAATTTGTCTGATCAATCCCTGGGGATGCTCGATCGGTCGTTGACTAAAGATCTGTTCCGGTGAAAATAAATCAAATTGTAAATCGATAATCCTTTTATGTCTGGGAGACCGACCGTTTGATAATTGGCCCAAACCCGCGATCTCACCGCATTTATCAATTCTCTTTAACGTTTCCCGCCCGTAATTACCCTCCCAATCGAATTTTAATTATAAAATTGTTTTATCCGACAAATAAATTTCTATTTTATGCATAAATTTAATGTATCACATGACAAAGTTGGCCAATATAAGCAATGAGTGAGCGGCAAAGGGTTGGCCGAGAATTCCCCTTAGGCGACGGATTGCAAATCGGAGTGCGCTGACGATGACAAAGCCGAGGACTCAAGTCGGCCAAAGGCAAGAACAATTTCGGAAGAATCCGGGGGAGGCGGAGGATGAAGTGAGGCTTGGAAGGAAGTCGATGAGACGGCGGAAGAGGGCAGAAACACGGAAGTTGTCCCGGAAGCTGAGTCCCGCCAAACGGACAAGGAGTACACCCACTGGACCAACTTGTAGCAGTCTTTGGGCAACTAAAATCGGAAGTCGATAGAGCGTTTCGGGCAACTTTTGAGTAGAATTTAAGGTCCACTAATCCCCCCAATACTTAATGAGTTGCGCAGGGTGCCAAGAAGCCCCTCAATAGGCCTGACAGGTGCGCGAATACTCTTGCAACAGTTTTTACATAGGACTTCACTCAAATGGCTGCGCTCAGTTGGCTCCTAACCCGCTGATACTTTTTGGCTGCGATTTTAGGGCATCACCGGTTTGGGGGATTTGTGGCCCCAACCACTCTTTTTTGCACATTTACTTGTGGTAATATGGCCACGAACTGATCCAGCGCGTCGTTTCCCGTGTAACATCCGGCCGGTCGGGAAAGCGCCGAGAGGGACCAACCGGTGGCGTCCACCGATTGACGTATTCTGAAAAAAGCAATGAGCCGATTGCGCATTCTTTTGGCACCTTTTCAGCATGGTAAGTGACGTTTTGACGGGACGGGCGAGCTGGCGGAGTTGGTTCTGTTGCCGAAGGTCTCTCATATCCAGAGAGATGCGACCCAGAGACTCCACCAACTCGTCCAGCGCGAACTCGACAGTGTAACTGAAGGGGGATAAAATGAAAAATACCCAAAAATTGCCCGCGGGGGAATACACAGTGTCCCGAATTGCGGCCAAATTGTGCCGAAGGATGTGCGACTGTCTCCAGCCCCCATGTCCGATGCCCGCGGCGACGAATTGGCTCATCTTCAGTTCCGCCGTCCATTGCCTCGTCGCTGTCGCTGTAATCGGGCGGCGGTCCCATGCTGAAAAGGTGCCAAAAGAATGCGCAATCGGCTCATTGCTTTTTTCAGAATACGTCAATCGGTGGACGCCACCGGTTGGTCCCTCTCGGCGCTTTCCCGACCGGCCGGATGTTACACGGGAAACGACGCGCTGGATCAGTTCGTGGCCATATTACCCCAAGTAAATGTGCAGAAAAGAGTAATTGGGTCCACAAATCCCCCAAAATGTCGCAGCCAAAAAGTATCAGCGGGTTAGGAGCCAACTGAGCGCAGCCATTTGAGTGAAGTCCTATGAATTTAATAACTTGTTGCAAGAGTATTCGCGCACCTGTCAGGCCTATTGAGGGGCTTCTTGGCACCCTGCGCAACTCATTAAGTATTGGGGGGATTAGTGGACCTTAAATTCTACTCAAAAGTTGTCCGAAACGCTCTATCGACTTCCGATTTTAGTTGCCCAAAGACTGCTACAAGTTGGTCCAGTGGGTGTACTCCTTGTCCGTTTGGCGGGACTCAGCTTCCGGGACAACTTCCGTGTTTCTGCCCTCTTCCGCCGTCTCATCGACTTCCTTCCAAGCCTCACTTCATCCTCCGCCTCCCCCGGATTCTTCCGAAATTGTTCTTGCCTTTGGCCGACTTGAGTCCTCGGCTTTGTCATCGTCAGCGCACTCCGATTTGCAATCCGTCGCCTAAGGGGAATTCTCGGCCAACCCTTTGCCGCTCACTCATTGCTTATATTGGCCAACTTTGTCATGTGATACATTAAATTTATGCATAAAATAGAAATTTATTTGTCGGATAAAACAATTTTATAATTAAAATTCGATTGGGAGGGTAATTACGGGCGGGAAACGTTAAAGAGAATTGATAAATGCGGTGAGATCGCGGGTTTGGGCCAATTATCAAACGGTCGGTCTCCCAGACATAAAAGGATTATCGATTTACAATTTGATTTATTTTCACCGGAACAGATCTTTAGTCAACGACCGATCGAGCATCCCCAGGGATTGATCAGACAAATTATTCATTCCCCAACGAGTGACCGCAGGGCATTTCCCGTTGATCAGCTGAGTCGACGACACTTTCCTGGCCGACGACTGTCCACTTTGTGCCGTGCCCATTCGCTGCTGTTGTTCGTCGAATCGGCCATAATAGCCACCGCCACCACTCGAAAAACTTCCGCAGGGCAAATAGCATTCGTGGTAAATGTCTGCTGCCAAAGAAATTAAATTCGATCAGAGAGTTTCAACCCGCGGAGTTTGGTTTTGGCCTTTTGTGCCGATAAAGATAGGCTGATTGGAATAACCGCCATGCCATGCCATTACCTGCCGAGGTCAGTGGCGGCGGAAGTGGAGGGGCGAAGGCGGCGGCGTCCAGCAGCCGGTGATTGCTTCCGTCCGACGAGTCGACGTACACTGAACGAGTTGGACGGCTCGGTTTGTGTACTTTCGGGCGGGTGACTTGCCCGGACTCGCGTTGCTGCTTTCTGCCGCGGAGAGGAGAAAGCCCAATTCGCACTTGGCGCCCCTCGGCCCTTTCTCTTTCCCTGCCCTTTTGCCGCCACTCGCAGCGAACACGGAATTTTGTCGTTCGAACTCCTGATCGAGTGTCCTGCGGCGATTTTGCCGCTCTTTTCGGCGTTTCGCGCGTTCTCTGAGGCGATGTTGGCACAGAATGAGCACACACAGAGAAAGCGCGAGAATGACGACCAGAGAGAGGAGGAGGAGGCCGACGAACAGCGTGTGGTCCGTGCCTTCCGCTTAAAGGTAAAAATGGAAAAAAATTGAGGGGGGGGGCAGGCGCTTACCGTTGAGATGGTTCAGAAGCTTTTGCCAGAACGATTTGTTGGCCTCCGACGATGCCCTCTTCGGGTCGCCCTTCCGGCGCTCTTCCGCCCCCTCCCTCCTCCCTTTTGCTTCCGCCGCCTCCTCTTCAATGCCGTAGTCCACACTTTCCCTGTCCTCCTCTTCGCCTTCCCATTCTTCGTCGCTCACCGGATGCCTTAGCATCAGCGGATGATGGAAGTGATGTGAGGACGGAGTCGCATGGCTTTGACGCTGTGGGGCAGAACGGTTGTGGTGGCGGAGTTTGTTCAGTTCCTAAATGAGCGGTCGGACACATTTCGGCACGGCAAAAAATGACCTTCTCCAACTCCGCCATTTTCTCCAGGCGGCCTCGGAGTGCCGCTTCGCTGAACACCTCCTCATTGACGCAGACGAAAATGACGGAGAGGTACTTGGACACGCCCACGGGACACGGACTGCCCAGGAAGCGGTCATCCACCGGCAAAGAGCACGACGGCTGTGCGTGGCACCGACGGGCGAGCTGGGGCAGCACGTCCGACACGCAGTCTGATCGTAATGTAAGTTGAAGACGGACTTGGAGACAAAGACCGAGCCCCGAGAATCTCGAGACGTAATTCGCCGAGACAGACTTGGGACAGAGACTCTCGTGCACCTTTCAGGCATTCTGTTTTTCGAGATCCACTAAGTCTTGATCAGTCTCTGCTCGTATTTTTGAGAGGGAACGAGAAATTGGAGTACCAAGTCTCCCAAATGTTTCCTGAGCCCAGCTGTGCTGTCACTTCAATTTATCATATTTTCTTTTGTCGTTTGCTTTTGTCCGCTATTCCGCCCCATCTTCCGATCCCCCCCCCCCCCTCCCCCCCCCCCCCCCCCCCCCCCCCCCCCATTATTGTCCCCACTTTCCCCCCCCCCCCCCATTTTCGCGCCTTTCGCCCCCTCCCCAATTTCCCTCGTCGATTTAATCGCCATTTTATTGAGACGGACGATGGCGGCGTTTCCTTTTGAGCGAATGCCGCCGCCATTCACTCATTCATTTATTCATTCTTCCTCGGAAGAATTGGTCCGTCCATTCATTCTCCGCTTATTTCCATCGGATGGGAAAGTTTTGGAGGAATTGTGAAAATGAGAAGAGAGGGGGGGGGGGGGGGAAGAAAGCATTGCTTAGAATGATTCTTCAAAATGTATTTCTTTTCAAAAGCCTCACAATTCAATTTGGAAAACATAATTCTTCTTTCTTCAAATTACAGAATTCATCCCATCCCATCCCCCCCCCCCCTCCCCTCTCATCGTTCGTTAAGTGTTTCTTCCAGCCAGACAGACCTCTCCCAATTAGGCCAATTATCAGATGAGGGAAGAGGAAGAAAGACGCTGAGAGTGAATGAGTGATTCAGCCTTCTCAACACCCACGAAAAGGAATTGGCACATTCGCAATTAGCTTTGGCCCTCATTGGGGTGAACCCCATGGCCATTTTGGCGCAAATGGCCATTCGGAAGGGGAAGAAGGAGAGAAAAGGAAGAAGAAGAGAGAGAGGGAAAAGAGGAAAAGGAATGGAAAGAGTGGCTAAGGCCGAATACACAAATGCCAAACAACCAGCCCCCCACCCCCCCCCCCCCCGCTTAATCAGCGGTTGGCCGTTCCACTTCCTTTCTCTTCGCTTCCGCTGTTGACCAGGCCAAAGAGGAGGGTGTGAAAGTGTGGAGGATGAGTGAGTGGAAGAGGAAGGGAAGGCAAAAGGAATTGTTGGATGAATGGGTGGGCGAATCCAAAGCCCCCCCCCCCCCCCCCCTCCCATTATGCTGGCTGACCTTCTCTGACGAGTTTTTCCTCCTCCCCGTCGTCGTCGTCGTCCGTCTCCCCGTTCTTCTGCTGCTCGTCGTCGTTTTGTTGGCGTTCTGTTGTGCTGCAGTGCATTGCTTGTCCATTCGACGTCCTCCCGTAATTGGCCGAATAAATGGACAGTCTGCGGCCCGGTTTGCATCCCAACTGCGTTTGTTGGCCCTCACAAAAGTTTTGGTCTTCGAATTTTACTGAACAAACAAAGGCACTCATTCGAGTCGAAATGTCGAACTAACTGGGCGAACATTTGTAACCGATCTGGAGGTATTTGCTGGTGCCCGGGCACGGGTCCCGATCACCAAAAAATTCGGGTCGAACCAAAAGACGGCACTTTTTCTTGCTCCTGCACAGTTCCTGGACGCGCTGAAAACGAACACAAATTATCTCCCATTTTATTTACATACGGCATTGATCACTTCTTCTTACTTCACTTCCACAATCCTCAACATTTGTTACCACCAAAACAATTGTCCCCCCCCCCCCCACCCTTTCTGATCAGATCAGAAGACCCCCCCCCTTCCCATTCCCTCCCCTCCGATCACATCAATCATCAAGCAAATGGCCAATTTGCCAGCCAACACCAATCGGTCATTTAACCGTTGTCAAACGGTGGACAATTTGTCTGAGCCTCTGAGATGGCTTTGGGGGATTAACCGATTCGGTTGAGTATATTTATTGTCCCCCTCCCCTGGGGGGGGGGGGGGGGATGTCTGTCCAGCTGTTGCTCCCTCCCCTCCCTGCCCAATTCTCGAATTTGACCTCCACCCCAACCAAATATGTACTGCTGCACACATCCCCTAAATCCATCCTTCGATCTTTTGTTCTCCCTCCCAAATCCGCAATTTGTCGTCCAATGAATGCTTTCTTCCGCCATCCATTCGATCGCCCGTCCGTCCGTCCTTCTGTTCATACATTCACTCCCCCCTCCCCCCCCCCCCCAATTCATCCCCCCCCCCCCAATTCATCCCCCCCCCCCAATTCATCCATCATTGTGCCAAAGGCCAACAAACGGGGAAACGGGGAAACGGGGGAAAGAAAGTATGGGAGAAGTGGGAAAGGGAAGGGAAGGGACAAATGGCCCCGCGGGAGAACTCTCAGAAAGAGGGGGGAGGGGGGGGGGAACATTTGTTCATATGAAGAATGACCCTTCAGCACCACCACACCGCAACCATTCTTTATCTTATTTTCGGCGCTTTTGTGTAATCCCCGGAGGGGGGCGGGGGGGGGGAGTCTGCGAAACTTGGAGTGGACCATGTGGCATATTTGGGACATTGCTCAGAGTTACATATTTATTGTCCAACAAATCCCTAAAAGGTATTGTCCATCCAATTTCTTTCCCTGCCCTTCCGTGGCCATTCCCCCCCCCCCCCCCCCCCCCCGCCGGGCAATTTCGTTGCTGTGAGTGTTGACTCGATTTCATCACTCACTCTCACCACTCCGCAGAAGAGCCCTTTCATTCCCCGGGGCATTTATTTATTCCCTTCCCCGTAGGCTGCTGCACATTCAGTTGGGTTGGGATGAGAGATGCGGGGGGGGGGGAAGAGGGGGGGGGGGGGATAATTGTGGTGGGCGGGGGGGGGCAATGCGAATGGGTTGGGTGGGGATGGGCAAAATTCATTTTGCTGCTAGCGGAAACGCCCGCGGGCGCATTGGTGGACTGGCGCCATTATTGCACCGGCGGCGGTCCCCGGTGCAATTCGCCCCTCGGGGGTAACGACAGCGACAGAAATATCCATTTCCCTTCCAATTCCCGCACCTTCGAAATGGATGGGATGATACGAAGTGGACGATGAAAGAGTTGGTGAAGCGTTTTGGGGAGGGGGGGGGGTGGGGGAGCAACGGCGGAAGTGGTCGAAATGTAACGGAAATATTGGGGAGGGGGGGGCAATTAGTGGAAAGCGAGAGGCTTTTAAAGAGCAGAGAACGAATGGGGGGGGGGCGGGGGGGGGGGGTGGGAATGAATGAATTATTGTGGGAAAATGCAGCAAGTTTATCTGCAGAACTTTCAATGTTTGATTTGACTTAAAATTTACGATTTGGCCTTCTCTCAACACGTAAAGCCCCCAAAGGGCTTTTCTCTGTTTCTCTCCAAATTCCCACTCTCTCTCTCTTCTCTCTGCCCTTTGCTGACCAATGGTCAACCAAAACACTCAAAGCCCCCCCCCCTTTCCCTCCTTTATCCCCTCCCCTTTCAGAACTCTCCAAAAACAAATTAGCGGTATTGGCCCGTAAGGAAGGGCTCCTCCTCAGGGAGTTTGCCATTGGCTGAATTAATTTTGCCATTGCTGTCAATGCCTCGGGCCCTTTCTTCGGCCGGCCCAGTATTCCCTCGGGCGACTTACTCAAATTACTTTTCTCCCTTCCCTTACGGAATGCGCTTCAGCAAAGTCGCAGCTCGTGTCCTCCACGGATGGACGTGCCCTGCTGCTGCTGGCGTGCACCGTTTGCTGTGCGCGTCCTCCGTCGTTGGGCGATGGGCACAATTCCTGACTGGGCACCAAACGACCATAGAAGATGGTCTGCAGCGAAATGTGCGTGTTGCGCGGACAGTGCAGCGTCACGCGCTCGCCCTCGCACGCCTTCACGTGCTTCAGTCGAAGGGACTCCGCCAGAAGCGCTCAAATGGAACATTTGGACGGGGAATTGGGGGGGGGGCAAAGAGGTAAAAGCCAATCAAGGCCCATTCATTCCCTCTCTCAAATTCACATCATTAGCCCACCCGACAAATCCAAAATCCCCTCCCCCCCCCCCCCGGGCATCCCCCATCGTCCCGCAGTGCCAGCCGAAGACTCTTTGCGCTTCTACGAAAGGAGAAATAAGCGGATTAAGCGAGCGCAAAACATCCGAAGCTGACGATGGGAGGGGGGGGGGGGGGGGGTGAGAAAGGTGGGAGAGAATAATTGGATTTGATTGGGGAGAAATGGAAAATTGGGAAAAGTGGCAAAACGTACAAAAGACAGCAAAAATGGGCCTTTGCAATTCGTTCCAAAAAACAAATCCCCCTCCCCCAGCCTCTTTTGTTTGTTGACCATCCTTTTCCCTCTTTTTCTTCGTCTTTACAGCCAATTGAGCAACAAAAATGAATATTTTATGGGGGAGGAAGCCCCCCCCCCCCCTCCCTATCCCTCCCTGCCCCCCCCCCCTCCCTATCCCTCCCTGCCCCCCCCCCCCCCCCCCCCCCCCCCCCTCCTCCTGTCCCTCTCGTCCAGGTTGTTGCGAAAACGACCTCAAAAATGGTGGGGGGGGGGCGCATCTGCTGCCAAGGCGAATGGGCCTTGGGGTTAAGGAAATGAACATTTTGGGGGTGAAGCAACGAACAAAGCAAAGGGACGGACGGACAAAAGCAAGCGAAAGGAAAGGAAATTCACTCACAATGGTGAAGTCGGACAGTCCGAACAATTTCTTACAATACGTGGGAGAGAAATGTTCCCGCCATTTTGAATAAATGAATAAGCGCACTCACCTTCGAGCAGTTCGGGGCTGGTCTCAAGGAGAGTGACCGAGCAGGGGCAAGGCAAAATGGTGATGAACAGGAAGAGTGGCGGAATGGCGGTAATTGGGAAATAAATGCTTCTCATTTCTGCTTGACGGATGGTAGAAGGCTAATGCTGATGATAGAAGGGGAGGGGGAACGGGGGGATGAAGACGGACGGAGATGGAAGGTTGGACATTGCGCGGAGGGCGGGCGGGTTGGTTATGTGGAGGGTGGGAGGAGAGGGGGAGGGGAAGCTGAGTGGACGAAGAGAGAGTGGACGGGAGGGGTGGGGCCCGGTTGAGGTTGGGGGTGGGGGGGGGGGGGTAAGGACACGCCTACCGCCGGCGGGGGGAGAGAGAAGCCTCTGATGTGGGGGGGGGGGTGAGGGTGGTGGTGGGAATGCCCCTTGGGGGGAATGGTCTTCGGGGAGTATTCTTCGCAGCAAAGTGTACTTTCTTGTTACTCTACTTACACCCCGCCCCCCCCCCCCCCATTCTTCCGCACATTTTGCAATTAATTCTCTCCGAAGCCACGGGCTTGGCGCTCAAACATTCCCCCGCAGCAATCCGTGCGGGGGATAAGACAAAATCGAAGAAAAGACAGCTGAACCGGGCGCGGGGCGGCAGATGAAACGATGGACAGGGCGATTTGACCCAATTTGAATTATCCAATTATTTAACGGCGAATAATCCCAACTTGGATGATCAATGTTTTGATCCAAACTTTGAGTCCGATGACGAGCCTTCTTCCCGCCGTCATGCTCCCCCCCCCCCCCCAAGCGTCTCAAATTCCCCCCCCCCGCCCTCAACAACTCATCCACGCACTCTCTCAGCAAATCGCTCTTTTTTCATCATTTTAAATTGATCAATTGAAGATTTAATGACCAACTCAAAAAAGTAAAAAGATATGAGAACAGAAAAAGGCGTTCCAAAAAGGGTCGTCGTCTTTGGGCTGAGTTATGAATTATTTGTGGTATTGAAAGGCCCCGAGGGGAGGGCGGGGGGAGGGACTGTCCCACCGCCGATCTCGGAAGATTTATCCCCCAATCTCGACCGACCCTCTAAACTCGAATGGCGATGTGAGGAGACGATAAGATCTGCCGAATGAGGGGCCAATTTAGCGACGATGCGTTAGATTTGATGTGATGGGAAGTGCGAATGGATTAGGGGGGGGAGGCGGGGGGGGGGGGGTGAAGTGGCCTCCAATGATCAGGGGGATATTTGGGGGGAATTGCGGACAAAAGCGATTATGATGTGATGGAAGGGGAGGGGAGGGGAGAGGAGGGGGGCAATGACAAAATGCTCAGACTGAATGAATGTGAGAGAGAATAAACAAAACAAAACTTTCCATCTTATGGAAACACTAAAATTTGGCGTTTGGAAAGTTGCGGAAGGGCGAAATAATGAAAAACGGTGAATTTAGGGGGCGGGGGAAACAAAACAATCAAAAATTGCCTGAAGGATCGTTTTCTGAGTCTGCGGACGGATGGGCTTAATGTGTCGGGGGGGGGGCACCGGATGAATGGACAAAGGGGGGAGGGGGCGGGCGGGCTGTGGTCAACGCGGCATTGGACGTGATCACCCGCCCGCCGATCGCCGTCCATCGTTTGGCGGAATAAATAAAAGGCATCAAACGGCGGATGAATGAGGAAATATGATCAAAAAATATTGGGCAAAGATGCGAATGGTGGCAGTTGAATGGACAAATAATGGACGGGAAGGGGATAAAGGGGAAAAGGGGAAAATGGGGGGGGGGGTAAGGGTGGGATGGCCAGATGTTTGTTCGCCAGAATATGAGGACGAATGGGCAAAATAAAGGGATTTGATGGCGTGACAAATGGGCCAAAAAGACGAACCGGCGCACATTGGAAAAGAACTTTACTGCAAAATGAGTATCTTGTTGGTGTTTTGTTTTTAAAGAGTTGCATTATCCCTTTTGAGGGCATTTTCGGCATCGGCACTATTTGAAAAAAGCGAATTTGGGATTTTATGGGAGGGGCGGGCGGGTTGCGTGACCTCCGGCAATGGCATCGTAAATGATTGGTGGTAGAGGGGGGGGGGGGGGGGTCATTAGGCATTCGAAACATAAACGTTGGCACGGACGTATTGGGAGAGATTTTGCGGCAATTTTGATGAAAGACGAATAACATTATTCTCTTCTTTCATACGAAAGGCGATCGGCGGGAGGAATATCCGCGCTGCCGCCGCCCACAGTCAAAACATGCAAATAACTTCCCCCCCTCCCCCCAAATTACAATCTCCGCAAAAAAGGCAATGCAATTTATCGGAGCAAAGTGATATAAAATAATAATAATAATTAAGGGACAACGACGATGACGTCACTCTTTACGGCGATCGGTCCGGTGAATAGCGCTACAGCTGCTGGTGGCCCGTGCCGTCGGGCCATCACCGTTTTGGGGGGATTTGTGGACCCAACTACTTTCCCCATTCTGATCAATCAAATTCCAAATGTTTATGGATTAGTCGGGGAGTGAAAGGCCCCGCGGATGACATGCCATGTGCACCGAAAGAGAGCATTTTCAAAGATTTTTTCCTAGGGACTGGGAAGACGCGTGGAAGGTCGGAAACCAAAAGATTGGGTTGGGGGGTCATGCATCTCAACTCTTCTCACATTTCCGGACGACATTGGAATGTGCAGGTTCGCCTCCATCGTCACGGCGCGGATTGTTTCGATGCCGTTGAGAGCGGAGATGCCCATGAACAGAAAGACGCCTCTGAAAGTCAAATAAAAGTTAAATTGTGTAAATTACATATACTGAGAATTAAAACCAACTGTTTTCCGGAATAGCATTTGTTCTGGACACGCCGGAGACGACGAGTCGACGTTTCCTGACGTCCACAACACCCTAGAAACAAATCCAGGAAGCGCTTAGCCATCGATCTATCATCAACTCGCCCCATCAATCTAAAAGTTGGGATATCGGTGTTTTGTAATGAACAGTTTACCCCATTAGCTCTTTGCTTGACAAAGACGTTTTTTTGAGAAGTGCGTATGCAATTTTCTCCACGAGTTTCCCATGCTTTTTGATGAGCGTCAAAGCTCTTTCTCCTTCTTGCTTCAAAATACGAGCTGTTTTTTTTCCAATTCTTTGCTGTTGATGTGGCCGGACGTGCTGCGAACGACGACTCGCTGAGCATCTTCTGTGGCCATCGCTAAATCCTGTTCACTTTCGCCATGTGAAATGTTTTGCGGCCACTCCTCCTTCTTCAATTAATGAATTATATAGCTTAATTTGCATGCTGTTAATGGAATGCTAACCAAGGCAGCACAAATATTCTCCCTTAACGCTGCAGTTGTATCGATTGCACGGCTTCTCGTCGAACAATTCCCTAAGTCCTCTTTGGTTTATTCTTTATCAGAAAGCGGTAGGATGAACAAAACTATACAATGGCCCGATTCGTGGAAAGCGGTATTGCGCTTTTCGGACTTATCCGAGCCCTGAAAGGCAAAAAGTGAACTTCGGTTAAGTAGCACCTCATCCTCAATCCACGATTTTGGATCAATCCCCGTCCCCGATCCACGACAATTTTGGATCAATCCCCGTCTCCGATCTCCGCCGATTTTGGATCAATTCCCGTCCCCGATCCACGACAATTTTGGATTAATCCCCGTCTCCGATCCCCGCCGATTTTGGATCAATCCCCGTCCCCGATCCCCGGCGATTTTGGATCAATCCCCGTTCCCAATCCCCGCCGATTTTGGATCAATTCTCGTCCCCGATCCCCGGCGATTTTGGATCAATCCCCGTCCCCAATCAATCGGAAGTCGATAGAGCGTTTCGGACAACTTTTGAGTAGAATTTAAGGTCCACTAATCCCCCCAATACTTCATGGCGAATGTAAATCTGAGAAAGAATGGGAAGTGCTCGGATGGCACAGAGACCGTATTTTTGAAAAAGTTAATCTTTAAAGGTGCATTTTTGAATTTTCGTGGAATTTGTTAAGAAAATTGGTACAAAAAACTAAATTTTGCAAAACAAAAGGAGCCCCCTATGGGTTTTTCTCAAAAAAATTTTCGCCAGCTGAAGTATGAAAATTGGGTGGAAAAGGTGAAGAATTTTCATGATAGAGGACATATCGCCAAACAACCACCCCTTGTAATAATCCCGCCCTCTCTGAGTAGGTTGAAAAATAATCCCACCGGTGGGATTAAACAGTATATACGGTAATCATTTTTTTAAAATTTCACATTCATTTTGAGCTCCTTTCTTAATTTCCTACCGAACCCTACTTAAATGCAGCCTCAGGTGGCTTGTCGCTCCGTTTTTTTCATCTTTTCTCGAAACTGTGACTTCTTTTAAGTATTGTAGTCAAATTGGGAGAGATTTTCGGCAATTTTGGTGAAAGACGAATTCATTCTTCTCTTCTTTCATACGAAAGGCGATCGACGGGAGGAATATATCCAAAAATGATCAAAATTCCATTCGACAATAATCGATCGGATCATTTTCTTCGGCCATCATTTGACCCTCCAGCTGATTCTGGCCGGCAGTGTCAGCAGAAATCCGTTGTCGTACACGTAAATTCGACTGTCAAATGCTTCAAACGTTAAATCCCTCTTCCCCTCCCCCCAAACCCCCCAAATTTACTGACCGATCGTACGGATTGTAAGCGATTTGGTTGGCATTTCCGTAAAGGTTCAGCCATCGGATGTTTGGCTGTCGGTACCGCTCCCGGTAGAAGTCGAAGGCCACCGAAATGTCCGTCTTCAGATCATTCGAACTGCGCACTAAATATAAGACGCCACAGAGAACAAATCCGTTGGAGACGTCCGTGTGATTGATCTGTGGAAGCGGGGGGACGGGGGGGGGGACTTTGTATTGCATTGAATTTGACAAACCATCGTCAGATTCCACGTGTTGTAGACGGACAAATTGTTGATGTCCATCTTGGCCACGCTCAAATGGGGAACATCTTCGAAGCGAAACATAACCTGTCCAAATGCAAGGGTTAGGCGAGCCAATGGCCGAATTCGATGTACCCAAAGTGAATTTTCGTCCACGGCAATGTCCATATAACTTTTGGATGCGTTGAACAGATACTGAAACGAAATGAGCGCTTTCCGCGCGTTCCGGCAAGAAAATCTCAATTTTTTGCTTCATAACAAACAGACTCATTAAAGAGAAATAAGAGAATTTAAAGCTAGTTTTATCCCGACCCCTCGGGGGCAAAACGTTGGGAGCGTAGGGTCTGTTTAAAGAGTAAATGGTTGTTTTTCGTCGTATTTAAAGCCTCTCACGTCGTCGTATTTGTGAGCAATGCCTTCCGCAATTTGGACTTCGTCATAGCGACGGGAATTCAGCTCGAACTTGGCCAACATTGGGGTGCCCGCACGGTGAAAGTAAAAGGAGCCGTTGAAGAACACGGAATTGGAGCCGCGGAAAGGATGGGGGAGGGCATGGCTAAGCGAGGGACGGCCCCTGAACAAAACAACGGCCGCCGAACGAATTAAACATTCACAGCCCCCACAACAAACGCACCTCCGAAGTTCGGCCTCCGAAGCGAACTCCGCGAGAGAATCGCCCTCAAAATGGACGGCCAACCAACGCTTGTGCAGGTCGGCGGTCGAGCGGGGATAAGCATCTGCAACAAAGTCCAATTAATTTGAATTGAATTGGAATGGAATGGATCAAAAAATGGGTTAGCATCAAAGCTTCGATTTATCCAATCCGATATTCGGTCTCCTCCCCCCCCCCCCCCCTCCGACCAGCGGTGCCATAAGCGCTGCCGGCGATTTTTGAATTATTTATTTTACAAAATTTGTTAAGAAAATTTGGATCATGGCACCCACAACGGACCTCGCATCCAGGCTCCGTAATAAGTGTTGGCGTGGGCATGAAAGATCGGCTTGCCGACGCCCTCCAGGAAGCAATCTGAATAATAATTCTGAAGCATTTGATCGCTTTGATTGACAAATTCGGCGGCCCCCGGGCTCTCCGAGTCCCCTGCGAAATCTCACGGGCGGTCGCCCCTTCGATATAAGCCGCCTCAGTGCTCGCCGGCATCCGCAGCCTCTCGTCCTCTAACCGCCGCTCGGTCAAATTATTTGACGTGCAAATTCCGTAAGGGATTAGTTTCAATTTGAAGCGATCAAAAAACGAACCGAAGGCACGCGTCGGTCTCAGTCTAAATTTTGAATTGCAACGGATCAATCAATCGATTGAACATTTGCGCCGCAAGGCAAATTCGACATTTAAACGCACGCCGCGAGCGCATTTTATCAACTCAATTTCATTCTCAAATCGGCTTTCAAATGAGCTTGTTGAAGGCTGTCTGCTGCGGCGCAAATGTCGGCCAACCCCCGCTCCCAAATGACCGATCACCCCCCCCCCCCCCCTCCCTTTACCCCCCTCCCTTTACCCCCCAAAAAAAGGCCGACGCCGACCTCATTCTCCAGCATCTGAAAATGTTCATTTCCTTTAATGGTAACCCTTACAAATTAAAGACCCACAAATTCGACAACCAGCGGCAACAACTTGGCCACTAACCGCGGCACTGCCACTCTCTGCTCCGCGTCCGCGTCAAATCCCTCAAATACCCCCGCGGGGGTCACTGCGTCGGTCACTGGACATTCCTTCAAAGCCATTCATTCATTTCATAATCTTTTTTATTCGCACGTTTCTTACCGCCATTTTCTCCACTTTTGGACACATTTCTGACTTCTCAAGCTCAAAATTCTTTTCCACCGGACACTCCGGACAAATGGCATCCCGGCCGGGAGGCTTAACACATTTTGATCAATATTTTTTAGTCTTTCTATAAAGTGTAAGACAATGAACAGACAGACATTATACAGAAATCGACAAATGGACTAAAAATCGCTCACTTACCCCTTGGGGTCCGGTTGGGCCCTGGTGGCCCGGAGGGCCTGGCTAAATGGGAGTTAGGTAGTCAAATGCCGCTTACAAATTAGCTCTCTCCCACCTCGCCCGTTTGTCCCGACTGCCCCTCGGGCCCCGCTTTGCCCACATCGCCTTGGGCACCCGGCGGCCCGCGTTCTCCCCGCTCGGACGCCTCACTTTCCGCACAAAAGTGGTGCATTTGGAGACACTTCTCGAGAAGCTCGTCCATCTGACGGTCTCTCCTCCATTTAAGGTGAATTACTCTTAATTAACCTGAATTCGGGACATTGAATGCATCCAAATGTCCTTTCTTCCGTTCGTTTCGTTTCCATCGACCAAATTCCTCTTCCACCGACGTCGCTGGAAGGCATCGGAGACGGCGGCGGGAGAGGGGGACGGCGGCGTTTCTACAAGAAGATGGCGGCACTCTTTGTTCAGATGGGACAGGCGCCAATGGATGTGAAGGGAGGAGAGAAGTGTAAGGAGTAGCAGGAACAGTTGCAGAACAACGAGACGAAGGCGTGTGGCGGAAGAGAGGGGGGAGGAGGAAAAGGGCGGAGGAGGGGACGGCGGAGAAGAGCAAGCAGTAGCAACAACTTTGGGGGGCTGTACTTTCATTGTCACAATAAATTCCGGGAGGGGGGGGGGGGGGGTGATTAGTGGGGGGGGGGGGAATGTTTATAGCAATGGAAGAGGCGGGGAGGAGGGGGGGGGGGCTGAAGCAAAAGTTTATTTCACCATAAAAACACACAGCGTATACAAAACATGCACAACTTTATGAAAAGGGCAAAAGCGTCAAAAGGGAGAGGAGGGAAAGGGCCGACGAAGTGAACAAAGTCCACGGAGCATTTGGAGGCGGCAGCGACGGGATGCCACCTGAATTGGAATTGTGTGAGGTTAAGGGGAGTTGGTGGTGGGGGCGTCTCCCGACTACCGTTGAACGGCTCCAAAAAGTCGGGAAAATGTGTGGGCACTTCCCTCGAAACGCTCCGTCTAAGTTCTGAAGGGTAAAAATAAAACTGCCGGAATATGCGTCCATATTAAAAGAGTAAAGATAGGCAAAATGGTGTAACCCCGGATGGGACTCGAACCCACGACCTTCACCCAAACCGTGGGCAGCTCGGGGCGTTGGTGCCCCCCCCCGGGCAGAGCTGGGCGAAACTCAAAATTTTTTTCTGACGAAACGAAACGAAAAAATTATTTTTTTTAATTTACGAAACGAAAACGAAACGAAAAAAGTTAAATTTCATTTTACGAAACGAAACACGAAACGAAACTGCAAAAATTTTACGAAACGAAACGAAACACGAAACGCAAAAATTTTTTTCTACGAAACGAAACGAAACACGAAACGACCAAAAAGCCACGAAACACGAAATAAAACGAAACGAAACGAAACGATATAAAATTTTTTTTTAGTCTTGTTTTTTTTGCCAACATTGATGTTTAATCAAGATAAAAATTGAAAATAAGCATCTTTTCAAACCGGGACTGGCAATAAGGAATTTTATTTTAGTAAGGGTCAAAGGTAAAACAAATTTTTTTTAATTATTCAAAATCATCTTCCTTGTTATCTTCAGTTTTACTTTGAGGTGGGGGTCGGCGGTGCCGAAAGGCGCCGCCGGAGAAAATTTTGAATTTTTGACTTAATTTCTATAGAAATTTGCAGCCAAAATTTTAAAAATAACAAGACTTAGTTAAGAAAATTGGTCCAAAAATTACAAATGTAGCACAACAAAAGGGCATCCCTTATGGTTTGTGATTTCCTTCACCAAAAAATTAAATCAAAATTGTGATTGTCATCTAAAATATTTGTTTTTAAATTGGAAAAAGTTAAAAGAATTGTTAGAATTATTTACAACACCGTAAATCTTAAGAAAAAAAAGGAACAAATAATTTACACAGTCAGGGATCTGAACCCTCATGACTACTTTCAACTCACTACACTAACCACTACACCACCACAACATTGGATTTTCTGTTCAAAAAACCTTGATCTTTAGGGGTGCTTTTTCGTGTTATTTTCGTGAAAAACAGTCTTTTACGAAACGAAACGAAACGAAAAAAGTTAAATTTCATTTCACGAAACGAAACGAAACAGCAAAAATTCTACGAAACGAAACGAAACACGAAACGACCAAAAAGCCACGAAACAAGAAAAAAAAACGAAACGAAACGAAATTTCGCCCAGCTCTGCCCCCGGGGCGTTTTAACTGTCCACGTCCAACCAGCGGAATCTCTTCAAGCGGACAAAAAACCAAGGCAAAAGTGCAAATGGAGAAGTGCTTTTGCGTGGGGATGGATTGACCTTTGTCGGCCAATTGGGTACGCAGCCACACGGAGGGGGGAGTGGAGGACGGGGGCAGCCAATGCCACCCCTCAAGCGCCTCCGCCCCTTCGCCGCCGGCATCCCCCGCTTCGTCGTCCGGGTTAGCGCCTGAGCCTGTGCGGGCAAAGAACAAATGGTCGGGTGCAAAAGTGGGGGGGGGGGGGTGAATGGTGATGATCAGTGAGGATAGGCTGACAATGGGCCAGTGGGTGAAAGTGCGCGGGAGAGCGATGGATCGTGCAAATTTTAATTTTGGCAATTTTCTTTTTTCGGAAAATTGTTTTGCTGGACGGACATTGTCTTTGTATGGGTGTAAAAGTTAGTTTGAAATGAGCTGACCTTCGTTCAGAGAGACAATAAGCGAACGGCCGTCCGACGGAGGAACTTCTAAATCAATTTAAACTTTATTTTTTTTAATTTTTAAAATATTCAATAATTAAAAAACATTTCATAAGCGTCCAAAAACAAAAGCCAATGTCGGAGGTTATTAAATGATTCGATTCCTTTTGATTGTCTGTCGCCTCACCGATCAATCGAATCTCTCCAAAATGGCTTCCGTAATCGTTGCTGGCCAAACATTTGTATACGCCAAACTGGTCTCTCTGCACATTTCGAATCTCCAAAACGTGCACAGATTTGTAACGATCGGAGATGGACTGTTCCTACAAAAAGGGGGGGGGGGTGAGGGAGGGGGGGGGGGGGGGGGGGGCTCAATGCCGACGAACGGTGGCATATCGGCTTGAGTCGTGGAGAGTCTGTCCGCCGAACATCCACACGATGTTCGGCCTGGGCCATGCCTCCACTGTGCAGGCGATCCGCACCACCAGCGCGTTCAGCGGCGCCTCGGCCACCATCGACTGGGGAATGACGATCGGTTCGACTGGGGACGGAAGGGGGTAAATTGGGGAGGGGGGGGGGGATTTGTTAACGGACAGAGGACGTGCAGTTTGATGCTCCACGACTCGTCCGGGGGGATGCCGTTGGATGCCACACAAAGGTACTGCAAAAAGAGCAAATGCATTGGGAGAAAATGGACTCATCGCTTCTGCTGCTGACCTCGCTCATATGCCTCCGACTGACCCGGCTTAACGTCAGCTCGGCCCCCTTGTGCACGCTATCTGCCAAATCACCAAATAATCCACAGAATCCCCCAATTGACAGTCAGTTTAATCCCTTCCTAAGAGCTCAAGCAGCTCATAATCTTCTAAAGACAGAAACTCAATCGATCAAGACTAAATAAATAAATGTAAATTTCGAGAACATCCTTTTTGGCAAAAATCCCATAGACAAGATTATTTAGTCCCGGAAATCATGCCGTTTCTGATCTGGGCTCTCGATCTAAAATTAAACTCCTTCATCCCCAACCCTTTTAAATCCATTCTCATCATTATCCCCCCTCCCACCCACCTCCGTATCCATCAGCGCCGTTGTAACGAATGATCTGTTTGTCCGACCTCCGCCACACAATGGTCGGCTTTGGATTTCCGCTTGCCACACATGTCAGCGTCACATTGTTCCCTTCGCGCACTTCCACCGCCGCAGGGGTCGAACTGCGCGAGATGGCCGGTGGAATGCGCAGCTCCAAAAGACCCTTCCGACTTAGCACCGGGTTCGTGTTAAGCTGACAGATGTACACCCCGGCATCGTCCTCCTGGTTCGAGTTTGAGTAATCTCTCCATTATCCCCCCCCCCCGAGTCTGTGCCCTTCCCTCCCCTCGACCAACTTGAACTTCGCGTATCCTCAGTATCCAATCACTGCCTCCATTGACCCTGGCCAACAGTTCGTATTTGTCTGATCGTCTGAACACCGATTCGTCGTAAGCGATAAGTTTTGGAGGCAATTCGTCGCGGAAGAATGCTACCTGATCAGTCAGTTCATTGTCCATCCGCCGATTGATCAGTCGCCCCCCCCCCAACTCCCCCCCCCCCCAACTCACTTTGCTTTTTGCTCCATTCTCAACTCGACAGCGAAATTCCACGGTGTCATCGCGCATTGCAGTCACATTATGCATGGAACCGTCCAATATTTTGGGGGAGCGATTGGCACGGAGGCACACTGAAAAATAAATGCTATTTTTAATTGAATTTTGAATTAAATGGTGGTTTTACCACTAAAAAGTTGGCAAAAAATTGAGGGGAAAGTCAAAACGAAGGGAACTTGACCGACGAACTGACCCATTGGGGGATAAATTGGATGAGTTTAGGGGAAAGTGTGAAGAGGAGGGGTAGACGACAGAGTTGGGGGAGTTGGGGACATAAAAGGAGGGGAAAACGGCTGCCCCCCCCCCCCCCCCCCCCGAGAAGAGCCCTTGAGGGGATGAGTCGGTGACGAAGAGTTGAGTTTAGTCAATTGGTCCCTCTCACATTCACTTTGCTCGTTGACGGTGAACATTGGACACATTTTCTCTGGACACTTTTGGGAGGAAGGAGACTCCCCCCCCCCCCTCACCCCTCTCCCCCCCCCCTTTCCCTCTCAACATGCACATGCTACAAAAATGGGGAATTTCATTGATGGCATATGCTTAAAGAGAGGACAAATCAATTCGCATAATTTGATCATACAAAATGTCACAAATTAACGAAGGCTTCTGCTTCTGGTTTGATCCCCCTCCCCGTTCCCCCCCCCCCACCGTCCCCGTCCCCTTCCCCTTTTCGTCCTTTCAACTTCCCTCCCTTCCAGTCGCTCTCCATTTCCATCATCCACTTACTCCCGCAATGCTTCCAAACCGTCGGGCCCCGTGGGAATGCAAATTATAGTCACTGACAGAGAGAGAGAGAGACGACGAAGACGAAGCTAATGGCAATGCCAATACACACAATCGGCAAAGGGATTCGACAGAAGGCCAAAAGGCTAACAATAAAATGAAGACGACGGGAAGAGGAAGCCGTTGATCGCCGGGGGGGAGGGGGTATTATTTAGACTTTTAGGGGAATGATCCATCAATCAGCACTGATCGAACGGATTAGCAAGTCGTTGTTTCGAATCCCTTTCATCGCAGTTCGATGGGTATGAGAAAATCCCTTCAAATTCGGGTGAATTTTAATATTTAAAAAAAGCGATGATTCTGCCCGATTTTCCCAGGATTCTTCCAGGGCTTATGTATTAGATACTCACAACAAAAATAATAAACAAACCCAAACAAATATGTAATTAATTTCCCCGTCCCATCACATCCAACAATAATTGTCATTTTCCCACCATCGGACAGCGCCGGGGGGGGGGGGGGGAAATTGAAGCGGGGAAAGGTCAGTTGGGCGAAATTAACACAAATCGGAAGCAAATCAAAGCTCCCGTCGCTTGGGGACAGCCGCCGGCGCAAAGAATTTGTACAAAAGTGCAATTATTTCGCGCCGAAAAGCGTAAAGAAAACAAATCAAAGCAATTTGGGGGAGAAAGGAAATGCGGGGGATTTCGGGGGAACGGGAAATTTGTCGAAGAATCAAATTGACTTATCCCCCCATCAACTTAAATTGGAATAATTATTCAAATTTTAATGTCAGAAGATTTCATGCAATTTGGAACTGTTGCAACTTTAACATTTATAAAGCCTTTCAGCAGATTAACCTGACGACCGATCGGTCAGCAGAAGCCACAGCAGCAGCAGCAACGGCAAAAGGGTCGGTCGGCGAAAAGCGTGAGGGAATTGGAACAATTCCGTCGATGGGTTGCGATTGTGCGAAATGAACGGCGACTGTTTGTGGAAGTTCATTCGATGCCAATGGAAGAAAGGGGCAACCGATTGGTGGTGAACTCTGCTGCCGCACTTTCTTAGGGCAACAGAAAGAGGGGGGGGAGGGGGGGGAGGGGGGGGAGGGGGGGGAGGGGGGGGAGGGGGGGGGGGGGGGGGAGGGGGGGGGGGGGAATGGGAACAGAGGGGGAGGGGGCGGGGCGGAGTCAATGAATTCCTACGGCGAAAAAGAGTGAGGGAGCCGGAAGAGGAGGAAAGATTGTGGGCTGGGGGGGAAGGACCTCGGATCGGAGCCCCTGAGGGATTAGCGGGTAGAAAGACTGACCAGATCTGTTGGAGTAGAGCTGAGAGCCCCCGACTCGGAGTTTGGCGAAGTTTTGTTTGGGGTCAGAGTTCACAATTTTCCAAAAAATGGCCAAAACTTTCCGGGTTCGGGGCCCAATCCTAACTTGGAACCATTTCGTAACAGATAAAAAGCCTGCGCGAGAATTGCAATTCGTCCCTTATCTTCTCCATAAACCGGAAATGCCCACCCCGCCCCTTCCGTGGCCATAAAATGAGGTGGGAAACTGCCATCGCTTTTTGCGCCCGTTCTTTGCAAGAAGAAGCGGCAGGAAGAAATGCCTTCTGGCGTTGTTGAATGAATGAGAATATGCCCCCCGGGGGGAGGGAGGGAATGAAATGGATTGGGACTGACTGACTGACGGGTTTTACGGATGAGTGGGGACAAAAGTTAATGACGGTGATGGGAAAAGGAAAGAGAGGAGATGGCAAATTGAATTACGTCGGCATTTTACACAATTCGATTGGAAAAGAGTGATGAAATGTTTAATGAAAGCTCAACCGAATGCCAAATTTGGCACCTTTCCCCGCATTTTGTGCGAGGCAAGGCAGCTAATTATGCTGTTTTAATGGGTTCATGGGGCCATTCATTGGGCCAATTGTGGGGGTTGGAAACGGCAAATAAAAATGCAAAATATATTGCCCCGGGGCGATGAATGGTGAAATGCGACTGTTTAGAAGCAGCAGCAGCAACAATTACCGCAAATGGAGGAGGAAAAAACAACAATTAGGGGGGGGGGCGGAGAGGTGAAAGAAGCAAAGGGTATGAAAAAGGCGCTCAACTGGGGGGGGGGGCGGGCGAACGTCGACTTTTTCGTTGTGCCGGGCCAATCCAAATCATCCCACCCACGGCACAGACTCCCGATGCATTTTTATCGGCACTCGGAAGTGCCATTGGATAAATAAATAAACGGATGATCCCCATTCAGCCGAGCCGACTGCTGACTCAAATTTTTTTTGTTTTCAATTTTAGGAAATAAAAAAAATGAATGTCCCGGAAGAAATAACAAACAATGAAAGAAGCAAAATAAAAAAATAATCAAAAATAAAATTGTTTCTTTTAGTCATTTAAATGTACAAAGACTCATCAGCGGGCTGAATGTAGCCGATGGCAATGAGCACAATGTCGAGGAGAGTCCACACGCCGAGACCGCCAAAAGAGAACCTTTTTCGAGGCATAAATTAATTGATTTAAATTGCGCAAAAGCCCCCCTCATCGACGAAACTCACAATTTTCCGATGGCACTTTTCCAATGACCCAAATAAAACCTGAAGAATTTGAGTTTTTTGCAAGGGAATCAATTTCCAATCAATGCCAGTTTTTGACCTGTCCACCCCGAAGCCCCCGAGGGTAATGGAGAGGAACAACGCTTTACTCCAACTGTGCCCACTCGTCCAATGGCATCTTAAACTAATGGAATTGACTAAATTCGGCGGGAGACAACCGACCGGACATTTTTGAAAAAAGTCCTCCGTCCAGCACAAATCACATTCGACTTCGCTCTGCAAGTCGTTCGGTGCAGTGACAATTCGTTGGTGGAACAATTCTTCATCTCTTCGCACACAATTTCGCTCTGTTCAAGTTGCCAACAAAATCGGCACTTTGTCCGTAGTTGAACTGTCCGACGACTGTGGCCACAACTGGCCAACGTGCAGTTGACGGAAATTGGCGCGCCCAGTGAACAGTCAGCGGGAAAGTCGCATCTCAGACACGGCGGCGAAAGCGGACTCCGGGCACAAAATGCGTCGGACGAGCAGCTGAAAAGTGGCGATTTTCTCTTAATAAATGCGCTCATGCCGCGGCATATTTCAAAAAGCCCGTTCATTCAACCGGCACAATCGGTCTTTTGACATTGTCGGCTATTTATTCATTACTTACTCCTCTCCATTCCTTTTTTGTTCAATTGTCGTTGAATCCTCCGCCAAATCAAACAAAATATTGTCGACGTTGTCGCCAATCGACGAAAATCCGTCGCTTTTACAATTGGATACAGTGAAAAACTGCAGCAAAATGACAAGAAAAAGGTTCAGCATAGGCTAATTAACTGAAATCGCCCCCATTCGAAGGGATTACAAATTGAATTAGCAAAAATATGCAAAGAAATGCCGTCACTGATTGGAGGAGACAAATGCAAAAATATTAACAATATTATTTTAAAATAAAAAATAAATTAATATTATTACAATCGCAACAATTATTAATCTTCGATCACTTCCTCTTTTTGCCTCCTCCACCAGCCGTCGTAGCCGACGCATCGCCCGAAGGGTCGTAGCGTTTGTGGGAGATGCCCGTGAGGAAGAAGAGCAGAACAACGGAAAACAGCACACAAATAGTGATGGAAATGCGATGGATTGAGGCGGAGGAGAGGACGCCGAAGAACAAAGCGACGCCGCATTCGAACAGTCCGCACTTTGCAGAAGGCCCGGCATTGGCCATCTTCAGGTTGGAGATGGCGGTGAGCGTGAAGGCGAACACGACCGAGCCCAAACCTGAAAGGGTGCAAAGCAATGAGAACGACGACGACGACTTGGAGCAGTTTAAGGACCAACCCCCGGCAACCAAATTGCCCTGACGCGACTCGGCCAACAGCGCCTTGAACGACTGGCCAACGATGATGCAGCTGAGGACGACCAGAAGTGAGAGAAGGGCACTGAAGCCGTTGGAGCCCGCCATGCTGAAACTTTATGCAAACAGAAAAGACGAACAGAAACAGCCAATTCAGAAATAAAGAAAGAACTTTTATGTCTTTAACAATTGACTGAAATATGTAAATATTTACTTTTATTTTTTTTAAAAGAAAATCAACAAAAATTGAAAACAAACGAATCAAAAGTCAACAAAAGTTATTCGATAATCTCCAATTTCCATTCAGCGCCCGTCGATCGCAATTTTGGAGGAAAAAGTTCGTTGGTGAGGTGAATTTTTTTGGGCATTTCGACAAGAGCAGTTTCGGCAAAATCGCAATACTGAATATAAATAACATTCAATTAGGGCATTTATCTTTTCATTACCAATTCCGTGAGCGGACCCGGCAAATGGTGGGCCTCCAAATTGGAAGACCAAACTATTTCGTGGTTGTTCGCCACAAACTCGAGGAAAGTGAGCATTTCATTTTGCAGACGGCACGCCCTCTCAAAAAGGTCCATCGACAGCAGAGCGGGGAGCAGTTCAACCAACTCATCTGAGAACAGAACAAGAAAAGCAGTCAGTCACACAACAAGCATTGTCCACCAAAACAAACCCTGCTGGACATCGATCCGTTGGTGGATGTCCTTCAAAGCGACCAGAAGGGCTCCGTCCTCCCACCGACTGCCGTCTTTGATGGTCTGCTTTTTCCTCTCCATTTTCCTTGTCTTCTTCCACGACTGGTACTTCGGGTCGAACGCCTTGGAGTAGCGTGAGAGTGAAGTGTTGGAGGAGGAGACGGACGACTCGCTGAAGGCGTCCAATTGGTCGCCGTCGTCCAATTGCTTCGTCAATGCCATGGTGGCAAGTTTACCCTTTTTTTCCTCTCTCAGCACTTCCAATCGCTTTGTGTGTTTGGTGAGCGAATCCCTCCAACTGTCAATTTGTTCGATTATCTGAGCACAGCGCGTTGAAAGGATCACTTGGGCCCGGTTGACAACGCCTAAATATATTATAAAAAAGAACGCCAAATCAGTAGTGGATGCACAAGACGCAAAATTTCCCGAGACTCGATACCGATACTTTGACCCCGAGACCCGATGCCGAGACCCAAAACTTTTCTCGAGTCGATACTCGAGAACGAGACTCTCGTGCATCACTACAAATCAGCGAACAAAACTGCCGATACCTTGAATGGAAGGCCGATTTTCGCTCACAAAAGCACTCAATTTGTCCCAAGCATTTGCCTTCTCAAAGCATTCCAAAATCTTCTCAAAATTATTCTTAAAAAAAGTGGAGAAAACAAATGTTTTGTTTTTTCAAAAAATTCACCTCTTTCCCAAGGTAAATAAACAATTGGGCAGCCGCGAGATGGTCATCTTTGAAAAGCATTTGCATGCCCATTTTTCGCAATTCGCTTTCAATTTTTTCCTCCGTTTGTTTCGAATGTTTGGCCAAACGACAAAATTCCAAAAAATTCTGCAATTTCAAATGACAATTCATCGCGGCAGTCAAATCGCCCGCTTTTTCGTGCAAAATGGCGGCCTCTTTGAGTCGGCCGTTCCTTTCCATTTCCTTGGCCGTAATTCCACAAATTTCCTTAACATTTTATTTTATGCTTTTTAATATATATTTTAAAAGTTAAGCTAATAAACTTCGTAGTGGGGCCTTCCACAGAATAATTTCATGGCGGCGGGGTAAAGTTTGTGGTGTTGAACCTAAACAGAAACAGAATTTATCCTTCCAAAAACATTACGACAGACTGACGAGTTTGAGGCATTCGTCCAAATATGCCGAGGCTGCACACGCCCCCACTTCAGCACCATTCTCAACATCGTCGTCATGCGGAAGCTGTGCCAACATTGCAATATGCTCCAATGCCGAGTCCCAATCGCCCATAAACAAGTCGATGTGATATCTGAAAGCAGCAATTATTTATTCAACACAGGCTATGTATAAAAAACAAATGGCACTTTTGATATGTCGGAGGCGTTTTCTTTTTGAGATCGTTTAAAACCGGCAGATATTCCTTCGGATCCTAAACTTTTTTTGTCAAAATTAAAAAGTAGGCTCCAAATGTTTAAAAACAACAAGGTTTGAAGAATGCGCAACCAGAAAGGCGATTTCCACGTCATATGTCTTCAGGGCCTGCTTGAAAAGGACGCTTTCGTTGACCTGTAAGCATCGGGTAAATGGCTAAATTAGAGAGGGAAATAACCAACCAAATAGGTCAAATGCTTAATCCAACGACGGGTCAAGTCGGAATGTTCGTCTTCGTTTTTCTTCACTAAATAAACAAAATCAAAAAAAATGTTTTCATTTATTTGTTATTATTATTATTATCACTTTTTGCTATTTGCGTCCACATGTTGGCCAAAGCCGCAGAAACTCGACTCGGCGTCTCGGCAACGTAAGAGGAAAGAACGACGGGGTAAAGTCGCGTGAAACGGTCGCCGTCCTCGTCCTTTATGCCCATCAAATGGCTGCGCAACCTTTCACAAATTGCGTTCACTTTGACGCCCTCCGCCCGTTTGAGCTTTTGCTGTTGATTCGTTTGGCGTTCCGGATAAAACGGGGCGAACATCGGCTCCCGCGTCGTGTCACCGGATTGGAGAGAGGTCAGAAAAACGTTCAGCGAGTCAACATCGTTGATTTGAAAGACGAACTGCTCGATGCTGTCGTTGAACGCCTAAATCCGCTCATTTTAATAGACAAACCCCAATCAGACGAGAAAGACCTTTGGGTTGTGATCGTACAACAAATTCAGGTCAATTCGATGACGACGCATTTCAACAAACGCTTTGGACCACTCTTTGGCATCCAACCAACGTTTAAGCCGTTCAAGAAGAATGGGTCGCGGGTGAATGACTTCCAAATTACCTAAAAGCCAGCAGGTTGCCGTCATTCGCTTCTCTCTAAAGAAAAAAGTGTCCCCGTACCTCTGGGCATTTGAAGCCACACCCTCGTCCCATTCGGCTCGTTGGCAATCAGCTCGCCACACCGCTCGATCTCCCGACCTTTACAAAGCAAATTTTGTTGGTTGAATGATGCCAAACAACTTCAACCTGCCCGAGAATCAAAAGTCTCTGCGATCGATTGCTTGTCGTCGTGCGAGGCAAATTTCTGGACCAAACTGATTGGTAAGCAAAGAAGATGATAAGTGCCAAAAGTGATCAAGACAAGGAACTCCTTCGTACAACAGAAGTTCAAAACGTTCGAGTGCAACATTTTGCCATTTACGAAGAGTTGATGTTTGGAGTTTGAATAGAAAACGAGAGTGACCTGAATGAGTAAAAAGGTCAATGTTTTTTTAACACTTAACACAACGAACTTCTCGATCCAATTCGATAGTTTTAAAAGATGAGCCACAAAACGAAGTAATACTTTTCATCTCTTCGAGTGCTATTAAACATTTGTCGTCAAGCTTGACATGCTCAACATTCACACAATTTGCCTCATTCGAAAGCCAATCTAAGCGATCGTTGGGTATAAGCGTATGGGCAAATGGAAGAACGTCCAATTCCTTCAGACAAAAGCTGAAACCAAAAAATAATACAAAAAATAAAATGGAAGTCCCCAAACATAGTCCGCGTGTCCAGCCGAAGCTCAACCAATTCGAACGATTTGTCGCTTCGTTCGCATTTTCTGAAGGCCAAAAGTGCGTTTTCGTCACGCCAAATCAAATTGAGGAGAAGCCGCACATTTGCAGCTTCAATTGCAATGTTTTTGCCATTAATAAACCTCCGATTTTGAAGGGGGACTTAAAAAAGGGAACAAAAATGCTTCTGTTAATCAAATGAAATAAATCCGCCCACAAGTGCTTATTCTTTTGAAGTCGGAGCTAACAAAAGCCAGGCCGAAGACGGGGGACTGGGCAAATGCCGAAGGCGTCCCAACAAAGTCCAAGTTCAATTCGTAATGGCACATCGGCGGTGGGATTGGGGCGTATTTGAAGTCGGTGATGCGAGCTCTGTCTGCAAAAAGGTACAAAAAAACAAAATTTGTGCAGTTTTTTGATAATATTTTGACGGACCTCCGTTAATCGACACAACAATCATGTCTTCACAATTATATTCCGAACGCAAGAGGATTTTGCGATAAACGCCCAACCGTGCCAAATAATGGAATTTGTTGGCATTTTCGGGGTCCCAAAAGAAATCGATTATTTCATCAACAGAAAGGCACAACTTCTCCGCCCAAGAATAGTTGGAAACAGTCCAAAACTGCACTAAACAAAAATTATAATAAAATAAAAATTAAAAATAACACAGCAAACATTGGAACGATTTGGTCGAAGAGTCTTCGTAATAAATCATCAAAACGGTGCTGTCCAAATTCCAAGCCAAATGCCGAACAACGCTGCGGGCGTCCAATTCGCCACCCCCGCAATTGGCGGCATTCGTTGCCACCAATTTAAATTTGCTTCGGCTTTGACCATTTCGTTCATAAAACCAAATGTGACGCTCATTTGACACCACTCTCGGGACAGCAATTAAATTCCCATTCGATCTTGGAAAGAGTTGTTGTTATTGTTATTGGAGTTATTATTAATAATTCTAATTAAATTAATTTGATTTACCGCATGCACAGGGCAGCTTCAATTCCAGCCAAAAACTCGCATTGGCTCATGAAGTCTGTAAATAAATGTAAAGGAATAATTTATTTTTAGGCTTAAAATGAATGTCAGCAGAATAAATAATAAACCATGGCACTGATCGAACTTTGACTCCCCACCCCTCAAATTTGGCAGCTTACCCAACTCTCTGTTCCAAATGCGCAATTGGCGGCAGAACGTTTTGTTCAAAGGAATGTTTTTGGACGGCGAATCCATTTGCTTTGGCATAAAAACTTCGTCGACGCTACTGACCTAAAATGGCAATTCAAAAAGGGTTTTTGTTTGAACAAATTGAAATCCTCGTCCTTTTGTCTCACCGCAAAAAATTGCGCATCGCCTCGCCAGGAAATGAGCACTGTTTTGTCATCAAACGCCTCTCTGATGGGAATGGGCATTCGATTTGGGTCTTGCTTATGCACATTTTGTTTCCCCATCGATCCTTGGAATTGAGTTTCGGCGGAACCCCAACCGATGGTCAGCAATTGGTCTGATAAGAAAAAAATCCCCCATTTGAATTGAAAGGAATAAATTAAACAAAAAAAAAAATATGCCAAAAAACAGACCCTTCCCGGTTGTAGTTGGTCGTATTAGTGCTTCTGAGATCACATAGAAATCGCGAGAAATCATCAACAAATGTGATTCAGTAGCAACGATTAGCAGTTGAAGGTCGGGACTCCAGGAACTCCCGAGAACATTTCTTTTCAGCTCCATCACACAATTTAACTAAAAAAATAAATACGTATAAAGAAAAAATTAATGCCATTTTCGTAACCAGTCGAAAACGACCTTATAATTACTGTCGTTTTCAATTATATATAAATCATCCCAATCCAAAACGTTGTTTTCAGTAGTGAACCCAAGCAGGGATTCCCGTAGGTCCCGACCCCTGGGGGGTTTTTTGGTACGACGGGATTAAACCGGGACCCGGGATTTCCCAGGTCCCGGCCTCCCCACCCCCCCCCCCCCTCCAAAT
The DNA here is from genome assembly GCA_020449905.1 of Globodera pallida. Lineage (NCBI taxonomy): Eukaryota > Metazoa > Nematoda > Chromadorea > Rhabditida > Heteroderidae > Globodera > Globodera pallida. The sequence goes on along the minus strand of JAIXHY010000009.1, from coordinate 5,562,608 downwards.
TTTTCTGACTAAGGGCCTGGCAGCAGTTGCCAGTTGAATCAGGGATTTTTTAATTTATTTAAAACCGTCAAATATTACGATTATAAAAACCGATCCCAATTCTTTTCGGCGATCACTAATTTCGGAGTCTCTACTAATCAGGTCCAATTTACCTCTTTGCTTCTAACGGACAATGTAAGCAATTTCCCATCAGCAAAAAGCAAGCAAAGTTGCTGTTCATCGTAGAAGTAGTCAAACCCAATAAGATGGCTCGTCGTACCTTCGTTCGCTTGCGTGGAATAAGAAAGTTCGTCAACCTATTCGCAATAAAAACATTTTCAAATAATGGCTCATCCCGGCCGACCAGCTTCATATCCTTGTCTATTGCAATTATCTTTCCGTCTTTCAGTGCAACATACAAAACTTCGTCGTGGGCATCAATGCACATTTTAATCGCTTCTAAGTTAAAATAACGAACGAATTAAATGAAGTGTAAATGCTATTATTGGCTACTACCGTTGAGCAAGACGACGACCGTTTCATCATTAACAGCATTCTCATGAGACACTTTAAGGTTTTTCATGGTGTAAAAGTGACGCAACGAGCAGGGGCGTATCTAGAAAAAATTTTCGGGGGGGGGGGAAAAAAGTCGATTCTTAGGGGTGTACTTTTTCCTTTTTATTGCATTTTTGTTAAGCAATTTTTCTCGATTTCCGGGGGTGCATTTTCCGTTTTACTCCATTTTTTGGGTGGCTCGGCGGTGCCGATAGGCGCCGCCGAGAAAATTTTGAATTTTTGACTCGATTTGTTAAGGATTTTCAAACAAAATTTAAAAAATCGGCCCTTTTTTTGAAGTTTTTTGGGACTGGGAGGGGTCGGCGGTGCCGATAGGCGCCGCCGGAGAAAATTTTTGATTTTTGATGTTAATTTGTTAAGAAAATTGGTCAAAAAAATTGTAAAAGTGTAAAACAATTCAAAATAAACTTGCAAACATTTAAAAAATCTTGGCGATCTGTCACTAAATTTCAAATCTGGTCAAGTAAGACCAGTCAAATTGGTAATTTGTAAGGGATTATGGAATCGACTGAATACCGGTTCCGGAATCGGGGGGGGGGGATACCACCCGTTCTTCGCAACTTTAGCTTTCCAATAAAAAAAATCGTTCACCTCAATTTCCGTTCTATGTACACTGACTGCTGCTGTTAGTTCACCTTGGTCGAGCATTCGTCAATATTATCCATCAATTCTTTGTGCAAATAAATGTGAGAGAGTGCAGTGCAATCTGCAAACGGTCACGCGCGAAGGAGGGTGGTGGGGGGGGGGGGGCTTTGGTTAGGGAGAACGATGAGGGGGGGAGGGGGGGGGGGGGGGGGGGTGGGGGAGGTTCGAGTCCCTCTCGACATTCCCTCCTCGCCCCCGAGGGGAAAAGGTCCGAGTCCCCCCTTCCCCCAATGACCCGCTTTGACCACTCTTTCACATAGCCACCAAAATGCCCTCACTGGCCTCTCTTCCCTCACCCACAACAGCGGATTTACCCAATTATAACAATAACCGGTGGAACGCGTTGCCTCACAGTGGACAAGCACTGATGGAGTTGATCACCGCCGGTGCCAGGGCCAAACAGAACGCAACTGCCGCTAACCTAAATACACCAAAGTAAGCGCGACCGAAAATACTTAAGCAAGCCAAATTTGGTTTCGTCTCTGTTACAGTAAGACAACGCTACAGTTTCCTCGCATTCTTTCCAAAACGGAATACGTCCATTTGGGCGACTTTCTTCGTCAAGAACATTTGGCCGGAAGCAGTCAGATTCTTTGTCACTACCGCAACATCTCTTCTTCAGCCGACCGACCTTCGACTATTTCCCTCATTTGCGAACTTGGCTGCTGTCCCGAAGTTTCCGGAGGTTGCTGTACTTTGAGCGACCCCTCCGGCAAAACGTATCTTTTGGCATTCGTTTCGAAATAATCAATCTTCCAAGTCCCACTTCCTATCATTGGGTGGTCATTCTGCTCAGCGTGTTCGTCCTATTTGTGTTCATCTCCACATTGGCCATGTTTGTGCTGTATTGGACTAACAGAAGGCGTGAGCGGAAACTGCTGCAACGGAGAATGCTATCCGAAAAGTGTTTTTCCGTGCTGAGCTCCCCCGAAGGCAATTATGCGACGTCTTCTGCTGTGCTCACCCCCGACGGCCCTTCTCGAGGACAGCAACAAGTTTGGCCCCAAATGCTAATATTCCCTCTTGAACCACTCTCAACAGTCACTTTTCAGCCTTTCAGCCCCCAGTTTTGGCACTTTTTCAATCAACCGTCAAATCCCAACCCCGCAAATTTACTTCGGCTTGATCAAATGCACCAACTCAGCCACAACCATCAACATGGCCATCAGCATCACTTACATTCCCCGTTGTCCTCATCATCCTCCACTTACCACGCCCCGGCTGAGATGTACTTTCGATCAGTGTTCTAAATCAGCGCATCGTGTTGATAATTGTTCAATTTTTGTTCTTCTGTACTAGTTTGAATTTTATCAACATTTGGATTTCAAAATTGAATAAAGTATAAGCTTCACAAAATGTAAATAAAACGTGAAAGTTATTCTCCAAAGTTTGTTTCTTTGTTTGCATCAATTCCCAGTTTTGAATTGACATTGGTTTCCCATGTAGCCGATGTTGCAAAAACAAGTGGCAGCGGCGAGTGTTCCCATGCATAGGCCCCGGCTGTTACAATTCACACCGGAATCACAGGGTGCTAAATGGGGAAAAGTGGCGGCAGATTGGGTTTGTACTCAATTTACCATCTTGGCATCGGTTGCCGGCGGAGCCGCCAGTGCACAGACAAACCGGGAAGGACTTTGTGCCAATGCAAGTGCCACGACTGTTGCAATCGTCCGCAGAGCAAGTCTGGAATGTTTGAAAAGTTCCATTATTTTTTGTACTTTTTACCTGGGCTTCAAAGACTAGCGGTGCATTGCCGAAATTATTGGCAGGGATTTGCGGAACAGTCTCCGACATATTCTGTTGAAGCTGCTGAAACAAAATGTTCCAAAACTCCAACCACAAAACCTCCCAAACTCACAACTTGCATCGAAAGCGGAGTTGGGGCGGAGAGCGGCGTTACCGTACCCCCTAAGAATGGGGAGAGAGGCATTACCGTACCCCCTAAGAATGGGGAGAGAGGCGTTACCGTACCCCCTAAGAATGGGGAGAGAGGCGTTACCGTACCCCATAAGAATGGGGAGAGAGGCGTTACCGTACTCCCTAAGAATGGGGAGAGAGGCGTTACCGTACCCCCTAAGAATGGGGAGAGAGGCGTTACCGTACCCCCTAAGAATGGGGAGAGAGGCGTTACCGTACCCCGTAAAAATGAGGAGAGAGGCGTTACCGCACCTCCTAAGAATGGGGAGAGAGATGTTACCATATCTCCTAAAATAGGGAGATAGGCGTTACCGTACCCTCTAAGAATGGGGAGAGAGGCGTTACCGCACCTCCTAAGAATGGGGAGAGAGATGTTACCATATCTCCTAAAATAGGGAGATAGGCGTTACCGTACCCTCTAAGAATGGGGAGATAGGCGTTACCGTACCCTCTAAGAATGGGGAGAGAGGCGTTACCGTACCCTAAGAATGTGGAGAGGATTTTCGACAATCTAAGGACTTCCCCACCCAACGCCCCAGCTCCTTGCGCATTTGTCGGACCTCCCCCTACGGCGGTCGAAGCCGACGCGTTGTTTACGACGACTTCATTCAAACTCGGACCCAAACCAACTGAGCTGCTGCTGTTCACATTTGATGAGTTTGACGCCACCGCAATTATCTCAACCAACCAAAGTGTCAACCAATCCAATCGATTCCCTACAAAACATCCTATCCAAATACCGCTTCTGCTGTCTGTCCCGTAGTCGTGCCGTTGTCCCCCCCTCCGTTCCGTTGCATTTCTTCGTTCCGTTTAGGCAGCGAAGAAGCATTGCCATTCGCCGAAAATTGCGTTGCATTAGCCATAGCTGCTGCCATTTGTTGGGGCTGAACTGCGGACACCAGGACGGAAGAATCCGTCGCCGTGCCAATGGCGGAGGAATCGTTGCCAGAAATGGAAGGGAAGGAAATATTTTGGCACAAAACAACCGCCCAAGGGAGGAAAAGGGCGACGAAGAAGAGATGGTAAAATTGCATTTGGAAGAATCAAAGGGAATGTTCGACGATCCGCTGAGTTCACCCCATCCATCCTCTCCAAAAATGTCGCTATAATTTTTATGGACAATTCCCATCATTCATTCGTTTGGCGGAAAAAAATCGGATCAGACGATTTTATTGCATGGCCAAATCCGACCATTCCATCCAAAATTGCACAAATCGGCGCGGGTTAGGGGATTGGTTGGCGTCGATCAGCCCCAATCGACTCGATGCTGCATTTTGGTGAGTGCCAAAAACAATTTAAACAGAAGCTAAAAAATGAAGTAAAGAGACGGAGAGATAGCAATTTTGGGCTGCGGTGACCGCTGGTAAGTTTGCGACCAAGAAAAAGTCAAAAACATTGCTGACAAATTTTAACATCTGCTTGGATAATTTTTGCGATTAGGTTAAACTCCTTGTGCACCAAATATGGTTGGTATTCGTTGTAAACGGGGTGGGAACACTTTATTTCTTTTACAAGTAACGAACAATTCATTTGAACGGACAACACTTGATCCCCATTGAATCCATTGATCAGCGACTAAAAAATAAAAGGCGTAGCCAGGTAAGGGCGAGTGGGCTAGCCACCCATCCCATGAAATTTTAAAAAACAAGAGGACATTTTTAACGAAATTTTGCTGCTTTTCTAAAATTTTGAAATCAATTTTCTTGGCAACAACAGAAAAAATATCGCATAAACGCAAAATTTCTTAACAATATTTTAAAAAGCGGGGGCGAATCCCCGAAACGACATTCCCCGATTAAGGGTGGTGCCTTTTCTATTCTGGCCACGCTTTTGACAAATAATGTTAGTTTGGTCTGTTGAGTTCCCATGACCGATATGGCGCTTATGAGTCGTTTCCAAAGTCGAATCGGTCAAAAGTAATTAAATGATAAATTAACATTTTTCGAATTGTATTTGTGTTTTGTCGATTTGACTTTAGAATCAATAGCCCTTCAACAAAGTACATAGAAGAGAAGTAAACCTTCACCCACCCTCCCCACACCTATCACCTTGCCGCACCAGACCACCATCTAATCCAAGAGAAATTGTTTTGGAAATACTATGCCCCACGTCTTTGCACTAGATGCCGGAATTTGTTTTCGAGCACTCAATCAAGTCACGAAATAAATCTCAGCCTCGCCTCTCTACTCACCCGGCTTGATGTGAAAAGATGAACTTCAATGCTTTTAGAACCGATCCCCCCCCCGATCGTCCTTCGCAGCCCGCAGCCTCATGTCCCCACCCCCTTGCCCCTTCTACATGTAAGTCGAGCGTCCGAGGTCGAAAGCCCTAACGACTTCATCCCTTTCGGTTATGATCCTCCGTTGAGTAGAGAATTGCAGCGGATAGAGGTCGGGAAGAGCACGATCCGGATGGTTATGGTACATAAGCACGCTCATCATCTCGTCGTTCGTCAACACGCCAGACGGAACTGTCAAAAAACCGCGGTTTGAAATTGTATTTGCGGATATTACCATTTTAAGAAAAAGTATAGCTTTTACAAAATTATCAACTACAACAATATAAATTACCAATTTCCTTGGAAAAATCGGCTTTTGGAATCAGTGGAAAACGGATTTTGAAGAGTGCCCTGCCAAGCTCTGCGCGTTTATTCGCCGCCGAACGCTCGTGGCCATTCAGACGACACTGTTCCTCTGCCCAACGAATGGCCTGATCAAAAAAATATATTAAAAAGGTGCGATAGAAAACATTTAAAAATAACATTAAAAACTAAGAAGAGCCTATAAATCACACAATAGAATTAAATTTTACAATATTTTAAAATGATTTTTTTATAGATTTACAGCTTTCCAAATATTCATTTCCCCGTTGACGTGCAATTGGTCACGGCACAGAATTTCGCACAACACATTTTGGTCCATTTGCAAAAACTCGCCGGTTTGGAACAAAGTGTCGGCCTTCTCATCGATGTACTGCAAACACCGAAGCGCGAAATCCTGATATCAAATTTAATTAAATGTTCAAATTGAAATTATTAATTTGTTGGAAAGTAAATATTAGAGATCATCGGGGTTCGGAATTTTGAAAAAGACGGGGCCGGATACTCGGGTTTTTTAGGCTTAGTAAGACCCGGCTACCGAGATGTTCTCCCACCCGGCACCCGACCTTTTCTGAAAACCTTTTGCCACAAAAATTATTTGAACGGTCAAAAGGCAAAAACACCAGGTTCCGAGTCCGGAAAACCCTTGGGCAGGGCCGATCCGATCTCAGTAAATACCACCAGCAATTTCCACCTCTTCACCATGTGAGCGAGCATGCACAAATGTGAGAAAAACATTTCGCAGTGACACCACAGGCAGATGCACGCACTCGTTGATCAGCCCCACAATGTCATATTTCCTTGCTAAACAAAATTGTTTAAGAAAGACAGCAGCATATCTGAGTAAAAATTTAAATAACGAGATCAAAAATTACTAAATTTTGGAATTTCTACCTTATGTTGGAGTGGTTAAACCCCGAATAAAAATTCGATTCCTCTCGTCGAGCTGAGTACGACTCCGCATTGCGCCGGAAACAAGTATGAAGAGTTACAAATTGCTTCCGGCGCAAAATTTTTGCGGATTCATACTCAGCTCGACGAAAGAACGGTCTGAACCACTCCCACACAAGATAAAAATTACAAAATTTTGCAGGACTCCGGTCTTTAAAGGAGGATAAATTTTAAGGAGAAATGACCAGCGTGCAACACTTCCGCTGCGTTGTCCCCATTCAATCCCGTTGAATCGTCAGCGTAGATGAAGCTTAACATCGTCTTGAATGCGTCTACTTCGATGTCGGTAACTTCGACTGTCACTTCCGAAGAAGCCATAATTATTCAAATACCAAACGCTTTAAAACAAAATTTACGCACCATTTCTTTGAGTCGCATTTGCTTTCTCAGCTTCATGATGGAACATTCTCCCAAAAACGATGGAGGCCGAGTTTAGAATCGCTTTGTGCGCTTTCAAAACCTTGAAAATGAAAAGGTTTGAGAGATCGACAAAAGAACTGAAAATCTTATTAGGTATATGTAGGAAAATAAAAATTGTTTTTTTCTAAATGTAAGTTATCCGCTCAAACTTGCCTCCTTTTTGTCTCCTTTTCCAACTAAAAAGGTCACATCCGCATCAATCCCAGTACTCAGCAAATACTTCATACGATCAACCAAAAAGTACGGTCTAGTATACAACATGTCTACCAATTAGGGTTTTTCTGGAAAATTGAAAATGTAATTTTGAAAATAGAATTCCTTTGGATGTAGTTTTTCAAGTCTCCTTTTAGACAGATTTTGTCAAACACAGAGCCCTAATTCGAGCACCTGATATGAATTTTTGATATAATCCCTCAGGGTCAAAATGAGGCGTATTTGGATATCTCCCGGATTCGTATTTTGCGGCAGAATTTGGACAACTAAAATCCGGTATTTACCCCTCCAGGCCAACTCGTTCACTTTTTGCAACGTTTTTTCGTTGCAATTTCTTTCAAATCTAGCCGAATAAAACATTTTCGATACAATTCCAAAGCGGGTAAAAAATCCGGGACCAGTAAACTTTAATTTTACCCGAAAGCGTGCAATTGTAAGCCTTCAAACGCTAAACTATTGGACAATCCCCCCCCCCCCCCCGCCCAGAGAATACTTTTAGCCACAATTGGCTACAACTTTTATGGGATTGTCCAATAGCTTAGCATTCTTCTGTCCGTTCCTAAAATCCATATACATATTTCATCTGCTATTGAAAAGCAAAACCTTTGGGCTATCGGCCATTTCAAAATTTTAGTGGAATTGTAGTCAAATTCACGGTAATCCTGTAGTTTACAGGTCCCGAATTTTTTGTTTTTTTTAAATGGGTTTTATGCTATTCTGAGAAGTACTCGGGGGTTATCGAGGTCGCTGATCACGAATAGGACATCAGATTTATCATACGACATCATCTAATCTATGATTTCAACATCTAAGATTTTTGAAAAAAATCAAAAAATTTTTAAAGTCGCTAAAGGGGTGTTTCTAGGGGTATTCGGGCGCGTAGAATTCGAATCTGAGCTCCATTTCGGTCAATTCAAACCCCGGAACCGAAATCGGACAATTTTCAAAAAAATTCAAAAATTAATTTTGGCTTCAAAATCATTCAAAAAAGCGCAAAACTACAAAAAACAAATCAGATTCGAATTCTACGCGCCCGAATAACCCTAGAAACACCCTTTTAGCGACTTTGAAAATTTTTTGATTTTTTTCAAAAATCTTAGATGTTGAAATCATAGATAGATGATGTCGTATGATAAATCTGATGTCATATTCGTGATCAGCGACCTCGATAACCCCCGAGTACTTCTCAGAATAGCATAAAACCCATTTAAAAAAAACAAAAATTCGGGACCTGTAAACTACAGGATTACCCAAATTCACTACTGTATGAAATGTCAAATGTGTGAAATGGGCGGACACCAAACCTTTGAGTTCTTGTGAATGAACACCAAAAATAAAAATATATAAACACCGAAACAGGGGATATGTGTGTAAATGGGTGAATGCAATGAATTGATTATGCCAAAAATGTGAAACTGTTGGGTTGACCTCTCAGAGAGGAAAGGTTCACAAAATGAGGGGGAGAGGCTCGCATGGGAAACGACACAAGCGAGATACCTATGTTGTGTTACACAATCGTCGGACGACGGAAAATGAAGGAGAAGAATGGTGTCCGATGATTCGCCGGTCAGAGAAACATTTTTCCCTTATCTTTTTTCGTCGCCCTTCACCTATGCCAAATCTTGCAAAAAAACGGAACTATGGGTCAACTCCAGCATAAAAACCCTTGTAGTATTTCGCTTTTCCCTTTTATCTCTAACATGTTCTCTTCCTTTAGCGTTCTCTCTCACCTTTTAGTAATATTTTGACCATCCCGCACTTCGCGACGTCAACTTTTGTTTGCGACGTCAGATTTGCATCGAATTTTCACTATTCCTCGAGAAGAAAATAAGAAACGTTTTTCGGTATAATGGTTAATAAATGCGGCCCAGAATTTTAGAAAAAATTGATTTTTAAAGGGTCCCCCCTTATGGTTTTTGGCCAACTTTGAGGGGCCATAACTTTCTTCATCAGTCCGCGCAAAAATTTTTGCAGATTCGAGCGTTAGGCTTAGAGTGGAGTCGATTGGTATATGAATTGGTCGGTTTCGTTCCAGCACCATATAAGGTAGAAATACCGGATTCGGATTCGCGCCGGTTTATTTTGGGTCTTCGCTTCGAAATTTTCTCATTTTGAATTTGGATCAAAATATTATTAAAATCTTCACAAAATTTGCAAAATAAGGATCAAATAAGGACGGAGGCCTCAAATAAGGACAAAGGAAAAATTGTAGTTTATGGGGGTGTGACCGAATTTGACTTTTTATAGCTCAATCGAAAGAGCTCACTGAGCTGAGCACGAATATGTAAAAATGGGCCGGGACTGAAGTGTCTTTTTAAAGTGGGGACTCAGTTGTCCACTGATTAAAGAATGGGCTAAATCGCGGCCCTCCGTCGGGGTCGCGTGCACAGTTGGCTTTCTGGTTACAGGTATCTGCGGAGAAAGTGTGTTCATTTTTACTTTTGGTACTGAAATGCCTCTTTTTCACTGGGACTCAGTATCCAAAAGACGTCTGATCGTGTCCCCTCATATCTAGATCGATTTGTCTCGTCGAGAGCTTTCGAATGATACTAAATTTTGAGCCATTTTTTAATCAGTGGACAACTGAGTCCCCAGTCAAAAGACACTCCAGTCCCGGGCTCATAACTTGCTTCAAAGTGCTTGCCCCCGATTAATTTAAGTATATTCGTGCTCAGCTTAGCGAGCTCTGTCGATTGAGCTATAAAAAGTCAAATTCGGTCACACCCCCATAAACTACAATTTTACCCAATTTTTGGCAGCCTTGTTCTACTCATTGCATGCTTTCAAATAATATCGAAAGTGTTTGATTTGGTTAGATTTGAAACAAGAGAAGGATTCGCCCGACTCTGGTTCGCGTCAAACTGAACTTTGATCTGGATTGTACCTCAGCGGGTGATTTTTTCTGTCGCATTCTTTCGGTGCTTTTTGATGGCACTTTTGGCATGGCCTGAAGATGCGACGGGTTCTTGTCAAGTGAGGAAGAAAAGCGAACACGAAGAACGGATGGTGCCGGGCGTGAAATACGAATGTGCGACTCCGTTCATTGATGGGGCCAATGTTGCAATTGACAAGGACGGGCTTCTGTCACTGATTGTGGGTGCTGCAATTTAATGTTTTGTTGTGAATTCCTATTTAGAAAGCCGGCTTCCTCCGAGACGCACTTTACATGACCACCAAATTATTGAGCAATATTGGGCAGGGGTTGGGAATGACGGGACGACAATCGCAAAACACTCAACTTTCTTTGGAGGTAAATGTAAATTGAATAATCCGATAAAGCCATTTTTGGGCGCTTTTCCTAAATTCAACTCGTAAGGTTTGGTCGTGTCGCTTTCAACTAATGATGGCTCTTCGAATGCACAGCCAACTGTTGGACGAGCTGAGTGCCTTTGGAGAGCTGGACTCGTCCGACCTCTTTCTTCAACATTACCCGCATTTCGCCGGACAAAAGGGTTTTGTCAAGAAAATTAATTCAAATTCACCTTCTCACACATTGCATAACTAACCCCCTAAATGCGAGGTGTCCCCTTTTGTCAGTTTTTTAAATTTATTAAAAACATTGACTGGAATATATTAAGCCCTGTTTCTGCGCTTTTCCGTCAATAAGTTCCATTCTAAAACTCTTTTTAGGGACGCTGGTTCCATTCTCTCTTCGGCTTTTGCATGCCGAAGTGCCCTCATTTTCTCCATTTCCTTACTCATCGATCGTCCGGGCTCACAAACTCATCGAGGACACGGCGAAGGCTATCGAAATTGTTCGTCAAAATTTTGCCCCCCCTGAGACCGAGCTCGACATCTGGCATGAACGTCTTGAAGAGGCGTGGATGGTCAAGGCTCGCGTGTTGTTCAGGCTGAAGGTGGGCAATTGAAGAATTTTGCAATTTTAGGAACAAAATTTTCAGGAATATGCAAAGGCATTTGAGTTTTATGAATGGATAATTTCCAATTCCAAATCGAAGGAAAGGCGGACAAACGTTCAGAAAATGTTGTTTTGGATGGCAATGCACGTCGGTGACGGACAAAAATTGGTCAAGTACCAAGCCGAACTTAGCAAAAATGGGATTGTTGCCGAGGAGGACATATTCCCGTTAGTATTTCAGCCTCACTTCACTCCCCCACAAAAAGCGCATAATTTTGTTTATTTTAATTTATAATGAAAGAAATTTACACTTTTTAGAGCATTTAAAGCGGTTTTTGACGGCGATTACAACGACGCATTGGACCATTTACAAAAAATGAAGGCACAAAATCCCGATGAATCGGCGCTCGACCCAAAAGTATAAACTTTTAAATTCAAAACATTGCTTAATTTTGAGAGGTGATCGGTCGGTACGAAAAACGAAATTTATGAAAAAAAAAAAGAAAATACTCCGAAATGTTTGGATAAAACATCGTTTAGTCGTGCAACAACGAGGCCGTCTGTCTGCTGTACTGCGGCAAGCCCGTCGACTGTGTACAATTACTGTTCAATCACCGCGGCCCCGTCGCTGTGCCGTTGGCGTTGAACGTGGCGACAGTGAGCGATTTGGTGTCTACGAACAGCGCCGCATTGAAACAGTCTTTTTTGGATGAATGCACAAGGGACAAACCGCACAACAATTTGTTCGAACCGGCGGAAGTGATGCGAATGCACCAATAAATGGGAAGAAAGGCCTCGAACGGCTGGCTGTATTCTTTCCATTAAGGCTGAACCGAAGGGAAGACCGAGCGACACTCGGGGCAAAATTCACAATTTGAGTTCAATTTTGAAACAATTCACTTTTGTCCATTATTTCAGTGTCCTTAATTTGGCATAATATGCCATTACAAGTTTTGCAGTAAATTTGGACTTTATTTATCAACTTATCCGCAGGCATTTTGCCTCGATTGATATTATTAGAAACTTGTCCCGTCCGTATATTCTTTTTTTAATTGGGACTAATTTGCATTGTTGCATAAAGCCCAACAAACTAAGATCTCATTAACCCGCATAATTGTTTTGTCTTTCTTTACTCCTTTTGAGTGATTGATATAATTAAATATATGTAATTGAAAGATAAAAATGTTAAAATGCGTTTTCAAAGTGACAGTTAAAAGAAAGAATGCGGATGAGATGAAAGTGATGGACGAAAGGTTTGAATGGGTGAACGAACTGCACTGTGATGATAAAAGTGGAGAGGGTACGGCATTGGCACGACAATTACGATCATCACTCTCAAACCCAACTGTCGATGGATCGCCTCCGGGCACTGCCCAGAGAGGGCCTTCCGTTCTCTTTCTGAACAGAGGCGTAGAGATGTGAATCGCCTGTCGGAATTTGAAGTGGCGGATTCTGATCAGATGGGACGAAGGCGCCGTTTCCTGGCATGATCAGAGTGTTGGTGCCGACCTGATCGAATTGTCGTCGGTCAAGATGGCTGCCGGAGATCATCGTCTGTTTCTGCAAAGTTCCGCTCACTGGCGTCTCACTTTTTCTCTGAGATTTCGCGTCAAGTTCAAGGAGTTCTGTTAAAAACGTACGGATTGGGATGGTGTCAGAGCTCCGTATTGACTTGCATCGCCCCCACCGCCGTCGTCCGTCCGTGGCGTGCCCATTCCGATCAGATGTGCCGGTCTTTCAACGCCCTGAGATAAAAGACGGCATTTTCCCGCCCTCTCACGGCACAAAACTTGCCTGAGAAGAGAATGGGCGTGCCAAAGTGGTGGCCACTGAGGAGGGGGAGCTGTTGTTGTAGTTCTGCTGCTCCTTGCCCCCGCCGCCTTTGCCTCCCCGGTGCAAAGTGCCGCTGTAAAAGTCCGCTTCGGAAAGTCCGTCTCGGCGGAACAAATCGTGCAACTCTTTGTTCTGCCACATCATGAACAACACTTGGGTCGCGTATTTGCACACTCTTCGCCCGTGCGTCGGGTACGACTTGGCCACCGTCCTCAGCCGTTCCGTGCCGTTCGCCGTTTCGTGCACTGCCCGGGCCAACTCAGCGCTGTGTCGAACGGCCTCCCAGAGAAGGCCCAGAACGGCTCCAACGGTCGCGTCCGAGGCAATCGGCAATGTCGGATTTGATCGGACTTTGTCCAATTCCGTTCGATCAGGCAACTTGGTCAACAATTCCGCCAAAGCATATTTGCCGATCAATTCAAGATTCCGCTAAATTGGTCTGTCAAAATGCGTTTTTGCAAATTTAACACCGGCTGACCTGGTCAAGTGCCAAATTCCGCAGTGCGCAACACACGGCACACACCACCCGGTCCTCCCTCAGCCGCAACAACTCGACCAGGACGGGCAAACCCTTCTCAGTGCGAACTGTTTGTCGCACCAATGAAGAGCCGTCGAAAGGACAGCCGGCCAAATTTTGAATGGCTGCCGTTGACGCCTCCAAAATTTCAGAATCCGCAGACTCTTGCAGCACTCGCAAGTACAGCTTGACCGTGTTTGGGTGCCATAACCGATGTGGACCCTTCAGAATGTTCAATTTAAGATGCAAAACAAAAAAAAAAAAAAATCCCCAAAAATATTCGCCTCAAAAACTGACCGTTTCCGGCGGAATTGTGCTGTTGGCAAGCTCCGTTTCGGCGCCCTTCTTTCCCTTTCCCTTGGGGAACAAACGCCCTTTCTTGCCCGACGGCGTTTTTGGACTCCCCGCCGGGGCTGACCGGCTTCGCTCGGACCGAGCCGATGCAAAAGAAAGTTGTCCGTCCTGTTGGAGCTGGCTGTCCCCGTGCATTTGGTATCGGGGCCGATTCGGGTCATACTTTGGGTCGACGACCTCTTGCACCCTAAAAACTGAATTTATTCGGGATTTCTTTGAATGCTTCTTCACCGGTAGCTCAGATTCCTCAGCAAACAAATAACATTTTCAACTGTTCGGTTGTCCAACTGAGCCCTCTGCACGGATCCCTCTAAGAAATCAAGCAGTACATCCACCAGTCCCGGAGCGGAGCGAAGGAAGCGCCGTGCGGAGTCATTAACGGCAGAGATGTTGCGAAGAATGCCAACTCCGTTACGGAACACATTCAAAGTCGAATTGCGGGCATTAGAAGCGGAGGACGGAGCGCGTGTTTGGTGCGGAATCGTCGGAGGTTGGAGCTGTTGCTGGGATTGCCGTAGCTGAGCAGCGGATGGCAATCTAACAAGAGCCATAAGCAAATGAATCGTTCCCGATTTGTTGGGGGGACTCTTTGATTAAGCTTTAAACCCCCCCCCCCCCCCCCGCTTTAAACCCCCTCCCCCCCGCTTTAAACCGGAGCAGGGGAAAACGGAGCCGCGAAAACGGAGCCGCGGAAACGGAGCCGCGAAAACGGAGCCGCGAAAACGGAGCCGAACGAAAACGGAGCCCGCGAAAACGGAGCCATTACACCCCATAACAATAAAACAAAAATTTTGAGTATAATATGTAGTTACGCAGTGTGAACTAGGAAAAGATGTGTAGTTTGGTACAATGGTAAAATGAGTAGGCTCACTCAATTCAAATGCAAATGACTTTACTTCAGTCCACCCGCCTCCCCAATTGCTCTCATCAATGGCCAACATTTTCGGGGCCTCTTCCATTAGATTAGTTGATCAAATACCCAAATCTAGGAAGCGATAAAATGGATGTCTTGTCTGGAACTAGAGTACGTCGGACCGGGATTTTTGGAAAAAACGGGGACCGGGGGACCGTGAAAACCAGGATCGGGACCAGCATCTTGAACCGGGATGCACCCACCACTCACCACAAATAAATAAGAATTATGTGCAAATAATCCTATTCTTAGGGGTGTATTTTTTCCCGGTTAGTCCCGGTCCGACCGGGACGGGATTCCGATTTTTCAGAAACCGGGATAAACACCTCCTATTTTTTTATAATTACTAGAATTTTCTAAAGCTATCACGCCAAATTCATCTTCGTACACAACGTGGGAGACCACAGTTTCGGCCGCCTGGTTCAGGACGGATTCTTTCAGTTCGTCGGCCGACGAAATGTTCCAAAGGGCTAAAAGAATAAAATAAAAACATCATTCAAACATAACAATTTAAAATGCTTAATCAAAAAATGTTTAATTAATTAATAAAAACTAACCCCCAGTCACTTCCTCTTGCACTGTCAGAGGGGCGTTTACGTGTCTCAGAAGTTGCGTCAGTGCCTTCACGCCGCCCTTCGAGTTTATCAGCCGTTTGTTGACGTCGTTAGCGCGTCCAAAGGCCAAATTTTTCAGACAGCCGCAAACGTTGCGAAGGATTTCGTGGTTTGGCGAACGGAGCAGAGAGACAAGGCATTCGATGCCACCTCAATTTGGAAGCGATTGATTGATCTGACGGAAACCAAAAAGAGGCTATTCGAGACAGGACACTGATCAGACGACGGATCATTGGGTCCTCCAAATCACTTTTGACCGTTGCTAAAGGATGGGGGGGGGACAGTCGCGCTACCGTAATTCCGGGTCTCCTCCTTGATCAAATCGTTGTTGAAGGTCAAATGCTGCAGATACCCGGAGGCGTCCAGCACCAAAGTCTGATCCGGGCTTTTCAGATAATCGACCACTTCCTTCAGCGTCGGGTCTCTCCACTGAAGACTGGACTCAGTCTGACGATAGATCGGAGGTGGTGAGTCTGATCGTGTGACAAAATTGTCCATCATACTCAAATCATCCCTTTCTCACCGTCTCTGTCCGGAAGTGGCGGTGACTCACGGACCATTTCATCTGCCAATGGCACTCCGATGTGCCGCCGTTCAGCTTCAATAAACTTTGTTTGCGCTGTCGGCTGCTCTGATCGACTTGCGCCATCGGAATCGATTGTGATCAGCGGGGACGGGTCGCTGGGGTCGGAGAGGCCGGCAGAATTTTTTGCGATGATCCGGAATTGGTATTGGTGCCCGTTCAGCAAATAGCCGACGGTGGTTTTGCACGCGCGCACGAGCTGATCGGTCATGCGGTACCAGTGAGTGGCGTCCTGCATAATGTCACGGAATTCGACTTCGTAGCCCTGGACCGGAAGAGCGCTTTTGGCCGGTAGCCAACACAAAGTCAGAGAGGTGCCGCCGTTATATTCTTAAAATGTGCCCATCGGAGTGAGTCGATTTGGAATCCCTTTCGACCAAGATATTCGGGGGCGAAAGGCCTTTCCGGAGGCCTTCTGCTGCTTGACACGGTGTGGGGCTGATCCGCGGGGACAGGCCAACCGGGGTTAAGCCTGATCGGATCCGAGACGGGTGAAGGGATGCCAGAGCAAAGGCCTTAAAAGAGCTTTCATTTCTTCTTCTAAGCAACTTCCAGTCGTACCGTTCACCAGCGACACAGTCCAAACGCGGAATTCGTAGCCAACGGCACTTTCTGCTGGGGACAGATTTTCCACTGAAAGTGAAAGTTTCGGTAATTAAAGTCAAAGGCATGCAAATGGAAGGGGAGTTTGGTCATTGCTTTCTTTAGTTTGGGTGGGCGGTGTTTACCCCCCCCCCCACCCCCGGGGGGTTTCCCGTTAATGGACGCTGACTGACGACCTTTCTCTGCTCGTCGACTTAGTCCTCACACGAAAGTGTCCTTTAGAGCGCTGCCGAAGAGGCAAAACCACTCAAATGGAAGGGAAAGGATGGCGACGACGGGATGAGATTGGGATGAACTGGAAACGCCCCCTCCCCGACCCGTTCCACTCCACAACAACGCCGCGGGGGTCCCCTCCACTCGCACTGATCTTCCCCGCGGCCCCCTCACCCCCCCCCCCCCGCTTCTCTGATCCCCCCCCCCCCCCCAAGTGCTGTGCTGCTCGCTCACCAATGAAATGGCCTAACGATGTGGTGACCAGCGTCTTCGCCTCGCCCCCCTCCTCGCCCACCCGCTGCTGCCCCAAAGGGACCCATTCTCCGCCACGGGCGGCTTCCACCAGCTGGCGCAATTCCACTAAATAGGCAATCGGATGGGAGGGCTGAGGCCGTGGCGCCTCCCAGCACAGGTGCACCCAGCTGGGCCCGCTCTCGAGCAACTGCGGGAGGGAGGAAATAATGTTAGAATGACGGCGGTTCAGATCACTTCTCGGCCCGCCCTCCCTCCCCCCCACCTTTGGCTGTCCGGGAGGAGGCGGAGGCTGTTGCCGGAGGGATTGCTGTCGGAAAGGAACGGAGGGCCGAATTCGGACAAAGCCGGAGGAGGGGCTGGACGATTGACGGCCCAATTTATCCCTGGCCAACACGCGGAATTCGTATTCCCCATTTGGACGGAGATTTTGCACTAAAATGAAAGCAAATTGCGAAATAAACGAAAGCATTTTATGAGCTCAGAACGGAAAAGGGGGGACGCAATTAAGAAAGAAATTGGTTTAAATTGAACAATTTGTCCAAATGATTAGGTTACCTACCGGTGAATCTGTGCTCGCTAATTGGCCGATCGTTTGCCGGAGTCCATTTGGAAGTGCCGGCCGCCGCCCTATATTCCACCTGAACGATGGTTCTGTGCCGTAAACGGAATCCAAATGCCCTCCACCCCTCCCCTTACCACATATCCCACCAGAGTGCCGCCGGTCCCCTCCCCTCCGTTCATTTCTCCCCTCCGGTGATGTTCTCCAAATCCATCGCCGTTAATTGCACTCACTGACGGCTGCCATTCGATGGTCGCCCGGTCGGAGCCCAATTCCACCACATGGGGTCTCCCCGGCGGCGGCGGAGATTCGGCTTCTTGGGCATCTGCAGATCCGTTTTAAACTTTTGCCGAGCATAATTTGCATAATGCCGATCGGGGGCCTTTCATATTTACACGTCATGTTCAATTCTCTTCAATTATTCATTCATTCAACCTTGACACCACACAGCCTACTCACCAACGCCAACCCCCCCCCCCTTTCCCTCCCCTTTTCTCGATGTCTTTCATTGCAGCTTTTGTCGGTTTGGTGGCGGGCGGATGACGCTGGGGGGGGGGGGGGATGGGCGCCAAAGATAACGCCACAACAAAATGGATTGGATGAATAGCGCGATGTTGTGATGTGATGGGCGGGGGTTGATGGCGTTATGCAAATTCAAAAAAGCTGCTATTTAGTCTGATTATAATAGCCTCTATAAAGAAGAGTTGGCCATCCCTCCCCAACACTTTGCCGTCCCAAAATCCGTTGAAGCGGTATTCAATTAGTCTGATAATTATTTGTCTATTTGCCGACCTGTGCTCAAAGTGCCAAGCCCCGGGCTCAAATGCCATTCTTTGCCTTTTCTCAGTTGAATTGGGGCACACGCGGCAGACGGCGTCCCGAAACCGCCGATGTTGGCACCCAAAACTCGGAATTGATAGCATTCGTCGACATCCAAATTTGTTACTGTAATAAAAATAATGAATAAATTCAACAAAAATTTTGACTTTCTTTACAAGTGGTCATCTGCCAACGGCTCTTCCCGTTAAAGTGACTTTGAAAAGTGTGCCCCTCTTTCTTCGCCACATAATTTTCTGATGCCATAAATATTTGGTGGGCCGACATTTTGGGCCAATTTGCGACCAAAATGATTGAGGAAAAGTGTTCTTCTCAAGGTGAGAATTATTTTGTTTGGTGTGTTACGCCTTTTGAATGAAAATTGTTGTGAGTCCCAAGCAAAAGGCGCCGTGGCTGAGTGAGTCAACGATTGGCGTTTGTTTGAGGGGAGGGGAGGGGAGGGGGGGGGGAGGGGGGGGGAGGGGGGGGGAAGGGGGGGGGGAAAGGGGGGGGAGGGGGGGGGGGGTAATATTCACCGAATTTGAGGGAGGTGAGGGATGGAAAAGGAAGGAATGGCAGGCAAATCGCTTATTTTCTGCTGGACGTTTGTTACTTTTCGCCCCTCACTTTTGCACTCCGTCTCCCCCAAAAGGTCGTCATGTGCCGGGTCCCAATCGTCAAAGTCCGACCGACGGAACTCCACTCGGTAGCCGATCAACGGGCCGGCAGTGCCGTCAAAGTCGGGCCTAAGCCAAGCCAGTGAAATGGTAGAGTCGGTCAGTTCGGTCACTTCGGGCAAACCGGGGGCGCCGGGAGTTGCTGTAAAAGAAGGGCACTATGAAGAGGGTAAAGCATCATAATGGGGGGGGGGGGGGGTCCTAACCCGTGAAATATCTGTCGTCGCCAGCCACCGGTGGAGAAACGCTCTGGGAGCCCTGTTGGGTGGTGGAGCTGGTCTGAGGAGAGCTGAAGTACTGCTCGCTCTCTGAGATGTACGTTCTGCTGAGATCGATGCCAACGGAGCTGTCCAATCCCCCGGAGAATTCCTCTTCGTCCGGGTTGCTGCCGGCCGCAATATTCTGAGCTGAACATGCGATTGCAACTCAGTCTCGGGGAATGCACTGATTTTGAGAGCCCCTCGGACAATTCCAAAAAACCCCCAGACAAAGCTTTTGTATTCAGAAATAACTTTTTAATTTAATCTCTGATCACCGTCAAATCCGTTCAGAATCGGATTTCCGTCGGCGTCAAAGTAAACGTCGCCTGGGTCCACTGGAATTTGCTTCACTTGCCTCGTCGTCGTGATTTTGGTCACTCGGGTGATCTTTGATTGAGCCGTTAGGTCACCAAACTGTCCATGCCGATGCCCACCTTCTGCGTGGACGTACAATGCCTCTCCGTGCCGTCCTCGCCCCTCCTCACCTCCCTGTCCAGCTCCCTCTCCTCCTCCTCGCTCCTCAGCTGAGTGACCGGCGGATGTTCCTCCACCGCTTCCTCTGAACTCCTCCTCCTCCTCCTTTCACTTTGGCTCTCCTCCATCTCGTTCTGTCCCTCCTCCTCAACCCGGGACTCGTAGGTGTAGGAATATTTTGTGCCGCGGGCGGAAGGAATGCCTCCTGCCAGTTCAGTCACATATGTGTGCGCCATTCTTAGATTAATGTTTAAAATGTTTATTAATTTTCTTAATGTTTATTGCTCTTTAGCTAATGTGGCCAATATGGCACAATTCGCCTTTAGCCTCAGGCAATTTTCCCAAAAACTCACTTTGGATCAACGACGACTTCTTTAGTGGAAAAATGTTCCCATTCCACGGGCACAGAATCCTTAGGCAAAGTGCTGAAAACAATTGGGGGGAACATTTTGCTAAGACATGGAAATAGGCAAAATTCAGAAATTTTGCGAAAAAAAATTATGGGAATTTCAACATTATTATTAAATCAAATTACGATTTTTCAAATTTGTTGCCATTTTTGGTTGGGGTAGCAGTGAAATTATTTTGATTATATTTATTGGGGAAAGAGTGGGGGGATTATCGGTGGGGCTGACCATCGAATGGAGGGGGGGGGGGGGAGGGGGCTGAAGATGAGGGGACGATCGGCCAAACATTGGAGGAAGGAGAACAAATACAAATGCCTGCTAATTACTAATTAGGGAAGAGAAGGGATGAAGCTGATCAGATCAGCTGGGGAATTTTTGAGGGCAATTGGCCATTTATTGAGCGTAAATTGCACAAATTATTTGTGCAAAATATGGGGAAAATGTCGTAAAAAGTGGAAAAAATGGCACAGCAAAGGTGGGAAAAGAGGGAAAGCGCAATGATTGTCGGAATAAACAACAAAAGGGGGGGGGGACGTCGGGATTCGTTCGCTAATTCATTCGGGATCCATTCGCCCCCCCCCCCCAATTTATGCATTATTCACCCCACCCATCGTCGAATAGCAAGCAGCCCAAGCAGCCATTCCCCGTCATAAGCCCCTCACCCACAGAGCCGCCCCCCCCCCCTCCCCCCCCCCCCCCTCGTCTGTTCGATGTGCGTCAGTCTTCGTACAACACTCCCCCCCCCCCCCCTCCCGATTTGGCATTTCCATATTCAAAAGATCGATTGGAAGCGCGGAGGGTGCTACGAATTTGCGGACTCAGAATGAGATGAGGTTGATGACCAGTACCAGTGTGCAATCTGTGATCATCTCATATGCCCTCGGGGGTGGCCTAAGTTTAGGATAAGAGAGAGAAGCGCGGGGCTTAAATTCGTTATTAAGAAAATTCAACACAATCATTCTTTTTTCCATTGGGAGTGGAACGAATTGGAGAGGAATAAATCCAATGACTGAAATTTGAGGAAAGTGGGCAGGCGGAGGGGGGGGGGGCACTGACTATGGGGAGAGTGTGAAATGCAATTGACACCAAATTTCCTCTCCACCTTTGCACCTTAAGAAGATGTGCTCGAAAAATCCAGAAAATTTCAAGTGTTTTATGCTAAATTTTGACAAAAATAGACAACAAAAAAAGTGCGGAGAACAATCAGCCGAAGAGAGTATTTGACGGGGGGGGGGGATGTCCCAGTACCATCATCGATTCCATTTCGAGTCCCAACTCCGAGAAGAGCCGCCGGTGAGAAGCGAGCGCCCCTTTCATTAAACAAAACAAAACATTTTCAAAAATGAAATGTCGCGGACACAAAAAGTAATGAATGCCTGCACAAAGTCGTTTCATTCCGCAGTGAGGTCGAAGAGGGTATTTGCCGCGGGGGGGATGCGCAGCTGAGGGAGGAGGAGCAAAAGTCGGAGGGGGGGGGGGGGGGGGGGGGGGGACAAATTGGAAGAGGACAAACAATGTGTTTTGAGCAAGACTGTGATGGTGGTGGTGGGATGGGTGTAAGCATTGCCTTTGGGTTCGAATGGTAAAGGGAGGGGAGGGGGGGGGGGCGAGCGGGGGAATGAGTGGACAAAATGATCGGCCAAAATGTTCCGTCTCTGCCAACTGATCGATTTTTCTTTCCCTTATTTATTACCAGTCTCATCTTCACGAATAAATCAAATAAAGGAAACAATTTTCATTATCAGGCATAAAATTGTGGGGGACAAAAAGGGGGGGGGGCGAGAGGGAATTTCATCCGATAAAGTCCACCCCGGCAGCGCACAATTCACTTCCAAGCAGAGACCGCCCTCAGCTGCTGCTGAAGTTGGGGGGGGGGGGGGGCTCCCCCACCAACGCGCAACGCAATTCGTCTCCCCCCCCCCCCCCCCAATTGTCCTCCTTTCCCCACAAATCATCCCATTTCACGTCCACCTCCCCCCCCCCCCCCCGGCGTCCATCCCATCAATACCCTCAATTTCCCCCGCGCACCTCCCAAATCCTCCTCATCCCTTTCCACTAATAAAATATTGAGCAAATTTAATGATGAAATAATGTGGGACAGATAGGAAAAGATAAATAATAAATATGTGAACATTGAGCACAGAACGGTCATTTGAGAAGGGTAAAATGGCGGAAATGGCCACGAAAATGTTGAACTTCTCCCATTATTATTTAATTTCCTACCTGACCAAAGTGTCGATCTCTTCCGTCGTATATGTCTCTCTCAATCTCCGCTTAGATTCTGTTATCCGCTTGGCCACAACCTCCGTGTCCATTCCGGCAGAAGTGGGGGACGAGAACCGGTGTTGGCCATCTTGGCATGGTGGCAGGGCAGAAGACGGGGATTGTGCCGAAGTGGACGGATGCGCGGTTGGGCTGGCCTCGGGTTGGCCGATGAAGGAAGTGCTGGCAGAGAGAACTGAAAATTGACTTAATTGTGAACGAAGCCTGCTTGGGGCAAAAATGGAAGTGCCAGCATTCCCAGCTCTTCGACTTCAACCAGTTGTTCTGTTTGTATCCCAGCGATCAGTCCCTTCCCCCCCCCCCCGTTCACACCCAATTCGATCCCCAACAGACCGCTCTCTTCCTCATCCTCCGGAATTGGCTCCATTGTCGTCGTCGGTTGCTGTTGCTGCTGCTTCATCGTTGTCCCGCCATCGTTCTGCCAGACCGGCACAGCGACGACCTCGGGGGAAGAAGGGGAAGAAGTGCAAGAGGGAGGGGAACGACGTCCAATCGGAAGAGTTGAGGAAAACGATGAGGCGGAAGGAGGAGGAGGGACGGCGGAGGATGAGGTTGTTAGCATTCCGAAAAGTGACTAATTGGAATTGTTGGGAGGCGGGGGGAAGGAAGGCGCTGAGATCGGATGAATGAAGCGAATGGGGGAGGGGAAATGTGTTTGTTGTCAACCAACGCAAAAACGGAAATGGTTTTTTGGGACAAAAAATCTGTAAAGAAAATGATTTTAATTGTCAAAAATATGTGTTTATTAATTATCCCCCGGGGCGCATATCCCCCCAATTCACTCTGCTGGTGGCATTCACTGCCCACCCCGCGAGGCCGTCAGATCATTTGGACGGCGAAAATGTGTCTGGGTCAATTAGTCATTGCGTCTTTCGGAAGTTTGACCAACATCCACCCCAGCCCCTAAAATAAAATCTGTCACTTTTCCCCTCGGGGTACATCAATAAATTTATAAACATTTGTTTCCCCCCCCCCCCTCGCCCCTCCAAATTTTATTCGTCTTGCAAATTCCTCACCAATTTCCTATGCTTTTAGGCCTTTGGTCTTTCCGAGACAGCTATTAGCGAAAGAAAGGGCAAAACAAATGAAAATGGGAAGAAAGCCCCGGGGGAATGCCAAATAATCAATGTGCCTCAGGGGAAAGCGAACAAATTGTGAAAATGCAAAAATTTGGAATATAAAAATAATGATCGATTTGGGGGGATAAAAACGGAAGGGAAATTATTTGTGTAAACAGCCGACAACAAAATAATCCGCTTGAAGAAGAAGATTTGCTGGGCGCGGGGGGGGGCGGGAGAAGCATAAATAAAGTCGCCAATAAACTCACACTGACGAATGATAAAAAGTTAAACGGTGGGAATTTTGTTTTTATCAGCAGCAGAAAATGTTGAAAGAAGTGAGTGAGAAGGAATAAAAAGGAGGAGAAAGAAGAAGAGGAGAAAGAAGAAGAGGAGGAGGAAGAGGAGGAAGAATTGGAAAGAAGATGGAAGAAAGGGCTACTGAAACGCGAATGAAGAAAGGGTAAAAGAGAGTTTAGAATAGAGCAACTGCAAATGAAGAGGCTGCCGTCATTGTTTTGGCATGGCGCGGAGAGTGTGAAATGAAGTGGGGCTGGAGGCTTGGGGGAGGGGGAGGG
This sequence comes from Globodera pallida, assembly GCA_020449905.1. NCBI lineage: Eukaryota > Metazoa > Nematoda > Chromadorea > Rhabditida > Heteroderidae > Globodera > Globodera pallida. Next base: position 5,538,452 of record JAIXHY010000009.1, on the reverse strand, counting down.
GGAGAAGCATTTGCCCCGAGGGAATGCCCGGAAGGAAAAGGCTCCACAGCCACCAAACACCCGGCGCCCTGTAGGGAAGGAAGAGCCGGCAGGCAACGAACCACCCAATTCTGGCCAGACCAACACAAGTCAAAGCTGCCGAACGATGACTGAGAATAGTCCAAACTCCGCAGAGAGGTGCCCGGAGGGGAGGGGAGGGGGGGGGGGGGGGGGGGGGGGGGGAAATGGGAGGGCATGCTTGCTGCAAGAGTCACCGGACACATCACAGTTACTGAAGAAAGGAGAATGAAGGAAATGGGCGGGGGGGGGGGGGCTCCAAGTTTTGGTGTTTGTCCTGAGGGAAAAGTATACATCGGTGTCGTTTATTTGTTGTTTCCGCCGGACGATGAATATGCTGAGAATCGATTTTTACAGCGGTTTTGTAGCCGTTTTGCCTGGAAAGGCATTGAAAAGGGACGCTTTCGTCGGGGAGACAAACATTAGAACAGCGCGCGCCTTGGCAAAAAATGAAATGCACCGGTGAAAGTGTCAATTGCACATTTCAAATGCTTCAACTCTTCCAAACAAAATCAATCAATCAATCAATCAGATTGTCTATCATCTCCAGCAGTTCTAACAAAAATTATATAATTTACAACAAAAAAAAGAATGCCCAAATTGTGCAGAGCAATGACTTCCCCTGGGAATTTGTATTTACGTTACGAAGATTGAGTAAGTGAGAGGGGGGGAAATGGACACAGAATGCGGGCGGGGAAAGTGAAGTGCCAATACAATTGGCCGAGGCCAAAAGTGGAGAAGGGTATGGGAGGAGAAATGAACGGAACGGGAAATTAAATTAAGGGCAGTGAAAGAAGAGGGGTTTGATGAGGTTGAAGATTTGAGGGGGGGGGGCTGAAGGCTAGGCGGGTGGGGCTTTTTCTGTTTGATTTGGTCTTCAAGAGCCCATTGGGGGTGGGGGGGGGTCTGACTGGGGCTTGGGTGAAGTGGAAGTGGACAAATGGAGCTGCATGGATTGTATTTTGAGTTAGCAATCGATTGCTTATCGGGGAATAAAACGATTTATGGGGGGGGGGGGGGATTGGAAGGGCGGGAATTTTATTGACAAATATTAATTTATTCAAAGGGAGAGAATAAATCCTTTTTATTATCAATTTTAAAGCATTGACAAAAAAAAGTGAGTGCCATCGCATCTCCGCTTTTAACGTCGCTCACTCTCCGCCCGCTGTGGTGACAAATCCGCGGCCAAGCCAATGAACTGCTGGTGGCGGGAGAAAGGACATTTGTCCGTCCGTCCCCTCGGGGGCTATTCGATCCCACCACCCATCAGAAAACGCTGTTTTCCCTACGGAAATGATGAATAGGAGGACAGGACATCATACGCACTTTTTGGTAGAGAGAAAAGTCAGTGTTTAATAATGGGAGGAGATCAAAGAGGAAGCCGACGGCATTATATCCGGCGGATCTGTCGCCCCCTTTCCTATTTTTACTTTCTAAATTCATTAAGCAACAAAAGGCACATTTTGAATATGAAAGAAAAACTTTCTTCCACAACGATTTATTTTAGGTGCCAATGAAGATTTGACAGCGGTTAAATAGTAAATACCTTTTGTAGTCGAATTTGGCCGACCAAAATGGCAAAAGCAATTTAACAAAGAGCAAAAAAAAGGGCTTTTGAATGGCTGCTTTTGTTGGACAAAATGACCCAAAAATTGGATGGATTGGATGCAAATGGAGCAAGAAGCATCAGAAAGAGTCCGAATTCGGAATTGTTTATTTGTTAATGGAAGGAACAAATTTAATACCAAACAAAAATTCCCTTGGGCTTTTCTTAAAAATATGTGACCTAAGAAATTAATTAAAAACTTCTTCATACTCAAAATAATAATATAACTGACCGGTAAAAACTACAGATAGGAGGTACATTCATAGGTACTTTTACTATGCTTCCCATTAGTTCAACTTATTTAATTCTAAAAGAAATTAAAAAGGTTCAATATTCAAGGAAGGGCGGCCTTTTTTTTTGTTTATTTAAGATGACGGGTCGAGGGGCAAATTACATAAAAAGCAATCAGCGGCAGTACCGATCAATCAATGTACATATGTATTGTATTGTATAGGTCAGTATGTTGTCGCGGTACAATAATACATCAATGACCATGAGGTCACCAGCATTCGCTTTGATGTCGGCCGTCTTTTTGCATTATCCAGATTCCCTTTCCCAACCATTCATTGATAGGTTATGGGCATTATGTGCCCGTCTCCATTTTCGATTACATTCTTGATCATTGATCACCAAACATTTGTTCTATGGGTGGGATTTATCGGTCGGGGTCAGTTCGCCGATGCAATGAACAATGCCGTCGATTACGATGTCAATAGGAAGGGTTTCTAGGGGTTTTTGAGGCCGGGAATCCGAATATGACCTTTCACAGATTTTTTGAAATATAAAAAACTGAGTTTTCGGAATAAACTTTCTATTTTTAAGCGTGTATTGTGCAAAAAAAAGTTCGATTTGGTGGGGTGCATTTTCAGTAAGAAAAAAATTCTATGCACGGTCTTGACAATTTATTACATTTTTCTTAATGAATTTTTGGAGCAAAAATAGGAAAAACCACTTCTTTATGCAATTTGCGAAAAAAATTTGGCTAAAAGTTAGCTTACTTCTTGACTAAAATAACAAAGTCCAGATTCCGTTCTTCGACCTCCTTTATTTTGCTAATCACAAACATAAGAAATGCAAAGAATCGGTTATCCTCAATTATTTGAATCCAAACTTTAAGAACGGAAATTCGGGGTGTTTTTGGTCGAGATTCACTTTCGCATAAATCAATGTCGTCCAGTCCCTCTCCAACGACGGATTATTCAATGTCCCCATTAGTCGTCAATGACCCAACAATGGAGGCACTTTTCGCTTCATCGACTGTTTGGAATTCTGTCAGCTATGCTTCTGCTCTGCCTTTTGCCGATGCTCAACTTCCAAGTCCGTCGAGCCAACGCGAAGGCCATCCGATGGCATTCTTACCGTTTTCATCACCACTAACTCCAACTTCCATCCAAACACCCGTCTCCGCTGTGGATGATACTCTCCTCCGTTTGGCCAATTTTGTGAATGCCACCAACTCCGATACTCAGCAGCAGCAGCAGCATCAACTGTTTGTTCGTCAACAGAAAGCCGACAATAGTCCAAATGGGGGTATTATATATTTAACAATTAATAATTTGTATTCTGTGGACGACATTTAGGCAATTGGGGCATTGTTTACAATAATGAGTCGAATATATTGACGATGTTGGAGTTGGTCAGAAGTGAATGTTTAAAATAAATGTTCTTTTTGTCTGATTAATATTTTTTGTTTAGCCCAAGTTCGCTCTCCAATTGTGGACTTTCTCTGTGCGGTGTTGGCCGACGTCAACCAATTTGGCCATGTCTGTTCTTTCATTGCAAGTCGCGAGTTCAAAATACACGTGAGAGAAAGCAAAAGGGGCCCATAATTTATTATGTTTTATTCATTTTAAAAGAACACAAAAACTTTTACGGAGCTGCTCAACCTTCGCTCTAGACAGAAACCGGTAAGCCCGGACTTTGCACTTTGTTAGTCTCCACCGTTTTAAAGAAGGGCAAACCCAAAATTCAAAAAGGGAATTTAAAAGCTATCCAATTCTGCAGAAGTCGTATTTGCAAGTGGCGCGTGCTCTTAAAAGTTATGAAGATCGTTTGGTGGATGGCTATGTGATGCTGCGAAAAGTTAAGGACAAGAGAAACCAGTTTAAATTTTTTCCAGATCTGCCATAATTTCTACTTTTTTTAATCCTTCTAAATTTATTTTACGAGTTTTTACGAAAGTATAATCCTTTGTTCATGCATAACGTTTTCTTTTCACCAACGTGGTTTGTTTGTTTCCGTGCCTTTTTATACGCAAATGAATTCTTTTCTCATCTCGTACAAAATTCCCTTCTTTTTTTGCTGATATAAACATAGCTTATTCGTTATACTTATACTTATTTCTTCATTATTTTTATTATATGAAAATGAAGGCGTATTCTAAAAACAAAGATTTGCTTTGCCGGGGTTTTAAAAAGATTTAGGTACCTTCTTTAATATGTGCCCTTCGTCCATTCGAATATGTATCGGTCGGTGGGCGTTCCATTCGTTTGGCGATCGGTGCCGATAACGAAAATGTTGGGAAGGCAAGGCGATGTGTGGTGGTTGTATAAAGAGAGTGGTGCATTGGACAGAGGACACAGTTAAAGGATGATTGAATGGTTTCGATTGGGGGGAGGCTGAGATTTAGCCAAAGATAGGCTGGAGGTCGGTCGTCCGTCCATATAATGGGTGGAGGGTCGGTCAAATTGGGAGGACGACATTCTGCAAATTCGATTCGATTCGTTGTGTGCCTCTAGCTCTGGTAATCTAGCTTTATGATACTTGCTGAACTCATACAGCTAAATGACCAGAGCGACAGACAAACATTTGTTTGGAGATGGTTGATAATTTTGGTGAATTAGTAATCTGAAGCGAGGAGAGCATTCATTACGATTATCGGATTGGTGGAGAAAGAAATATTTTCGTCGACTTTGGCAGTCTTCTCCCGACTGCTGCCCGCGATCGGACGGGAATTGATGCGATCGAATTATGTTAGTTGGAATGGTCGTGTTGAGTGCGGTTGAATGGTAGTAGTGGTTGGAAGGGAAATTGAATTTGATAACATTGATGAGGTATGGGGGGGGGGGAAGGTGGAGAAGGGTCTGAAACGGAGTTGGTGATATGATGATGATGATGATGAGTTGTTTGTCGCGTAGAGAAGGTAAGCAAGGAATCACAGTTATTGTCGTCGTCCTTGCGTTCTTGCCGCTACTTCATTTCTGATCTGATTGGAGGGAGGCGTTTGTACGGGAGTAAAATTGGTAGAGTAGACGAAGGAAGAGAAAAGGAGGGGGGGGAGGGGCAAATACCCTTTCAGATCAGCACAGCAGCAGAAGAATGGTCGGAATGGAATGGCGAGAGCGCCGCTGAACACAAGATCAATCGGTGGAGAGACAAAGGCGGAATTGGGGAGGGATACTGAAGAAGGGTGGGAGGGGGAGGGGGAGGGGGGGGGGGGGAAATGAAGACTGACTGACTGACCGATTAAATGCGAAGGTGTGGGTGGATGGATGGGGGAGGGATGCCTTCCTTACTGGGGGTGGAAAGGGGGAGATGATAAATATCTTCCTCATCAATCTCATTTTCTTCCATTTCTGCTGCCGTCTCGTTCTTCAATTACTCACTGGTTAAAAGATTTTCAGTTACCTCTCTACCTGCCTACCCCGGATCCGCTCGTTTTGGCGCGATTAGTCATAACTTAGTTATTAGGAAGCTAATCAAACAAAATTGATATCATACAAAAGCTCTCAGTATTCTGAACCTTTGAGTGTGTCAAAATCGCCATTCTCGATGCCAGTTTGGCGCGGTGAGTCATAACTTCCTTAAGTCGAATCGCATAGCTCTTTTCTATTATAGCATCTACAGACATGGAGCTTTCGAATGATACTAAGAATGTTTGATTTTATCAAATAAACAAAAAGTTAACGTTTCAAACACGTCGGCGCCAAACTGAGCCATTTAATAAAAATTGTTTGAAAGGTTGCCATTTTTTGCTTCAGCGGCCTTCTAAAAGCCTATTTTAAGCTTTTAGGGAGGGGGAGGGGGAGGGGGGGGGGGGGGGGGAGTCGGCGGTGCCGATAGACGTCGCCGAGAAATTGTTGGGTAAATATCGGTCATACCGCCCAGATCCCAAATCGAACGAAATATATCAATCGGCGGGACAATTGGCACCACGAAGTCCACTGTCACCACCACCTGCCTTGTGGTATCGTCGACGCACTCCCAAGCAGGGCTGGACGCAATTGCGGCCTTTTTCGCGTTGCGGATTGCTTTTGGATTCGCAATTTAGGTTTCTGATGAAAAAAAATTTTCGAAACGAATACTTGTAGTAATTTTTAAATTTTGATCTTTATGGTAAAAAACATTCCGGAGCCCACGAAATCGATGGCCTGGTGGTTTGTCTTCTTGGAAGCCGAATGTTGTGTGGTGGGTTTGAATCCGCTTGAGTGCTACCCCACTTATTTGTTGTTTTGTCGCGAGAAACCGCTTTTCATTCCAATATTTTGAGTGTCATTAATTCTCCAAAATCAATTTTGGGGGGCAATTTTTGTGTTTTACCCGTCTGGAGGTGCAGAACGCCGGGAAAATTTTTTGGAAATTGAAGAATCTTGTTAAAGAAAGTGAACAAATATATGCTGGAAAATACGTAGCAAAGAAATAATCAAGATATCCAATGGTTTGAAAGAGCGCATTGTTGATAAATGCCCATTTTTATTGAAAATTTGAATCTACACAATGCTAAATCGTGATTAAAATTCCAACATTTTCAACACACGCCAAATTCTCATTTTCCAAGTACATTCTTGAAAATAAGTAAGTACGGGTCTAAATTTGTAAGTACGAAGGTTTATTTCCAAGTACTGTACTTGACATCCAAGTACGTGTCGCAGCCCTGCTTTACCCTACTCTAAGCCTAACGCACGAATCAGTAAATTTTTTTGGCGGAAACCACTGAAGTCGTGTCTGGGGTTTTCGACACTGATGGATTTCAACACTGGATTTCGACAATAATGGTTTTCGACACTGGTGGATTTCGACACGGAGGAACAGCGCAAAACGAAGGCAGCGGAGGAGCAGCTTAAGAAGAAGGAGGAGGAACAGCGCAAAGGCAGCAAAGGAGCAGCTTAAGAAGAAGAAGAAGGAGGAACAGCGCAAGACGAAGGCAGCGGAGGAGCAGCTTAAGAAGAAGAAGGAGGAACAGCGCAAAGGCAGCAAAGGAGCAGCTTAAGAAGAAGAAGAAGGAGGAACAGCGCAAGACGAAGGCAGCGGAGGAGCAGCTTAAGAAGAAGAAGGAGGAACAGCGCAAAGGCAGCAAAGGAGCAGCTTAAGAAGAAGAAGAAGGAGGAACAGCGCAAGACGAAGGCGGCGGAGGAGCAGCGCAAGATGTTGTAAGTGTATTGGTTTGAACAATTTATTTTTAGAAAATTTTTTTCAGCCACACATTTGTCGTGGGCAAATATGAGTCTCATTCATTCTCTGATCAGAGTTTTATCCATTTCATACCCTCGTTGAGAATCACTGTTAATGCTAAGAATATTTTGGTGCTTGACGCATTTCAACAGAATGATTGTTTTTAACTGTAATAAATGTAGAATAAATTTTGACGAATGCCTCTGATTAAATTAAATTAAATTGGCTTTTTACCCTCGGATTTCATTTCTCTCAAAAAGGGTTTTCGCCCCCCCACCCCTCCCTTTATCCGATCAAACTGTCAAAATCCGTACGTCCGTCTCAATCCAATGCTCCCCCCGCTATTTGGGCCCCAGGGACGTCACCCTAAGCTGAGCCTAGCCTAAAGCTCACTTAGGCTGAGCTTAAGCTCTGCGTTTGCTGGACACGTGTGTAGAGTCGCACGTAGTTCCGTCAGCACTCATTTTGGAAACATGTAGAGGTGTACTTGCTTTATGTGTCATTTTCACTTTCGGTATTTTGGTTTCAATTGAGTCTGACATTTAAAATACTAAAAAAAGATTGAACCGGTATTTGATGTAAAAAATGTCCTAATAAATCACTGGTTTAAAAGCATTGTAACCAGTGCTCCTAGATCTGAGGTTTTAGCGCCTCTTTTTGTGTCTAGTTGCCAAGCTCTGTGCAAGAAATTAGGCAAATGGTGTGTTTAATCAAAAATTCTTGTGTTCGAAACCAACTCGATTTCTTTGACATAACGCCAACGCTCAATGCCATATTTAATTGCTATTTCCTTCGTTAAGTTATAGTGTGTAAGATGTGAAAGTGAAAAAAGATCCTGGGGGCCCAAACGTCCTGTTCCCTCGGGTTAGGGGTTCGACATACGTTAAAACAGATCGTGGGTTTGTGGTTTTGCACTAGTTTTGTAAGATTTGAGGGTTTTTGTCATTTTTATAGAGGGGAACGAATCGGTGGCCGTTCCTTGAAAGGCAGGATGACATTTCGCCCAGGCGAATTTTCGTCCATTAAGCAAAAATACGACATTTCGCGGTAGGCGGGTAAGGTCCACCAAAATTCCTTTGTTGCTTAAAAAGAACTTTTTCCAAAAATCAATCTCTAATTATGACGCGACGTTCGAACTAAAGATTAAAAACACAATTGCGTCATATTTTTATTAATGAGAAGATTTTTCATTTAGGAGATTGGAAATTTGAAATGGCTACACTTTCTTGTCGTTTTTATGCTGATGAATTCCCGGACATTGACGACCCTGTGATGGTCAAAGTAGATAAAATTGAAGAAGTTGGAGCATATGTGACCCTGTCTGAGTACGACAATAAAGGTGAGCATGAAAATAGACAATTTTTGTGATATTAATAAGTCAATTCTTGGATTGTTGCTAAATGAATAATAATGAATAAGAGATGCTTTATCTCCTTTTCTTTAGAAGGGATGCTTCAACTCTCGGAGCTTTCCCGGCGCCGAATTCGTTCAGTCAACAAACTCATCAAAGTTGGACGGAGCGAATGTGTCGTCGTCGTCCGTGTCGAGAAAGGTTGGACGAAATGAAATGGCAAAAAAAACATTGCTTAATTTTAGGTGTCATAGATGTTTCAAAACGACGCGTTTACCCGGCCGATCTGATCAAATGCGTGGACCGATTTTCCCGGGCTAAAGCGGTGAATAGCATTCTCAGACATGTCGCCGAGCAATTGGGGTACACGGAAAATGACCAATTGTTTCAACTTTATGACAAGGTATTTTGTTTACGCAAAGAGTCAAAAAGTTGCGCAGGTTTTTTTGAATGAAAATTCTTTCTGTTTGAATTCGAAGGCCCCTATTCATCTTTAACTGACTGTACTTTTAGACCGCTTGGCATTTCGACCGTAAAATGAAGAAAAAGGCAGCTTCCTATGAGGTGTTCGCGAAGGCTGTGAAGTATGTTATGCAATGTTAACGGTTGTCGGGGCTCCTAATGAACAAATGTTATTTTTTAACTTTTTCATAACGAATTGTGTAAAAATCTTTGGCCGGTGTCTTAGGCAATTATTAAAAGTTTTCTCCCGTACAATTTAACTTTAGTGACCCAAAGGTTTTCGATGAATGCGCCATTGAATCCGAAGTACGGGCAAAATTAGTTGAAGAAATTCAAAAGAAGCTGACACCGAAAGTATTGAAAATTCGAGCGGACATCGAAGTCAGTTGCTTTTCCTACGAGGGCATTGAGGCGGTGAAGAAAGCGCTGATGGTCGGCAAGGAAATGTCCACGGAGAATATGCCAATAAAAGTCGGTTTAAACGCCCAATATTTTATAACAACAAAAAGCAATTAATTTTTGTTCAGATTAATCTTATCGCTGCTCCTCTGTTCGTAGTGAGTAAGTGGGCGCATTTATTTTGATGCCATTTTATGAACAAAAAAACACTTTTTAGCCACTCAGACGATGGACCGTGAAGGAGGCTTTGAAGTCAGTTCTTCTGTTAATTAACGGGGAGGGGGGGGGGGTGTTTACTCAAAATGTAAAGTCTCCAATCTTTTAATAGGCAGTGAACAAAGCATTGGATGCCATCAAAGAATGTATTGAGTCTTACCAGGGCAGCTTCAAAGTGATTGTGCCGGTAAAAGCTAAGCCTAGTACTTCTTTTACTCCATGCTTATAAGTATTTTATCTCAGCCGAAGGTGTTGGCCGATTTGGACGAGGAAGCGGTGAAGAGGAAGATGGAAATGTTAGGGGAACAGGAGGAAGAGGGCGAAAGTGGGGAGGAGGAAGAGGAGGAGGGAATGGTGGCCCCGAAGGGGTTGGATCAGGCAGCCGACGAGGAGGAGGCGGCACGGGCACTGAAGCTGAAAGAGGGCGGACAGAAGGCGGCGGAAGAGGAGGAGAGCGACTGAACTATGAGGCAAAACGGAGTTGCATTATTGTTTTTGTTTGTTGTTGTTATTTTGGTCATTCACCAAAGTTTCGATTCCCCAATATTCGAACAGAGGAGGTAGAAAACCATTGAAATTCACTTATTTATTCTCTGATTGGAGTTTACCCATTTCATACCCCGTTGAGAATCCCTGTCAATGCTAAGAATGTTTTGGTGCTTGACGCATTTCAGCAGAACGGTTGTTTTTAACTGTAATAAATGTAGAATAAATTTTGACAAATGCCTCCGGTTAAATTAAATTGGCTTTTTACTCTCAGATTTCATTTCACTCAAAAAGGGTTCCCCCCCCCCTTCCTTTATCCGATCAAACTGTCAAAATCCGTACGTCCGTCTCAATCCAAGCTCCTTCAGAATCTTTCCCCTTCTCCTGTCTTTGAGACTTTCTCCCACACCAGCGGATTCCGGATCAAAAAAGGGGAAAGAGGAGGGGGGGGGGGGCGGTGAGTGACCGTCCATCGCTCCCCGAGGCCTTTTGCTCGCGCAATGAATGGGGCGGGAGACAGTCGCAGTGAATGAATGGGATGCATTTGCTTTTGGGATGTGCGGGCACATTATTCGCACTTTTCTTTTTGATTGGCTTGTGGGCATAAGCTCCTAAATGGGCGGAACACTGCGAAGAAAGAGAAAGAAAAACGGCACAATTAATTGGCGCCTTCGAGGGGAGCCCCCCCCCCCCCAGGGGAAACTAAACCATTGGGTGACCCCATCAGTCGATCAGTCGGAGTGTTGTGCATTGCATCGGTGCCTTTTTAGTCCCTTTCCATTTTTCATCAATCGTTTGGCCCGTTTCGGCGCCTCCGTCCGTCCGTTTGATCCCTTTTTGTCCCCAAAGTCCAACAGAAAAGCGCGTGGGTAATTATTGTTGGCCAACACATTTCCTCCGCAATCGATGGGAAGTGCGCGTGCAGTATTGGTGGAGCTCAGCCTGAACTCGTTGGCCCCTTCGCCCATCCAATTGCTTTTGCTCAATGTGTTCGCTATCGCGCGATCGAACGGATGTTTCGCCGGCGGAGGACAGTAAGGGCGAGAGAGTCGGGAGGGGGGGGGGAATAAACGACCAAATTGTTGCAACATCGGTCTTGGACGACCTGCCGATGTGTTTGTGGGTTAATAACGCTTCGGTCCTAAATCTCACCAACATTTTGGGTGGGCCTTTCCTAACAATTAACAAAAATTTGGAATTGTAAAATGCCTCTAATTTCTCAGAACAATTTGCTGTCCTCCTTCGTCGCCCATTGGTTGTGCACCGGCGATTCCCGTCTGTGGCATGAAGTAAATTAATGACCTATACTTTCAGTTTTAAACAGTGATTTTTGAATTGTTTTTGCGAATGAAAAATGCAGAATTTGGTAGAGCTAATAGGCAATAATTGACTTTATGCTGAACGGTGGCGTTAATATTTGGTGCTTAAGTTATGGATACGGAGGTTATGGGGGAGGCGGAAGTTACGCGTCACCGCTAATAGTGAACTATCCACGTCCATTCGGCTATCAACAGACCCAGTTTTATGATAGTGGATGCCAAGAAAGAGAATGCATCGGCGGAGAATGCCAACAGAGTGCTGCGGGATGTGATGGTGCAGCGAGGGAAGGTGGAACAGGAACAGAATGTCTATGTACGGGAGGCTGCTGCGGAGCGGGAGAACAAGTCGGAAATGTTCAAGGAGGACATTGTCAAGGCGGCGGCGCAGTTCAAGTAGCAGCATGTCAGGGAGGAGCAGCGTGTACACAAGGGGGAGGGTGTGTCCAAGTAGGAGGATGTCAGGGAGGATGCCAAGGAGCTGGATGCCAGGGAGAATGCCAAGGAAGGTGCCAGGGAGGAGGATGCCAAGGAGGATGTCAGGGAGGATGCCAAGGAAGATGTCAAGGAGGAGCATGCCAAAGTTGCGGGTGTCAGGGAGGGGCAGAATGTATACAAACAGAAGGATGCCACGGTGGAGAACACGTACAAGGAAGAGGAGGTAGCCATGCAGAGGGATGCCATGGAGGATCGAAAGGGTGCCAAAGTGGAGGAGAGTCTGTCCAAAGAGGATGCCAAGGAGGGTGCCAGAATGGAGGAAGTCCCCAAGGAGGAGGGTGCCAGGGTGATGGAGGGTCTGCCCAATCAGGAGGATGTCAGAACGGAGGATGCACCGGAGATGAAGGTTGTGTACAAGGAGGAGCAGGGGGAGGGTGCCAGAATGGAGGGTGTACCGGAGGGGGAGCGCACCAAAGTGGAGGAGGGTCTGTTCAAGCAGGAGGATGCCAGAACGGAGGAGGAGGGTGTATACAAGAAGGAGGGTGCCAGAATGGAGGAAGTCCCCAAGGAGGAGGGTGCCAGAATGGAGGAAGTCCCCAAGGAGGAGGATGCCAAGGAGGGTGCCAGGGTGGAGGAAGTTCCCAAGGAGGAGGATGCCAAGGAGGGTGCCAGGGTGGAGGAAGTTCCCAAGGAAGAGGATGCCAAGGAGGGTGCCAGGGTGGAGGAAGTTCCCAAGGAGGAGGATGCCAAGGAGGGTGCCAGGGTGGAGGAAGTTCCCAAGGAGGAGGATGCCAGAATGGAGGAAATTCTCAAGGAGGAGGATGCCAAGGAGGGTGCCAGGGTGGAGGAAGTCCACAAGGGGGAGGGTGCCAGGGTGGAGGAAGTTCCCAAGGAGGAGGATGCCAGAATGGAGGAAATTCCCAAGGAGGAGGATGCCAAGGAGGGTGCCAGGGTGGAGGAAGTCCACAAGGGGGAGGGTGCCAGGGTGGAGGAAGTCCACAAGGGGGAGGGTGCCAGGGTGGAGGAAGTCCACAAGGAGGAGGATGCCAGAATGGAGGAATTCCCCAAGGAGGAGGGTGCCAGGGTGGTAAGTGTGTCCAAAGAGGTGGCTTTCTTGTCAAGTAGTTATTTCCAGACCATTCTTGTGGAGGTGACCGTAATCACCCATCTAATTGTGCGGTAATAAACATTAGCTTGTTTTAAAAAAACATCATTTAGGGTGGCTGTACTCCTCCGTCTCCTCCCAAAGGGAACGGAAACAAAGAAATGGTCCGTTTTTCTAAAAGCTCCAAAATTGCCTTTTCAGCCTTGTCAGGGTGATTCCTGCGGTTCCGTTCCCCCTCCACTGCCCAGCGAGCCGTGCGAGTCCAGTTCTGCTGAGAGTTGCGTGCCCCCGGGGAGTTCGCCAATTGCATCCCAAGCAGCTCAGCCACAACCACAACCACAACTTTGTGAGCCCGGACAGTCGTGCGAAAACAGAGGCGGCGAATCCCTTCCAAGTCCTTTGCCTTTTGCTCCTTCCGCTGCGCCAGGAGAGCCTGCCCCAGAGCAAATGCCCTTACCCCAAGCCCAAAACCGTTAAGTTTTAGGTGGTTTATGCCATATTAACAACAAACACATGGGTTAAGCTGAAGAAATTGGTCTTCCAACGGCACAAGTGCCATCCGTTGGCAATGAAGTGCCAATGGTGGACGGAGAGGGAGTCGAGAATTATGAAGACCTGAACAGAGAACACGAAGCTGTGCAAGAAACCGTGCCGCCTTCGTTTGTGTCGATAGGCTCGACCGTGCCGCCGCTTCCGCCCGCGGAGCAGCCGCCGCTCCCTTCGCTTCCCCCCCTCCCCCCTCCTCCCCCACCACCACCAGCAGCTTACTCACCTCCCCAACCTCCTCCGCCTCCGCCACCGACACCGCCTGCTTCTTCTTTACCTCCTCCAACTTCATCAACGGAAGAACAGAACGATGCGGCAAAACCGACGATGCCGACGGCGGAGGAAGAGGCGCCATTTGCGGAAAATCCCTATGAAATGGTGAACAACCCGCCAGAAGAACATCATCAACAGACAGAGGAGGGCGGCGAGACGGTCGAGAACTACGAGGACGAAGCGGCAGCGAAGGATTCGGAAGCAACTGAATCGGGCCACAACTGTGAGGATCGCGATTTGAGGTTGGCAAGGCATTCACAGCACAAAACTTTGTGCCAAAAATGGTTAAAAATTGTACTGCTTGGATAAATTGATTACAAACGAATTTGTTAAACCGTGCCGGGTTTAGAAAAATCGTGGAAAGTTCGTTGGAATCCGGCTCGGACAATTTGAAAGCCGCGCGGAGAATTGAGAGCGAAGCTGCCGCCAAGTTCGGCGGGCGCTTTAACTCCATCGTGTCCAACAACGAATTCGCCTATGTGAATTGGTACGGCAAACGAAATTGTCAGCTGAGGGTGGGCGACCGGCATTCACTCACGTGGGAAGACTGATCAGATCGATCAGCGATCGACCAGTTCAAATGCATGATCAGAGCCAAATTTGGCCTTTACGGCTTATTTCTTCCCTTTCCGTCGTTTTTTGTTCAATCGTTTGATCCAAAATTGTTAAATTTAAACTTTTCTTCATTCATTTACTTCCATCAATTTCAATGTCACAATTTTGGTCTGATCCGCCCGCTCGCCCGCCCGCCACCGATCATCCACAAAATTTGTTGAGGTCAAAAAGAATGAACGCTCTGTGGGAGGGCGGGCGGGCCGTTCAAAAGCTCTTCACTTAAGCAGCCGGCGCCGGCGGGCGACAATGACCGCCGGCGTTTGGTCGACCGTTTTGCTTTCACTTTTTAGAAAGCAAAACGCTGAAGAGCATTGATCCGCTTTTCCCCGCAAAGGCGTAGAAAAATTGCATTAAAATATTAATTAAGAAAAAGGAAACATTTGAAAATATTTACAAACAATGGACGACAATAAATAAATGATTAAAAAAGATGGCGCGAGAATGAATTGAGGACAGAGGAGGGATATAATTCAGTGCCGTCGATCATAAAACTTAACGATTTTAGCGGATGTTCAAAAGCTCAAAATGAGAACGCTTTCATTGACCAAACTCGGCTGTCTGATCGTAATTGTTAGACGTTTTCCAATCGTTGTAATAATTGGTACTGAATTATGCCGACGCTGCATTGACCTTGCCCGTAATTCATTGGCCGCCAAAGTCTCAAATCATTCAACAGAACCAAAAAGCGGGCTTAGTTGCTGCTGCAACTTCTGACTGCTCAGGCAGTCAGAAGTCAGAAGCCGCCAATGCGTGCCCATCTCGCCGACGAGCAAAACTTCCGCTGCCGCCACTTCCTTCCCTCGTGCCGCCGCCGGCTTGACTCATCTCAATTTCGACGAGAGCCCCAACTCTTTGTTGCCCTCCTCCGCTTCCTCCTCTTCCTCCTCCTCTTCTTTCTTCTGTTCCTCCTCCTCCGCTTCCTCCTCTTCCTCCTCCTCTTCTTTCTTCTGTTCCTCCTCCTCCTCCTCCTCCTCCTCCTCCTCCTCCTCCTCCTCCTCCTCCTCCTCCTCCTCCTCCTCCTCCTCCTCCCTCTTCATCGTCCGTTGTCATTACCTCATTTACCCTTCCTCCTCCCCCATTTAGGGGGCCGCTGATCTCAAACACTCCGTAATCAATTCCTCCGTTTGTCCCTCTTTGAGTTGTTTGGTTTGGCTAAATAATTACGGAGATGAGGTTAAAGTTACGCCGGGTCGCAGTACCGCCACTCCGTTCTGTGCCAAAGTCCCTGCGTCGTCCTCCTCCCGCTCTTCCCCCACTGTGCCGTCGTCCTCCTCCCGCTCTTCCAACTCTGTGCCGTTCTCGTCCCGCCCTTCCCCGTCTGTGCCGTCCTCTTTCCGCTCTTCCTGCCTCTGTTCCTCACTCTTCCGGTCATGTTGATCACCATCTACCGGAGTTCCCACCGCCTCGGGGCTCTCTTTGGACGCACTGATTGGCCAACTCATTGAAATAAATCTTTCGGCATTTACTTACTTTAGTGCCAACCGATGCTGTCTTTCCAGCCGTTCCTGGGCCTGCCGTTCCTTCAGCGCCTTCAACGCCTTGCCGACCTCCTTGGAAATGTTGTCATAGTTGTCCAGCACCTTCTCGATCAGCCACTCCAGCCCCTCCACAATAACCTTAAACGTTTAACCGTTACAGCAGACCAACCAACCCGATCGATCTCGAGACTTCATCAATCTCTTTTCCGGTCCCTTTCACTGCGCACACTCCCTCCTAAACTTTCGGAATATCATCAAAGTTACCCCCGAAGGGTTCAGACCACTCGGATGTCCGTTTTGTTTGACTTGGCCATCGCGTGCAGATTAAATTTTTCGGAGAATTGCATTTCGTCAAGAGCCTAAAGGGAGGGAGTGAGTGGGCGGGCATTTGTGCTATCGGAAGCATTGAGCCACCTCAGGAAGGTCCTTTTTGTTGAGCAGAAACAGGATGGGCTTGCCGTGGAGTTCGGGCAGTCCAACCAAAGAATCAACCATTTTTTTGTTCTCACTGATTCGACTGGCGGCGCTCGCATCCATAACGTACACAACGCCAAACACCTGGAGGGGGCAGAAACAATATTTGTGTTCTTTAAAAGCATGCTTTAAACCTCGGCAAAGTAAATGGGCCATATTTCGCGAATCCGCGCTGATCCTCCCAGATCGTACACAGTGATGCGGTACTTTTGGACGCGCAACTCCGCTCTGGAAAAGCCGACGGTGGCGTGAACAGTTCCAAAATCCTCTGAAAGTGTCGGGTTTATCATTTGCGCCTTTTATGTAGATGGAGTTTGCTCTCTCAATTATGGCACGCCCCGACCTCCTTGAAGTGCCTTGACAATGGTCGTCTTGCCGGCTCCGTCAATGCCGAGCAAACAGAGCACAATAGGCCTAAACCGTTTTGATTGTCGCGGCATTTTGTACTCTATCAATGCTTGGCACAAAAAGATAATGACTCATTTAGTGAAACATTTCGATTTCCCCCGGACGGACAGATCAAAAAAACTGATCGAAACTTTGACCGACTTGTTCTTTTTCCATGGCGCAATTCGATGCGTCCTCCGCTTGAAGCCGCCCACACAATTTCCCATTCACTGCAACGACCGATTTGGTGGGTCATTCATTAATTGAAAAACTCATCCGATGACACTTTTGGGTTAAATGGGAATTTGGGGGTGGGAAGAGCTTTGCCAATTGGGGGGAAAGTATGCAAATTAGCTGACACTGTGAAAACGGCTTGGCCGGTGAAAAGCCCGCCGGGGATAATCAGTGGAACAAAATGCCATTGCCATGACAACGGCCGGCGGCGACGAAAGAGCGTTTTGAAGCGGAAAGTTGAAAACAGCCGAAGATTTAAATAGCATAACTTTAAAGTTTAAACGAAATGCTTTCCCACAAAAAAAGGTTTAAACATTTATTTATTTGTTCTTCAATTTAAATTTGGAGAAGATGAAAAGGAAGAAAGAAAGAAAGAAACTTCTCCGATTAGAAGGCATTGGTGGAGAAAGTTAGCGAAATGCTTACAATGAATGAATGAATGGAAGGGTTAAAATTAATAATGGGATGATGCGAGATTTGATTTATGGAGAAATGGAAAGGTCCAATGAGCGAATCAGAGCGGCACAGAAAAGGAAACTTTTCGCTATGAGGCGATACTGTAACGAGAGTGAAAGGTACTGTCGGTGAGGGTGGGGTGATACTGTACACTGTCCTCCCAAAAGGGCGGGGGGGGGGGGGAAAGTCCGCTGGGCTTTGTTTTTGCTGTTTGTTTGTTTGTTCATTCATCGCGCGTTAACATTTTGGTGAATTTGATGGAGTTGCGCTCTTCCGACGGGCATCATAACGTTGGTGATAAATCTGACGACGGCTGAGGCCGGCTGATCTGAAAGCAGAAAAGTGATTAGAAAGGAACAAAGCGACGGCAATTTGTCCGAACGCGCGTAATATGCAAATCTCCAAGCCAGAATTGATCAAAAAAATAGTGACAACTCACAATTTATGCGCAAATAAATATTTTTATTAATTTTCTTAAAACTTAGTTAATGTAAATTTGTTTATTTGTTGCCAATTAGGCCTGAGGCTATAAACGGAAAGAATTGCCTGGGTCAAGTTCGGCAAAAAGATGGCACGCGTTCTCCACGCTGCCGCTGTGGTCGGCCACTTCACTTTTGCGCGCGACGAAGCCGAAAATCGGCGCCTGAATGATTTTTTGAGGGGAACGAATGTTTTTTTGTTGCGTTTATTTACCTGGCGGACGTAAGTGGGGGGCAATTGGGACACGTTGTTGTTGTCGAACACGCGACTTTCCGGGTCAATGCCAGCGAAGGTCACTAATTAATTTGTGAGTTGGCATTGACAGAGTAAAGAAAGGTTAATAGGTAATTAATTATAATGGGTTCGGCACCTTTATTGCCAGGGTAATGGCGTCGGAAGAACATCGACCGCGTGTTGTCCTAAACAGAAATGCGTCGAATTTCGAATTCCATTAAATAACTTTTGTTTTAAATCATAACAATTTAAATGCCGAATCACCGTCAGAGTGATGCCCTGCGAGGAGACTTTGAAATGCACAGAAACCGCCCGCAGCTCGCGCCTTTGGAGCAGTTCAAAACAATGGGAAGTTGAGCGGCGGAGTGCCTCGGGGCCCGTCAGAGATTCGGTGTCCACCGAACACAAATAGGTCACGTTGCAGGCTAAACTTCGCGATTAAGCAATTGACATTTTGGAGAAGCCCCTCAGTGTGCCGACCTGCGCCCCTCTCCAGCAGGGCTTGGTTGGAGTTGAGATGTTCGGGAGTGGCAGCGGGGTCGAATTCGGGAAGGATCAGACGACAGGGTCTATAGAAATGACAGAATCTGATCGGACCGAAAAGAGCAAAACCAGTGAAACATTACAGCGCAAGAGGGGTGATCGAGTGCTGGTAGACGAGGGCAGCTAAAGTGCCAAAGACGGGCTCGTTGGAACAGCCCTTCAGGCGGACGCCCTTCGGCGAAGGTTCGATCAGAAAGTGCCGGACCAATTCATTGCCATCCCCTGAATGGAAGTGATGGCACTTTCCAAACTAAAGCGTGTGGCAAACTAACCGGAAGAGGGCACTCCCGCCGGAGGCTGTGTCACTTTCAGCGCCAAACCGAAGGCGCCGGGGAAGGAATTGCTGTCGCGGACGATAAAAGTGCCCGGGGGTTTGCTCTTCAGCATAGCGATTGCTTGAGGGATTGAATTTTGGATCAGATCACCCGAACAGTACTGATCTGCTGGTTGGCAGAAAGACTGACCTTCTTCCCTGCTGATGGTCGGCTTATACCAGTAGCGGGAGGTGTCTTTGACGAACACCGGATGGTGGTGGATCACTTCGGCACCGTCTGAACAATAAAACAAAATTCCGGTGAAAAATCCCTATATTTTATTTGAATTTGCAGAGCACTTTTAGCATTTTTGCAAATTTTATTTTTGTTCAATTTATGCGTTCGAGGAATGCCCCCGCTGCACCTTTCCCATCCGTCTCCATCACAACGTTTAGTCGCTTTATCCGACTCAAAGTTTTTGGGGAAAGTCTCCACTCGTCGTCCTCAGGTGGCTCCAGCCCAAAGGGCGAGTGAGGGCCGGGCGATCGGACGACCAACGAGGACAACCCGCCGCCGTTCTGTTCAGGTTGGTATTGACGGTCACCAGCAGCAGCAGAAGCAGCCGGTTGGTGGCCATTGCCGGAAGCCGATGCCGAATTGTGTTCAAAGTTATTTTTATTGAGGAGGGTGTAAAGTCCGTCGTGCCGAAAGGGCTGCTGCTGCTCCTTCTGTTGCACTTGAACGTGCACAATCTGCACATTATTTGTCTCCGGTTGCTGTTGTTGCTGATTTTCCCTGAAGAAGTTTTGTCGCTGGATCACGACATTTCGACTGATCTGCTGCTGCTGTTGGTTCTGATCCTGCTTCGTGCCGTCGACGTGCTCCTCCAACAATTCCCTCAACATCGCTTCCCCCTCCGCCAACTTCCGTCTTTCTTCCGCTCCGCTCATCCTCACCATCTGTTCGTCTCCCTTCCACACGCTGTGACTCGTCTCCAACTGCAAAAACGGCGTCTCCTCTTCGAACGTCCCCCCATTCTCCGCCATCCTCTGACGAACGTGCACAGCTCGAACTTGTTGGTCTTTGGTGGGTCTAATTGTGAGAGCAGTGACGGGTTCCGTCCGGTCGTCGTCCCGCACTGTCCTTTCCCCCCAAATGGTGGTCTCCACTTTGGAGGTGGAAGCATGCACTTCGTTGACGATGCTCACTGTTCTGGATGTATTTTCTTCCGAAAAAGGCATTGGCGACGATGGTAACGCCAACTTCTTCCTTTCCTCAGTTTCTTCCCGAACTTCCATCACAATGTGTTGATGCCTTTGCGTTGTTCTTCCTTCACCGAAACAATTGGACACAACTTTGGCTTCTTCGTCCCTCTTCTTCTGCAACTTTATCCCAATTCCGATTTCCTCCTCCTTCTTCTCTTCCACTCTATCCTCCTCCTTCCGTTCTTCCTTCTTCTCTTCCACTCTTTCCTCCTCCTTCCGTTCTTCCTTCTTCTCTTCCACTCTATCCTCCTCCTTCCGTTTTTCCTTCTTTTCTTCCACTCTCTCCCATCTCGCTTCCTTCTTCTCCTCCACTCTATCCTCCTCCTTCCGTTCTTCCTTCTTTTCTTCCACTCTCTCCTCCTCCTTCCGTTCTTCCTTCTCCTCCTCCCGTTTTTCCTTCTTCTCTTCCTCATCGTTGTGCCACTCCTCTAGAGGCTCCTCCTCCTCCTCGACCTCCTCGATCGTGTCGATGTCGGTCCCCGCGCCTTTAAACACTCTGAGCGTCACTTCCTCCTCCACCTCCACATCGATGGTATCGGTCACTTCTGCAGCTGTTGACGATCGTTCGCTGTCCGGCTGTTCGTCCTCCAGCAGAATAAATGTGCTCTCCACGCATTCGAATTTAAATTCGGACTTTGGTTGGGGGGCAATGACAAGGCCAAGTATTTTTGGCACTCCGTCCAACGAAATGTTGGCAATGATCGGAATGCAGCGAACGCCGGCATTGGCAAATCGGTCATTGCCATCCGAACATTGGGCCATTTTAAGGGACAAAAGTGTGGAAAAGCGATGTTAGCTGAAGTGAAAATGGAAGCATTGGACAGAAAGAACACTTTGAGGACGTGGCATTTGTTTCTTTGACTACCCAAATTCGGAGGGTTCAAACAAATGGGCGAATGGGAGGGAGGGAAAGTTGGGGAGGTCAGTTCAGAAAGCAATGGGCACAACGGAATTAGCCGCGACTGCCACCAGTCAGAAGGATGGGCAGAAGGCCAAATGGTCAAATGATTTGATTCTCCGACCGATCGGCTGGTCGAATGTCGCCGACGGGGGAGGGGAGGGGGGAGAGAGGGGGGGGGGGGGAGGGGGGGGGGGAAGAGAGGGGGGAGGGAGAGGGGGGAGAGAGGGGGGAGAGAGGGGGGGGGGGGGAGGGGGGGGGGAAGAGAGGGGGGAGGGAGAGGGGGGAGAGAGGGGGGAGAGAGGGGGGGGGGAGGGGGGGGGAGGAGGGGGGGGGGAAGAGAGGGGGGAGGGAGAGGGGGGGGGGGAGATATAAAACTTGGACGAGAAAAAGGATCAGATCGTCCGTCCATTTAAAACCCGAGCTGAATTGATTGGGCGGGTTGTCGGGAATTGGCCAAGAGCATTCTCTGCCGCCGTCACAGGCAGGTGGCTAATGGGGTGTGGGCAATTGAATGGGAACGGGGTTAGTCAGATCAGCAGAAGAAGCCAAGTGGGGGGGGGGGGGGAGGTGTGAGATCGATGGGCGGAAAGGGAGGCTGAAAGGAAAGGAAACCAGGGAATTGCCCTCGAGCAGTGCGGTGGCCAACTGTCAATAGACAAAGGCTTTTGAAAGGCTTACAATGCTTTAACTCCAAATCGATCATTGATTGGGCATTAGTCACTTTAAAAATTGAATAGAAAGAAACAGAAGCAATAAAAGAAAAAAAAGAAAATTGCAATTTATTGGATCAAAAAAATTGAACGGCTGTGAAGAAAAATAAATATGAAATGGCGGACGGATGGGGGGGGGGGTAAATCCGGAAATGAACCGGCCAAGGAAATGAACACAAAGGAAGCGCCGGGGGGGGGGGGGAGGGGACTTGATCAATGCTTAGACTAAATTAGAAGTGTTTACAAAGGAAACAAATTTGTTTTTTGGGTCGGTTAGTCGCCGGGGGGGGGGGGGGGAAAGGTAACCAACCAACTGGAAGGAGGGGGGGGGGGGGAACTGAGAGGGGGGGGGAGGGGAAATGGCCGAGAATTATGGCCAAAACCGGCCGTGGAATTGGGCCGGCGCGGCGGTTTTTGTTTGAGCTGTAAATTGGGGGCTTTATCAACTTTGGTAAACTTTGCATGGCGTCAGAAGAATAAACAAGCGAAATAAATTGGGAGAAGGCCAAACGGCGGAATTCCTTCATTTTGGCATCAAATGCCAAAAGGACGTGAAATGTTCGATTTTGGCACTTGGAGGAATAAGCGAAAAAAAGATAGTGACAGAATTGAGAGAAAGGAACAATGAAGCCAAAAATTGGGAGAATTGAAATGCAAAGTTTGTTCGGAATGGGAAGAAAAAGGAAAGCAAAACGAAAAAAGCCGGAGGAGGGGGGGAGGGGGGGGGGTGGCCGAGGATTATGGCCAGAAGGTTTGGGATGAAGAGGAGAAATAAACAGAACAGGATGAGGAGGCAGAAGTTTGTGAAATAAAATTGGCAAATTGACTAGCTTTGTGATCTGCAGGTGAACCTTCTTTAGTTGGAATATGCAAAAAGGAGGAGGAGGGGAAGAGAAACAGAGGGAAAAGGGGGGGGGGAGAAATGAAAATAAGATCCCCTCCCCCCCCCCCCCCCCGGCAATTGGAACGTGAACAAATAGAGCCCCCTCCCCCCCCCCCCCCCCCCGCCGTTCTCCTTCCTATCCATTCATTCTTCATCTAGCATAGCTTTTTATTCGGATGAATGGATGAATAAAAGAGAATGTGGGGGGGGGGGAGGTGAAGTGATTTGGGAGATGGTGGAAGGGATGTTTGTTGCAATTAGCGGATAAAAGCGAATCGCGGTGATTGGAAGAGCAGAGAATGGAGGGGGGGGGGGGGAGGAGAAGAAATGATCGGAGAGCAAATTGAGCGGAAAAGGGGCGACGGGCGACGGGAGCAGCAGAATTTGAAAAATGTTTGGCTAAGGTTTAATTGTGGGGGATGGACTGGCGGGGGGGGGGGGCACTCACGTAGCGTACATGAAGGGGGGGGAAGGGGAAAAGCATGAAATTGGGGGGGGGCAATTCATCAAACAATCGCATTTTGTTGTTTTTAATACCATTTTTATTAGGTTTTATTTTTGTTTGTTTGTTTTAATACAATAAAAAAAGACAACCCAGTAAGCCTAAAAGTGCTCGACGCGATGCTTTTTGCCATTATCTTTCGCTGCAAATATTTGGCCATTAATTGAACTCACCAAAGGATGTGAGGGAAGAGCGCCGATTGAATCCGACCGGAGTGCCGTTTCCATACATTCCATGCGGAGTGATGGCACCAATTCTGCTAAATGAACTCGAAATCGGTTAAATTGTGATGAAATAAAAAATGTAAACCGAATCGATTCTTCCATCAGCGGGGAGGACAAAAGGGACAAAAAGAGAGATATGAATTGGGAGAAAATGGTGGAAATGGAGGGGGGGGGGGAGAGGGGGGGCAGGGGATTGAATTGGAAATGGAGGAATGGACTGGTTGGAGTTGGGGTCGGTTGCGAGGGGCGGGGGGGCCCGGTGAAAGGAAAACGCTGGAGGGGAGGGGGGGGGGGCTCCCTTTCTCTGCTTTTCGGCCATTCAACCGACAAATGAAAACATGGAGCATCAAAAGGGTTGGGGAAGCGGTGACTAACTCCCCCGGGGGCTGTGCTTGAAAGTTCCCCGGGAGGCAGGCCCTGGCCGCATTGTGTGAGAAAGAAAAATGCCGTTTTGGCTGGCCGGGGAATGCCCTTCCCCCCCCTCCCTCCACTCCTTCCATTAGGCAGCCATTCTCTTCTCACACTTTGTCATTGCGATTAAATCTAAGACAACGTCAAATTGTCTGAGAAAGGCAATTAAACAGAACGCCAAACTGTTCCCGACCGCCGCTCACCTGTTATTGGTATGGTTACTGTAAATGTTGTTGATTCTGTTGCTGCTCCCCGTCGTCGTCGTTTGCGACTTTTCGCTGTGCGACTGTCTCAACATTATTGCGTCTTCTGTTGGACTGTCCCTTCGGTACAACAACGGGTGGTAGGGCATCGGCGTCTCCGTCCGCTCCGACACGGGGAATTGCGGCGTGTCACTTCGCTCAGTGAAATCGGACGTTTGGTGGGCACGTCCAACGACGGCATGCGACTCCTCAAAAGTTAAAAGCGAATAGTGCCGGGGGGGGGGGGGACATTAGCGCGATCAATCGATCGATGCCGCCAAAAAACAATCGCTTTTTGGAACAAAAATGGCCAAACATCCAAACAAAAATGCACAGACTTTACATGTTTAGTTTATTCTCTTTTTTTTTGGATTGGATATAGCGGAATTCGATCAAACACCACTCACTGAATGCGGGCAAGCAAAATGAACGATTTGGCGTACACATTCCCTCCCCAAGGTCACCCCGTGGTTTGGAACATTCCCAAACACCAACCTCGTCGAGAGTCTTGACCCCGCCTCCTCCGCCGGTGTTAAGCCATGCCCCCACTTCGGTTCCGAGTTGATCGTTGCTGTACTGCTTGTACTCGTGCTGTTCAACTCCATTGTTGCTTCCTGTTGTGCTTCTCTTCAAAATCGGCTTGACCGCAGGCGTTCGATGTTCTGTGGCATTGGAAGGCGTGTTGGGATGGTGGTGGAGTCGATGAGGAGAGCTGTTCTGGACGAACGTTGAGGAACAAGCGGAAGAGGAAGAAGGGTTTTGACCAGAGGTGAAGAATGGCTAGAACGGATGGGAAAGATCACCCATCATAAAAGAAAGAAGGAAACAGGAGGAAGAAGAGGAAAACAGGACAAAGAGGATGAGGAGGACAGGACAAAGATGAAGAGGAGGAGGACAGAACGAAGAGAAGGAGGAGGACAGGACAAAGAGGAAGAGGAGGAAGACAGGACGAAAAGGAGGAGGAGGACAGGACAAGAGGAAGGGGAGGAAGACAGGACGAAGAGGATGAGGAGGACAGGACAAAGATGAAGAGGAGGAGGACAGAACGAAGAGAAGGAGGAAGACAGGACAAAGGAGGAGGAAGAGGGGAAGCGGTGGACGGCAATTCTGAGTGCGGCATGTGCAACAAACTGGTCATCAATGCATCGCAAACATTTCCAAAACAAGAAAGGCAAAATGCACAAAACAGTTTATCCTTCAAAATTAAACAATCCGCCGGGGTTTGAACACAATTCTCTAACTTTAACATTAGCCATTTCAAGTGATCCTTTGGTTTATCACAAAATATTGCCGACAATGAGAGTGAGAGAAGTGCCCAGTGCTCCCGGAGGGGATAAGCGAAAGCGATCGCTAATCCGGTGCCGAGACATATTAGAAAAGAAAGTGCAAGTTCAATATCCATCCAATCAATCACTCAACTGAAGACCACAATCAATTAATGGTCGTGCAGTGTGAAAGGGGGAGGGCGTTTCTCCTCTCATCCATCCATCCAATCTCTTCCACTTCCACATCATCCTCTTCCACATCCACATCATCCTCTTCCACTTCCACACTCTTCCCCCTTCACCCCGAACAGTGCCCATTCATCCCCTGGCCGACCTCTTCCCGTCCGGCAACAGCAAACTGTTCCCTGTCCGCAAATGCTTCGTCCGTCTCCCGTCCGTCTCCAATGCGTTGCCTTTCCTTCGCATACAGCGACTGTCTCAGTGCGTACAGCTGCGGGTTCACCATCGGATTGCTCTCCCGCCTCTCCTGCGTTTGGTTTTGCTGCCCCCTTTTGGTCGCGGCCGTGGCGGGCGGTGCCGAGCTGGAGTTGCCCCTCAAGAACTTCAAAGCGTACGGACTCTTTGATCGCGCGCGGTCTTCTCGCGACAAAAGCGGCGGCGGAGTCGGCGGCTTTCCACGCACAATTTGGCTAGTTGGGGTGGCGCCGCGTCGAATTGGCTGCAAAATGGGCGATTCGACGTTCCGATTGGGCTGCTGATGGAGCGGACGACTTTGGTCCTTCTGCAAGGAATTTTCATTCTGAGGAGATGAAGCCGTTGTTATGGACAACGGCAAGTTGCCGAACGGGGGAGGCGACCGTTGTGGACTCGGGAAGGTTCTGAACGGCTCGATCGTTTGCAGGGGCTGATCTGAAGAAGCAATGATTTGATTGCCGTTGAGTTGTTTCAATCAATTCTAGTCCATCCCCTCCCCCTCCCTTAAGGGGACGACGAGTCTCAGTCAGTGCCAACTCACTCAGCAGAAAGTGGCGGGCTCTTTCCTTCTGCAAGTTCTTGTTGGCCATCCTCAGCGGGTTGTCCATCACCAGCGGGGAGTGCGTGTTCTTCAGCCGCTGCTCCTCCCTCCGGTACTCCTCCAGTGGGTCGCCGCCTCCCCTCGGCTCGTGGGCGCCGGTTGACTTCTGCTTTAGCTCCTTCAACAAAATTCCTTCTAAAATTTCATCTTTCATCCTTTTCCCTCCCGTCGAACCTCCAGCAAAAGCCTTTCCGCGTTCTTCCACTGTTCTTCCGCCTCCGGCATGTACCGCTTGCCCTTCACGGCTCTGAGTTTGGCATTCAACCAATCCTCGGCACCCCTCCGAGCGTCCGAATCAGAGCCAAAACTGTCTTCTGTGCCGTGCAAAAATAGCTTTCTACTCCTGAACTTGTCAACACAAATCATGATTAAAGGTTCTAATTGCCGCCAACCCGATCAAAGGAGTTGAATTAACCGATCGACAATTCCGTCTTCGGAATTCGTCCTGCTGAATGGACGGCGCTGCACCAAATCGACGATTCCGTCCAATGTCCAAAGTTTGGGGCGTCTGTGAACGGTGTGGCGACGTTACCAATTGATGATGTTTCAACAAATCGCGCACATCGTCTCGCATTAGCTCACTTCAAATCCAAAAATTCCAATTTCCCAAATGTCCGCGCCTCCCTTCGAAACTCACTTTTTGGTGGGACGGAATGTGTCATTTGGTGGCATTGACTTGGAAAGCAAATCGCCGTAGGGGGGTTGAGCCGGGGCCGCCTTCTTTTTGGGCCCTTTTTCCGCCGCCTTCGGCGTGGAATAAGAAAGATAAAAGTTCGGGTCACACAGCGTGTCCATCTCCTGACGGCCGTTGGAACGTGGGGACAGCTTCGAAGGCGCCGGAACGGAAGAAGAAAGCCGAAGGCCCAGCGGCGGTTGATGGCCAACGTGGGCGGAATGATGTGCCGGGACGGGGGTGGCACGTTTTGCCTGGTCGACAACCTGTTGGGACATTCGATCAGAGAGCGGTCAGACTACGATATCACCGGTTGGGGATGCTCTATTATTGATTAGGTCAATTTGATTGATCGCCAACTTCAATCGCACTCTAACCAACTCCCTCCCATTACCAGTGGTCTCTCCGCGTGTGCCAACGCCTCCCGCGGCGTCTGTGCCCGTGGCACAGTGTGCGCCACACTCGTCCGCGTGCCCTCACGCGTCTCTGGCCTCGACTCCTCTCTACCCGCGATGAATCGCCGCTCGTAACATTCGTTCAACGCCGCCTCCAGCGGTTCCGTCCGCCGCTGTTGCTGATGACGTTGCCGTAGGCGCCATTCCTCATGCGGGGAGCGCACCTGCGCGGACGGAGAACGGACTTCGTCGGGCTGAAGCTGTCCGACGGGCGTGAAGGAGGCGGACGCCCGGCGTGGGCGTCGCTCCGGCAATGGTTCCACTCTTCCGGTCACTTTGTCGATTTCCGTCTCCCATTTTGGTGTCTCCGCCCGACGACGTACATCGCCATTCGAACCTTTGTGGCCCAGATTTTGGAGGGCCAACTGTGCCTCAGTCGGGCTGGCGGGCGAGTCCAAATCGTCCACCACCGAAATTCGACGCTTTAGCACCGGCGCAGGCTTCTTTGGGGCCGAATAATGTTCTTTCAGCGCTTTGACGGGGACATAGGAAAAGCAACGAGAGTTCGGGTCGTACCTGACATTGCGGGGATCGTGTACGAATTTGGATTTGAACTTGTCAACTCTCACCTTCCCATCGCCACCAATTCGGGCTGCACCATCGGACACACTTTCTTCGTCGTTGTTGTCGTCGTCTCTGGTGCCGTCGCCTTCTCATCGCCCGATGAACCGCCCGGCGTGCCGTCCGCCCCTTGCGCGGAATGCCTCCGACTGAGTGCCGGTCTGGCACCAGGCGGAAGTACGGAATGGTCACGGCCAATTGTCGAGTCCTCGTAGGCACTTCGCATCGGATCATCCGGTTCAAAATCGTCCAAATCCATCGAAGAGTTTCTGCGGTTCTTCGGAGGCACCGGGGGAGGCGGCATTTTTCGATTGGATGTTGCAAACTTTAAACAAAACAAATGTTGGCTTTTTGGAGAAGCAATTTTCTAATTCAAAGATTCTTTTCCGCTTGCCTTGTCCGAAGTTGATGTTTCCTCGGCCATTTTTTCTATTGGGTTTAATGGCTGCGGCTGCGCCTTCGGGGAATCTGACCCAATCCCAGAATCGGCACCGTCTGTTGTAACTGCTGGTTGTGTTGCTGAGACTGCTTGATTTTGTTGTTCTTCTTTTTGTTGCTGTTGTAATTGGTGGTGGTTTGTTTGTGATTTTGAGCGGATTCGAGGTGACGGGTGTCGTAAGGGCTGTTGTTGCTGTTGTACTCCGAAAGGTGCTGCTCCACCGCCTTCTCCTCTAACCTCCGCGTTCACAATCACATCATCTTTCGGGACAACATTGGAAATCGGCAACGACAGACTTCGTTCGTCTGAATAAAACATAATTTAAAATTGAAGAATTCCATTCATAAAGCCGATAAAACATTTCAAAATGACTGATTTCCGATAGGGGAATTTAATTCTGATCGGAATAATAAATTAAACAGTGGGAGCACGCGGATCTTTGCTAATATTGCCCGTAGGAAGTGAATTGGATGATGTGGGGAAAGCATCGAAGGAATTGGGGGGGGGGGGAGGGAATGAAAAGCAAGAGATTGGCGGGGGGGGGGGGGTTCAGACTGATCAGAAGCAGAAAAAAGACAATCGATTCGGAAGGCGCAATGGCGCTGATCAATCCAGAAGAGGGGCAGAAGAAGAAAAAAAGAAGAGATATGATGCGACAAAATCGGAAGGAGCCGAGAGAGTCTTGGCCAAAAGACGCCTGAGGGGAGAAATGGAATCGATGGGGCCAATGCAATAGATGGGAAGTGAAAGGACCTCCCGAGAGTCGGCTGTCTGATGCAGAAGGGACGGGAATGGCGGCTTCCGGAGAAGGAGGGGAAGCTGGCGGGAAGGAAAGGACGAAAAAGTGATCATCGACGACGACGACCGTTGATGAGAGAGAGAGTTAGTGGTGGCAAATGTGTGGATGGCTGGCTGCTGGGGGGGGGGGGTGTTGGAAAGTGATTGAATGAATAATATTGGGCATCGGGGGGAGGGGGGGGGGGGAGGGGGGAGGGGAGGGGGGGGGAGCCTTTTTGATCGTTTTGATGGAGCAGCAAACAATGGAGAAGGAAGGGCAGCTGGCGAAAAAAGCAATTGTCCATGGGCGAGGCTTTCCCACTGGCCAAAGGGAGGGAGGGATTAGGCCCCCCGGATGTCGTGAAAACGCTGGGGGCAGATTGGCCAAAAGACGGAATGCCAACAAGCGGTAAACGAAGGACGCACAAGCGGATGAATGTTTATTAATTGGATTGTTGAATG
Organism: Globodera pallida; assembly: GCA_020449905.1. NCBI lineage: Eukaryota > Metazoa > Nematoda > Chromadorea > Rhabditida > Heteroderidae > Globodera > Globodera pallida. Next base: position 5,508,845 of record JAIXHY010000009.1, on the reverse strand, counting down.
CCGAACGTATTCTAAAGCGTTCCCCCCCCCCCCCACCCTTCCCGCAAATACCCAACCACAGGCCCACGCTCGACCGACCTTCAGCCCTATCAAAGTTCTCGTAGCTGTCCACCCTGGAGAAGTCCCCTCCAGCAGCTGCGGGTGTCGGCCCCGCCGAACCGGTTCTTGCCGGCGATGCCGACTTCCTTTGCTGGGGTTGTTTTGTGGTGACGCTGTTGTTGTTGTTGTTGTTTAGGGCAGAAACAGACACTGGCGGCTGGGGGTCGACGAGTTCAAACGTCAATTCCAGCGAAGCCGACGAATCCACCAATTGTCCTACGAATAAAAATCAAATCAGAAAAAGAATTAATTCTGAAGTGACTGACCATCAAAGAGATAGTCAAGCTCTTCCTTGTACAAATTCAGTTTCGGACTGTCCAACGCGTCCAAATTCAGTGCACAAGTGTTAAATTGACACTGGAACAGCAATTGCTTCTCAAGCCCATCTGATGAGGGCACACAACATTTCAGCAGAACGTCGCCCCGAAGTGACAGAGCACCGTCGGGGAGACCGACCGCTGAGTGTTCCCCCAAAAAGCTAAAAAAACAAAATTTCAAAATTTATTGATCAAAAAAAGTCGAAAACTCGCCGCACATCTTTCCGCTGCTCCAGATGGGCTTCATGCGTTCGTACAGCTTCAGAGTGACCAGCCGTCCGGGAAATATGCGCGACAGAGAGAGTTGGGAGAGGAAAATGGGCGACGGATACACTTTGATGGAGCCGGAGAGGAGGTTGGCGAAGTACGAGACGTATCTGTACTGGGTGAAGTTGTTGTACCTCTTAAAGAGGCGGGAGAAGGCACCTTTTGTGCGAAGGCTGAGCATCGTAGCCCAGGAACTTTTCCGTGAACAGTTTCATCGAAAATCTGTCCGCCACATTTGCGTCCCTAAAAATTTCTCCGATTTGGCCGTCTTTAGTCTTTGATCAGAGCACACTCTGTCTGCCAGTGAGAGGACCTTTCACTAATGCTGGAGTAGTGCATGAACGCGGCCACCACAATGCCGGCCCGATACAGTCCGCCCTTGCAGTGGATTATGGTCACATTCTCTGCACCGGCGCTCAGATAGTTCTCGATTTGTTTGCAGATGGAGCAGAGTCGGTCCAGAGGGGGCGCCAAAGTGTCAGGCCACCCGAGCTCCACGACGGCGCCTTGGGAGTTGGCACGGCCGAGGTCCGATCGTTTTTGGGACAAATTAAAAATCTGCAACAAAAGGCAAATCAGCAGAGAAAGACGGCAACAAAAGTAAACTTTGTATCGGTCCTGAAATATGCGCTTTATCCGGTCGGAGACCAGCTTGATGTTCTGTCGGTAAAGATTGTCCGATCCGGAGGGGTACAGAAGGGCTTAACGGGCAGAGAGTTTATTTAAACTAAACACAAATCCCTAATGAGTCGGAAAGATCAATCAAATCATTCATTCACTGGCCAAACAGTGAATGAACAACCAACCGAAGATTCGGTCGGTGATCTTGGCAAATTCGATTCCTCCCTCGGCGGTTCCGATCAAAGGGCCCGACGACGAACACTTTTCCCGCCCATTATTGCCGTTAGGCATCCTTTTCTCCATTTCCCTTTGTCCATTATGCGCTAATTGTTTCTGCTCCGTGTCCATGTCGCTGTTGTGATGTTTTGTCTTGCTTTTTCGACGTTTTTTCAACTAAATATAAAAAATTGTTGTTCCGATTTCCCCATAAAACATTTGTAAATAAAAACTTTCTTTAAACAATAATAAATAAATTTGAGAGGAAGGGCGGTTGGTGGAAAATGAGGGAGAGATCGATTGGGGGGGGGCGGGGGGGGGGGATTGAGGGAAAACGGGGGGAGGACAAAATCCGGGGATAAAAGGAGCGACATACTTTTAATGCTTTCACTTATTTGCGCACAAATCAAAGTTGGGCACAGAACAAATAATTGTTTTAAAATAAAATTCTCGAAAAGATAAGAAAAGCCGGGAGGGGGGGGGGGGGGGGATAAAAATATATTTTCGGGGGCAAATGGAAGGGATGGGTTTTCGAATGGGAATGCGGATGAATTGGGGGGGGGGGCGGCGGATCGATGACCGATCAAAAATGATGGCGGAGAATAAACGAAGATTGAGGTGAGACGAGCAAAGAGAAGAATGGACGGGTTGGGGAGAAGCCAGCCACACAGACAAATGCCCGCCCGCTTTCTGATGGGGTCAACGAATGGCCAATTTGACGGCGAAGGGATTGGAGGGATCAATTGGTCAAATGGTCAAATGGAAGAGTCGGAACGGGCCCCCCGATCAGTGACTGACAGAATGAAGAGAAAGCCTTTTTGATCAGTGAATTGGTTGAGAGATGGACGGACGGACATGCGACTTTGTTGATGATATGCCATACCCGTTATGCCCTGCTCCCACCTTTTTCCTCTTTCTCACAGTTCCTCCATTCGTCCAGGCCCACTCTCTTCCGTTGTTCGGCTCGTCTCCTTCCGATTTGGGCATGCTTCTTCTTCTTCTCCTCCTCAGATGCCGCCGATCTTCTTCCTCCACTCCGTCGCCCTCGCCCTCCTCCTCCTCCTCCTCCTTCTTTGTGCCAAAACAGAGCATCTTTCCTTCCTTCCTTCCGTTGTCCGCTTACTTCATCATTTCCTTGCCCTGCTCTGTGGTTGTTGATCAGTCAGTCGTGTTCAGTCTCGTCTGACTGAAGGGGGGACGGAAGAGTTTGAGACGATTTGACTGTTTCCATGCTAATCAGCGAAAGTGGGGAGACCGGCGGAGTTTGTTGCAAATTGTCTCGAGAGGATGAGGGAAGGGAAGGGAATGAATCAGTGAAGAGCCTTTACCCCCCCCCCCCCTCCCGCCTCCCCTCTTTTCTGCGAAGTCCGCGCGGGCGGATGAATCTGTTGTCATCCCTTCCCCACCCATCCGCCCGTCGTGTCCTCTCCCCGGGAGCTCAGCCAAAAGCTCAAAAACATGACTAAATCAATGTTTTCCCGGGAGCGGAATGGCTAATGAGGGGAGGGGGGGAAGGGGGGGGGGTGCGCGGAGGTAACTCAGTCAGCATTCACTCGGTCGTTCGCTGACCATTCCATTATTCATCCCATCCGTCAAAGCCTCCCCTCCCCCCCCCCATCCATCTTCACCATTTGTTCATCTCCTTCCGCCTCTCCCACCCCCGCGCCTCCATGTCTTCTCATCAGCGACTCGACTGACTGCTTCTCGCGCGCCCCCTTAATAAGTCGCGCCACCCACCGCACTTTCGCTTGCTTGTTCCACTCACAAAATCCCACCAATCGGACGTCCCCCGAGGAGAAAGAAAGACACATAACACAAATCACTCGGAAAATGGGCAAACAGAGCGGAGAGGAGGAGAACTGTCAGCAAAGGATCAGGAGGAGGAGGGGGGCGGGGGGAGGGGCGGGGGGGGGATAAAGCCGCCGGGGGGGGGGGGGGGATAAAGCCGCGGGGGGGGGGGAGGGGATAAAGCCGCGGGAGGGGGGGGGGGGGGATAAAGCTCGCTCACCCACCACCAAAGAGGGATCAATTTGCACATCCCTCGACAAACCTGACCGCCCAAATCACGAAAAAAGCCTCACACGCACGCACAAATTTTTTAAATTTAGTAAATAATTACATAACATTCGTCGTAATTTGTGCTTCCATTGGCTTTTTCGGATACTCCCAAAAGAATAATAATAAATAATTCTATTGACAATAAGAATTCTTTCTTTGCTTAAAAAGTGATTTAACGGCGTTAGAATTAAATAACCGTCGCCGTTACCTTCTTTTGACACTGTGAAGGTCATTTCATTCATTGAGAGAATAAAAAAGACAAAATGAATGGACTCAGATTTTTAAATTCAGTAAAATTAACCAAATTATGTAACAATTATTCGTTAAAACAACCCGAAATTTCCAAAAAGTTCACATTTTCAAAAGGTTTTTATTTTTAATAATTTGTGCGGTTTTGGCATAGAAAGTCTCTGTTTGTTTGTAAGCCGCCATTGTGGAGGGAAGGGAGAGAATGTTTTCACTATTCAGCAATAAATGGGGGGGCGAAGGATCTTCCAGCACATTTGCCATTCAAAGTTATTGTGCGTGCTTTACATATGTATTAACGGTTCAACGTGGGGAGGGAAAAGCGGCGGGCGGGCGGGCGAATTGGGGCATTTAGCTGCTGCTGAAGGGGGGGAGAGGGGAGGGGGGGGAATGGGGGAGGGAGAGGGGGGGGGGGGGAATGGGGGAGGGAGAGGGGGGGGGGGGGGGGGAATGGGGGAGGGAGAGGGGGGGGGGGGAATGGGGGGAGGAATCGGAACCGATCGAAAGGGAGTGATTGAAAAAAACAGATCAGTGAACTGAACGGAGGAATGGAACAGGAGAATATGGAGAAAATGTGCTGCGGGAATTAGCCGAAGGAATTGGAATAAATTCTACCGAAATTCGAATAATAACTTTTATTTTTAAACAATTTCTTTAGCTTTATCGCGTTGCTTTTCGGACACTGATCTGAAAAAATAAATGTTAAAGTGCTGATCAATCGCTTCCGGTTGCTGAACATTTGTTGGGAGTGGAAGCGCCAAATTCGTTCGGAATTGACCCTTCCTTATGCGGCGTATTGGCGGAACAAACGGCAGGACATGGAAAAATGGCGCCATTATTTTATGAAAACTCTTTAAGAAGTACAACAAAAGTGCCCCTGCGGGGATTTGTTGAGAGTGAGCGATTATTTCAAAAAGCTGCGGACTAATTTGCACGTATCAGTGATAAAACGCCCGAAAAAAACTCTTTTTTTTGAATAATAATCTTCCAATTGTTAACTTGACTAGTGAATTGGATCCAGCTTAATATATTGCGCTATGATATACATATTTTCTCGCAGTATAAATTTTGAAATTTTCCGGATCCGGATTTCCGGACCTTTTTTGGCAACCGCAATCCGATTTCGGGACATTTTGTGGCATCCGGTTGCATCCTTGGTCCGTACCGATCCGAAAATGTTTATATTTTTGATAAAAAAATTTCAAGATGCCAAAAATTCCAAAATATTAATTATAAAATGTTTTTTTGTGGTTTCCTAAACCCAACATTTCGAAATAATTTCAAGATGCCAAAAATTCCAAAATATTAATTATAAAATGTTTTTTTGTGGTTTCCTAAACCCAACATTTCGAAATAATTTCAGCTGGGCCAGAATCCGACATTTCTCAAATGTCGGATTTGGCCTAGTCGATGAAATGTCGGATTTGGCCTAGTCGATGAAATGTCGGATTTGGCCTAGTCTATGAAATGTCGGATTTGGCCTAGTCTACGAAATGTCGGATTTGGCCTAGTCGATGAAATGTCGGACTTGGCCTAGTCGATGAAATGTCGGACTTGGCCTAGTCGATGAAATGTCGGACTTGGCCTAGTCGATGAAATGTCGGACTTGGCCTAGTCGATGAAATGTCGGACTTGGCCTAGTCGATGAAATGTCGGACTTGGCCTAGTCGATGAAATGTCGGACTTGGCCTAGTCGATGAAATGTCGGATTTGGCCTAGTCGATAAAATGTCGGACTTGGCCTAGTCGATGAAATGTCGGACTTGGCCTAGTCGATGAAATGTCGGACTTGGCCTAGTCGATGAAATGTCGGACTTGGCCTAGTCGATGAAATGTCGGACTTGGCCTAGTCGATGAAATGTCGGATTTGGCCTAGTCGATAAAATGTCGGACTTGGCCTAGTCGATGAAATGTCGGACTTGGCCTAGTCGATGAAATGTCGGACTTGGCCTAGTCGATGAAATGTCGGACTTGGCCTAGTCGATGAAATGTCGGACTTGGCCTAGTCGATGAAATGTCGGACTTGGCCTAGTCGATGAAATACGATTGAGACGTTAAAATATTTTTCCCAATAATTAGAGGCTTAATTGACATTTCAAATTTGTCTCTTTCAGTCTGTTTGTTGTTGTTGTCGGGCGCATTTCAAACTTTCACCGTCACTTTTCCAAACAAAATCAAAATCCCACGCTTAAAATGGTTTTATGTTCCCTTCCCTCCCCTCCCTTTGCTCTTTTCGGTTAATGTTCTTTTGCCATTCGCCCCCCCCCCCCAAATCCATTCAATTCATCCACGACCACCGACGACGACCATTCCCCCCCCCCCTCCTCCCCCCCCCCCCTATTCCACATTTATCCGTTCAGCACCAGAAGAATCCCCTCCTCCTCAACCCCCCCCCCCTGCCCTCTCTTCATCTTCAGCAGCAGAGTCGTTCACCATGACACCGACCACACTCCGCCAGCGCCACCCAATCCCTCCCCCCCCCCCCCTCCCCTCCCTCACTTCTGTGTTCAGTCTTCAGTGTCCATCCATTCAAATGTCGCGCCATTGTGGTGAAGGCCATCCCCAAGCCATTTTGGTTGGGGGTCGGAGGATTGGTGGGTCAGAACTGGGAGAGTGAGAATAGACGGGGACGGGGGAGGGGGAGGAGGGGAAGAGGAGAGGAGAGGGCAACAACCAACAAATGAAGAGGAAGAGGATGGAGGGGGGGGGGGGGGATGTGTGGGGGGGGGGGAGGGGTCGGGGTCGGATGAATAGAGCCGCCGCCTCCTCTTCCTTCCTATTTACCTCCTTTCCCCGAAGAGAAAGCGCTTTTCGTTTTCCCCTCCCGGGGATGAAAAGCCTCGGGTCCGGCAAAGACTGTCCCCTCATCTTCACACAATCTTTCGCTGTTTTCCTTTCTCTGTTTTCATTTATTTGGCTATCTCCGCCAAATTTGCCCCAGTCGTTGCTGCCGCCACACCAAAAAAGGTCCTCGGGGGCAAATTTGCCGATGGCACTTTCTTCTCGAGACTCTCGAGGTATGAAGGAATGTTGGAAACGGCGGAAACATTGGAGGCGAAGGGAGAACAATTTATGCTTATTATATTGTCCATCACCGGCATCCATCCAGCAAGCAGTTCACTTCTATCTCCTCTTCTTTCGTTCGTGCACATTCTTCGACCTCAAATCCCTCTCGCCAATGTATCCTATCGCCTCTCCTCTATCTGTTCACAATCGCTTGCTTTTCCCCTCCTCCGACTCTTCTCCACTCAAATCCGATCCGTCCGACCATTCATCCTCTTCACATTCATCCGACTGAACGATTGAGCGGACGGACGGACGGACAATCGATGACATCGGACGGATCATCCATCCGCTCATTTCCATTGCCCCCCCCCCCCCTCCCCCCCCCCCACCATTTTCCCTCCTCCTCCATGTCCGTCGCGTCCGTGTTGTTACCCCCCCCCCCTACCCCCCCCCCCCCCCTACCCCCCCCCTTCTCCCCCCCCCCCCCAATTCTTCAAAGGATCTTTTTGTGCGCCTAATGAGGGTGGTGCGCTGTCATTGTTGTCGCCGGCTTTGCTTATTGCCTCGCTCATTCCAAAACGGATGGACGTAAGCAAACTTTGGGGAATTGACAGCGACAAACCCTCCCCTCACCCACCGATTAGTGAGTGAATGAATGCTCACCGCCGACGGCGACGGTTGGGTTGGGCCCCCCCACCCCTCCCCCCCCCCCCCTCATGCTGCTTCATCTTCCCTTTTTTACTTCCGTAATACCTTTCGTCTAATATTTTGTATTTACGCATGGATTCGTTTGTTCCTCTCCAGCAAAATGTAATTCTTCTTTCTCAATCCTCTCTTCCATCCATGCCCACCATTCTTCCCTTCCCTCCCCCTCCCCCAACCCCTCCCCTCTTCATCTCATCGTCCCCTCCCTTCCCCCCCCCTTTTGCCCTCTTTTCCTTTCCTTCCATTCCAGGCTTATTCCGCCTTCTTTCCTTCGTGTGCTCTTTTTGTCTTCATTTCCTCTCCTCCCTCTTTCACTCAAAGTGTTTTTGTGTAAATGTGGCGGTGCATTATTTTACACAAATAAATAATAAATACGTCGTCTCCGCCCCTCCGCGTCTATAATATGGAAGTGGTCGACTGATAGATAAAACCAACATCCCCCGCCCCCCCCCCTCCCCCCCCCCCTCCTCCCCCCCCCCCCCTCCCTTTCTCCGCCCAATTCCGTCGACGGCCGGAAAATGGGGGGGAGGGGGGGGGGGGGGGGGGGGGGGGGGGAGCCGGTTTGATGTGGGTGAAAGAGGATGAGGAGTTGGGAAGGGGAGGGGGAGGAATTGATCGCGGATGATGTTTCCATTCCATTCCACAAAACGCACTCATTCATCGTCACCTTCCTCGACCAATCGTTACTTCCAATGTGTGTAATTGATAACAAACAAAAGCGAAGCCAAAAATGATTTGATTTAGGGAGGGGGGGGGGGGGGAGGTGAGGTGAGATCAGATCACTCCCATTCCCTCCTTTGATCACCACAGCTTAATCCACCAATCCAATCAGCTCTTCACTCCGCCACAACTCCCATCCGAATCCATCTGTTATATTCACTCGCCAACACTCATCCATCAGCCCCCCCCCCTCCCCTCCCCCACCCATTCATTCATTCAACCGAGTAGTCTTCGATCATCCGATCTCTCCGACCATCCTCCCCAATACATCCAGCCATCCCCCCTCCCTCCCCCCTTCATCCACTCTCTCCCTCCCATCCGATGCTCTCTTTTCTTTTTCGTCTCTCCACCCCAGCGGCGTCGTTGTCGTTACCGCTATTGATGGCAGCAGCAGCAGCAGCAGTCAGTCATCAGGGCGTTGAGCGGCTGCAAGGATGGGTGGATGGGGGGGGGGGGGGAGGGGAGGGGATGAATAGTGAGTGAATGGAGTGAGGAGGAAGTAACAACAACAGCTATCAAAAATTGGAGGAAGGGGGGGGGGGGAAGAGCGCGCCGGAGGGGAGGGGGGGGGGAGCATTGGGAGGAGTACTTCGGCGGCGGGGGAGGAACAACCAACAAAGTCGTCCCCGTCAGGTTCGGTGGGCAATGGCGCATGATGCAGCGACCAAATAGTCATTTCATTTCATCGTCGTTGTCGAATAGGGAGGGAAGAAGGGGGAGGGGGGGGGGAATCTATCGGTACGGAAAATGGAAGAGAGTAATCGTCTCGGCAGCGGGCGGACGCGCCCCTGGGGGGAGGGAGGGACGAGAGAGCGCGCTGAATGCCTCCAGAGCGTGGCCCGCCGCCAAAAAGCAGGTCGATGACACGAGGGATGACTACGAATTGCTATTTGCCTCAGCATCGCCCATCACCGATCTCTTCAGCTTCACTCTCTCCCCTAAGTTTCGACTCCAATGAACCGCCCGCGTCCGGAGAGGAGCAACCGCACGCATCACTCCCACTTCCCCCGAGGGCACACAAATGGCGGATGGATGAGGTGTGGGTCGGTTATGGGCTGCTTTGGGCGAAGCCCGCGGACATGGTTTGCACATCCGCGCGTGCAGCTCACCACTCTCTCGTCTTCTCTGTTGCACCTCTCCAATATTCTTTCAGTCGTTCTGCTTCTCTCCACTCCCGAACGAATCCCGCGCACAGTTATGGGCGTGCGCCTCTCCCCGCCATCTTTGCGCCCATTTGATTTTTATTAATTCCCTCCGCTCTCTGCTTTCCTCCCACTCCTAGCCTCTTCACTTACTCACTCACTCGCCATTTGTTGGTGATGGCTGACTCCCCCCCCCCCCCCCTCCCCTCCCCGCAGGCGACAATTGCCTCCTCCTTTCCGTCCGTCGTTGTCACGAACCACACAACATTTCCTCCAATTCTCCGCTTAATTAAACTCTTCCTCCTCCATTCATTATCATCATCACATCAGCATCATGCCATCCATCTAATGTCATTATGCCATTATCACCCCCCCCCCTCTCCCTCCCTCCCTCTTGAACCTTTAAGTCGATCGTTAACACCCCAATAAATCAACAATTTGCATTACACATTTTATACTTTCGCTATCCGCCAACAACAAAACAATACATCCAACCAAATCTCTCCCCATCATATCATCCCATCTTCCCCCCCCCCTCCCCCCGCAATGTTTGCCCCCAATCGTTTGGTCGTCGTCGATTGTGTTGTGTTTGGGGCTGTGGACGGATGAGATGAGATGAGATGAGATGAGAGATGCTGTGTGGCCACCACCCCGCCGAGGAGGACACATCCGCCGTCGTCGGCCATTGTTCTGCCTCCCCCCCCCTCCCCTCCAGCAATCCAAATCCCTCTCATTATTATTCGCCCTGTTAATCCATCCAGCCATCCATGCTCAACAACCAGCTTCTTCTTCTTCTTCTTCTTTACGCGCTTTAACCATTCAACAAACACCCTCACACATTATCCTATAAATTCATGGTAAACAGAGAAGTGCTGAAATTGATGATGGGATGTGGAGGAACAAGGCGAGAAGATTGACGACGACACACGCCGGAGGGGAGAGGGGCGGCTGTTCTGCCCCCCCCCCCACTCATCGATGGATGTGTCGCTTCGTCCCCTCGGGCCAATTACTCACCCCCCCCCACATTCTCCCACTTCCATCCTTTCACCGTTCCTCCCGTCCACTCGCTCCCTCAACAACAAATTATCCCTATTTTGATTGTTCGTCCCCCCCCCCCCCCCCCTCGCAGTCATGTCACACTCACTTTCCCTCGGGCGAATTCACCCCCCCCCCTCGGCCCCCCGCCTTTTGTCAATCAATCGGTTAAAGTAAACGCAGTCCATGACAAGTGGTTAAATATGTACAAAATGATGGCTAAATGTTTTACTAATTCTTCCGTCATTATTCCCATGTTCTTCCCCTTTCGTGTTTCCCACCATTCATCGATCGCTGGCGGCGAGGTCGTTAAACCCTCTGGCGCGAAACGATAGCAACAACAAACACTCGATTCCTCTCATTCATTCATTCTTTGTGATGGATTGGGGCGGGGGGGGGGGGGGGTAATTGGGGAGTTTGTCTTCCCTCCCCCCCCCCCCCCCTCAAATCAAATCAAATTGTAAACGCTTCGGCCGAAACATTGACAAATTAGGTAATAACCATTATTCATCTATCCAAATCGGACACTGACAAATCAACTTATCGTCGATAAGCAAATCAATTAGAGACCAATTAACAACCTATCGATCGATCGGTCCAATGCTTCTTTTGCCTGCCCCTTACACCACCACACTAATCCAATCACATCCATCCCATCGTCCATCAATACATATTTACCCTCTGGCGACGGCTCCGTCGAATCCCTTCCGTTACAATAAATCGTTAAATTTAAGTTGGCACGGGTAATTAGAAACTTTGTGTTATACATAATATGTAATTATGATTAATAATTGTTATTGGCCCAATAACAATTAATAATTGGTTTTTACCCTTTTAATGCTTTGCCGGAGGTTATTTCCCTCGGCCGGTTAAAATGCATTTATTCATTCATCTTCAGGCTATTAATTACATATTTTTGCTTCCAATTTTGTCATTAATTCGTTCGTTCGACTTTATTTTACTGAGTTAATTATTTATTTTGCATGTTCACGTTTACTACACTTAAGAAATACCGAATAATATTTAAACAAACAAAAACAAAAATCCTAAATACATATTTAAGCCACTAATTGATCATCTGTTCGAAAATGTGTGAATTCGCCCTCGAGCATTGCCATCGTAATGCGTCATCGCCGGGATGAGCTTCGAAGCCGTACCATGCATGTTTAAAAGTCGGCAGGAGGACGGCAATGAGGCACAGCTGTTTGGCCTGCTGATCAGACCTTCTCCAGCAACACAACAGACACAACAGGTGGGAGAAAGAGTGTGGAGAAGAGAGATGAGAGAGTGGGGAGAGGGACGAGAGGAGAGAGATGGAAAGAGAGAATTGAAGGGGAGAGAGAGAGAGTGAAGGAAAGAGAGTTGAAGGAGAGAGAGTGGAAGGGGAAAGAGAGAGTTGAAGGAGGGAGGTGAAAGAAAGAATGGGGAGAGAATTTGAAATTCAATTTCATTCGATTTTGGACTCTTTCAATGTAAATTTAATCTTTTTCTCTAATGTTGCGAATTGCAAATTAACACTAGATTTTTGTATCATTACCTTTCTTTTCCACCGCTTTTGCAGTGCCTTCAGTGTCCATGGCGATAATTGTCCATTTTTGTCTCCCGGATAAGAAAAACATAAATATTTATCCCCTCCTCCTCCAACCATATCATCGCCCTCACAAAATGTCGGGCCAATTCCCCCCCCCCCCCCCCCCCAATGCCTCGGGCGTCGGCAGTCACTCACTTGGCCATTCCCCCAGCGCACCCCCCCCCCTTCCCCCCCCCCCCCCCCCCCCCCCCCTCCCCTCCTCCCACTTAGCCCATATGGCCAAGTGAAAGTCGTTGGGCTCCTCTCTCATAGTCCCCGGCGGCGGCCAAATAATACGACGAAGACAAAGCTGGGGGAAGGGAAAGAGCGGTAAATGTGTTTGGGGTCGAATAATAGAAGCGGCTAACAATGAGAGGGGGGGAAAGTCCCCGGCGGGAGAGTCTTCGGAGGATGAAGCGTCGGCGACGGCGGCCACAATTTGGGCGCCTCAGCCTCCAGCCTCCGGGGCCGTGTCACCATTGGCCTATTGAGAGGGAAAACTCGTGGAGATGCACCAAAATGGGAAGAGTTGGGAGGGGAAATGTAAAAGGAGAGAAAGAAATTTGCTTCTTTTTTTGCTCACCATTCCGAAGAAAAGCGAAAGATGGAAAGGAAAAGGCCAAATTTGCGGTGAGAGGAGTAATATTCTGGCCTATAACGTGGGAAGGAAGGGCCTTTGGGAAAGCGAAAATGTAAGCCATTCCATTTTTGGTGACATAAAAAGGCGTTAAGCTTAAGGGGGGAGAGGGGGAGGGGAAGCACAGGCACAAATTAACGGCATTTGAGCGAATTGCCATAAAAGTTGACGTAGGGATAATTGGGGTAAAAAGGAGGAAAAGCCGAAGGAAGGGAAACGGGGAAGGAAAGGAGTGGGCTTTTGCTGACGTTCCATTTGTTTTTTGGTGGTGGTGGTGTCTCCGTTCCAATCCAATCCAAGCCAAACTCAATGCTTCTTCCTTTATTTAGTCGCTTCCGGGTGCACTGCCAATCGCTACCATCTCCGCCGGCGCGTCTTCCATCCAAATTGTGCCGGCTCCTTCCCCGGACACCCCCAAAAAGGTGTCGGCCAAAGATGGTCGAAATGCTTCTCGGGTTGGCGGCACGATGTTCAATGCTTCACAGCAAAAGTGTCCAACGGGAAGTAGCGTAGGAACCGCACTTTTTGCCTCGGCAACGTCCAGCGGAATGCCGCCAATTTTGCCACGACCGAAACAGGGCAAGTCAGTGGCCAGGACGACCACCCAACAACACCAACACCAACAACAACAGTTGATGAGGTCGTTGCTGCCGTTGCCGTCAAAGACAACTTTAACATTTGAAATGGCACAGTCGCCCTCACAGGTGAGTGAAATTGCCAAAAGCAACAAATAGTGCCGTAATTGTTGGCTGAAGTTAGAACATTATTGGACCTTTACGCTTTTGCTCTTTTGCAGGTCGTCCCGCAGTTGGGCACTGCCGCCATCGGTGGTTTGGACGGTTGTGAGGCGTTGAGTGTGTCCACAAATGCTTCCGGCTCCTCCTCCTCCTCCACGCCGTCACTGACTTCCGTCTCCGTCTTCCCCTCCCAGGCCAGCCCTTCTTCTTCTTCTGCCGTCCAACCGAACGGACTCCTCACAATTCAATCGCCGCCTCCCAAAACGCAGCCAATCGCCACTTCAACGGGAGAAAAATCGACGACAAAAGCGCCACGGAGGAGGAAAAGCAGACAAATGCTGGCACTGGAGGAGACGGAGAAAGAGGAGGGCAAAAAAAGCAGCAACAACGGCACGGAGACCGACGGCGCCGGAGGGGGAGGCGGTGCCGATCTGCTGGGCGACCTGCACTCCATCGAATACTCCCAGCTGGTCAACTCGTCCGTAATCACCACTGAGGACTATTTGCCGAGGTGAGGTGGCGATGATAAGGGAGAGAAGGGCAACAATGCTGCTTTGTTTGCTTAAACATGGCTAATTTTAACCTCAAAAGAAGGACAATAATAATTATCGATTTGCTAATAATGTGTGCCACGTTGGCTTCTCCCCCCTCCCCCCCTCCCCGGCATTTGCTCCAACTCTCCACGACAAATCCAGTCTCATGCTAACCTCAGCATTCCATCGTCCTCTATTCCATCCCGCACCTTCCAAAGGGATTTGGACGGATTATTTGGCAAATAGACGGGAGAGGGGCGGGAGGGCATTTTCGTTCCAAGTGCATTTGGCCAAGTAACGTATAAGCAACAATTTCAGCCAATCAGACCCCATCTACACCAACATGGACATGTACAACTCGACGTTGGGCACCCATGGCCCACCAGACGCAAATGAAAGTGTAAAGGGTCATCAGCAAAAGCAAACTCATGCCGATAAGGTTGGAGAGTTGGCTCTTTTTCTGGTTGAAATTTTGGGGGTAAGGAATGAAAGTTGAGGCGGAATCAATTCGCTGTAAATTTTGGAATTTAGAAAAAATGTGTAAATTGTAAGAAATTTGCCAAAGTCCGCCTTGATCAGCCCATTCATTATTCCCTTAAGCAGAATGTTTTGTCCTCCTCCGCCCTGTGCCCTTCCGCCATCTTTCTCCACAACCAGCAACACCACCAGCAGCAGCAGCAGCAGCATCACTTTGCCAACATGCAAACGAACTCCGCGACATTGTCGTCCTCCGTCCGATTTGTTGCGAATGGCCCCGTGGTGCCATCCCAACACTCCGCGCATTGGCACCCTTACATGGGCGCACACCCCGGCGGCCCCTCGCACATTTCGTCCACTCCGGACAGCGGCATCCAATCCATCGACGGGTCGCCCCCTTCCGTTTACACTCCTCCAATGGTATCTCCGTACGCTTCTCAGGTGTGCAAATGTAGGAATCTGCTAACATAAGGCAAGAACAAAACTCATAGGTCCGTTCCTGTGAATCTGTAAACAACGGAATGCTCGCCTCGACGGTTTGTGCCGGCGGCGTTGCCAATTCTTCCATTTCCATCGGTGCCACGTCGTCCTTCTACGGCCCTGCAGCTTTTTCATCCCACACGGAAGAATCTCTGCAGATCAGCGCACTATCGTCTTCATCTTCAATATTTTTGTCGTCGTCTTTGATGAATGTCCCTCCGTCATTGATCATTGAACAATTGGTGGACGGAGGGGACAACAACGAATCGGCTGAGCAACAACAGCAGGAGGCCGACTTTTCGGATATGCCGAAGTTGGTCCCCGTAACGCACACCGAACACGACGAGGAAGTGGCGGAAGAAGACGTCGTTCGACCCGAACCCGGCACGACGGAGGACGACAGGAGGAGGGGGGGACCTACGGATGTGCTCTTCCACCAAGGGATGAGTCTGCATGAACTGGCAGAATGCCTTTCTTCCAATATTTCACGAGAGCAGGTGAAAGCGTTAGGGGAAAGCAATGGTCAGGGGCAAATACCGCATGTTCTTCGTACCAAATTGGATGCTAATGCGTGCGTAGCAACGGAAAATGCCACAGAAAAATGTCTTGTCTCGGTGGCATTATGGGAGAAGGACGGGACGGCCTGGAGGGTCCGGGGGGGGGGAGGCGGGAAAGAATTCGCGTGAGACGCTCCAGTGCTTCCCTGCCTGGCGGGGTTCACAAGTCCCAAGCAGCCAATCGCATTATAATTTGCGTGGCCACCGCCTCCTCCTCTCCCCTCCAAGCAGTGGCGGCTCGCTCCCTAATTGATTGCCCTTCTCCTCCCATGCCACACTCTATTTGCTCTCGTGGCATCATTTATTCACCACCGAACTCTCCTTCCCCCTCCCCTTTCGTTCGTTCTTTCTTCCGTTCGCTTTCTCGTCACGACGGCGCACGGCACATCCTCCCCCCCCCCTTTACCCCCCCCCCCCCCCACCCCCAACTTTGTCTTATCATGCGCTTACCTCTTTGTTCAGCTTAAGCAGTTGACCTCTCTCATCCAACGGAAGGCGGAAGAGCAGAAGAATCTGGAAGGGGGGCACGGAAATGGGAAGTTGTGGAGGGATGAGAACAACGAGGACGAGCAGAGACAGAAGCAAGTGCCTGTCCCTTCTTCCGTTGGAGAGGAAGGACGTGCCGAAGTGGAGGAAGAGAGGCTCAGGTTGGAAGAGGGGGGGGGGGGGGGGGGGGGGGGGGGGGGGGGGGGGGGGGGGGGGGGGGGGGGGGGGGGGGGGGGGGGGGGGGGGGGAGGAACGGAGTTGAGACAAATTGCCATTGGTTTAGGAAAGAGAGCTCGGAAGTGATCGAAAATGGGGCGGTGGAAGAAGAGGAGCAGAATGTGGAGGAAGACGGAGGAGGAGATGAGGATGAGGAGGAGGATGAAGTGGAAGAGGAGGAAGTGGAAAAGGACGAGCGGAAGATCGAGCAGTTAACCACTTATCGAGCTCGGGTAAGGGAACAGCTAAACCGGAAGTTGGCGGCATTGGTAGACCGAGTGATTAGACGCATGGAAGAGTGCCATCTGAACCTTTCCACCGGGGACGAGACTTTGCTGCCCCAGAGGGGTTGGCCATGGAGGAAGTTGAATTGGGAAGAGGTTCATCGGAAGGCAGAAGCAAGGGGAGCAAGATGGATGCCAGAGTTGATGATGAAGAAGAGAAAAGGACGGAAGAGGAAAACTGCAAAGGGCGAGGATGAGGAGGAGGAGGAAGTTGGTGTTAAGAAGAGGGAGGAAGACAAAGAGAGAGGGGAAGACGACGAGGGAAGAGTGAGAGAAGAGAAAAAGGAGAAGAAAACGAAGAGTGGAAGAAGGCGGGAGGGTAAAAGTGAAGGAGACGACCTGACGCAGAAAAGAGCCGCACGAAAGAGGAAAAGAAAGGAAACGGATGAGGAAACAGAGAAGCAGACGAAGAAGGCGCAGGAAGACAGAGAACTGCGGGATGAGAAACGAGAGGAATTTGTGAGGGAAGAGAACCAAACAAAAAAAGTCCGAGCAGAAAGAGGAGAGCGGGATGAGAAACGAGAGGAATTTGGGAGGGAAGAGAACCGAACAAAAAAAGTCCGAGCAGAAAGAGGAGAGCGGGATGAGAAACGAGAGGAATTTGGGAGGGAAGAGAACCGAACAAAAAAAGTCCGAGCAGAAAGAGGAGAGCGGGATGAGAAACGAGAGGAATTTGTGAGGGAAGAGAAGCAGGGCACGCCCCCCATTATCCTGAGGATCAGAACACTTCCGCCCTCTCCTGCGCGGACATCGGCACTGATGACGATTAAAAGAGCGACGGCGCCGAGAAGGGCGGAAAAAAGTGAGTTTTATTCGCTGGGAGATATCGTATTTTATACAGTACGCTCACTCACTGTCTGCGATACCGTACCCTAATCCCTGCTCCAATAGGCCCCCGTCCGTCTGCGACAGCCGGAAGCCGGAAGCCCTCCTCATCTCCAAGACCGTCTTGCTCTACTTTGGACTATTCTCTTTTGCGCGAACGGGCTCACTCCAACTTCACGATGTCTATTAACGACGGGGAGAGAAGAAACGGGGGAGTTGGGGGGAGGCGGTGGACGACGGGGAGAAGGGCAAAGGGCACGGGGATTCCGACGACGACGGCGACGGGGTCAGCGGAAGAACAGCCGACACGGGCAAGACGTTCCCGGAAGCGGAGGCCGAACCCGGACAAATTGAGCGACCGGGAAAGGGCAATTGTCCACTCGACGGGCTGTTTCCTGGTGCGAAATTTGTGCGGCGGGAGACAACCGAAAGGTGGGCAATGGTCGGGAAATGGTGGAGAAGAAGCGTCCGCCGATGTTTTCGATTAAGCGGCTAATTTTGAATGTTTTCGATTAAGCGGTTAATTTTGAATGTTTTCGATTAAGCGGCTAATTTTGAATGTTTTCGATTAAGCGGCTAATTTTGAATGTTTTCGATTAAGCGGCTAATTTTGAACATTTTCAATTAAGATCGGACACAATGCCAAGCGTCCTGCCCAAATGTCGGATTGGTCGAAATTTTGTGTCGCATTTTGGCTGATTTTTGCTCCATTTTTGACCGCCGTTTAATGGCCGATCGACAATTGAACGAGCTGTACAGAACGGCCAAATTGGTAATGATGGCATTTTATGAGTGATCGATTTTTGAAATTTGTATTTATTCCCCCACAGATGTTCGCTTCCGTCCCCGACCCGTCCGACCTTTTAACTCGCTTCGACTCACTTCTCAAGCAGTTCATCTCCTCCTCCCTTCCAAATGCCCTCCAGGAGTCCATCCAAACTCAATTTGCCCATCTGAAACAATCCGTCCAATTCGGCAAAGTCCATTGCTTGTTGCAGAAAGACGCTCTCTGCACGTTTTTGGATGAACGGTTAGTTTGTCCTTGCCTCTGCTGTTGAACGCATCTTCGTCCTGACCGTTTCCGCGTTCAGAATCCGTTCCTCTTCCGCCTCCTCTAAACGCGACACATTCCAACGTCCCCTAACCGTGGACACTTCCATCGACCTTTCCTACTTAGACTCGGCCCACGCGGTGGGCCAATGGGACCCGGACAAGGCGGCCAAGCTCAGTCCAAGCAATGACAACCGAGACCGCGACTGTGTGAGATGCATTTGCGGTATTGCGGAGGATGATGGCATTATGAGTCAGTGTGATCGGTGCCATTTTTGGCTGCACGCTGATTGCTTGGACTGTCCCGTACTGGATGATCAAAAGGTTCTTTCGAGAAGCGGCGACCCCCTCAGGGGATGTTCTCAATTAGAATATTTCCAAAAGGGGGGGGGGAATTGAATTTTCGATCATTTTGAATCTCCTTTTGCTGATAGGAAGGGTCTGATCACTCACTCACTCACTCTCTGTCAATGCATTTGCCTTTCCTTAAAGGAATTTGTGTGCGACTTCTGCACTCGCCGTCTTGAAACTACTGCTCGCGTGGATATTGTGCTGAAACCGCAGCCCATCATCAAACTCAGCGGCTGTTCCTATTACCGTACTTTGGTCAACTCGCGCGGCCTTCAAGTGCGGCTGAACGAGTCGGTGTACGTGGAGCGGCTGATCAACGATAAGGTAAGCGATCGAATTGGGCACTCACAAAGCTGAACAAACAACAAATCCCTGCAGCACAAGAGCATTCTGCGCGAGTTGCATGAAGAGTGCGTGCGGAAGCAGCAACTTGCGCACACCCCGCAGCAAAGTCCACAAAAGCGGGGGAGGGGCCCGGTGAGACGCAAATTTGAGGGGGCTCCGAGGACAGAACTTGGAAAGGGGCCGTCAGAAGAGGGGACGACGAGCAGCAAAGCGAACCGGTGGTGGCCCGAAGAGGCGGAAGGGGAGGACGGATGGACGACGAAAGACTTCCCCTCGGGCAATGCCATTCCGTCCACCTCGTCATCATCCGTCAACATGCCATCGGCGCCTTCCGAAAGCATCAAACAATGCTTCCACCGACGCGACCTTCGCGTCTTCCGCATCGAGCGGCTGTTCTGCAGCCCCAACGGCCAGCGCTTCATCTTCGGCTGCTACTACGCCCGGCCGCACGAGACGTAAGCCATCCATCCCATCCATCCAGGGCTGCACGTAATCACGTCCATCCTTGGATTCATCCCATGGACCGAATGGTCATTAACGCTAATCGGACTTTGTTCTTTCAGTTTTTGCGATTCTTCACGAACCTTTTACCGCAACGAGTTGTTCTGGACCCCGCTCTTCGACACACTTCCGCTCGATTCGGTGGTCGGCCGTTGTTTGGTTTTGGAGCCCCAAATTTGGGCGATGGGAAGGTACAACAACAAATGACAAACATCGTCATCTCATTCATGCGCACTAATTGGACGATTTAAGGCCCAAATCGCCTCGATATTTGGAAGACGATGTGTTCGTGTGCGAGTATCAGATTGATCGAAACCAGCGTAGCTTTGAGAAGATACCGCCGAAGAATCGCTACTACATAAACACCGAGCCGTACGTGTTCAACATGTTCGAGAAGAAGCTGACTATGCGACGGGACTTTACGGTTGGTGGTGGGGCGACGGCCGCCAGTGTTTGCAGCATTTGAATTCTTTCTGCTGAGTGATCTAATCCCCCAACTGCACACACTGTCGATCGAAGCAGTAGTCGAAGAATGATCATTTGCTAATTGGTTCATCTACAATTATAGCCCTTCAAAGTGACCGGAAATTGTTCCCTCAACTACAACAACAAATCGTCCTCTTCGGCCAGGACAGACATTCCTCCTACTTTGTTGTTCAACAACACTTTGATCATAAGACAACAACTTCTGCAACAGCATTTGGAGTCCGTGTGCTCGAAGATCGGTGTCAGAAGCTCTCTGAGAGCAGTTGAGCACTGATCGGTCCGTCCATTCTCCGCCGGTGTCGACTGTCCTCGCCCCCTTTAATTCGCATGATTCTCAATTCCCATTACATGGCACCCCCCCCCCCCCCCCGCTTAATGACCTCCGCCTCATTCCATGTTCATCTACAGATCCATCCCCAACCCCCCCCCCCCCACTTTTCATAGACCAAATCTCTCGCACACTCCAAACGCATTTTCATCCCAAAGAAGCACCTCCAGTCACACAAAACCAAAACATAATGAGGACGTTTCACTTCCAAAAGTTCATTCTCGACCACCAATGTTTGTCCTCGTGGAGCTGAATCCCAAAAATCGGCCCCTTTAGCGGTCATTCTTCTCCAATAATTCGCACTTTTTCAATGTACGTTTTGTTCTTCAATGTGACTTTAGAACGTTGTTATTTATTTTTATTACTTTCGACCACCAAATAATACATATGAATGAGTTAGGCCTTTTGGCCCATTCCGATCGATCGGTCTCTACCCCCGTCCCCCCCCCCCCCTCTCGATGAAGCAAGCTTCTTTTGTCCATTCCTTCCCTTCCTTTCCCTTCCCACAAATTGCTTTGCTTTTCTTTGATACATACGTGTCATCCATCATCATCATCATCATTAATTATCATCATCCATCACAAGTCCCTCTTCCGATTACCCAAATATTTCCTAATAATCTCTTCATCGTCAGCAAACAAAGAGAATAAAAACAGCGTGGCTCTCTGTTCATGTTCAATTGTGGACGGATGGATGCTTTGCTTTGTGAATGGGACGAGTGATCATTACTGATCAGATCAAATCAACGGGCGGCTTCCTTTGTGCTCCTTCTCGCCGTCCCTTCCCTCCGCCCCTTTCTGCTCGTCCTTCCCCCGCCTTTCCTCTCCCGCCCCCTGGTGTCCATCTTCCGACTTCTCCCGCAACATTTGCCCACCGCCATTTTCCATCCATTTTTTGCTTTTCGTCCAATTCGGTGGAAGTTTCGGATGTATTCCGTACCGACGAAATCGCCGAAAAGAGTGGCTCTGAAAAATGAAAGAATCGGGGGGAGGACAAAAAAAAAATATATTTATGTGAAGGCATTGAATTGAATTTTGAATTTTAAACGGTCCAACTTTCTCCCCCCCCCCCTCCCCCAACTTACATTGACATTCCGATGACAATGGCACAAATTGTGAACGCAACGGATATGGAATTTGAGGGGGCGAAGTCGCCGAAGCCTAAAATTGGAAACTCTTTAAGGATTAATGGGGCCGAACCGATTGAGTATATGGAGGTGAAGGAGAAGTAGAAGCAGTCCAGCCAACTCCATCCCTCCAAGTGCACATAGACAACGGATGTAAGCGTGCAAAATGCGATTAGAAAGGGGAGGACAAGCAGTGCGGACAGTGAAAGTCGTTCTTCCGTCTCAAAGTGCCATCGATTGTCGTCGCCGTCCTCGTTGGATTCCCTTTCCCTGTGGTGCCCTTCTCCGACGGACTTTCCCCCGCCCTCTCCGTCAGTGAGACGCTTCTTCGACGGCTTCTTCCAAAGTGCCAACGATCGTAAAGAAAATTGGAGCAAATCGGCGATTGCTTTGCCAATGTCGGCGATCAGAACGAGGAAAATTGGGCACCCAAAAAGGGCAAACAGTTGGCTGAGAATCTTGCCTTCTGAAGTCCGCGGGACAATATGGCCGTACCCTGGGGGGTTAGTTAAAATTGGCAAAGCACAAAATTTCCTCAAAATCCTCAAGTTTGGCCTTTTGAACATTGGAAGTTGTGTTCGGGAAATGGATTTTTCGGTAACGGTATCGCTAAAATCGGTAATTACCTTTCGGTATTTACCGTTAGCTAAATTTGGATAACTTTTAAGCGAAACATTAATTTGGAAAATTGGAAGCCAATCTCAAAGTCTGCTTGTGCTGCCCACCAATTCTGGAGACGAGTGATGTGGCGAAAAGCAGCGAGTTCGGCACCGTCCAGACCGTCAGACTGCTGAGGTTATTGTCGGGGGGGTACTGTGACGGCGGCGGCGGAATGCCCTCACGCCCGCGGGTCCATGCCGCTTTGAACAGTTTGTCGACGAATAAACGACTCTCGGCCTCCAACTCTCCGCCGAGAATTATTGGTTTGTTACGAAAGTGCAAAATGAAATTGGCCCTCATCCTCTCGATGTCCGTGCTCATTTTTATTTGTTCCTTTAAAAAGTAATGCAAAAAAATTGAATTTTGTTTTTCGATTACCTCCCGCTCATTTTTGCCCTCAACAAAGTGCATGGTCAGCGCCACCAACGAAATGAAAATTGCGGTGAACAGAAGAAGGCACAAATGGGGAAGGACGAGACGAACAAACTGAGAAAGTACAAATGCTTCTTGGAAGTGATCAGAGACGGGTTCTTGGAAGTGATCAGAGACGGAGATCTGATCAATACAAACTAGGATAGGGTCTACTCTCTACACTCAACAAATGGTTTTGGAAGTGATCAGAGACGGGTTCTTGGAAGTGATCAGAGACGGAGATCATTAGGACAGGGTCTATTCTCTCTACATTGAACAAATGCTTCTCGGAAGTGATCAGAGACGGGATCTGATCAATACAAACTAGGACAGGGTCTTCTCTCTACATACACTGACTTTGCTACCTGAGCCAGCCCTCTCTTCTGTCCCAGTCGACCCCTCTCTTCCGCGACAATTCGTCCATTTGCGATGGCACCGCGATCATCGGACTTGAAAATGGCACAATAAAAAGTGTTTTTATATTGAATTGGTTTACCCGACCCATGGCCAAACTGATTATATCCGCCGACCTAAGGTCCGCCGGTTCCGTCATTCTCCAATCCATTAGACTTCTTAAAGTGGCATTTGGAAGAGTCTCTGCATGAAAATGATTTTAAATCGAATTAGTGAAATAAGTAAGTAATATTGGCGGTTGGAAAGAATGAATGGAAGAGGTCGGAACGGAAGAACGTATGTAATTTATCGACCGGATGAGGCGAGTAACGTGGCGCCTGGGGGGACGGGGAGGGGGGGGGGGGAAGCTTCTCCCTCCAGGCAACACGGGGAGATTCCTTTCTGTTCTTCTCAAAGTGAGCGGGGGGGGGGGGATGGAAAGGCAAAAGGGGGGCTAACAAAACGAAGAAAGTGAAGTGTCAGTTGGCTTGGCACCGCCAAACAAATTTGAAGTTGGGTAGGGATGGCGACGGGGGAATGAATGGCATGGAATGATGGGGGAGGGGGGGGGGGGGAATCTCTTTTAACGGCTTAAATATGCATTAGGGAGGAGGGGGGGGGGCTTATATCAGCACATTAAAGCCGATCACTCTTCACACTTTCAGCGATTACACAATTGCCAACGCCCTTTGTGTGCAATTTGGACAGTATAAACCCAAAAATGGCCCTTCAACGGCTGCCCCCCCGGGGGACGAATGAATTGCCCGTGTCGAGTAATAAGCGATTGAGAGAGCACCAACCAACCCAAGTCTTCTTGCATTTCCATGCCTAACATTATCTGGTCATCGTGTCTGCGTATTCTTCTACTGGGTTATTTGTCCAAACTTGGACAATTGTTTTGGGACGACTCACATCCTCCTAACGCCATACTATCCCTGACAAATTAAATATATCATTTTTGGTAACTTAGAAGAATAAAAATTTAAAAAAAATAATGGATTTTCAAAATGATTTGTTTTATTTTAGCCCAGTCGCCTTTTTGTCCTATTCTTCTGGCTGAGTTGGCGCTTTTACCCCATACCCACCCGCACTTTGTTTGTTGACCATCAGCAGCCATTCGCTTTTGTCCCCGGGCAAAACAATGCGCTGGACATCGCTGGAGGGGACGTCCCCCCCCCCCCCCCGCCTCCTCATTTTCATTCCCTCATTGCCATTCTGCTCATCATTCTTTCATCCCATCCATTAATCGGCGGATACACTCTCTCATCCATTCATCCTCCCCCCCCCACCCCCCACCCCCTCCACCCAATCATCCGTCTGTCCTCCCCTCCCCCCCCCGGGGGGTGGCAATTATCCTCCGATTCACACAGCCCAAGTGTGCCCCACCCCAACCAACTTATAAGGGGGAGAAACACTGAAGCTCATTTCCTCCGAGCGAAACCATTGGATTGATCACTGCCCAAACGGAAAAGCGCACCTTTTTTAGTAAAACCATTGGACGATCACTGCCCAAACGGAAAAAGCGAACCAAAAAGTGCCACATTATGCAATAATCTGCCGCGGCCACTGATCAAAAAGAATAAACATTGCTTATTGTTTTTGAAAATTTATTCAATCAAAATGCCACATTTAGTTAGAGCCGGGGGCGCGGCGACTTTTCAACATCGGAGGGCCTCTGCTCCCATGCATTCAGATCATCCGCCGATGTGTTCCAATTCCAACCGTCCCAAATTCGTCTTCCTCATTCTCTTCCCAACTCTTCTTCTTCCTCCTTCGACTTTCTCTTCTTCGTCCATTCCACTTTCTGGTCTCTTATGACAGACAACCTTTGCCCGATTCGGGCGCCTAACCTCGAAGCGGTCCGGTCAGAAAACTCGGGTGTTTCGCTTGTTGAAGCGTTTAGGCTAACCCCGACTAATTGCCTTTCATTTTATTAGCTAATTAGACAAACACAAGGCCCCCAGGGTTTGCTTTTGTGCCGACCCCCGGCCCCGTAAGATTAGCGACCCGCCGAGCCGTGCCCAGCGCCCTCCCCCCCCCCCCCCCCCCCCAACCCTTTGATTGTAACCAATCCCCCAATTTGTAAGTGTCCGTCCGCTGCTCCTCCCACTCCATGGAAATGTTCGTCCAATTCCGAGAGCCTTTCCACGGAAGGCTAAAGACACGTCCGAACGGGCTCTGTTTCGTGAACGGACGAGGCCGGAGCCGAGTCGGACTGCGACTTCCGCTTGACGACGCCCACCGGCGGAGATGTGCCATTGTGCGGGTGGGTAAAGCTTAAAGCTGGAAGGAAACAAAAAGCGGGACATTTTAATGCCGTCCTCAAACAGCGGGAGACAGAGTTTGTCGCTATCGTCGATCTGGAGATGAACACGAACGTCGTCACGGCTGAAGACAACGCTTATTTTGTGCGGTGTCCCATTGACACGGAGACGGACAAGGACGAGACAGAAGAGAATAAGCAAAATCCCAGCAGGTTAGAGCCAGAAGGCTTACCAGAACTTCGGGAATTTAATTTACAATTTTCTTGGCAAAAAACAGAAAAGTGACGTCATCATCAACATTGGCACCCCAAGAAACTGAGCGGGAAATGCGAATTTGGGAGGGACGAGAAGCGGAAGAATTGCTTCGATTGGGCCTCGAATTTGGGCGGAACGGTTGTGATCGTATTTTTATTGAAATCCCCTCAGAATGTTTTGCTTCTCAAAGCTTTTCCACTTCGGTTGCGAAAGTGCGCGGTCTTCTCTCCGTCCTCCTCGGATGGCCAGCATCGAGTTCGAGCAGTGCAAATCAGCGACGAAGTTGAGCGGCCCCATGTGCCTTTCCATTCGGAAATCCCCTCAGAATGGATGTCCACTCAACTACGACGACCCGCCATCTGATCAGTCTGATCACAGCTTACCATCCGCCGATCAACTTCACTTCAGACCCCCAAAGTTCGTAGATGAACCTCCTCCAGCTCGAGGCGTTCCCAACCATTTCTTTATTCAATGCGAAGTGCTAAAGAGCCGTGGGGGACAATCCGCCGCAGAAGAAATGGTAGGCAATTTTTGGAGAAAAAAAAGCGAAAATTATTTAATTCTGAATATTTTATGGAGAGTTCGGTTGGACAGTACAGAGGCGATCACTGGGATATTGAGAGTAAAACAAAGACAAAAATGCTTAATTTGTTAGCCAAATTTGTTGGTTGTCCTTCGCTTATTCGTTCATCCGAATAATTCGCGGTGGACGCCCCTGCGGGGTCTTTGCAACAGCCACAGTCCTTCGGTGCTGAACGGCGCCTAAATTAAGGGGAAAGGCCGAACACTTTCCCTCCCCCGAAGCCAAAGTACTTCTTGTTCCTCTTCCACGGCATTTGCCCTGTTCTGAAACGTTCTGAGCCGGGCAAACACAGTCCGTGGCATTTTAATCCGGTGCTCGTCCTCCTCGGGCAAGTCGACCGCCATGAGGGGTTCTGCTGGTGGGAGGGCATTCGGTCGACCTTTTGAGAAAGTCCCTCCCTTTTTCGACCGACCGTCGTTCGACTCCGCGAAGGGATCGGCCCTTTTCCCGAACAGTTCCCGCGTCCGGCGCGAATGCCGCTCGTAGGGTATGGCTAGAAAATGGGAAATT
The DNA here is from genome assembly GCA_020449905.1 of Globodera pallida. Taxonomy (NCBI): domain Eukaryota; kingdom Metazoa; phylum Nematoda; class Chromadorea; order Rhabditida; family Heteroderidae; genus Globodera; species Globodera pallida. Next base: position 5,482,349 of record JAIXHY010000009.1, on the reverse strand, counting down.
ATGAAATTTTTTGCCCATTTCGCTGTTTTTTCCCGCCGCTTCCGACCTGCTGGAGGTGTACTTCGTTTCCCGAACAGTTCGCGAACCTTTCGCTTTTGAAATGCCTCCAATCGGTCAGTCGGAAAGTCCCATTCTTCGACGTCCAATCCCCCAATTACAATTTTGGCACCGATCAGAACAAATAAAATGGGCATCAAAAGGAATGGGAGCGATGGGAAAAGAGCGCGGGGGGCCATCGAATTGGTGCAGCGAATCGCTCACTTTCTTAAATTGGCATTAAAAAAAGAAACAATGGCATTAAATGATCATTTGATCTTTTGGAGATTAGCAAAATGAAGCAAAAAACGATCGAAACAAATGTTGGAAGATGCTTTTTCCTCCTTTTTTATTTTTCCGATTCGCGTTTAATGCCTAAAAAAGCATTGAATTGGGCGTCTATTTATGGAAAGTAAATGGCATTTTGGTTGCCAAAAAGCGCAACTTCAAAAACAAAAGTCGAAATGCAAATGGACCGTTTAAAGTGTCCCCCCCCCCCCCTCTCTTAAATTTCATAGACAAAAACAAAAGTTTGGAAGCATTGGAAGAAACTCCTTTCATTTACGGTGTGAATTTGGGCGGAATTTGAGCAGTTCTAAGGTTTTGACAGGCGATGAGTGCGTTTCGATGGTGCGAATGTGCCGGGGGGGGGGGGGGGGGGGGGGGGGGGGGGGTCATCTTCCTGCCGCCCCCCCCCGTCCCCCCCCCCCTACCCCCCCCCCTTCCCCACCCCCTATCCCTCCCCCCATTCTCCCCCCCATGCCCCCCCCTACCCCCCCCCCCTACCCCCCCCCACCCCCCTACCCCTCCCACCAGCCATCGACTCCACCAATTCTCACGGGCTCGCATTGCCTCCCTTCTTCTTACGATGCTTTTGGCTTTTCCCCCGCCCGCTTTTGTCTCAGTCTCTTTACACGCGGGGGCCGTTTCCGTCGGCCATACCCAAATTTGTGACAAAAGCGCGAGGACCAATGTCCAAAAGCGACTGAATGTGGCACATGTGCCAGCCGAGGAAGTGACGTCGGCAAATTGGGTGTTTGGCACCACCGGGGGGGGGGGGGGGAGGGAATGTGAAGGGAAGGGCAGGGGCAACACAACAGCAAAATGTTTACACTTCCGGCGTTTGGCAGCAAGAAATTCCGACGCTTTATGAGAAATTTTCAATTTTTTTAACTGCCGCCCGTTCATTCGCTGACCCCCCCCCGGCCCCCGGGGGGACAAAACGAGCAAAACAAAGACAATCGACCCAATGGGGTGGTCCTTCTTCGGGTCTTTTACCATTTGTGGCATGCCATTGGGAAATTAGCACGCAAAAAAGGGGGGGGGTGGAATATGAACATGAGAAAATGAATGCAAATGGCAAAAAATCATCTTTTGGGTATTTCTATTTTTGGCACTGTAACTCAAAGCATTTTTCATTTTTATTGTTTGCTCCCCAAAGGCAATTTACCGGAAAATGCTTCTAAAAACATCGATTTTTCAGCAATTTTAAAGAGATTATTATAAGCGTAAAATATGTAAGCCAAAAGTGAAAATACCCAAAACGCCCGAAGGCATTGGACAGAGCAAAAGTTTGGCATCATTTAAGCGCCAATTTCGTTTAAAAAAAAGCAGCAAAAGGTCGTACATTTTGTTTCAAAATAACAAATTCTTCCGAAAGAATTGAGCAAATTTTAACGTTTTTGTCCCTAAAAAATGCAACAAATTTCACCGGGGCCAACAAATTGGAAAAAATCTGTCAGAAAGTTTCATTTGCTTTGTGTGCTTTAGCCGTGCCTACGCACTTCGGCCGCCCGTCGCCCCGCCGTTCCGTCGGATTCGCCGGTATCCCTTCCGGCGAATGGTAAAGCCTTTCTTTGTCTTCCGCCCGCCCGCCCGCCCGCTTCCGTTCGTTCGTTCGGCAATTCCTTTTGAACAGAAGCGTTTTCTTCTTCCGCTTCTTCCCCTTGCCCTTCCGCCGCCGCCGGCGGCGCCGCTTCTTCTGCCCTCGTCGACCGCCTTTCCCTCGTGTCCGTCTTCATCTCCGTTATGCTTATCTTTTGCGCTTTTGGCTTTCTCTGTTTCGTCATGTGGCATTGTCCAAATGGCCTTCGACTGGCTGCAAGAGGAACTCAGCAGAAAGGTGAATTCGGCAGAAGAAGGGGAGGTAACCTCCTCAAATTGGAGCTGTCCCCACCCCACGTGTTCAGCTACTGCTTCTGCTCGTCCTCCTTCGGCCCCCGCTTCTGTCTCGCCATTGTCGAGCAATGCCCCCCTCTCTTTGGACCAGTGCTCCCCAATGCCCCCCTGTCCGTTGGCGTCCATTGGCTGTCAGAAGCCCCCCGGGGGTTTGTTTGTTATTCGTTTTGTCACTCTTTCCCATGAAAGTTTTGGTAGATGACGACCGCCCTGCTCGACCCTATTCCCCTACCTCAACCGTGGAATTGGCCTCTTCTCTCGACCATCTTCCCGAACCGCCCAGCCTTTCACTGGATGAAGTTCGCCAACTGAACGACGCGTTCAATGGCATTAAAAAGGCCACAGGTTCTTCAATTGGACGGGGGAAAATAAATTTGGAAACGAACAAAAAAATGTAAAATAATTCCTCCTTTTGGCAGATGACTTCCGCACTTTTGCAGCTATAAAATCTGACCACCAGCGACAGGTGTACAGCTTCGCCGGCATTCGCCTCAACAACAACGACGGCAATTACCTTTCGGAAACGGCGGCTGACCTCCGTTAATTTCCGTTAATTAATTGCCCCGCGGGGATGGCAGCGACAGAATTATTCCAATGCAAATCAATCAGTCAATTAATAAACCATTCCAAAAATGATCAGTGAAATGTGAAGCAAAAAAAAACATAAAATTTTTATTCTTCAGTCAGTCCCGTTTTATCAGTCCCTTCGGCCCCTTCTTTTGGTCATTTTTCACGGCATTTTCTTCCTCCCACCGTGCCAAAATTGCACGTAAAGCTTTTCGGCACAGCCAAAAGATGCCCAAAACGGAGCCGAGAGCAATTAGTGCAATGTCCGCGCATAAATAGGCGGCCAATCCCATTTCGGCACTTTCGGGGACCAATTCTGTCAAAGGGCCGTTCTCTAGCAGAAACTCCGTCCATCTGATCAGTTGCTCTTCCGGTGGATTTGGCTTTTCGCGATGAAGTTTGGACAGGCGAAGGGCATTCGCTTTGTATCTGAAAGCAGAAAAATGAAGGAATTTATTCTCGGATTTTATTTTGGCACTTTGGGTCGTTCAACATTATGCCGATTTCCTGCTTTATCCGCTCAACACTCAGCAAATCCGATTTGGTAAGAATGCGACAAAATCCCCGGTACTCCGCCGATTTGGCCACTCGGAGTTGGTCAAAGAACAGCGGGATGGCAAGCAGCGGCACTCCGCGGATGGCCGACTCGATCATGGAGTTGTAGCCGGAGTGGGAGATGAACAAGCGCAGTGAAGGATGTGCTGGGACGGAAATGTTTTGAGATAAAGCAACAAGAAGCATTCGCTGAAGGCCAACCAACCGAGAAGGTCCGTCTGTTCCACCCATTCAAACTGTCAATTTGGGGGGGGGGAATGCATTTATTCCGTTGGTGACGGCATACCAAGTGAATGTTCGGCACATTTTTCGTCAAATTGCGACTGAAAGTGTCCACGGCGCTGACCTTCGCGATAAATGCGTAGTCGGCAAATTCAGCAAAAGCAGTGAACAAATTGGACAATTTTTGCTGGTCAAAAAAGGCGGTGTCCGTGTTTGAGCCAAATGTGAGCAGAACGGCACCGCGGGGCGCCGACAAAACCGCACTGAGAAGGGCCTTAGAGAGTTTCGGCACTTTATGTGCATTTGCATTGCATGGGAGGGACCCTTCGGCGGGTGTTGAGCATTTACCGGGTTCAGTGCGTTCGGCGGTTTGGACATTCCGAGGCCGCCGATGTTTACCACCTTAAAGAACCATTCAACCGTTGACCAGCAGCAGCCGAATACGTCTCGGAAATGCGACCTTCGCGAGTGTGGGCAGCGTCGGGTCGATGAACTCGTCGCCGACGATGAACGCGACGTCAATTCGAGAAGCAATTTGCTCCAGGCACGGAAATTCGGGAGATATTTGTTTCCTGAACGCCCTATTCTCCTGGCAGCAAAAGCCCCCAATTATTTTTGGCTTCATTTTATTTTGAAAACTTCGCGGAACAGCCGCCACTGGGCCAACAGGGCCAAGCCGAACTGCCACACATTCAACGCCCTCTCCCAAACATTCATCCGGGGCCCCAACAGAACACTCTCCTGCAGCGTTGGCACAATGCTCAGCGGTTGGGGAATGCCTGAATTTTGAAGAAAAAAAAAGTAACAGAAAATACGCAAAATGTCTGTCCATCAACCAAAGATCCAGTTGTAAGCGTCCGGCATGGGACCCGTGCTGACCCAGGCCAGCCGAGGAATGTCCAAGTGGTGGACGATGCCAACCAGGCACAGGTCGACCAAGTCGAAGAATACAATGTCAAAATGTTCGGCCCGGAGGCGTTCGAGCTCCTCCTTTTGTTGCAAAAGCGCTGAAAGGGACGGACGGCACTTTGTTTGTACGATTAATCCGACTTTTTTCCCCAACCTTCGCACCATTGGACCAAAGAGTCTTCCTGGCGGATCCTTTCGTGAAATGAATGGGCGTTCTCGTCGAAAGGATTGGGCGAAGTTCGCAGCACCATGTCGAACGCATCCGACACGTTGTCCGTCCGAATCACACGGTGTGCCAACTTTGTCCCCGTCATCGTCAGCGGCCGCATCTCCGGGATCCACACGGTCTGAGAAATTTGAAATTGGGCGGATTGCAAAAGCTAACCAAAAGGTTTACTCAATACTACCGTAACCCATCGTGATCGTGTCAAAACAAACCGGTAAATACGGTATTTCGGTGGCCATAAATTGCCTAGCCGAAACGTATTTGTCCATGTTATTGTATTCTGTCTCCAATCTGCGCATATTTACCAACCACATTGTGCCGATTGGTCTCTGCCAATGTGTCCGCCACTCGGCCCATTGCCATCAACAGACTCGGCGACAACGATGGACTCATCAGCAAAATGTGGGCGGACTCCGAACGTTTCGGAAGATGCGCACCGAGGAGGCAGGACAAGAAGATGGAGCAGTGAAAGGAACAGAGGACGGAGATGAACTTCATCGCGATGGAGCGTGACCGGAACCGGAAAATCATCTTTATGTAATTGAAATCTGAAAAACAAATTTAATTTAAGTAATGAATTTGAATAAAAAGAAAAAGAGCAAATGATTAGTGTAAAGAAGCGAGAGTGGCCAGCTGGCTGTGACGGTTAAAACGCCTATGGCGGGGGCATAAGATCCCTAAGAGGGATGGCTAATGGGACGCCCCGGCAGATCAGACGGTTAGAGAGCATTCGCTTGGATGAGAAGCTGATCACTTCACCGAAGGTCGTTGGTTTGATTCCTGCCCGGGGTTACCATTTTGTCTATCTATTACTTTAATGATTCTTTTACACTTACGAATTTCTGCAAAATTAATTATGAATAAAAATTATGGCTAGAGCCATTTTATAAAACTTTCCGCTTTGAACGGGGGTCCTTCACCCATTAGAGCACACTTTTCTCCTCCAAACTCCAAATGCTTTCTAACTCATTTTGCGGGAGCCCGCAGGGGAAATAATGGAAAATGAAAGAAAGGGAAAATTGGGGGGGGGGGGGGGAAGTGGACAAAATGTACAATACAATAAGCGCCGGATCAGCCTCCGGAGGTTTCCGTTATCAGAAAAAGTGTTCTCCCCCTCTTATCACCGCCCATCAAATCGATCGATCAATCGCCATTTATCAGAAAATTTATCTTACAAAACGTAGGGAAAAGTTTTAGGCTTTTGTGAGCAATCTTTGGTCTCATTTATTTAGCCAGCCAGCGAAGATAGCAAGCAAAGCGCGTGTCCGTCCGTCCCTTATGACACCAATTTTCGGTAGGGATTGGCCGATTGGGGCAGCGACCGCTGCACTTCCTCCGCTGGAGGCGCTTGGGAGGGCGGCTGACGCGCCTTTTGGACGGCTGAAACAAAAGGCATAAAAGAAAAGTGAACTCTTTGAAAATCCCCGCAGGCGCCACCCCGCCCCGGTTCATCGATATGAGTCGAGAGTCGATTCATCCGATTCTCTGGTGCCATTCCCCTCCCCCCCCCCCCCCCCCTCTCCATTCAATTCTCACCCGAACCCCCCCCCCCTCTCCATTCAATTCTCACCCGAATACGCCTCGACGGGCGCCGCCGCCTTAACAGCCGCCACGGGCTCATACCCTCCCGGCGCCACTGCCGCCTTCACATCGTACGTTTGCTTCGGCACTTCGTACGGCTTCGTCTCGTAGGGCTTCGCCACGGGCACTGCCGCACCCGTCTCATAGTTTGGTGGTTTGTCTATGCCTTGGCTTCGTGGAGGGCATGGACAGTACTCAAATATTTGAAAAGGACAATTAAAGCGATTAAAATTTTAAAAACCTGCGCATCCTCGCCCGGCACTCCAAGCGCTCCCAAGCCCCCCGCTTGCCCATCGGTTCCCGGCGTTCCAAGTGCCCTAAGAAACAAAAACTAAAAGTTATCTAAACACTTCGATCAAAACGTTTGATCGAAGCTCAGAAATTACCCAGTTGGCCCGGGTTGTCCTGGCGAGCCATCGTTGCCACGCTGGCCATCTGAGCCCGGGTATCCGTCCGGCCCCTTTGGCCCTGGTGGTCCGCTTTCGCCCTTTGGCCCCAGAGGACCTTTCTGTCCGCGCACTCCGTCTCGCCCCGGCGGGCCTGACTCGCCCAACTTCCCGGCCTTTCCCGCTTCTCCTGATTGGTGAGTTGTTCTTTCTGTGCTCAAACATCTTCCCTCGGACCTGGTATGCCGGGATTTCCTGGATATCCAGCCCGTCCATCATCTCCGTTTCGTCCAGGAGGTCCAGGTAATCCCTCGGCTCCTCCTGCTCCGGGCTCTCCTGGGGGACCCGGGGGTCCAGTGGGCCCATGTGGACACATTCGACATCCGGCATTCTGAGTTTGTCCATAAACGCGTTCGAGTTTCATTCGGTCATACCTGGTCGATTGCAACAGGAGGTGCCACTCCGGGCAGTCCCGGGCCCCCGCCCGGCCCTCTCGTACCGGGAAGACCGTCTTCGCCACTTTTTCCCGGCGGGCCTGGCGGCCCCGCCGGGCAATTGTTCTGTGGATTGCAGACTAAACTAAGCTTTATTTTTGGACCGCTTTTTTCAGACCGCAGGTGGGGCTGTGTACGTATGCGTCTTGTTTGGCGTAAGAGTTGTGCAGCGGGTACGCCTTGGGCAGTTCGTAAGCCTTCAATTTGTGGATTTCAAACTGCTCCGCAATAATTTCCGAATTCGGTGCAGCTTCAGACTTGCCAAATTCGTTTTACTCACTTGACGCCTCGTCCGAAGCATTTCCTGCGGCAGCGAACTTTTAACGTTAATCAGCTGACTCCACGTCTCGTCAGCCATCGCCTTGAACTCGTCGGAGTCCACCTTCAGTTGCTCATTGATCCGTTGAATTTTAAACACCAACAATGGCATGTAGAAGAAGATCGAAGCCATGGCGACTAGCGAGGTGAACACCGCCAAAAGGCCCGCCGTACGAGCCGAAATCATCGTTTGTGTAAAGAATGGACGAAAACGACATTGAGGAAACTTCAATTTATATAGTGCGAAAAAGGGGGGGCCGGGCCCTTCGGAATCACTTGAGAAAGGAGGGGAAAATGTAATTGCACTCGTTGAGGAAGACGGACCCCTCGGGGGACGGATGATTGAAGGGAATTGGATGAACATGGCGCTGGAGGGGGGGGGGGGGGGGGGGGGGGGCATGGTGATGATGATGAATGGTCGGGGAGGCGGAACGTCCGTCAATGACAATAAGTGTGCATGAAGAGAGAGGAAGATTCAGAAATTCAGTGAAAGAATGGGGGGGGGGAGGGGGGGAGGGAATGAATGGCTTGCTTGGATGGGATGAAAGGCGAGGATAATTCGAAAGATTGGCTCATTTTGTCCTCCGATTCACCCCCCCCCCCCCTCCAATTGAACGGGCAAAAAGCCCTTTCCGAATGCACACAAATAAATAATCGGCTAATAATGGGCTCCTCTCCAACCCCAACAATTTGCACACTTTGGGCCCTTTGCCTCAGGCAATTATTTCAGTCAATGTGCCCAAGGCAATTTTTGAATAAGCCTAATAACGCAAATGCAATAAATTTATAGCAGCAAATAAAATGTATATAAATCGTATGAATCTATTGCCATTGGAAGATGAGGATGGTGATCTTCCCAGCCTCAAAGTGCACATATTGTTGCCAGCTGACGTGCGTGCCAAAGTTCCTTCCAACAATGACGTGCCATGTTTGTCCTGAAATCATTTGAATAAAATCGTTTTGCCAAATCATTCAAATTTTGCCTGTGATCTCGTCCATCTTCTTTTTGATAGAACTGGCAATGTCCGACTCCAAAGTGCACGTCTTCAAAAGGTAAATTTCCAATCTCATTGTTCACAAAAGAGTTTATAATTTATAAACTGTGCTCACGTCTAACGCAATGTTGGCGATTTCGACGGCCTAAAAGTTCTCGCTGAATAAAAGAATCAAGAACGGCTTACACGAGTAGGACGTGTTCACTTGTTTTGAATTTTACCGGCTGTGGGCTGATCAGCAAGGTGATCTACTAATCAGCAGCTGATCATCGACTAATCAGCAGCTGATCGTCGAGCTGTTCACCAAGATGATCTACTAATCAGCAGCTGATCGTCGAGCTGTTCAGCAGCAAGCTGATCGACGATCTTCTCAGTTAGCAGCTGATCATCTTGACGAAGCTGCTGCTGATCGGCCCACGACCCTTTGCCCACCCAACAAATAAATCCGTTCATTTTGAATAACTAAAGTCACTCGTTCGCTCTTTCTCGCCTGCTTTTGCTGGTCGAGGTTCATGCTGGTCGCTTTGATCACCACCGAAAGCGGCTCCTCAGCGCCGCTTTTCTGCTGCCGCACTTTCTCCCGCGCGTCCCCCCGCACGTTCTCGCGCCCCTCCGTCGCCTGCCGCCACCGGCGCGTTGCATTCCTTCCGCGAATTTATTTTGATCACTGATCAGAGAGACTAATTGCGCGTCCAACTACAAAAAAGGTACCTGCGGATGCTAAAATGTCGAAAATTACAAATGTTCTTATTTGGCCCCCGCGACATTGCCTGAAGTTCTTCCGCTGCAAAATGTTGCTGAACATTCAGTTGTGGGGGGACCCAAGCAGAACAACAAAAGGGTAAATTGAGCAAAAAAATCAACAAATTAACACCGCCGGAATTGGGGAGAGGAAAGGCGCCATTGTTTCTGCGGAAGAACAGCTGGCGTTGGGACACAGAAAAGCAAAAAGAGAACACCGCCCGCCCCCCCCACGGCATTTGGCGGGAATTTCTTTTTAACCAGAGAAAAGTGAAGGCCAATCAGCTAATTAATTACACATGCGCCTGAGGCAAAAATTCGTTCCTTTTGACTGAAAAACTTAAACAAGTAAAAGATCTGTCCTCCCTCAACTTTCCAAGAAAGTGTTGCCATTATTCATCGGCAAAAGTGGTCAGTTGTTGTGGTAAGCAAATTATTCATTTTTTAAGGAAAATAAAATTTGACCGGTTAAATGAATCGAAAACGACAATATATGCACACAGTCGAATTTGTTTTAAGGAAATTACACTTATAACTAACAAATCATCACACATCCGCGATTGTTCCAGTTGCTCAGCCAAGACCAAAAGTTGAACGCACTTTCTCGCCCAACGAGTTAAGCTCTGACTGATTCTGTTCCACCTAAACCGTTTAGATTTTGAGAATTCACACTTAAGGCATTCAGCAATTAATCGGTGAAAAAGAAAGAACCGTTGGGACAACAGCCCACCCTTAAAATGACCCACTTTCTGCTTCACAAAATCCGTATTTTTGAGCATTTTGGACACCGCCTCGTCATAAGTGTCCGTGAGAATGACAAATGAGCGATCTATCCGCTTGATTTCCAGTTGATGCTGACGATTGTCCTCCTTCGTCTTCGCCAACCGCGTGTTCAACTCCTTCTCATCACTAAATGAAAAGAGAACAAAGAAAAAAACATTTCTTCCACAATTCTTTTCGAAAACCCCATTTTGTTTTGGCAGGGTCTACGATTACAGCTAGAAAAATGACAAATCTGTTCATGATAATGGATTGGTCACCCCCGACTCTTTGGAAGACAAGAATAATTCTGTCCTCTTGCTGAATGAAGTACCTTTCGAGATGGGCCTTCTGCTGCTTTGTGACAGAAAATGCTTTAGTCCGCTGGTTGAGTTCGTTCTCCGTGGTTTGTACGTCCGTCGCCGACTGTCTCCCCAGGAAATCAATGTCGGCCTCCAAGTTTTTGCGCGCCATTTGCAAGTCATCAATTTGCTTAATAAGTCTAAAGAAAAAACTCCAAAATGCCGCCAAACCTTTCGCCGTTCTTCGTCCTTCGCTCGCATCTCCACCATTTGGTCCTGGAGCATCTCCAATTTGCGCATTCCGCTGATCAGACTTTCCATGCATTGGCCGGTCACACGCTGTTCACCGAATTCTCTTTCCAACTTTCGATTTGTTTGTCTTAAATTGTTTAATTGTTAGTGTTTTGTACAAAAATCAAATTAATATTTTTTTTAAATTGGTTGACGTGTCGATACTCACACCGCCTGGTCGTATTTTTGCCGCATGTTCACCACTTCCGTCTCCATGTGTTTCAGCTCCTCGAGAATGCGGTCCGGCGAGTTCACAATGTTGTTCTCCAGCCGTTTGCGATTTTCATCCTCTTGCCCGAGCTTTTGTTTGCGTTCCTCCTGAAATTGAACGTTTCTGTTCAGCTAAAAACATTTGACGTGCATTCTCGAGTTGTGCCTCGTCCAACAGTTTTTGGATACGTTCGATGTTCTTTTTCTCACAATCCGCTTGCCCTTTCTTTGCGTCCAACTTTTCATTAAATCGCCATTCTTTGCTCATCAAGTCCTCGTTATGCCCCTCAATTCTGCCAAGAGCCTCCTCGCAGTCGTGCAATTTCTAAAAACATAGAAAGAAACCCAACTAAAAAAGCAGCATTAATTTTGTTTACAGCATTGGTGGTACGTTCACAGGCCTTCTCAAAGTCATGCGCGTGCACTTGTTCGTCCTTAAATTAGAATAGAAACACCGCCGAAAGTAATGCTTCTCCCCCCACTCACAATTTGATTGTCCACCAGAGAAAGGTGTTTGGCCATGTCACATTTAAGATTATAATAGCGTATGAGCTGTGCCATCACCGACTTTGTTCGACGTGCGTCCGGCTGCAAAAGGTCGGAGTAGAGAAACTCATCAGACCCATCGAACAATTTGTTGAACACCATATTACTGCAAAGCCACAAATATATTTGCTTAAGCAGCTTATTGTTAACCAAAAGTGAAAGGATTTAACCATAAGAACCTTTCACTTTCCTACACAAATACATACACGTGCTGTTGAGTTCGGATGATCATTTTGGGACGGGCCTTCGTCGAATCCGCGGTTAAATCGATGTCGGCCTCTTTGGTGCCACCAACGTTCTCAAAGATCAAATCACAAAGAAAGTAATAAGCCTGGATTAGCTGGTCGGGCTGAAAATCAAATAAAAGTTTGGAAATATATTACAAAGCCAACAAACTTGCGGATTATTGAGCGAATCTTGCACAATTCCAATCTGTGGAGCTTCACGGCTAAAAAAATCGATGATCAAACGAGCGTCTGGTCCAGCCATTTTTAGCAAAATTCGTTTTAGCAATTATGTGTCTTTTATCCTTAAACCTATAATAATTAATAATTTAAGAGTATGCAAAACTTTAAATGATGAGGGTCGGTAACAAAATTGTAGTTGAAAGCGGATGCGAATGCAAGACGTTTCAATTTCGGTTGGATTTGAAAACCTTTTTTTTCGGAGAAACTCAAAAAACAAAAACGCGCTAATTGGCATTTCGTTCAAAAAAATAATGCTTACTCCGATTGGGCCGGGCCGGCCGGTGCAGTTAACCGCAACCAACCGCAATGTGGGGGGGGGGGATATGTAGGTCTCGGGCCCGATTTTTTTAATCTTGGGAATTTAAATGTTCTTTAAAAGTTAGAACAGAAAATTCCAAACGCTTCGACTAACATTTAAATTAACAAAGAGAAGCTTCTAATAGATCTGTTTTTACGAGATATTTAATGTCGTTTTTTACCTACATTTCGAGATTGAGCTTTTTATTCTGATTTTGCGTTATGTCTTCTTCACACGTTGTGTCTCAAGTGGAGGTTCCAATCGAAAAAACTATTGACCGAGAAAAAGTTTGTTTTTGTTTTTTTGCTTTTTAGTTTATTTTGATTTTGTTGTTTTTAGATGTGTCCATTGCTTTTGCGGATTTTTTGCGCTCACGGACGCCACAATTCAAATGGTGAATACGCGCGTGGCTCTGTCCCGCCAAATGAGCTTCAAATTTACACGTGGTGAAGTTTGGACATTTTTCGATATTAACAATAACTGATGCAGGGAATGCGGGGTTTTGTAATTTTAATTTTCATTTTTAAGGGTGGATTGTACTCTGAAGGAATTAACATCGCTCATCAAAGATGTCAACCCCGACGCAAGACGTAGGGGTACCGAATTCAACTTCGCCATCGGTACAACAATCAAATAACGCTCCATTCATATAGAATATTTATCTAAGTTACTCCGGACCGTTACTCCGCACGTTATGCAATGCACGAAGTTGGAATTACTATCAGCGGTCAAAGAGCGCCAGATGATGACAAAACGGTTTGGTTTAATAGGATGCGGAATTGCTACTGACTGACTGGCACTGAGTAAGGGTCTAGATAGAATATTGCCAGCGGTCGGGCACTCATTCGAATTTAGAGGTTAATATAAAAAAATTGCAGCTCAGCCAGTGCAAATTTGAAGTGGGCGACTTCATCGATGTTGTGATCAATCCCCCGGAAGCCGGTGGAATGGCTGGGCGCGGGAACGGCGCTCCGATGGCATTGTACGGCGGCGGCCCGGGCCGTCGCTCGGGCGGTGAACGCGGCATGGAGCGTGACCGCGTCTCCTCCACTGGTGGCGCAGGTGGCGGCGCGCGTTATGGGGGCGGCGGATATATGCGCTGATGGACGACGATCTTTCTTATTGGATATTTCTTTTTTGTTAAATTCCGCATTCCTCTTTACTCACTCTTTTGCGTTCTGAACTGTTGTCAGACTTGCTAATATTTTAAACAAATTCTGGCATTACAATTTTCAATGGCTAATCAGACTTGTCAAGAAAAAGACATAATCGATGAGTACTCATTATTACCCCGCCCTGCGGAATTGTGGAAGCTGTGCAAGTTTGGCTGGGAGCCTGCAAGAATTCAATTCCTCGTCATCTTTGAATAATCGGACGTCCAGCTTCAGTAAGTTAGCTAATGGTGCGTACGATTTTCCGAAAATCAGTTGGCGGGTTTATTGGGAAAGTAAAGGGGGCGAAATCGCACAGCAAAATACGGCATTTTTTTTGTTGTTAAGAATGCGTTCTATACTCCAAAGTAATCTTTATATTAAATGGGTTTACTGCGGCAATTACTGATGGGAATTCGTTCTTTGGGCCTTTTATTCAATTTTATTGGCTCTTAAGGTCCATATGGCGAAATTCAATACACGGCTCAACTTGTTGAGCAACTCGCCTTTTTGTATTTGAACGAAGAATTCAGCGATTTGGTGCTGATCGTTGATGGCCAACGTTTTCCCGTCCATCGGGTGATATTGGCCACTCGGAGTTCTTATTTCAAGTGAGTAGATAAACTTCCAAGTGCTTCAGTTCCAATTCGTTGCAAATTATTAGCATTATTGCACTTTTTGGTTGACTCATCACCAAAATTGACACTTTTTGAAGCACCAGAACAGGATATCCTTAAATCGGGGTTTTTGATCCTGATAAATCCTGATCCTGGTCGGGATTTTTTAAAAATCCGGGCTCTGTTTAACCTCTCAAAAGTTGCAGGGCAATGCTTTACGGCGGAATGCGCGAGTCTTCAGAAAAGGAAGTCACTTTGTTTGACACGCCCGTGCAAGCGTTCCAAGTCGCTTTTTGTCTGAGAATTTGGCTAATCTTTTATCTGTTTTTGATTAGGCCGTCCTCAAATACATTTACACGGGGAAACTGCAGCTCAAATCGCTTGAGCTCAGTCTCGTGTTGGATATGCTTGCTTTGGTCCACAAATATGGCTTTTCCGAGCTTGAGGCCGCGATTCCGGAGTATTTGAAGGTTTTGATGATAAATTGTCGAAAAATTTAATTTCCATTTTTAGTCGATTTTAAAGGCCCGTAATGTTTGCTCTATTTTTACAATTGCGCATTTATATTCAATCGAAGAGCTGGCGATCGCTTGCTTGGATTTCATCGACAATTACGCCTCGGACCTTTTGTCCGGACAAGTCTTGCTTTTTCAATTTTCGATCAAATTTCAAAATGTTAAGTCCTTTCTCCAATTGCCGGCCGCAGCATTCATCCGAGTATTTGGCCGAAACTCATTTTGTGCGTCCGAATTGGAAATATTCTTTGCCGTCCGTAATTGGATTGATGCACACCCCGAAGAGGTCGGAATTCCATCCAATCGCATGTGGTACTTGTATTTTTTCAGTCCGCTTGCATTCCTTCGGTGCTTTCTCAAGTTCGACTCTCTCTCCTCAAGATGGGCGAGCTGTACGGACCCGTTAGGGATTCCGATCTGTTTAGTGCCGACCAAATTCTCGATGCCATCAAAGAGCAAAACACGAAACGAAGTTCGGAACTCAACTACCGCGGCTTCTTATGTGAGTTATGTTGAACAGCACCTAAAACCAATGAACAAAAGTTGGAGAGCATGAACTTACTGAAATCGGTCTATTTGTATTGTCTATTTGCAGTTCCCGGAACGAATGTTGCCACGCCATTGCTTGGTGCCAAAGTTACCGGTGGCGACTTTAGGTCTGCTTTGCTGTCAAACAAGACCAGTGAGGACGAAACGTCGTCCGCCGATCCCATCGATCGCACTTATGCCAAACATTTGATAAATCAAACGAATTCCGGAATAACGGTTTGTTTTTGGGTTTATCACTAAAGGTTAGAGTGTTGTGTTTAGATCGAATTGGGGCGACCTTTCATCCTCAACAACATAAGACTTCATCTGATGGATCGCGATCAACGGACTTATTCGTACTTCATTGAAGTGATTTTTTGTCATTTAACGAGAATTAGATTGATTTGAAGTGCTTTAGGTCAGCGTTGACCAAGTGGACTGGGTCCGTGTCATTGACCACAGCCACTACGTTTGTCGATCGCGGCAAAATTTGCTCTTTGATGAGCGAGTCGTCAAATTTATTCGGTAACTCTAATCCAAGAAAGAAAGGTCAGATCGAAATCTCTGTACTTTCGAACGAGATTCTCGATTGAAATCTCGATCGAAATTTTACCGGGATTTTGAGATTAAAGGCCGGACAATCGATATTCTCGATCGGTCCTCAAGTCCTTTCTTTACTTTAACACATAACGTTTGTGTTTTTATTTATTATTATTAGGAATGCATTTTTAGTGTTATCGGCACACATTGTTCTGTGAACAACACTTTCCAGCTGAGCCGCTTCGAAGCAATGTACGTGACAGATTCGTGTGCCATCGACAATTCTACCACACTGCAAAGTATATTTTTAGTTCAAATATTGTTATATCGCATGGTAAACTTTCCATTTTAAGTACCGCGTTTGAATATTGCGACGATTGCGAACAATGCCATTGTTGTGGAAGGCGTGTCACGGAGCAGAAATGCCCTACTCAATGGGGACACGAAGAACTACGATTGGGATGATGGGTTCGTTGTGGGAGAAATTAACAGAAAATCTCTTTTTGACCAAGGATGGAAGATGCACGCCTTATGAATGCAACTTTTTGTTAAATTTCCGGATTTTTTTGCCAAAAGTCCGGAAAAATATCCGAAATCCAGGATCCGGTTGTTTCCTGGTCAGAACAGAAGGCGTCTCCCTTCCTTCACTTTCTACCCAATTCTCTTGTCTAACGATTCATTCGTTTATTCATAACATTCCTTCCATTTCAGGTACACTTGTCACCAATTGGGAAGTGGCGCTTTGGTTGTTCAGTTACCTCAGCCGTTTCTTGTCGAGACAATGAGGTCACTTCGTGTGGCGATTAAAACTAATTGTGACATAATTTCTTCAGACTTTTACTTTGGGATTGCGATGATCGTTGGTACTCGTTTTACATCGAAGTGTCCACCGACCAATGCAAATGGGCGAAAGTAGCGGAGGTCAATGAATGTCGGTAAGAAATGCTGGGACCCGTTTTAGAGAGTCCCCACGTTGTTGCCAATAGGCTCATTAATATTTATCAGTTAACACATTTAATTCAGAAGTTGGCAAACTGTTCATTTCCTTCGACAGCCAGTCGTATTCATACGGATTGTAGGTGAGTGGTGGGTGCTTTAGGGGACATTATGGGGAGCTCTATTTCCTGCAAAGTTTTGTCGTCTTCCAGGCACCCACAACTCAGCAAACGAAGTGTTCCATTGCGTGCACTTTGAGTGCCCGGCAATGGAAACTGACAGTGCCAGTGAAGAGGAACGGGTTGCCCGACTGCGGCGTATAATTGCGCACACAGTTGATGAAGACGCATCGTCTGCAACCGTCCAGACTTCGTCGAATGGCATTGTCCCAGTCGAGAAATTGGAATTTTTGGAGTCTTCTCAAAATGCTTTGGGTGCGATTGTTGAAAGTATCGCAGCAGGTGTCGGTGACGGGGAGGATGTGGGAAGTCAGCAAGAAGTTGAGGAGAGACAAACGGAAGGGCGCCCAAACAATTCGCTCTTTGGGGACATTGACCAGCAGGAAGGGTCTTCGTCCGGCAGGTTTTGCACATTGGCTGTTTTACACGGAATTAATGGCTTTAGAGCGGAGTCGGAGTCATCCCATTCGGAAACAGTTTACGAGGAGAACCGAGACAGTGAATCGATGCCTCCCATGGAGAGTCGTGAGGCTTCTAACTGAATCCTTCAATTTACTCCCAGAAATTGAATTTCTCTGATGATTTATTTGAGACTGAACATATTTTGACACAAAGCAAATAAAGGCCTTTATTCAGCAAATTGCTCCGTCAACCCCATGCTGGGGTTAAACTGTATTGGAGGTACAATTTTCGACTATCGCGCGATCCAAAACAATCGTACAAATTGCCAATGGTATGCTCGGGGAATGGAGCGAAGGAATCATTGACAAACAGAAACAGCGAGTCGGTTGGACCAAGGCCGATCCACTTCCGTAGCACACGCTAAATAGAGTAAATTGGCGAAGATGTCATTGTCCAACATTTTAAATATACGCTGATGTGGGCGACCGATTGGTTGGGGTTGGTGGCCAACTTTCTGTACTGCGCCTCAAGTTGCGGTGCTCCGCCGACCGGTCTCAGATGGATGGTGACTTTGGCCGGCGGCTGAGAGGGGGCTGTTGTAATTGTCATCGGAGGTGCAGTCGTTGCCGCCGTTGTTGTGGTCGCTTCCCCCGTCTGTGGCGAATGGGCGGAAGGACTTCTCGCGTCCGCTCGAGTGAATCGGAGCACAAACAAATGTTCGTTTCTGCACTGTCGCTCTATCACCACAGCGCCTTCGATAGCCAACCGATCCCTTTAATTAGAAATTATATAAATGACACGCATTTATTTAATTGAATCAAATTAAATTGCCTGGTGGCGGTGGAAATGAGTTCGTCAACGCCATTCTCTTTGAGCGCAACGAGGTAAAACAAGCCATTTGGGCTCAGAATGCTGGCAATATGTGGCAACAATTGGTCGAGAAGTGCGCGCCCGGAAGGACCACCGGCATAGGACAATTCCTAAAACAAATAAAATTCAACAAGTCGGAAAAAGGTGTTTCTATGGGTTTTCGGAGACGTAGAAACCGAGTCCGACTTCCATTTGGGCCGGCCGTTCCAAAACCCGGACAATTTTTGGTAAATACACCAGGGACGGATTCATAAAATGTCCAATTTTGTGCATTTTTAAAACGTTTTTTGACTTAAAACGATTTTATATTGTCGCTGTTTCTGTGGTGGTCGTGTACTACTGACCTGTTCACTTTGTGCCGGTTTTTCCGTTAGCACATAGGGAGGGTTCATCACAAGAATGTCGACAGAGTTTCTCAGTCGCCCAGTCAACGGACCCAACAAATTGCAGCAGACCAACAAAGGTTGCGACGATGTCAAACCGTTCAGTTGGAAAGTCTGCCGGGTGCACTGTAAAGCGTGTGCGTTCACGTCGGTGCAAACAATTTGGCGCTGAACATGGAAACTGAAATGATTCAATGAAATTGCTCTCCCCATTCTTCAACGAGTTAGCCAAGATCAGAATATTTCTTCAACGAGTTAGCCAAGATCAGAATATGACATTCGCGATTGAAAAAAGCGATGGCTTGGTGAAAAAAACATTAACGGTAATATGCAAATTCGTTTTTAAAAAATGAGTGGGTGTGTGTCGTAGCAGACTTAGCCATTTGATCAAATGGCTAAGCCTCGGACAAAACAACGAGCCCCACACATATTTTTCTGTCCACACGCTAACCAAAACATTTTTGAATTTGGTACCAACGAAATTATTTGTAGGCAAAAGCGAAACAAATTCCAATCAGAAAGACTTACTTCCGCGCGTCAGAAGTGGAAGCATGGGCTTCCTGCTTGGCCTCGACCAGCTTCTGCAAAAAGACGGAAACAACGCCTGACCCACAGCCAACCTCCACACAAAGGCAGGGATTGAGCGCAGCAATTCGCTAAACCGCAATCCATTATTTACTATACGTATTCCAAATGCAAAACCCCTCGTTCGGCTTCAAGAGCGTCCAGCAACAGAAAAGTGTCTTCCGACGGAGGATATACGCTCGGATGGTCAATTTTGTACGCGGGCGTGGCCAAGTGTGTGGACATCTGTCGTACTATTTATTAAGCTGAAGCTATCAAACAGAAAAGTAAGCAGCAGAGAGAGAGAACTCAAATCGACACAACAAAACCGAAGATGCCCACAAATTGTGCATTCAAAATTATTTTGTCAAAATATAAAATAGGCTAATGGATGGGAAGATGTTCAGTGAATGTTGCTTAATTGGGAGACGAAAAATCACAACGCATCAGCATAAAAAATTATTTAATGATGAAATTTTTACAGTAAAAGTTTGACTATTTGGAGAGGAAATTCCGCACAATTTTGGAAAGTATTTAAGTCCGACTCTTCGCTTCTTTGGCCTCTTCCCCCGCGCCCTTCGCACCATCGAACACTTCGATTTGCTTCCCAAGGTACTCCCAATTGTGAACCATCAATTTCTGAATCGCTGAAATAGGGAAGAAAGAGGTGCCACCTTCAAACATTCTTTCTCTTTCGCTTCCACCCCTTACCCAACAATGCGTGGTATCGAACATTTGGGTCCTCCGCGCTCAGCAACTTCATCACGGCCTGCTTGCCCTGGTACTGCTCAACAATACTTAAATTTTCAAGAAAACAAAATGCAGGAAGTTCGGCAGGAAATTCAAACAGACGTTTTTCCGCGATGATAGTGCCGAACGTACTCGCCAATGTCGTGGGCAGCCACACTAAGCGGCAACGGATCATTGCTGCTCTCGAGAATTTTGATGAGTATTCTGAACGAATTTTGGTTTATTTATTTTTCCTATCCCCGACTTTATCAGTTCGAAGTTCTTTTCGTTGAATCGTTGAGCATTTTCACGCCAGAACTTTTCCAATTTGTGAACCGGACTCCACTGCAGCCTGCCCGATCTGACCTCGGCACAATACTCGTCAAAGGAACTTAAGTCCTGCACTGAAGCGTGAAGACGTTCGGACAAAAATTCAATATCTTCCACCTAATGAATCATATAAAGTATGAAGCATTACAGTAAGTGAGCGATTCCTACCAAATCCGGGTCGTCAAACTTCTTGGCGTCCATCAGCTCGAGAGTCTTTAGAGTTTTGCATTGGACCATTTGGAGGGCCGACTCGCGCACCACCTCTCTGCTGTCGATTTTTTCCAGCAAATTTCGGAATGTCGCGAGAATGATTCGAATCACTTTCTCCTTGGAACATTCGGAGAGAATATCGCCCAATGTTTGAATGACGCCCAGCCCCTGCACAAATTGAGCGATGTAGCTGTCGAAAGTAAGGCACCTAAACAAAATTCCGTTAAAAGTAAATAAAACCAAAAAAAATCCAATCGGACCAAAGGCAGAAAATGAGTTGGTATTGAAGCTGAAAGTTGGCGCGACCGTTCAAAGCCAAAAGAATGCTTTTTACGCCGTCGTATTCGATGAATTTTCGGCGGTATTTCTCCTTCCGTAGCATCATTTGAAGACAACGAACCGAAGTATTTATGTATTCGTTGCCCTAAAACTAACAATTCATAGCCCACTGAATGTTTTGTTTGTTTGGTTTGTTCTTAAAATTTTTCTTTGCATTGGTAAAGTTTTTTATTTTTGGGAGGGTGAAGAAACAGAACTGAAAAATCCGACAGAAGTTCCGGCCCGCAGTCGATAACAAAAAAGATTTTCTTTTCAAATTTATTAAGCTTTTTAATTTGGAAGTACAAAAGCGGACCGAATTTTTCATCTCCTGCTGAAGGAAGTTGAAGTACGCTTGCAACTCCTGTCCCTCCATACGCATTGAACCATAACAAGCCAATTTGGAGAAGATTGCAGACATCTTTAAGGTAAAAAATCATTATACAGCCCAAAAAATGTTTGAGAGTAAATGCTTTCCCCTCCCCCCCCCCCCAAAGAATCCAAAAATATGCATCCGTTATTATTTGCGGCGGTTTGACCGCATTTATGTTATAGTAATTCTGAACTACGGGCCTGGTTCTGTCAAGGTATATATTCGCATTGTTTGCACCTGGTTGACAATAAAACTGTCATTGCGCGTCAGAATTCCTTGAAACCACGACCAAATCGTCCGCTTCTGTCGTCGTGCATATTCGTGAAAAATTTCAACCCGCGACCTGTCCTCCTGAAAAGCGTTTTATTGTGACAGACTCCGCGCTTTTGCACCAGCGCGCCAAACCTGCAGAATATCGTCGAAAAAGGTGAGCACGTAACGGATGAGTTGGTCCTTCGCCACCTCGATGATCAAATTGATTATGCATCTCGCGGAATTGGTCTTGTCCCGGCACAGCACTTCGTCCCTTTCTTGCTTATTCTTTGCCGCTTCCAACGCCACGATAAAATTGTATTCGTTTTGGGGGACCAGCTGAGAGCGCAAATAGGATGTCCAATTCGGCTTGTTCGTCGGATTTCGCACTTCTGCCGCCTAATTAGATAAAACTATGCATTGGGAGAAGATAAGAAGAAAAAAAAGCGTTCAACCTCAAGCTGCAGTTTGCTAGTCGCTGTTGTCATGTCCACCGGTGTAACGTGGTGACCAGCTGCAATTTCTTCCACGTCAGCAGCAAAAGTGCCATTTTGCTCCATAACCATCTCTTAATTTTAAAATTATAAGAAATGATGTTTTTTGCTTCATACGAATTGGACTGATCATTTTCATTTTCAACAGATCAGAAACCAAGAATTTGTTATCAGGCATTCGTTTCAATACATAAAATGAAATTTCAATACGCCACTGTTTATTTTTGCAATTTTTGGAAAATTCAAAATTTTCAAAAATCTATGTTGAGCTCAAAATCGTTAAAAGCACAAAATTACAACGAAAAGACGAATTCGTCTATTAGAAAATAGAGAATACAAAACGATTTTAGGATCGATTGAAATTTTTGTAAATTAGGAAAAAACCACTTTTTTTACTAACTCCAAATCCGGATAGAAACTCGACTACGGCGGGCAGTAGATCGTTAGAAATAAAAATCTGAGGCTGATACAACGATGATTGCATTTTGAACAAATATCCAATTTATGCATAAATCTTTTATTTTGTACATTTTCCATTCAATAATACGGTAAAAAGACTACGTCAGACTTTGTTTGTATTTCACGGTTTCCATTTGTTTTCTTCCGCACATCGGGCAAATGCCTTTCTGATAAGAACAGTCTTAAATATATCTTCGTTATCGAATAAAACACTGACTGGCCCAAACCTTGGCAATAATGGGCCGAAATATGATGCGTCATCTTGTTACAAACTCTGCATTTTTTGAACTGTTCACTTGCAGGCTTGAACCTAAGAACGTATTTTTGAACAATCGGTACAAAATCAAATCCTTTTTAAATTTACAGATAAAAACGCACTTTTGCTTCGAGCTCAACAGCTTATTTTCATTTGTCACTCGTTTGTTTCCTTGTTCATTCTTGTCGACATGGATCGTAGCCAACTTCGAAAGTTTCTTTGTGCCTAAATCACTCAAATTCCGACTCTATTTCTTCTTCTCATCACTTACATTTTTCACAAACCATGCTCGCATCAGCAATGTGCTCAAATCAGTCACTTACTTTCTGCCGAAACTGTTTAATTACTTAGTCATTAAAATTCAAAAAATCTTTATAATATTAGGTGCAAATATAACATTTTAATATCGTTACAGTAATTTAATGCATTTTTTAATCGTTTCACCATAAAGCATTAGAGATGCAAAAGCAAAAACATTTGCGGTGGAGATTTACGCAGTAGAATTTCCAACAATGGCGAAGTCAACAAACAAAAGGCCCGCGTGGCCTGTCATCATTCGCATTCATCATCCTCGTGTGATCTCTTGTCAATTTTGTCCAACTTGATCAGATCATCAATGCGCAAAATAGTGATTGCCGCTTCCGTCGCAAACTTCAGACTTTTTACCTTGCTGATAAGCGGCTCAAACACACCGGCGTCTCGGTTCTGCGTAACAGCGCCTTCCTCTAAATCCAGACCGGACCTGAATAACGGAAATGCGTTAAAAGCCTGGCAGAATTTCAGTAAACCATTTCATGTCCTCAAATTTCTTGTCGGTTTGACTACGATTGTGAAAGGCACGCAGTTTGGCGAGCAAAGAGATAGCATCTTGAGCAGCGTTTGTGGCCAGAGTTTTGGGAATAGACAGCAACGAATCAGCAAAGGCAGCAACGGCCAGTTGTTCACGGCTAGTCTGAATTTCAGTAATTTTAACAACAACAACAAAAAAGAAACGATTCCTACCAGATTCAGTGCAAAATTCTCCAAATAAACGTTCAACGCAGTTTCAACAGCGCCACCACCAACGACCAATTTCCTACCCTCAAGAACTCGTTTCACAACGGACAAAACGTCGTGAACGCTACGCTCCATCTCTTCCAACATCATGTCATTTGCACCGCTAAAATCGGTGAACAAATTTAAATGAATCTCAACAAGAATTAAAAGTAGCACACGATTACCGTAATATGATGGAAGCGGCCGATTTCATTTTTGGTCCTTTGATAAGAATCAATTCGTCATCCGAAATGCGAGTCTGTACGACTTCTTCCGCAGAGCCGAGCAATGACACATCAAACTGTTCATCGCCCTCCAAAGTGGCTAACGAAGCAGTCAGCGTTGCTGAGGCATAACAGTTATTCACCCAAATTTAGAAAAAGCCAATACCCCCAGTCGCTTTTGCTATACGCTTCAAGTCCGCCTTCTTGCAGCGGCGAACTCCCATCGCCCCGGCTTCAACAAATTCCTTCAAACAAAGGTCGTCGATGCCACCAGTGGTCAACAGCACGTTCGCGCCCGACTTGATAATTTTCTCCACACGGCGTTTTGTTATGTCCAATTCCCTTAAAAGAATGGCGATAGTGCATTCGGGCATTTTTAATCAACTCACTCCCTACGAATTGCTTCCAGCTTTCCGGGATCTTCAACCACAATGGAAATGCCCAGATGCATCTTTGCTTTTTGCAGGGAAAAGTCCAAACACGCAATTTTCGCATTCAAAATTTTTCGAGGCATTGCTGTTGTTCAGAGAACATAATAAAGTGTTGCAATTAAAATAGAAAAATATATACCGTCACTAGCTCGAGTACAGTTCAATGCGTAGCCGTTGATCAGCAAACTTTCCTTGCTCGACTTCCCATGCGATTTGAGCACATTAACCGTGTTTATGGGATATGTGACTTTGCCAGCCTTATCAGTCCTTTTAACAGCTAAAGTCGCGTCCACACAAAGTTCAGCAAAAAAGTCGGACTCTCTTAATGTATGTTCATTATTGTACAGTTTTTCATGCGTACGAAACTTACGAGCCAATCAGTTTTGAAGACATCGACGTTTTTGCAGCCCGAATAAGACTAGCACGATCAAGTTCTTCAACGGGGAAAGAAAGGTTTTCCGTCATGTATCGTACAGCTTCTTTGCAGGCCAAGCGATATCCGTTGATGATGTTGGTGGGATGGATCTTTTTCTGGACCAGTTCGTCCGCAGCTTTAAGCAGTTCAGCTGCAATTATGACCACAGTGGTTGTTCCGTCGCCGACCTAAACCGTAAGAAATTAGTTATTTGAAATGAGTCATCCAGAAGAGTCAGATACTTCCTCATCCTGAAGTTGTGCCAGATCAACGAGAATTTTTCCCGCAGGATGTTCAACTTCAAGCAATTTCAAGATTGTTGCTCCGTCATTGGTCACCGTGACATCCTAAGGAATTATGATTGGCGATTCCTATAGATAGGCACTTACGCCGACATCATCTACAAGCATTTTATCCAAACCGACAGGACCCAATGACGATTTAACCACATTTGCAATTGCAACGGCCGTCATTACTGCATGGATTGGGCAATGCTATCAATTTATCTAGTATATCAGAAACAAACCATTCTGTGTTCGTATTGACTGCCCCGTTGTTCGCTTCCCCTGCAGAGCGAGCAATGCGTCACCTGGACTCGCCATTTAAATAAAATAAATTGTCAAAGTATGTGCTAAAATGAATTACGATTGGAGCAACAAGGAATACGAGACCTAAACAGAATAATTTTTGGAGTAAAGTGAATGAAGAAAGAAATGAGCCCTGGGACTGAAGAGTCCATTTCAATGGGA
Organism: Globodera pallida; assembly: GCA_020449905.1. Classification (NCBI taxonomy): domain Eukaryota; kingdom Metazoa; phylum Nematoda; class Chromadorea; order Rhabditida; family Heteroderidae; genus Globodera; species Globodera pallida. The sequence continues at coordinate 5,457,308 of JAIXHY010000009.1, read as the reverse complement.
ACTCAGTTGTTGTCTTTTGTTTGAGAAACGCTCAAAATTATTTATGGGCATCATTTCAGTAAGTTAGATAGTATGATTGAAAATGTTGGCCAAAACACCGCACACTCGAATTTTTCGCTCGATAAAGGTGCAAACTGAAAAAAAGGCAATAAAACACGTAATCTGACATTTTAACTGTACATATAATTAGGAAGAATTATTGACAATGTTTGTTCTTAGTATTCTCAAACACACAGTTAAAATTGAGCCTTCTGCCCTCGGTCGAGATTTTACTGAAGTCTTAGTGGAACGTTTAAACCGACAGTTTGCTAATTATGTTTGTTACTATTTGCTTTTATATAACTAACAGACGATGACGAAATTTAGGTTATACCGAATGTTGGATTGTGCATTACTTTTTACGATTTCAAAAAATATGGCGCTTCTTATATAATGGTTTTTGTTTTTTTCGCAAAATAAACAACAGTTTTTATTTAGCCTGGTGATGCCTCTACGCATACCCCGGTCGTGTTCCGTTACGTTGTTTTCCAACCAATGATCAACGAAATTTTCGAGGGCGTTATATTGCGGTCGAACCAGGAAGGCATCACCATTAGCATGCAGTTTTTCAGCGATATTACCGTTGCTCCAGACAAATTGCCAGTTGTGTCAAAATTGTAACAGTTAAAAAATTCATTTCTTCATAGCCTTGTTTTCAGCGATGAGACTGTTCAGATTTGGCGTTGGGAGTACCAGAATGAGAACGGCGACGTTACTCCGTTTTACATGGACCCTGGAAAATGCGTCAGGTTTACTATTTGGTCGCGACAAAATATGTTTGTTGTTTTTACAGATTCAAAGTAATAAGCGTTCAGTATCAAAATGTTGAACCAGGCGCTTCCCTAGAAGCAACCAAAGCTATGACGATAGAGGTAAATGACGAAGAAACCTCTGGTGTCAAAATTTGTGGGTCCCTACCCTATAATTTTCTCGCTTAATAATAAGCCATGGTTCTTTGCTATTGTAGTTCGAATCAAGGACGTATCCAGGAATTTTTTGATGGGGGGTCTAATTCGAAAAAAGTCAATTTCGAGGAGTTGCGTTTTTGGATTATTGCATTTTCTTAGATTTTACCAGAAAAAAATTTCTTGAAAATCAATTTATGGGTTAAATTTTGTGTTTTTTACCCGTCCGGAGGTGCCAAACGCCGGGAAAATTTTTTGCAAATTTTAGCAGCCCCCCTCCCTGGGTACGCCGTTAGTTTGAATATAAAGAAGCCAACTATTTGTTAAAGGCATCGATGTTCGACATGGGACTCGGCTGTGTGGCTTGGTGGGAACCTCAGTGCGCAAGCGAATTGAAGCAAGAAGCGAACGACCCGAATGAAGATTATTAGGAAAAGAAACCAGAGATGTACATACCTTTCTCTGTTACGGGTTTTGTTACAATATTATCTTGACGGTTGGATATTGATGGTTGATGTGTTTCATTGTACTTTCGTGAACATACTCATCTTTCGTTAATTCGTATTTTTTTTAATTGCATTTTTATAGCGAAAGATCATATACAATGGCAACAACTGAGAAGCCTCAAGTGGTTCAACAGCCCGTGCAAGTCTTTGGCCGAAAGAAGACAGCAACCGCTGTTGCGTTTGCAAAAAGGGGCAAGGGCTTGATCAAGGTCGTTAATCGTTTCAAGTCGAATTGGGGGGGGGGGTGGGGATTACTTCCTCTCACACCTTAGTCTCAGAAAGTCGATTATTGTGCACCATTTAGTAACTTGTCTCCCCAAAATTCCTATTTTTTAGAGCATAAATTAACATCTTAAGGTCAATGGGCGTCCTTTGGAATACATGCAGCCGGAGATTCTGCGCATTAAACTTCAGGAGCCTATTCTTATTGTTGGCAAGGACAAATTTGAGGGAATTGACATACGAATTCGCGTCAAGGGCGGCGGACACATTGCGCAAATTTATGCAATTCGCCAAGCACTGGCCAAGGCACTGGTCGCTTTCTACCAGAAGAATGTCGACGAGCAGAGCAAAAAGGAACTGAAGGAGCAATTTGTTGCTTACGACCGCAATTTGCTGGTGGCAGATCCTCGACGCCACGAGCCAAAGAAATTCGGTGGACCGGGAGCTCGCGCTCGCTACCAGAAGTCGTACCGTTAAGAAATAATTTTGTAGATCAAATGTTTTGATGATGATCCTTGTTTTTGTTGTTGATAAAAAAAAGTTATACAAACTTTGTGGAGGTCGAGACCCGAAAATGTTTCTTCTGTAGAAATGCTAAGAAAAATGCAATAAAACCACTAATACCTCACTAAAATTGAACTCTTCTTTCTGGTCATTGATCATTTAGTTCGTTAGTCGAGTGTGTAATCTTATAAAAAATTTCGAAATTTGCTTTGCCATTCACAAATCAGCGTTTCCTTTCTTTTTTCATCATTTAGTAAAAGAGTTACCACAGCGGAACTCAATTGTCGGGACAATCAATCAATCTGTGTTTTCAAACTTACAATTAGTAAATGATTGCACATCCCAATTTCATAATAACTCGAGCAGAGGGAGGAATGGATTGGTAATTTAGAAAAGCCACGTTTAAATTCCATTCTCTTTTCAATGCATAAAGCAAATAAACCAAAAATTATGATTTTCATTTCGGTATGCACGGATAGCTAGCTGGCTGAATTCCTCAATCTGTGATGAAAAAGGCTTATTCATCGTTTGTAATCGTACGTTTGCGCCCGTTCCTTGCTCTCTCTTATCAATTCGTCCGTTGGTTGTTTTCCATTCAATTTACGCATTCATTTTTTTTACTCACAATAGTAAAATCAAATTGAAAAAATAAGTGGTATTTTATTTGTTTGTAATCAAAAACAGTTCAAAAATTTTTTGAATTTCGATTCGACTAGAAACATTCTCAGACACATGCTTATTGTTAGTCACTGGAAAGTTCCTAAATCACAATTTTAGCTTTATAATCTTGCGAGCAGCTATGTTTTATATTAAATTGATCTTTTTTCTGTTATCTTCACTTTTATTCGGTTGCCCAATTGTCCTTGCCAACCAGCCGGTTGACAACCAAGCAGCTGTCACCACTGGTAAAATAAACTAAATCTATCATTGATGAGTTTTTTAGCCGCTCGTCCTTGTCCCACGAACATGTTTTTGTGCCACTTAACGCAACGTTGCATCCCTCGTTCGTGGCTCTGCGACCAGGAGGACGATTGTTCGGATGGAGAGGATGAGAAAAATTGCGGTTCTTTTCAATTGTTACAAAATTTGGTTAATATGCTTTGTAAATAGATTCGCTTTCTCAAAAGCGATGTGTCGAGAATGAATATGAGTGCAAAAACACCCAATCTGGACAACGGAAATTGGACGACAATCCTTGGCTTAGTCACCTCTCCAGCACCGGCTACACCCACACATGCATTCCTAAGAAATGGGTTTGCGACGGGGAGGCCGACTGTGTGGGGAAAGATGACGAGATGGGCTGCGAAGGAAGTAACAATTGTTTTTTGCTTTCAATGCCAAAAATTATTTCTGCCAGAGCTTAAATGTGACCCAAAAACTCACTTTGAGTGCAAGGGCTTCGACTTCAGTTCTGCAACTTCGTGTATTCCGATCGAATGGGTTTGCGATGGTCAGGTAATTAATATAATGCCAATAAAATGCAACTTAGGTTGTGATTTTTAACGACGTCTAATAAATGTTATTTAGACGGACTGTTTGGACATGAAAGACGAGATGAACTGTACTAACAAAGACAAGAAGCCGGAATGCAATAAAGAAATGGAATTTGCGTAATTTTATTTTAACTCAAACAACGCTGATTTTTGTGGATTCAGATGTGATGATGGGCAGTGCATCTACAAGAGTTGGCGATGCGATGGGGACAGGGACTGCACGGACGGAAGTGATGAGAATGGTTGTAAAGTTGATACATGCAGTTCCGTTGACAAATTTAAGGTTGGTCGGAGGGTGCCATTGCTATTTTCCTGACTTTTGAGTACGCTGTTGTTTCGAAGAATCACCATTTTTATTCAGTGTAAATCTTCGGACTTCTGCATTCCCAACAAATGGAAATGTGATGGAGAGCCGGTAAATATTGTACAATTAAGAATGTTATTTTATTAATTTGTAGGATTGTCCTGATCATTCTGATGAAACGGACTGCAAAAAATTCACTGCTCAGGAAGTGCACTGCAAAGATCATGTGAGTTTCGTGCGTGATTTGTGTCGGTGTTTTTGTTTCGATTTTTTTTTTTGAATTTTAAGGAGTTTGCGTGTACGTCCCATGTACAGTGCATCAGCAGTTTTTGGGTGTGCGACGGGGATGAGGATTGTTTTGACGGGAGTGACGAGCACAACTGTTCGGTCATCCAGTGCAAGCCAAAAGAGAGGGTGTGCGCCGACAAAAAGCATTGCATTGACGAGGAATTGTGGTGTGATCGGACTGAGGATTGTGCCGATGGATCCGACGAAGCCAACTGCTCCGTTGTTGAATCGCAAGAGAAGTGCAATTTGGACGAGTTCATGTGTCCTGGAGAAAAACTGCGCTGCATCAAATACCAGGAGCTGTGCAATGGAATGCACAGCAATGATTGCGCTAAAAATGGCCTTTGCAATCAGGAAATAAGTCAGTACACTAAGATGTGTTAACTTAATGCTAGAGTTCAGCGGTGAATGGGAATTACTGGTTATTGGATTAACTTGTTTTTCAAGAAACGTTTTGGTCCCGGAATAACTCTTTTGGGTCGGTCGTTCAACTTTGCATTAGAGCCGGGACTTGAGGGTCCCAATGGATATATCGGACAATATATGAAATTATACTACAGGAACTTGCAAATCAACTGGAACTCCCGATGATGCGTGCATTTCTCGAAAGATGGCCACCCATGGGATGCTGCATTACTGTGCAAAAGGATACAATGCGAGCGTCATCGGAGTCAATCAGCCTGGATATTGTCAAGGTTTGTTTCAACGGCAATGATTTTACATACGAGTTAATGTTTTCTTTTCTATGCCAGACATCAATGAATGCGAGCAGCCCGGTGCATGTGACCAGCTTTGCACCAATCTTCCCGGTAGTTACCATTGTGCCTGCTACCCGGGCTACAAACTGATTGCCGCCACTGACCCTGACAAACCCGTGATGCACAAATGTCGCGCAGTTGGGCCAGATCCGCTGCTGCTTTTGGCCAACCGTGCGGCTATTCGTCAGTTCGACATCATCACCAACAAATACCATCCCCTGATAAGTAAGCTGGAATCAGCAGTGGCACTCGACTATTGGCACAAGCAGAGCACGTTGGTATGGTCGGATGTAAGCAAGGAACAGGTCGGTGCACTTCATTGTTTTGACTGTTGACGGATATTTTTGTAATTGTAGATCATGATTTGTGAGGGGGTAAACAGCGTCCTTGGAAACCATGCAATGTTGGACAGCATTAACACTGTCTGCGGCGAAAAGACAACGCATCTGACCATCATAAAAGACAATGTCACGACGCCAGATGGACTTGCTGTCGACTGGGTACATGGATTGTTGTTCTGGACGGACACTGGACGGGACACTGTGAGAAACGTCTTGGGGCCCAGTTTGGAAATAATTGTTTATTAGATTAATGTCTACGATTTGCGCAAGAACAAGAGGAAAGTGCTATTGGACAAGGGTTTGGATGAGCCGAGGGCCATTGCTGTTGATCCGTCTGCTGGCTTAATTTTCTGGACCGACTGGGGCGCAAATGCACGAATTGAGCGAGCGGGAATGAATGGCCAAAACAGACAAGTGGGTTTTTGCGAGTAAGTATGATATTTTTATAATTCAGGTGATCGTCCAAGGCAATGTCATCAAGTGGCCAAACGGACTGGCACTGGATATCTTGGACAAACGCGTGTATTGGGCTGATGCGAAGACCAAACAAATCAGCACCTGCGATTACTGGGGCAAGTTTTATAGCCTCGTAAACATTGTTTTAGACGTATTTTGATTTTGCTTTTTCAGGTGAGCACGTGCGCGTCATTCTCCATTCCCATCAACACGTTCGCCATCCATTCTCATTGGCTGTATTTGAAGAACGCCTTTATTGGACCGACTGGGACCAAGAGGGCGTGTTGTCAGTGAACAAATTTCATGGAAAGGATGTAAGAAAGGTGGGTTAATCTCTGCTTTTTCCACACTTTACAAATTGTGTTGTTCATTTTAGCTGATGAGCGGAGTAAGTGGTCCGATGACCGTCCGCGTGTACCACAAGCAAGCGCAGCCCGTCCTGGAGGACAAGTGCAGAGATCGAGAGTGTGACCACCTTTGTCTGCCAAGAGCATTATACCGTATTTTTAGCATATTCTTAAATTAGAATTGCGCAAAACTCACTCAAATTCCCTTTAAGAGAAAACTACCAGCAATGCTGAGATTCAGCTCAAGGGAGTGCCTTATTCCTGTGCCTGTGACAATGGTTTTCGCGTCGACGTGAACAACCAGTCGATGTGTGTATCTTTGGATCCAATTGGTGAAATTTCGCAAGAACCCGCGAACGGTATGATTCGATGTTTGTCCAAGAAATATTTATTTGCAAATTCAGTATACGAAAAGGTCAATGGGCCTGGCTCATTTTCTTACATGTTCGTCTTCTTCTTCCTCAGCGTTCTTCTGGTTTTGGTAACAAAATATTCCAACACATTTGTTGTTTTTTTTAATATTATTCTTTGAAGGGTTACACTTTTTACCGTCGTCGGCCTCGTCACTTCTCTGTTCTGCATTTTGACAATCCGATATATCGCCGAACAGTGGAAGCCGACCTGGATGCGGAACTTGAAGGCGCTGGAGACAATTCTCTCGGCCCCATTTCCATTCTTCCAGTCGGTGGCACTCAACACAGTCAAGCCACGAGTGGATTCCATCAGGGAGGGTCTGCTGGAGCAGTGCCGGATTCGCGGGCGAAATTGGTGCTTAACGGAGTGAGCAACGGGGGACTCTCGCAGAACACCGCACCGGCGGCGTTAGGCAATACCACGCGTCCGGAGGAGTACGCATACGACCAGCCACTGCCGAAGGTCTAAGCACGGTCTCCCACCGTTGTGTTTTGTCCCCATTGACAAGCTCATTTTCTTTTCTTTTTTCTTACATATTTTATCCGAGTTGCGATCATTTGTTTCTTCACATTTTAACAACTTTGATGGTCAATTTCGTCCACCCATTCCTGTGCAATTTGAGCACATTTTCAGCCCTTTGTGCTCAACCCAACCAAATATTTTTTCGTTTTATGAATGCGATCGATTGTTTATTCAAACTTCTCGATATTTTTTACCGGGTGTCTCTCTTGCATAGATCATCGTAGCCGACTTCAACCCAATCACCACGATCGTTCTGTGATTTTGCTCCCTTCCACCCGTATATAAGTGTTCCCCAGATTCGTAGCCAGCTTTGCTGTCAGGGATGATAAAAATTGTGTGCTCCAATTTTTGTAGTCTTATTAAGTTGGCTGCGCTTAATTAAACCCACGTGTACTTTCTAAATTCACTGGATTTGGATAGTAATTTGGTCAATTGCCCAGGCACGTATCCAGGATGGGGGTGGGGTGGGTACATGTCAGGGGTGCCTCCTCGTCTAAATTTCGACGCCAGCATCCGAAATTTCCTTAGGTACGTGCTGCAACTCCTCACCCCTTCCATGCTTAAATCACTTGTGGATTCATCCCTTTCAGAAACTTGGAGGTTTTGTCGCATTTATTTGATGAGCTTGTTGAATAAAACATGGGTAAAAAGTGAGAGGCAGGAATTGGAAGATCATCCGTTTTTATGTACCCATAAAGGATTAGAATTCGTCTTTCTCCTTCCTTCCATAAGTTCGCTGCTCGACTTGCTTCAGTTGACCGCCGCCATCGGCGTCTGCTGCTGGTCTTGCTGAGACATAGTCTGCTGACTGTTACTGTTCGATGCCAATTCTATCGACGCCATCCCGTAAGACATTTCCGCGTTCGGTTCCACTTCTGAGAACAAAGCTCTTTGTGGAAATATCAATAAGCGACAATTGCTCATACCCGTGGACGTCTCCGACTGCTGCTCCTCGTCCCATTTGATCGGATAGCTGGTCACTCGCACATCCTCACTCACAATCGTTCGTTTAAGCTAAAACGAATGTTCTTATCCTTTTGATGGAATCGGCGACCCAAGTTAACAAATTTTGAAAGTTTAAAATATTTTTCGCGCAAAAAACTGCACTAAGAATTAACTAATAAAAGGAAAGTATTTATTTTTGTTGACTCTTTTTCATTTTTGTTTTCATCCCCCCCCCCGTTAAACCTTAATTTTTGCAATGCCATTCACTGCCAGCTTCCATAGAAAAAAAAACAAATTCCAGTCCAAACCTTTTCGATGGCTGGCTGAGAAGGCGGATTCTCGATGAGTTCGGGATCGGTGTACGTATGGGTGACAAACCAACCTAAATAAGAAAAACTTAAAACTGGCCTTAGAATTCGTCAATTTTCGTTCAGCCCAAAATTCCCTATTTTTGCGGGAAACTATAGTTATGACTATTAGTTCAAACAGCGTTTTGCATGCGGACTGGGAAAAAGTTTCAACAAAAGATTAGGCGGCACGGACAACCTTCAAAATCCTCTACTTAATTACAAAATGCTAAAATATAGCCAAGACGTCCTATAACTATACTATTTTTAATCACCGATTTTCATGAAAAGTTGTTCGCGGTATTTGCATTTAAGCAGCAGAAGAGTGACATCCATAAAATCTTCAGGGCGGAGGTTTTGAATTTGAGGAGGCGGTGCCTGCGTTGTAAAGCTTAAACATCATTTTTCAGCTCAAAATTATCACCTCAAAGATAAATTTGTGTCTTCCTTCCTGAATTGGTCCAATGAGCACTGAATCGAGCACCTGGTCGTGTTCTTCACGACCATCAGTGCCAACAAAAACCAACTCCCATTCAACATCTAAACGAATGCCTTACAAATAGAGTTAGAAAATGAACGGACCTTCTTTGATGTTTTCGAATATTTCGAAAGTGATTTCAAGTTTTATTGGATCACTCGGGTTGGCGGGGTTTTCTAACAACTGCACACACACAACGTTGATCCTTGAGCACATTGTTTTTTCTTGGTAAAATTCAAATCTGGTAAGTAAAAGAAGAAATATTCTACGTGCAAGAAAACATCTTAGATTTATTAATTTGGCCATAGTTATGTATTTGATATAAAAAACGGCATCGGAGAAAATGTGCATGGCTTGATAGAATGTCTCAAAGCGGTACTTGCTTGTTAGAAACCGAAGAAAAGTGTTCATCTCCGTGTTTCTCTATATTCTGCTCTCTTCCTCCATTTTAAAACAGAACGCCAAACTAGGAAACCCCAAGGTCCTATTTAAGGGCTAACAAATCAGCGAGAAATCAGTTCTATTCTAAGCTATTATTGTTAGAGCCCGTCATTTTAAAAATCCCTGGACCCGGATTTGGATATCGGTTAAGGACTCTAGCTAGATAGATAAAGCGTGTTTTTTCAAAATTTTCGTAGAGTTTACCAAAGTATAGTCATTTTCCAACCCTCCGACGATAAGTAAGACTTTTTAGGTCGGAATTACTCCTTTTGCTGTATATAATGGTTTTCTTTTTGTACAAACATGAAGTTGTTGGACATGACGAATTGCGCGCATGTTTCGCCGATTTGAAACGCAGCAATCGCATCTTTAACGGTGGCGTTTTTATACTGTTCACCGGCTGGAGCCATGAAGTTCATCCCTTTTTTCAGGTAATTAATTAACAATTAAACGGACGCTTTGTTGGTTTAGGTTTATCAGATTTAATGTCTCTTCCTTTCAGTACTACAAAAGAGACGCAGAGAAGACCACCAAGAGGGCGCTCGACCATCTCCGCAACATCGACAAGAACCAACAGCAGAATCGGAACTTCGCCTTCATCACCTGCAATGTTGGAAACTGGGAAGCGTATGTCTTTGGTGATTTGGGATGCTAATTTATGTTTTTACATTATTTTTTTCTTATTCCCCCTGAATTGTACGCATATTTCATTCATTTTACACCACAATTTAGACTTTATTTTTGCAGGTGGCTGGAGCCAACCAGCAGCTTAAGGATGGACGCCACGTTGGGCGTGAAAATTGCGCCGACACTTATCGAATATTCGCTGGAAAACGGGCGCTGTGTGGAGGGGCAAAAGTTGGACTCGGACGAACACTTTCAGACCGCAAATGACATCGTCGAATTTATGTTGAAGCGTCCTTTATTGAATCAAGAAATGATGCCCAATTGACCGCCTGTGTGTATGTATGTATATAACTAATCATGTATGTATATAACTCATCATGTATGTATATAACTAATCAAAATGTACTTATAAATAATGCTCGATAAATGCGTTTTTTGGTATTGCGGCGCCAATTAAACCTTTCATTCTCAACAGAAGTCGCCTGAGCCAAAAAGTAATGGAAAAAAATTGGAGACAAAATAGGGACGGCTTTTCATTCCTCGTCCAATGATTTTATGAGGCCATAACTATCCACAGCCAACCTAAATGATTCGCCACTTTAAATACTCATTTAAAATTGAATAAATCTATCAAAGCAAAGCTGCCAGAATATGAATTGACTTTTGTCCCTTTCACCAAATATTCAGTCACAAAATTCCCGGCAAATAATCCTGAGCCCTTTTTTGTTTTCTCTTTGCTTGGCTTAAAAACAGGAGCAGCAAGCAACAGAACTCGTCGAGGATCATCCATCCGAGCATCGGCGTTCATTCGTCCACCAATCGGAAGACAGCAAATAGGAGAGGAGTACCCCGGTGGATGATGGTGATGCCTTTCCCTCGAATGGGTGGGGGGGGGGGGGTAGGGAATAATGCATTTTGGAAGAAGTTCAACAATGAAAGGTCCAACAATGGCGGTGGCTCGGACACACCCCAACCGTCAATATCCATCAATCTGGTGAATAGATTGGGTGAGGGGGGGGGGGGGGGGGGTGGGGGGGGGGGGGGGTGTTTGCCTTCTTGAACGGAAGTGAGTGGCTGCGGAGGTGATGTGATGAGTAGTGAATGGGTGAGGCGTAAGGGGCCGATGTTTTTGGAAGAACATCCGAGAGAAATTGTCTCATTGTCAGCATCCGATACGGAGTGAAAACGTCTAAAATTGAACCAGACTTTGTCTGGGTCATTATGATTGAGCAATTCATTAAATACGAGAATATCCTCAGGGAATTGGGGAGGGGGGGGGGGGTACATTCGTTCGACTGAACTGAACGCTTCATCCATCCGAGTTCCGGGAATCGCTTTTTTGGGCGCCTTTACAGTACATTCGTCCTACCCCCCCCCCCCCATTTCTCTTGTGGCCAATCGTGGGAAGAGTTCCTTCACATTCACACATCGGCGAAACGGAAGAGGAGGGCAAACTTTAAAATGGCGCGATAAGTCCATTGGGAATGATTGTGAAGATTTGATTAGGCCGGCCGGCGGCCCACGAAGTTGGAGGGTAACGCCGTGGGAATTGTCTCGTTGCATTGGTTTGGCACGGCTCTTCCCCTCATCATCTTCATCCAATGGCCTTAAGGAAGGACGGACGGACGGAAAGAATTGGTTGGTTGCCCCGGGTGACCTCAGAGGATTGGATTGGATGAATGAGATAAATGGGTAAATGAATGAGGAGGACAATCTTCTAGTCGAGTTGGTCGGTAATGCAATAAAAGGTACAAATGTTGGGATGGGATGGACGAGAAGAATATTTGTGTTGGGAGAGCAAAAAGAAGACAAATGGGGGAGGGGGGGGGCACAATTCGGGGAAGTGCCAACTTCCCTTGAGCATACCTTGACAGTGCCCTCCTCCCCCCCCCCCCGTCCATTTTTTCCAAGAAAAAAAAAGATTTCCTTAGCGATGAAACGGGAGAAGAGCTCCCCCTCCGTAAAGTTGGGACGATTATTAGTCCAATTCGGTTGTGCAAAATTGCTTGCTCATTCACTCGGCCAAAATGTCTCTTCCCGACGGCCCCGTCATCCCACCAAATTTCCTCTCGGGATGACATTTTTCTCGGCCGTCCCAAATTCAGTCCCTCCTCCGCCCTTTTGGCCTTTGTGAGTTGGCCAGTGAATGGATTTGGACGGGCGCGACGCGCCGCCTTTGGAATGCAAATTTGGAGGGGGGGGGGGGGAAAGAGAGGATAACGGGGGGGGGGGAGGGGGAGGGGGGGGGGGGGATGATCAACGCCCCGGGGGTGGTGGGATGGACCAATTGGACATTTTACGAACGAAAGGAACTAAACTCGCTTTTACTCCTGAACAAATGATTCGCTTTTGGCTGGAGCATCCTCATTTTGTGCGCCTCGTTTAGTATTAATGAAGGCTGACGGGAGGGAGATGTGCCAAACCATTCATATGAAGAGCGGATGGCACATTTGAAATTGATGAGGGCCCAAACACTCGGGAAGAGGAGTACCACCACCCAACCCAACGGGACACACCAATTCATGAATTTGCTGACTCAAACGGACAATTCCCCCCCCCCCCCCCCCCCTCCCTCCCCTCCCCCTCTTCCACAGCTTCTCTCGGGCCCCCATCGGCGCCGCCTTGCCCTACAACAGTCAAAATGCTTCTTGTAAATTTTCCACCAGAATGACTCGCCCCCCTGAAGCGTGTTTGTGCTTTTAACGCCCTCGGGTGTGAAAATCAGCGCTTCCTCTCCCCCCCCCCCTCCCCCACCTTTTCATCGCATGACTTGCCGCCCTCCTCCAACCGACGGCATTTACTGCGGTGTTTGCCCCATCTTTTGTTGTCTGGGGGATGGATACCGTAGGCCGTATCATCCATCCGTCATTCGTCCCATCCCTCCCATTCAGCCCCCCCCCTCCACCCCCTCCCTCCTCCCATCCAAACGATTCATCCCCTCCCCCTCCCCTCCCCTCTCCCCCCTCCCCCCCATTCCCCTCCGAATTTGTCAGCGTCATTTGTCCATGGTACACTGGGGGCATCGCCTTTCGCACCCAAAAGTTGTCTTCCTTTCTCCACCGCCTTTCTCAATATTTTTATGGCCAAATTCCGTGCCATCTCTGCAAGGCATCCCTCCCACCCAATGAATCAACTTAATTAACTCCCGCGGAAAGGCCCCCTCCCCCGCCCCCCGCTGCCCCCGCCCCATTTCCGACAATCTCTGAGATGGGCGAGAGTGCCATAAAACGAATCAAATGCATTCAGCTGAGCTTATTTGAAGGCACCCCTAAGGCAGTCAGCATTTGGACAATTCATTCATGCCCGAGTTAAGAACGTCATTTTTCTTTCTTTCTTTACTCAGAGTTCGCTTAGATGCTCCCACAGTTATTTAGTCTCCCTCAATGCTTAAATGATCTGCACAAATCCCCAAAAATGGTTTGGCTAAGGCAACCAAAACTTTATTGATAAGTTTTAATTTTGCTTAATTAATGAAGTAATTTTTACGATATTTTGGCAAAAGTTTTGAAAAGGAAAAGACCACCACCCTTCCTCTTCCCCTCCCCCCACTTCCCCCACTTTATGCTTTTATTCTTCTTTTTCCACCTTTTTCATTTGGGGCTTTCCTTCGTTTCGCAACCCCAATTAGCTGCTAGTCGTCGTCTTCTCCAAACGCATCTCGTGCGGATTAGCCTTTCCCGGCCGGTTCGGTATTGACTTGGCCCACAATAACCGAAGAAAGTGTGGGGGGAGGGGGACAACAGACTGCGCGATGGGGGGCAGGTGCACCTTTTGATGGAAGGAATTAGGGGGGGGGGGGGGTGTTTGTTGTGAGTGGCACGACATTCTCGATGGGGGGGTGGGAGATGACATGGGTTGAGCAGCGGAAAGGGCAATATTGCCGGGGGGGGGATTAGGAGGGCATTCGCTTTGCATGGCCCAATGTTGTTGGAGGTGACCAAATGGGACTGCCATGTGAACATGTCAAATTTTGACTGCTTAAGATTAAAATGGCTCTTGAAAAGTTGCAGCGTTTTAAAGGTAAAGAGTAAAAAGCGGCTTTTAGAGTTTTAATGGTTTAGTGCCAAATTTGCAATGTTTGGGGTGACAACGTAATGCCCTAATCAAATCAGGGACTGATTTGAGTTACTTATGCGGTGGGGTTGGGAGGGATTACCTGTCTAATTGACTTTTCATCTTATCCTCCCATTGGCTCTTTTCATAATGGCACAAAATGGGCGGGCACAAATGAGGAAGGAAAGGAGGGGCGAGAGAAAAAGGGAGAAAAGAAGGACGGAAGGATGAGCCCCCCGGGGAGGAGGAGCAAAGGGAGTGCAAAGAGAGAGAACGGGGGGAGGGGAGGGGGAAGGGGGCTGCGCCGTTCTCAATACCGTAATCATTTGAAATGATGATGAGTGAGTGGGTGCGTGTGAGCCCCCCCCCCCCCCCTCCCCCCTCCCCCTCACCCCTCCCCCTCCACCCCCCATCACACCTTCATCATCACCAATCTCATCCTTTCCCGCGGCCCAACAATTCTACCCTTCACTTCTCCCTTAAACAATTCTATCATTTCATCTTTTCCCCCTCCTTTTCTTCCTCCTTTTCGTCCCCCTCCTTTTCTTCCTCCTTTTCGTCCCCCTCCTTTTCTTCCCCCTCCTTTTCTTCCTCCTTTTCGTCCCCCTCCTTTTCTTCCCCCTCCTTTTCTTCCCCCTCCTTTTCTTCCCCCTCCTTTTCTTCCCCCTCCTTTTCTTCCCCCTCCTTTTCTTCCCCCTCCTTTTCTTCCCCCTCCTTTTCTTCCCCCTCCTTTTCTTCCCCCTCCTTTTCTTCCCCCTCCTTTTCTTCCCCCTCCTTTTCTTCCCCCTCCTTTTCTTCCCCCTCCTTTTCTTCCCCCTCCTTTTCTTCTTCGTCCTAAAAACGCATTTAATTTTGAAAACATTTCTTGGTTATTGTCCAATGCCAAAATTAGCGGTAACACAAGACGATTAAACCAGAACCGTTAACCGATGGGTATTTTAACGGATTTTTGGGTTTGAATTAACCGATCTCGAAGTCTCGAAGGAGAAAGCGAAACATTGTCCGTCCGTCCGTCTCTTTCAGCAGCCCGTTCCTTTCTTCCGGAAGTGTCCTCTGTCGCCATTCTCTTGCTGCCCCCTCTCAGAGGTCATCCCATCCTCCCATCCTACGGTTACCCCCCCCCCATCAACAATATGGCATCCCCCCGGGGGGTCACCGCAAATTGTGACGAATTAATTGACTCCCCCCCCCCCCCCCCCCCCCCTCCTCTTCCCCTCCCCTCCCCTTCTCATTCGCATCTTCAAATTCGTTCTCCCAATTCTCTTCGGTGCATCCGTTAATGGACTCCCGAAGGATCATCTTCCCCCGCTCATCATCTTTCTTCCCTTCTCTGACTTGAGTGTCTTCCCCGGACATTGTTTGCCCTTGGGCGCACCTTTGGCGTTTGTCCGCCATGCTGAAGAGTGAATTCCGATCCGGCCCATCTAATTGGCCCAACAGACCAAGAAGGCCAAGGCCAATTATTATCCATCCCCTACCCTCCCACCGGTACACATCCATCGTCGTCTTAGGGCGGGAAGAATATTCCATCCATCCGCCCCCCCCATGCATCCTCCCTCATCCGCCTTCCCTCCCCCCCTCCCCCCCGGGCAAATGTTTGCCGAGAATATTGCCGCAGGATGAAAATGGATGGAAGTGGAGAGAATGGGAAGAGGAAGAAAAGGAAATGTGCAACAGCAACAAATGTTGACGGATTGGAAGAACTGGATGGGCACGGACGGACCTTTCTTTGTTAATTGACCCGGTTGACAGGGCCATATTTTGGGATTACAAACGAGAGAATGGGCGGCATGGGGCCATTGTCTAAAAGTCGATTCTGAATTTTGACAATTTTCGGAATTTCCCCAAATTTGTTCTGCCAAATTCCCCCCCCCCCCCAATCTTCTTCACCTCGGCAACAAATTGCCGCTCCCCACCATTCGGATGCGTCCAACCGCGATGATGATGGCCATCACTCCCCGGCGGGCATCTTCCGCCTCCCCCCCCCCCCCCCCTCCAACCACCGACCATCTTTTGTGGCCAACCCATGTTGGGCCGGATGCGCTCTTAGGAAGAATCCGTCCTTCCCTTCCCTCTCAATTTTGGGTTGGTCCTCGGCAATTATCTCCCCTCTTTTTGCCCCCCCCCCCCCTCCGTCCGTCCATCGAACAGCGAAAAGAATGGACGGGAGATTTATGAATTGGGGGGGGGGGGGGGAGATGAGTCCGTTGCTGTTGTACATTTGGTAATCGGCTGGCAGCCGAAGTGAATAGCCGCTGGAACGCACCTGTTGAGAAAACATTCCCCCCCCCCGGCATATTGGCACATTGGCACGGCATTAACATTTTGCTGGCATTTGCGAGAAAACTTCTAAATTTCCCTCATTTTTAGCTAATACCAAGCAAATTGACGACCGATTGACAATTTGGGCCAAATGACGGAAGATGAAGACAAAAGCCGGCAACATTTTCTGGAGGAATTCGAACAAAAAGAGGACGGCATCGAAAGGTAAGCAAAGTGACCGAGTCTTGGCTTCCATCCTTTGCCCCGAGGTCGAACCATCAAATTTGGAAATTGTGCTCTGTTGGAGATCATCCCACTGTTTGTCCCAGAAACATCCCAAAGATTGTCCCATCCAAATCGACCCCTTTCCGCTCTGAGCAAACAACAAACACTCACTTCTTTCCTCTCGGGAAAGGTGTCAACCCCCCCCCCCCCCGCCTCCCCCCCTCCCCCCTCACTCTCTCCAAGTGTCAAGTCCTCATCATCCCCTATCCTGAAATTGCCTCCAGAGAAATCCCACCAATATCCATCCATCCACCCATCCATGTTTGTACTTGGAGGACAAAGACCCTTCAGGGGAGGGGGGGGGGGGGGGGGGCTTTGGTGTGAGAAAGATTTGAGGACGGGGGGAGGGGGGGGGCGGATGATGAGGATGAAGAAAGATGTGTTTGGGTATTACCTGCGCTGATGGCATTCATCCGCTTCCCCCCGGGAAATTGCGAGTTTGATTATGTAAGCATTGACACCGTGCCATTGCCACGCCCAACTAACAAATGAACCGTTCCCATAAACATTTTGCCAAGCATTCGAAGTTCGAACTCTCCCCGACCAATTGGTCTTCTTCTCAGTTCATCTTTTTTGTTTTGGTTTACCGAACCGTACTGTACCGTTTGGTCTGTGCGAGAAAGGGATGGGATGACCCCCCTCCCGGGTCCCCCCCCCCTCCTTTCCCGACTTCCCCGGATCCCCCGACCCCCGGCTTCCTCGGGTCCCCCTCCCGGCTTCCCCGGGTTCCCTCTCCTGACTTCCCGGGTCCCCCCCCTCCCGACTTTCTCGGACCCCCTCCCCCCGGCTTCCCCGAGTCCCCTCCCCGGCTTTCCCGGGCCCCGCCCCGGCTTCCCCGGGTCAGCATTTGCATCGTCGACCCCCCTCCCTCGTTCGTTGTCCTTGTGTCCATTTCTGCTGAAGCGACAAAGAAAAGCGCGCTGGGGACGGACTGGGGGCTAGGGGGGTTGATGATCTGGGGGGCCTCCCCATTCCCTCCCGGGTCCATCTCCCAGCGACCAATTATCTCATCAATTAAATCCAGCAACCCATCCATTTTCTTCTCTCGTTTCAGGCACTTTTGAACAAATATTTTCGTTAAAAGTCAAATTGGATTTTATGATTCTTTTTAGAGGCTCTAATCGTCTTTTTACTTTTTTTTCGCAACTTTTGCTTCCTCCATTCTTTCAATTCGTTGGAGTTTCAACGGCTGATGAGAGGGAAGGGCACTTTTCACTTTTTCGTCTCCGTCGTTGGGAGTTCATCCCGCGGAAAAGGGGAAGAAGTTGCCCCTCCCTCCTTCCCGAGGCTTTGTTCTTCCCCCGAGGGGCGCTGACCCAGATTGCGCCATCCGTCGCCGCCATACGAAAAGCTTGCAGCGATGGCGGCGGGCGGCGTAATGATCGAGCAATTACGCTCCAGGGCTGCTTGGGGGGGGGGGACCGTTCTGCCGGGAGAGAGCCCCTCTCCCCCCCCCCCCCCCCGACTCTTCCGACTCCCGGATCCGACACTCCATCCCCCCCACCCCCCCCCCAACCTCCAACCCCCAACCACCTCTTCACCCGCGTGTGGCGTCCATTCATCCCGGGCACCTTTTGTTCGGATGAGCAATGAAAGCGAAATCTCCGTCCGCGTCGCCGTAATTGCTCTTCTCCCACCCCTCTTCCATTCCTCCGCTGCTTCCCCTTCCCCTTTCCCCCTTCATCCGGGTGGATGATCGCGCAAGACGGCGGCGAGATGGAAGGGATGAAAGCAAAGGGAAGGGCAGGAAGAAGCACTTTTTGTCGGAAGCAAAAAAATAAAGGGGAAAGGAGGGCACGCGAATGAAGGGAAGAGTGAATTTTTGGGGGGGGGGGAGAGTGGAGACGGCGAATGGGGGGGGGGGAAAGGGGGGAGGGGATGAGTGACCGACAGCCGTCGAAGATGCGGCGAAGATTTCACTCTCATCCGACGAACTCTCCGGGATATTCCCCAGAGGGGTTGGGGAGTTCATTGCCCGCCAGCCAATTTAAGCCCCAATTCCAAATGCCGTAGCTTATCTCGAACACCGATTTTCCAATCAAATCACCCAAATGCTTTCACTTTCAGTCTCTCCACCAGCCAAACCCCGTCGCCCTCCCCTCGGCCCCATTCTCTGCTCGAAGTCCTTTCTCAACGCCTCAAGCGACGACGACGGCGATCGCTACTTCTTTCATCACTCTCTCCTTCCGTCGCTCTTCCAACGCTTTCTGGGAGTCGAAAAGACCGCCGCAAGCAAAGGACACCCCGGCCAAGGGCTCACTTATCGCCGGAGGGGATACCATCAGAAGAAGAGGAAAAGACGAAAAGGAGAAAAACAGCAGAAGAGGACAATCCCCCGAGGCAAGGGCTTTCTTATCACAAAGTCTTAGACAATTAATTAATTGTGTGAGTTTGTCTTTCAGAGTTCGTCGCTTCTCCTCGCCCGCACATTTTGCCAAATTTTCTTTGCTTTCTGAGGACACAAGTTTTGAGCCCCGAGGCCATTCCCGCCAGAGACGCGCGTCTTTTAGGTTTAATTCCTTTGAATTTTGTTTTGAACTTTTGGCTTTCCATCTTCAGCGGTCTATCCAATTCCGATCAAAGGCCGTTTCAGTGCCACCACTGCGGCAAGGCGTACACGCAATTCTCCAACCTGTGTCGACTACAAAAACACCATACGGTATGCACTTGACCGCTATTGGTCGATACGGTACAAGTTTTGCTCACAAATCAGGGCTCTGTACATTCCCTGGTGGGCTCCAATTTTGTATGCTTCAACTGCCTTCGTTGGCTTTCTTCCGCCCCGGCACTGACCAAACATCGTTTATTGTGTGAAATGTCGTCGACCATCTTCAAGCCGATGATGCTGCAGAATTACTTTGAAAAGACATCACAAAATGGACAAAATTGGCACCAATCGGCCGATCAGCACCAAAACCACTTCCCTCCCAACATTCTTCTCAACGACGCTTCCCACCAACCCACAGGCAGCCGTGCCGATGGCGGCATCTTGGACCTATTAAACAATGTTTGGACCATAAAAAATGCCGAGAAAATTGTCCGTGTTCAGTCGTCCTCTTCCTCTTCCTCCTCAATCGCTTCGTCTGGCGAAGGCGTTCTGCTTGGCGGCATTGTTTCCATTTCTTCTGACTGCCGCTTGGCAGAGGAAGACATGGCAAGTCCAATGCCGTCACGTGCAGCTGCTGCTTTGCCGTCTTCGGCTGCGCAGACGGCGGCGTCTTCCGTCGGCGGAGTGCCCGCGGGGAAACCGTCGCTTTGGCCTTGCGCGCCCCAACAACTGTTGCCCCTGGCGTTGTCCCCCTTCTGTCCGCTGCCCCGCCAAATTCCGCCGTCGCTGCTCCATTCGGCCCAGGCACAACATGCCTTCCTCGCCCAACAGTCGCCCTTCCTCACAATGATTGCAGCGGCGGCAATGGCGAGAACGCTGGCGGTGATGCCGGCAGGTGAATTTAGTGATGCCAATTTCCTTCAAATCGCCCTTTAAAAACAGACGAACACGCTGTACCGATGAGCAACGTGCCGTTGTTTCCAAATGCCCCTTTCTTCCACACGTCCGCAATGTCTGCTGCAAGTGCGGCACAACGTCGGAACGATGGACATGAACACGGCAACAGCAGTGTGGCAAATGGCGGGTCGGACGGCGAAAGTTCACCGCGATCATTGTGAGTGTTTTAACGACACAATTTCCTAATTTTGCCAAAACATTTGCAGTGAGCACATCTCCACGCCTCCCTCGTCGTACGGCACAAACGGCCGTCTCAAAGTGCCGACGGTCGCTTCTCCGCCTCTGTCCGATCTGTCCACACACACAACGGACGCGATGGTGAGCGAAGAGGAACGCGGACGGAGACGCGAGGACGGGGAGGAGAGCGACAAGGACGAACGCCCTCGAGGGGAAGAGCATCGGGAAGACCGAGAAGTGCTCGACCTGAGAAAGACCGATGTCCAAAACGCGCTTCGACATTCTTTGCCGCTTCCCGCCCCGAGCGGACTCTTCCAACCGCCCCATCCGTCGCCACTGATCGCGGCCACCGCTTTTCCTACCGCGCGACCGCCGCCTTTGGGCGTCGAACATTTCCTTTTGGCCGCCCGCAGCTCGTTCTGTTCAGCAAACGCTCTGCTCGGCCTTCTCAACCAGCAAAAGGCTCAACAGCAACAGCAGCAGCAGCCACAACAGCAACAGAAAATGGTGGCACAATTTATTGTCCTAATTAATTACGGGTGGGTTTTCCTGAAACGAACGAATTTCTGGCAATTGGGCAGAGTTTTGTGATAGAGTTAGTACACCTGTGCTGTTCTTCCTCTTGGTGCATCTGCATCTTACCGTTTCCTCCCCATTACAGTAACTCAATGTCCGTCCTTTCAGTCGTCCATTTGGTCGCCCATGTCAGCCGCCCATCTGAGCCCCAACGTGCCCATTATGAGTGCCGCCCCAAGCGCCCAACAGCGGCCAAGCGTACTGAAGATGCGCAGCAACAATCATTCGGCCGTTAATTCTGTGCAACATTCGGGAAAAAAGTCCCCCGGAGGTGCTCCCCTAAAGCGTTCAAACGGCGTTTTGAGTGGTTCGGATAGGGCGAAGGAATGTGCCGTCGGTGGCAAAGAACGCTACCAGTGCCGGTACTGCCAGAAAGTGTTCCCCCGCTCGGCCAATTTGACGCGGCATTTGCGCACCCACACCGGGGAACAGCCGTACAAAGTGAGGGCGAGGGCGCTCCAAAAGGCCTCGGAAGTCAAATTAATTTGAATTGCGCATTTAGTGCCAATACTGCGAACGCTCCTTCTCGATCAGCTCGAACTTGCAGCGGCATGTTCGCAACATCCACAACAAGGAGAAGCCGTTTCGGTAAGCGCCGCCGTTGGCTGCCTCAAATTCACAATTTCTTCCAATTCGCCATTATCCGTTCAGTTGCCATCACTGCGACCGGTGCTTCGGACAACAGACAAATTTAGACCGGCATCTGAAAAAACACGAGAATGAAATTGCGGGAGGGGAAAGCGCCGGAGGGGTTGACGGAAATGATTGTTCAACAGCAGTTACTGCTCCACCCGATCGACGACGTCAGCAACAACAGGGTGAAGGTGGGGGCAACGTGTTCAGCAGCATTTGCAACTTCTTTTCGCCTCCGCCCACGCACAACGCCGGCACGGAGGAGGAGAGACAACGCATTAGCGGCAAAAAAGAGGGCGGCTGAAGAGGGACAGCGAAGGCGACAACGGACGGAGGCCCAAAAGATTCGTGTAAATGCGCTCCATTGAAAGTTCCATTTGCAAATTCATCCCACTTTCACATTCCATTCCCAGCAACCAAATAAAATACAAAACAATCAATTGATCACAAACCATCCCATTAATTCTTTTTATAAATACGGTATTTACATTACATAGAACATGAGTCCGATGAGGTTCTGAAAAGTACAAAAAAAAAATTGGATTTAATGCATTACTATAGCTTTACATTTAAAAAAATGAAAATCGATTATAAGTAGAGTCCGGACCAAAACCCAAAACCAAAAAATTTTTGGGTTGTTTTGTACAAAAAATTGGACCAATACTTTTGACCAAATATTGTTTGGGTCCAAGTTTCCGGTCTCTAATTTATAAGTACACTCCGGGGGATGGGGGTTTTAGGCACGCGTTTTTCAAAGGAGGGGAAGTTCAGAAAAATGGCAAGGCTTAAAACCCCGTCCCCAGTGAGTAATACAAACCATGATACACATTAAACAACATATACGTGGGGATGTTCTGATACAATCGTTTTGAACTTACAACATATTAATGCTCGCTATTAAATGCCAAAATCTGCATTGGTGAACTTCGCCACCGGCACTTTTCTTCCATTTTCTTGCATTTTTCCCAACAAAATCCCCACTTCCTCCACAACGAATTTGTGTACTTCGTCAATTGATCTGGTTGCGTCAATGTGCTTAAAATTAAAGTTTTAATCCATTTTTTGGCAGCCGCGTTCAACAACGGCACACACCCGCCAAAAAGTGCCATCGGACAGACTGTTCATGTGCACGTACACTTTCTGCTGGAATTCGCCCCTTTCCATAACTTCCTCGCCGAAACCACCGCGAACACTGACGCTGGCCGCATCCTACATAAATTGGCATAAACAACCCAAGACCCAATCTTTGTGCTCTTATTTGTTTAATGATGGCAATACCGCGTCAAAGAAAAGCACCAAATCGGGCCGCGGCAGTCCCACCTCGGAACGGCAAACCCATTCCAAGGGCAATCCTTTAGCCAGCGAGTAGGCAATGCCCGAGTAGCTGTATCTGAACGAAAAGCACTACTACTAGTACTTTTGTTCTAAATTCGAAATTGATTCCGACACGAAAGAACACTGTGCCATCCCCAAAACATGTCCAGTGACGCCCACCTGTCAACAATCAAATGTCGCCCCTCCTCCAATTCCTTGAGCATTTTGTGCTCCATCAGCCAGCGATTGGCAGCAAAGATCAGATGGATGGCTTCACGGCTTTCAACACTTTTGGCACCTCGCAAGAATGCATCAATCGTCGGGCCCGTCATCGGCTCGTCGCGGTCTGAAGGCAGAGAAACTCAGCCCGGAATGGGAAGAAGAAGCGACCCAAATTCAAACCTGGAAATCGTTGTATGCGCGCCGGTTCACCCCGCCGTTGGAAATGCTCCAAAAGAAGTTTCGCCTGAGTGCTCTTTCCACTCCGGTCCAGCCCCTCCATCACAATTAAAGCCCCTCTTCTGCCCATTTTTGTCGTTCCGTTTTTCCAAAAAGCAACTTCTAAAAATATAAATGAAAGTCTGAACAGCTTTTTGGAGATGAAAGAAAGTGCTGCGGGAGAGAATCCTTCCATTTATCCTCCAGCCAAATCCATCAATCACCAACACCAGATCATATCAACAACTTGGGCGATCCATCCGGATCAGACCCTTTTTCAGGTTTCTTATCGCAAGAACCATCTCACTTTGACATATCCCATCATAAGCAACTTTCATCCGAGAGATTATACGGATTTTACGATTTTCAACAAGACTACAATAACTTTAATGACACAAATGTATGTTAACATCGCCTAATGACAGAGTAAAACGAAAATGTCTGTCGGTTTTCGTTTGTCACTGCGTCTTCCTCCGTCTACCAATGATAAAGCGCGTGACGGAAGCGCACGTCCGCGCCGGTCACAATTCGAATCAGCCCAAAGACTCCGACGACGAAAATGAGCAAAAAGCGCCAAATCAGCGCTAAGGGGTTGCCGAACTCCGGCCCGGAGAAGTAGAAGTACTGGACCTTGTAAAAGTTTCGCATGAACTCGCGCCAGATGGCACGCGGATTTTTGTCGCGACGGGCGATGTACGCAGGCAAATCAGACACTTTGACCTCCATCAGAGGAACGTCTCCTGCAATTCAAACAACTAAAATTTATAACAATAACCCTCGAAACTCTCCGAATAATGTGGAACAAAACAAAAATAAAAACCAAAATTCATAATCACCCAAAATGTTTTGGTGTGATTAGATGGGAAGTGAATGTGCGCCATGAACAAACCCACTGTTTGTGCCGTAGTAACGGTAGTGGACGTATGGCCCGTGGACGCGCGGGTTCCATTCTCGCGGGTAAAGGCCACAAGTGGTTCGGGCGATGAAGTTATTGTAGGTGTACACACCCAGACGTTGAAATGCACGCGAAATCGGCTTTTGAATTCTGAACTCAATAAAGCGCATTTCAAGAGGTAAATAAACCGAATCTAACCAATCATTAATACCAATAACGAATTTCGAACTCAATGTCTGAAAAACATAAAACTTTAGCCACTAAGTTGGGCGTTTGGACGGTCAAAATGCAACCCCCGCGCCCTCAACACGGAAAAAGAAAATAGCCTGTCAAAAATTGCACATAGTTAATGTTGCATTTTATGTAAAAGTTTTATTTATTTTTAAATTAAACAAACGTACATAGCATACGGAAACCATGGCTCAATGATTGTGCCGTGTGGGGGCGGCTTGAGCCAAACTTTACCGACGTTCTTGTCGAAGAATCTTTTAACTGGTTTTACAATCATTGCCCAATTGTAACTTTCTGAAAACAAATTGGTAATTACGGTTCACAGAGGGAAAAAAAATCAAGTTAACAAATTCTAATAAAATAGGCTAGGGTAAAAGAGCAAATGAAAATGGTAAAAACTGAATATCGAAACATCAAAACTTGTTTCTCAGAAATTATATATCAATCGACTTCTATCATCGAGGAAATCAAATGGTATCAAAAATTTGATTGCGCGAGCATGTCGAACCGAGTTACAACTATTCGAAAGTGCGGATTCAAAGTAAAAATTCAGGATTGCAGCTTAGGTAAGCGTAAAAGACAATGAATAAAAAGAAGCGGAGGAGTAATAATTATAACGGTGGTGAGCTGAAAATAAAGAGTCGATATTTTCAGGTTTTAACCTATTTTTTGCGAACAGGGTTTAACGAGAGAAGCCCAAAAAAACGGGTCGGGGACGTTTGGGCGCTGACGTTTGGGCGCCGACGTTTGGGCGCCGACGTTTGGGCGCTGCCGTTTGGGCGCCAGACCTTTGAAGTGCCATAGCTCTTCATGGAACCAACCAAACTAAATAAATTAGGTACCAATCGAAAGCTTTTGTTGTGTAGATTTTGTATTCAAATCAACAAGTGATCTGATCCCTTACGAAAAAAGTTATAATCGAAAATTAGAACAAAAACTTAGGTTTTCGCTCTTTTTAAACCATAACTTTTTAAAGGTTTATACGATCGTTTAGTTGCTAGATAATAGCTTCTAAACATATAGAGCTTTCGATTGGTACCTAATTTATTTAGTTTGGTTGGTTCCATGAAGAGTTATGGCACTTCAAAGGTCTGGCGCCCAAACGGCAGCGCCCAAACGTCGGCGCCCAAACGTCAGCGCCCAAACGTCAGCGCCCAAACGTCCCGCTCCCCAAAAAAACTTCTTTCAAAAAAATAGAGCGATTTTTTTCAATATACATAAATCAATATTTCGGGCTTTTTGAGAAAAATCCATATTTCGCCAATTTGTTGAATTTTGAAATTAAAGTTCAGTTTATTTCCAGATAAATGTCATTAAAGTTAAGTTTGTTTTACGATATTTTGTGCCCGCGTTCTTGGGTCTTTTATCAAGTAAAAAGACACAATATTGATAATAATAAAATAATAATATTTCTAAATTTAGGCTCTTCAAAAAAAATTGCCCTACTGGAAAACATTTCGGGAATTTACGATTGATTATGTTCCGGTTTCATCCTTCTTTCTACACGAGAAAATCTGTTTGTTGTTCGAGTTATTATTCACTGGGATCGGGATTTTGAGTTCTTAACAATTGGTTGTTACTTATTGAGAAGCCTCTGGGAACGCCCATTAAATTAGCAATTTAACGAAAAATATTTTTAAGACCGCATCCATCCAGCTGCGATTATCTCAAGAAAAAAGGATTACATGCTTCGCGAATTATACGACATTTGCGATTTTTATGGACTGCGGAAGGGAAATTTTGAAGTGGTAATAAATAAATATGCTAATTTTAGCGAAAAAGGCATTCTGTGGTTGGGTTTTAGAAGGGAAGTTGGAGGGCTAATTTGAAATGATTCTGAACATGTTGACAGCTGTTGTTTCAGACTTACGAGCTGTATACGCGCAGAACTCGTCTTTGCTTGTCATTTCTTAATTACCTGAGATTGAACCGGCCAGAATATTATCAAAAGTTCCTCGAGAAAATTTGGAGCGATTTTTGGCACAAATCTGCTTCATTTAATCATACGTCGCATTTCTTCATGGTATTAATATATTTTACTTACAATACAATATTTTGTTTGGTCTTGTTTGATTGGCCGTGAGTTGGGTGTGCCATTCAAAGACATGGATAATATTGTAATGCACATTGAAGACAAAAGGACCGCCCTCGATATGAATGCACGCCACTTGCAACTACTGTTTGAAGAGCGGGTGGGTGACGACAATGTGCCATATGTATGTTCACCCAATTCTTCAGATTGTCGACATTCCATGGCTTCGCATTGATTCCGTTCCCGGCCATGAAAAGTTGTTCGGATTTACAGAAATATTACGGCTCGAAATGCTTGATGAATTGATGGCCCAGCCATGTTACAACCCACTCAACCATAATGTCGAGAATCCGCTTTACCATCCACCCGACCAAGAGGAGAAAATTGTAATGGCCAAAAATAAAAACGATTCGAATAATCTTATTGATGAAGACATTACGAGGTGTGAACATCGTTGGCGAAAACGTCGACTTTCAATTACAAATTAATTTGATATTATTCCAGAATAAAAGATTTGTTGTCAAAATGATAATCTGTAATTTGGCCTCTACATGGAGCCTCATTTTTTCTTAATTTAAAGCTAATTTTTTATTTAATATGCACTTAATCAGCCCAAACAAACCCAAAAATGTTTCATTTTGCCAGTCAATTAATTGTTTTGATTTTGGATAAATTTCACATTTACATTTGAATAATAGAAATAATTAAGCTTCTGTTTAGTAAGTGGAACCGTCGATTTTTCCATTTCAATGCAGCGCTTCAACCAAACAAACAGATTTCCGATTGGAAATATTTTCTTTTTGCCAATCAACTTTAATCAGCGGTTCGGATGCGCATACAGTGAGTTATAACTTGATTGATTGATTGATTACTCTGCTAGTTTGGATTATTTCGTCGGTGTTTTAGTCAAACGCGCGTACACGGACGGGCCGCTGACGGTTCGCGGGCGCAGTCCACCGGCCAAAAAGCGTGCTACAAACCCTGCCGACGAAATCGCTCGGACAAAGTTTGAGCTGTTGGAGCCGGCTGCTTTCAATGAGTTGCCACGAGGTCAGCAGCGTTTTGTGCGGCAAATTGACAAATCCAATCGGACGCGAGTGCGGCATCAATTCGCCTTAAACTACAAAATGATCAGAAGCGGCTTGCTTTGTCTAGCTATGGTGATCGCTATCTACATTTATACCATTTGGGCGCTGAGACAGGAAACCTTTCTGGAAGAGATTGACGAAGAGGTGGCCATGGAGGCACAAAATTCAACTTAGTGCATTTTTGATGTTTTTTGTTTATAAAAGGTTGAATAAACATTGTTTTTGTTTCGCGCAATGTGATGTCAAGGAGAAAATCACGACTCACTATGATCCTTTCTTTGATTTATTGGGTGTAAAACCTTATGCAATGCTTTTGACTAAAAGTCCGAGATAATTTGAGTGGTCGTGAAAGGGTTTTGAACCTAGTCTATTTAAATAAAGTAATTGGCGTTTCGTTTGTTCCGCTGGATGATCTAATTTGCATATTGTTATAGTGAGTTAGGCAGAGACTCTGACTTTGGGATATACATAAATGTAGTATCACTTGTTTCCCCTCGCGTTTTACACCTTAAATTATTATAATAAAGAAAAAAGAACTTGAAAGTCGTTTGTATGAATAAAGTAGATTTCCAAGCTATGGAAGTAAAATCATCCCCATATTTTTTCTGATTTTCCCTTCTTCCTTATGGTCCGCACTTTAGCTATGAGTTATCGCGATTTTGCTGAGTATCAAGGCGTGCCAACGACCGGGGTAGCGGCATGGAATCGACTTGGAGACCATGCGTTCATGAATTCATACCAAGATTTTGGTTCAATGTCGCGTGACCGGGGAGAGGCGGCTCTCTTCCAACGACCCTACAGCAGCAAAGTGTTTAAGCGTGAAGGTGGCGGTCGCTACTCCCGGGGACAGCCATTGATGCAAGGTCCTTAACAGCCCAAGATCTTTTATAATTAAATATGTTCCAAATCCTAAACTTAATAGGTTATCGGCTTCTAAGATTTGCTCTCAAAATAAATTTTAGGGATGCGTGACAAACGCTATCAAACAATGAAAAGCGCAGAAAATCGTCGTCAGCAGCACACTTATCCGGTAAAAGCTTCTATTTCGTGTTTTGATGGGTTGTTGAATCGTGGCTTGATTTTGTATTAAATTTTAAATCCTTTCAAGTACACACCGGTTCCTGACTCCATGGAGCACAGGGACTTTCCCGTGTCTCCGGACGCCGTTTTTAACTTCCATGGCTATCAGAGTCTCTTTACGCTTCAGCATCGCGTAATTGTCTCTCTTTTCTTTATAATATGACAAAAAATTAAGTTCGATTTTATTGTTGATGGCATTAGTTACAAAAGTGTCGATCAGTTCTATCAAATGCATAAAGTGAAAGATTTGACCGGGCTCGAATCTGCAAAATTTACCGACGGGTCGACTCGCAATTACAGTGCTTTGGCCAAGGAGTTGTTGCGGCAGGCCAATGTGAGAATTGACATTTTTTACGCAATTGCGGCGAATTTAGGTGAAACGTTCGAACATCGACAATTGGCGCACGGGGAGGGGCGTCGAAGTCATTCAGGTCAAATTTCTGATTGGTACGACTTTCATTTTGCTCAGTTTCCTCATTTTCCAGAAGGCTCTTCTTGAAAAGGTCCGCCAGTGTTTTGATCTTCGCAGTGCCATCACCAGCACAGCGGACAAGTTGATTGTGCACAGCTACAACGGAGATGACTTCTTCGGGACTGGAGTTCCGGCCAAATATGTGAAGGATTGGTGTTCCGGAATGGAACAGAACAAAGTTTCGTTGAAGGTCATTTCAAGGCGAAGATGGATGAATGCAATTTTAAATAACTGTCTTTAGTATCCGATGGAATTTCCTCTCACTGGGGACAACGTCAAATACGTTCCGGTAATTGCGAAGGTAAGAAAGGGGGGGGGGTAGTTCTTATGACGATTATTTCAATCTTTTAAGGGAAAGAATGTGCTTGGTGCGATTTACATGATTTTTCGCGAAAAGGCATTAAATTATAGTCGAAGATTTAACTGAAACTCGCTTTTTTAGATCAACAGCGGGAAATTGGATTCACTGGGTGTGCAACTGCAATCGTTAACGATCAGTGGGACCAGCGCGGGTGGAAGTGGTTCGTCCGACTCAATTATGGTCGACTCCAACTCCTGAATTTGATCGGGAATTTTCACAATCGTGAGAGATGAATAATACTTACGCCGTTTTGCTTTACATCTTATCAATCACTCATATTCTGAAGTCTATTTATTTTATTTTATTTTTGTTGTTTAGATAGATTTCCTTTTATAACAAATCAGATGGGTTCTTTTTTTGCTTGAGCGAAAATTTTGTCGTATGATAAATTCATGTTATAAAGTAAAATTTTTAAATGTTAAAAGTCATTGAATTTATTTGTAAAAATGTTAAAAGCCATTGAATTTATTTATACCCACATAAAGTATCAAAGTTTGTACTTCCGTTCTCGTTAATGGTATTTTGAGGATTTGCATACAACGCAACAACAATTAAATGCCGCAACGCGGAGAGGTGCAACGAACCGATTTTCAATAACTGTTGGGGACGTGTTCAAAGTGAAAAAACGAGGTGATTAATATGATGAAACTCAATCATTGGTGGTCCAAGTTGCAGGGCGTACACTGAGTCATGAGTCAATCTGCTCTTCGTTTTGCCGCTGACGACCAGCAAGACGAAGTGTTTGTGCCAACTAGCCAAAATCAATTTGTTCCAACTGTTGACGCAAAATGCACGGATTCCATTCCCAGGGCTGTCGAGTTGTTTATAGAGAAGAAACGAGCAAAGATTTCGAAATTTTTGGAAACTTACCAAAACAATTTGGAAGCAAACTTGTCCCAACTGCACGCATTTGCATGTTCTACGGGCGGACTAATTGATGACGAATACCGGGAAAGGTGATTGTTTTACCAATGGATATGCAGTTAATTGCGTTATAATTCCTAGGGTTTGGCCTATTCTTGCCAAAAACATCCCACAGGCGGAACGGTGCACGTCAGAGTCACAGCAATACAAATTGTGTGTGGAGGACGGCCTCGACTCATCAGAAAGTCCAAAAAACGGCTGTCCACCCCTACATGAAATCCAGCAGCAAACTTTGCTATTTTCCGATTCCGACTTTGAATCTGCGCTTTCTACCTTTTCCCCGTCTTTTTCGGGCTGCGACATTATGGATGAGGAGGACGCGTTGGAAGATGACGAATTGTCGTCCCAATTCCCTTTGGTGCTTGCTCATTCTAAGCATTTGTTTAATTTATGCAGATTTGCAGGTTCCCGAATTTTCAAATGACAAGCTGCGCGACCACAAGGACTGGAATCAAGTGGAGTTGGACGTGGCCAGAACCTTGGCAAGGTTTCCGCCAAACATTGAGGACGACGAACGGGAGACCTTGCAAAAGGAGTTGACCCAGCTGATTGTCAGGATATTGTGTGAAAACGAAAGCTTCCGCTATTATCAAGGTTTTACCTTCGAAATTCTTGCAGGGAATGTTGAGTCAATTGGACTTGTTTTCATTTAAGGCTTCCACGATGTCTGCTTGACTTTTCTGTTGGTATTGGGTGCTGAGTCTGCTCTCGAAGTTACTCGGAGCATTTGCTCTCGAGGCGCCTTCTACAACTATTTGTCCTGTTCCCTTGAAGAGAGTGCAATGAGCGAGTTGCAAGACGTGTACGTGCTGCTTTTTATGCATGATCAGGAAGTGGAGAAGCGGCTTAGAAGTGCCGAGTTGGGCACTCTGTTTGCGCTCAGCTGGCCGCTCACATGGTTTTCACATGCACTTCAAAATTACTCACAGGTCGTTAACGGGGGGGGGGCGTGTTAACCGGTTGTATTTAAATATTAAATAATTCTAAACAAAAAAACTATATTTTGCTATGATAGGCGCCACCAAGTTGTTTTTTTAAAAAAATGGTCACTTCTATTAGGACATTTTCCGGTTTCCGCACTTTTCGAGCTCGGAATCCGATTACCAAAATTTTCTGAGGTCGTTGTCGACATCCCTGGTGTGCGCCAGTGCAACTGGTTCCGGAGATTGGGACCTGGAATTCCGGAATTCAAGTTTGACAACGACAGCTAGACAAGTGCTTCAAATAATGACCGGGGGATCCCGGTCACGGTCAATTAGGTCAGATCATAGTCAGACATCGAAGGTTGTAAGTATTCGACTTTTCGTTTAAATGACGGACACTTTAACACTTAGATTGTTCTGTTCTTCGACTTGTTCCTCTCTTCCCACCAATTAATGCCGATTTACGTGAGCGCGGCGCTTGTCAGCGAGCGAAGGGAGGAGGTTTTGAAATGTGAGGTTGACATGCCGTCGCTGCACCAACTGCTCAACTACGTGAGTACATTGCCATTAACAGATTATGAATTTCCAAACCAAGACTTTTGAAAAACATTTTCAGAAATTGGGATCAAATCCAAAAATGATCATCATTCACAAGTTTGGCCGTCTTTCCCACAGGTCCCAGTCAGCATCAATTGCCACCGCGTCACTGATTGTGCACGCACACTTATGGATCGCTACCCACCGAGCGTCATTCGCGAGTTTCGCAATGAATACCTTCGAATTTGCGAGCGACACAAACGACTGGTTGCCGTTGAGCAGCTCCAAAAATGGATAGAGGTGCAAAAATCAAGAAGAGATTGACCGATTCATTGTAAATTTAGTCGGAGGCCTCCGTTAAAAACACCCGTCGCCGCTCCTCAGCCTTTCTTCTCCCATTTCTACAGAGGGACAACATTTACGCACTGGCCGGTGCGGGTGCCGTCGCTTTGCTCAGCGCAGCGATCGTTCGCTATTGGCCTTATTGACGGACGATTCATAGTCCAACAATCCAAAATTTATCATACCATTTATAGACATTTATCTCATATTCTCAATGGAATGACATCAACATATAATTTAACACCATTAATAAACATAAACATTCGATTTACCACTTTCCGCCTTTCTTTTTCTTGTTCTTTTTCACTTGCTGTCCAATTAGTCGTTGCTGGCGTGGCCCTTCCGATTTAGGCGATGGGTGAGGTGAGACATTGGCACCGCTGGAGCCTGGTTTGGTCGACGCGTTGCTGTAGTCACTAAACAAGCAAAAATGCACACGAAATTGACACAAAGTCGCAAACGTTCTCACATATTGGCTGCGGCTCCAGCAGCGGCGCCCTGTGTTCCCCTGCCAATGTCTCTGTCCTTGTATTTCTTGTGCAGTTTTTTCCGGTACGCCGTTCGCTCCTGGCGAGGAAACCACCGCTCCGGATCCGGTGGTATCTGCGGGTCAAAGTTGGCCGGAAGACGCGTCTTCCGTTTCCGCGCCCTTCCGCGCTTCTTCGCTGCAGCGTCCATCACTTTTTCTTCCTGAATCAAAGATTTGTCATTTAAGCACGAATAGAAAAGAAACCGCTATCCTTCAACTTTTTTGCCCTTTCATAAATTCGCCATTCTCACCCCGTCCACTTCCATCTCTTCCACTTCCACCGATTCTTTCATTGGACGCCATTTCTTCCCAAATTTGACGTAACCCGCCTCCAAATTCTCACAAATTATTGACTTTGATTTCCAATTTAAAGCTCTGAACAAACAAATTGCTAAAACTTTCAGAAAACAAAAATTTACCGAATTTTCAACACATTTTGATACAATTTCAAAGCCTCCTTCTTTTGCCCCAGTTTTTGAAGTGTGAACGCTTTCTGAGCCAAAATTGGTGCCAATTCTTGTTGGATTTCCTCCCTGCTGAGTCCGTCCGCGCTTAATGACCGCTCACATTCGACTAAAAATGACCGTCTTAACTTTTCAAAATTATGTACAACAAAAAATAAAACCAATAGTCTTTTCAAGCAGTCGGAGTGCATCGTCGAACTTTTGGCTCGCAATCATATGGCACGACGTGTTGTACATCATCTCAAACGAATCCAAATTGGCCAAGTCCAACTCTTGGGCGTCGCCCTGGGAATGAAGTCGGGCCTTGACTGCGATGAGATTTGCTCGTCGTATGTCATCAAATTCGTCGCTATGAGTACGGATCAACTTCCTGATAAAACAAAAAAATGCACAGTTATAATAAGGCACAAATATTCACTTGAACAATTCCAATGCCTCCTGATACTGCTCCATACGGTACAGTATTTGAGCCTTCAGTTCCATCACGCGCGGCACAGCTCCATCCAACTTTCCTATCACTCCAAGAGCGGCTTTGTCGTTCTTTTTACGATAAAATGCATAGGCTTTCTCGAAAGTCATCTAGTTAGTTCTACGTTTGTTTCTTTTTAACATAGCAGAAAAATGAAGACGAAAAAAGATGACGTATTCACTTCGGCTCGTTAGGCAAATAAATTTTTTTGGCCGAGTTACAGCAGAGGTAGAATGGACCCTTTTTGTACCTACAAACTGAAACCGGGTTTGAATTATACGGGATGGTGCGCGACCCGCGGGTTTTCAAAATTTCCGATATTCGGGACAGGAATCCCAGAAACGATTGGAATCTTTATCCTGATCCGGCTAGTCGGAAGTAGAGTGCGGTGCAGGACCGGATCCTGAGCAGGATTTTTCAGGATCCTGTCCGGAATCCTGTATTTTTCAGCCATTTCAGGATTAGCAGGATCCTGAATTTTACAGGATTAATCCTGAGGATCCGGTCCTGTAAAAAATTTTGAGTTCAATCCTGTTACAGGATCCGGAAATTCGAATTTGTGGGCAGGATCCTGTAATCATAGCAGTTTGCATATAATGATATGGTGGTGTAGTGGTGAGTGGTGCGGGCTAATGTGATGCTATAGGTCGAGGTTCGGATCCCTACGGTGTTAATGGTATTCCGATTTTATGTTAACATTTACGGTGGTGTAAACAATTTCTAAAAATTCTTTAAACTTTTTTCGATTTTTAAAATATTTTGATGTCAATTCAGAAAACCTTAAATTTCCTTTTATGCCCACAAAAATGTGAATATTTAAAAATTCCTAGCTTTGTTCAAAGTTAAATGTTTTTAATTATTTTAGTATCATAAAATGCGGGAAATCACCATTATTTTTAAGAAACTTAAATTCAAAAGGTTACATATTGTCAATTTATCGAAAATTGAAAATTTGAGGCTTGCCCCCTGAAGACATTGCAGGCACGTATTTATGGGCGCTCAAAGGGAAAATTTGAGGAAAAAAAATCATAGGGGGACCATTTTGATTCACAAAATTCGTAATTTTTGGACCAATTTCTTAACGAATTGAGTTAAAAATTCAAAAATTTCTCGGCGGCGCCTATCGGCACCGCCGACTCCCTGCGCCTTTTCCCAATAAGTTTTGAAAAACCGTGCGATGCGCAAAAAAATAGATAAAAAATCGCTAAAAAATTATTTGTGA
This sequence comes from Globodera pallida, assembly GCA_020449905.1. Taxonomy (NCBI): domain Eukaryota; kingdom Metazoa; phylum Nematoda; class Chromadorea; order Rhabditida; family Heteroderidae; genus Globodera; species Globodera pallida. Next base: position 5,422,559 of record JAIXHY010000009.1, on the reverse strand, counting down.
CAGGAATTTGCTCAAATCAATTGTTAGTACCAATAAATGGTAACCCTACGTTTTGCTAGTGGCAAAACATACCATTTTTGCTGGGGTGGCAAAACGACCATTTTTGGTTGAGAAAAAAAATTTTCTTCACCACCGATTCGACCCCGAAAATTTGGACGTCCACGATCCCCGAGATGGCCAACCCACCGACCCCCGGCTTTCCCGTCACTGATGGTCGGGGAGCAACCCTAATTTGAAACCAAAATTGATTTTTGAAAATTTTTGAACCAATCCTGTAATCCTGTTCAGGATCCTGTAAATTTTACAACAGGATTGACAGGATCCTGAATTTTACAGGATTAATCCTGTGAATCCGGTCCTGTAAAAAATGTTGAGCTCCAATCCTGTTACAGGATCCGGAAAATTGATTTTGCCGCACTCTAGTCGGAAGGAAAGTCGACAAACTCTCTTTTTTAAATATTTGGCGATCTGTTCTCAACCCCCCCCCCCCCCCGCGGCTACATTTCGCCTACATGACCAAAAAGTAACATTCCGGGCGTGGGATTGATTATGCTAAAATCATTGCATTCGAAATGAATCAAATTTATAAATAAAGCCATTACTCTGAACACTGATAAAAAAATGTTCTTCTTTAAGGATCAACGTATAATGACTGCTGAAAACAAAAATCTCGGAACGGCTGCTGGTTTAAACTCGCCACGGGAAAAAAAGAGGGAAAGTGCACCGAAGAGCAAAATAACCAATGAATTTGGAGCCCTCAAAAAAATACGCATCAATTTGCTGTACTATTTCCATCACGTCAGGACGAATGTGTGGTTCAGTTTCTTCGGGGGACTCGCCGGCGTTACCGCTCTTACGCATGCCAGTATTTACCTCGCCTATGGACCTGAACATCCCAGATGCATGTCAAGGTAATTTCGTAGGAGCCCGAAATCGCTCTTTGGATAATTACTATATTTTACTCCATTTTAATATTATCCGGCGAATTACAAAAAGGGCCCGATAGGGACCCCGGGGCCGGGATCCCGTTCCTGTATAATCCCGGGTCAAAAACACCTGAATCCCGGCCCGGGTTTTTAGATTTCATTCCGTAAAGAATTTTTTTCGCGCAAAATTTTCTTAAAATTTTATAGGTTACATTTTTGTTTTATTGAATAGTTTACAAAATGCATGTGTTATTGCAAAAATCTAACTAGAGCCGAAATTTTTTAAAGAATTTGTTTTTGTAAAAGAGAAGGGCAGGTATTTTGCGGGTTTGTTAGGGCCAATTTTACTTGATTTTGGGAATTTAAAAATTTTTTGTAAATTACAATATTTTTGTCTTACACAGAAAATTCGAGTTTTGTGTTTGTAATGCTTAGTTCTCTAAAGTTTCTGATTTAGATGGAAGGAAATGAAGCAGCGTGGGCAGTTGAGTCAGGAATTACTTTGGAAGGAGCGGTTGCTCTACGCTCGCAAGTGCGTTTATAAGTTTCCGGGCATAATGATTTGGGTTTCCCGAATCGAATGGGCACGAATGGAATGGCACCGCTATTCGGACTTCCGGGTCATACTAACAGATCAGTCGGGTTCTTTAACGCAATTCCCGGCACTTTTTTCCGCGATCCGCACGCGGCAAATTTTTGCGCGTTTGGCGTTCACGGAATTTTTTGGCTTGTAACCCCTTGGGGGTTGTGAAGCCAAACGTATCCGGGAGGCGTTTTTTGCTTTCTTCCGTCTCCATTTTGTATTTTAGGAGGGAGTTTATGACAGCCTTGGCTGGTTACGGCAGAGTGGACACTTGGAGGCACCCGAAAGAGACGATGGCCGCGACGTCGTCACCCCGACACATCATGTAGGGCTGCAAATTCGTGGATGACAAACTTTAATATGGCTTCTGTATTTTTGCAAATCGTTTTTGTTTTAGATAAAAAATTGGTTTATTTTAAGCAATTTTTTTGAGATTCAAAACATTTCCCATTTCGTCGTTAGAATAATTTCTGTCTGGCTAAGTTCTTGGAGTTTGTTTTGGAAGAATGGTTTATTGATGGATCTTTAATTCAAAATTGTGAGGGGGGGGGGGGAAATATATTGCCACAATCACAAACATCGTCGTCATTGAGAGGACTTTCCCCCGATCATTCCCTCCCTCGTCCAATTCGCGCATCGGAGGCCATTGAAGCGAACATTGAATTTTGATTGGCCAGCAGAGTTTGGGGCGAGTCGAATTCCTGCACTCGCCCGTCACACAACACCAACACGCGGTCGTAGTCGAGGATGGTCTCCAGCCGATGGGCGATGGTGAACACTGTGCAATGGCGAAACTCGCGACGGATTGTTTCCTGGATGAAGGCTAAAGGGGAAGTGGAAAGTGTTCGGAAGGGTTATTGGAAATGGAGAACAACCATCGGTGGCCAAGTCTACGGAAGCGGTCGCCTCGTCCAACACCAAAACTCGACTGAAGCGGAGCAGTGCACGGGCCAAGCAAAGCAATTGTCGTTGGCCAAGACTGTCATGGGAAGCGCAGTTTGAGTGGGTCCCAGAATTCAATTAAATTCTCTTTAAATCGAGTTGCGGTTCGATTGTTTGATCCCTCCCCCCCCCCCCCCCTACCTGATATTTTCACCGCCCTCACTGAGCTGGTGCTCCAGCCGTCCAGGCAATTCAGCAACGAAGTTGTGCAGATGGGAATGCTGGAGTACCTCCCAAAGCCGAGCATCCGAATGGGTGTTGAACGGGTCCAAGTTGAAGCGCAGCGTGCCCGAGAACAGCACGGGATCCTGGGGAAAGGACTCGAGTTCAGCAGCAGAATTCTTTGATCGGCTTCGACCTGCGGGATGATGGTAATGTTGGAACGCAGATCGTGCAGCCCAATGTCGCTGATGTTCACACCGTCAATTACGATGAAACCGGCAGCGGATTCAATTATTCGGAAAAGTGCGAGGGTCAGAGAGCTTTTGCCTGAAAGATTCTGTCTGGGACTTCCAACAGAAGCTTCTCTCACCAGCTCCAGTTCGTCCGACGATGCCAATTTTCTCTGAAGGGCGAACAGTCGCCACAATGTCGCGCAGTACCAGCTCCAGCCCGGGCCGGTATCTCGTCGAATAGTGTTCGAAAACAATTTGGCCGTGCTGCGGCCACCCCGGTGGCGGCTTCTTCAGGTCATTTTGCCATGGAGCCTCCGTCTCAACCTCCGAATATTCCTTAAGCCGTTCGATGGACACGATGTTCGTCTCCAACTCGCTTATTTGACGGATAGCGAAGTTCATCACATCAGTGATCTGAACACGCTTTGGGCGTGGAGGAGGAACCAATGTTTTCACTCGCATTGAGGGCATAGGAAACGGAAAGTCCGACAAGGCCGGCGCTGGACATTAAATTCCATTGACGAGAAAATGCTCCGAACAAAGCGGCGAACAGAGTGATGCAATTGCCGAGGAACTCCAACCGAACGGCCAACCTGCCAACGGACCGGCCAAATTAATTCGACACTTTCAATCTGTCGGAGTTGGGAAAAGCCCCAAGAATTCACTTTCAGCACCATTTTTATGTCTTCACTTCTTTAATGGACGGCTTACCATCTGTTTGCTACCAAACTGAGGCTTCTAATGCGTATCAGACTGTCGATGCGATGTTCCAGCTGAGTACAAAATGCGATTTGGCGCCGGAAGGCGCGGATTGTGGGGGCCCCCTGGACGGACTCGCTGAAGTGCGAATAGATGGGCGACCTTCGGTTGGACTCCAAACGCTTCATTTGACGAGAAATGGGCACGTAAAGATGCTGAATTTATCGCGGATCAGAAGATGGATTGGAAAAAGAATTCGGATCAGAAGATGGATTGGAAAAAGAAGTTCGGATCAGAAGATGGATTGGAAAAAGAATTCGGATCAGAAGATGGATTGGAAAAAGAATTCGGATCAGAAGATGGATTGGAAAAAGAAGATCAGATCAGGGAATTTGAGGGAATCCCTACCGCGCCCGCCCCTTCCCAACAACAATCGCCCACCAAAATGTAAAAGTAGCAGAGAAACAGTGGGAGGATGACGGCAGAGAACATCCACGTGCTTATGCAAATTGTCAAAAGCGTTGCCAACACCGTTAAGAGGCTTTGGACAAAGTAGCGAATGTTCAGCATGATGATGCTGTTTTAATGATAAGTACTGCTTGAACTGATTATTCCATTCCCACCTGTCCGTCACTTCAATGTCCCGCCCGAACCGGTTCAAAAGCCGTCCAATCGGAGTTCTGTCGAAAAACTCCATCGGCGCGCGCATTACGCGACTGAGCAGCGGCGAATGCAAATTGCGCGAGGCATTTAAACCCGCAAAAAGCAGCAGCAAAAGGGCGACGAGAAAGGAAAGCGCTGCGGGGGGGGCCAAACTTCAAAGGGTCAGCCAAGGCAAAGGCAGGCCCGGGGGGGGGGTGGGGGTGGCCGAAGCCGATTAGCAACAGTATTAATTGCTTAATTAGGTTATGCCAACCCGAAGTGAGTGCCACAGAAGGCAAAGACTAACCCTCGGCAATGCCGTAAGCCGCATAAACGACGAGTCGCCAACTGAGTCCGACCTGTGGTGAACCGGTGGCATTTGCGAAATTTATGCGTTGGTTTTCGTCCGCCCTAAACATAAAAAAATCCTTAAAATCTTTGGCATAAATTTATTTGAGCTTTTAACTGACCAATCGGATAGCCAAAAGTTGCGGCCAATTTGCATGCCCTGATTCAAGACATAAAACAGCAAAAAAAGCACTGAACACAGCCAACCGGCTGCACGAATGAATTGCAGATAAATCAAAAATTTAACCTAAAAATTTTGTTTTTATAAATTTCCCCGACTTTTTGGTCTCCAATCCCCGACGGAGTCGGGGACCCCGATCATAGTCGGGGAGCAAGCCTATTCAGCGCGCATACCCTTCCCATCTCCACCCGTTCCTTTTCGATCAGTGCCGTTGGCAATGGAGGACTTTTTGAGGTCAGTGATTGGTCCGTGGCCGTGGCGTCGGAAGAGGTTGTGGACGGGCGGTCACGTTGAGGGGCATTGAACGCTGGCGGGGATCGAGACTCTGCGGACTGACTTCGTCGCAGTTTCCGCAGTTGGGAAATCTTTCTGCAAAAGCCAAATCCGTCGTTGTATCACAAGCAGTACAGTAGAAGTGATCAATGATCGAATAGAAGTGATCATTGATCGAATAGAAGTGATCATTGATCGAAATACCTGCGAATTTGTTCGGGCGACGCCAAATCGTCGTCGGACACCAGTGACTCCGTGCCGAAATCAAACGGCCGCTCTTTCCCAACATTTTGTTCTGTCCCTTTTCTCTGTATGCCTTCTCTCTCCGCCTCGGCCCCACTCTCTTCTGCTGCTGATCTTTTCGCTTCTTTGTCCTTCTCCCGAAGTTTGCCTTCGGTGACAAATTGCGCGAATTTTGCCCCAAGCAAAAAAGACAATTCGTCAAATGTTCCCCGCTCAATGATTCGACCGTCTGAGAAAAGTTTGGAGGAATTTGCTCCAAAAAATGATGGAAAGCGTCAAATTTGGTCGGACCTTCGACCATAAGAATTTGGTCCATTTGGCGAAGGAAGTGAAAGCCGTGCGTAACCAAAACGCGACTTCGTCCGTCCAAAAGACCCCCGGGGCCAATTACCTGTCAAATGAACGAAAGAAGCCCCTCCCCCTTTTTGGCACTTTTCCAACTCACTTTTTCAAAAATCCATTTGCCCACGTGACTGTCCACCGCGGACAAAGGATCGTCCAGCAGAAACAATTCTCTGTGCCTTTGGTAAACGGCCCGTGCCTTTGCAAAAAAGCAATAATTATTAATTAACAACTAATTGTTTAGGTTATTTATATAAATAATTCTTTTTGGCTACCAATGCAACGCGCGCTTTTTGTCCGCCCGACAAATTTATGCCCTGAAGGGATTTTTGGATTATTGGAATTGTGCCATAGGCGCGCCATCCGCCGAACCTTTTCGCCAATTTCTGTGGCGTCTCCATTTGGCAAAACCGACACATCGGCACGCAAAGCGCACGCGTCAATCACGCGTTCGTACCATTCTTTTTCGAAAGGGCGTCCGAACAAAATGTTATCCCGAAGGGTCAAGTTTTGAATCCACGCCACTTGAGGCACCTGCAACAAAAAAAGCTCGGGGCAACTTTTGCGGCACTTTGGCTGTTTCGGAGGGTTTTCATGTTGCGGTTGAATGGGCGGGAGGGGGGGGGGGACAGGGAGGGGAGGGGCGTCTTTTGCCGAGCAGTTCAGTACATAGGGAGGGGGGGGGGGTCTTTTGTCGAGCAGTTCACTACATAGGGAGGGGAGGGGCGTCTTTTGCCGAGCAGTTCAGTACATAGGGAGGGGGGGGGGTCTTTTGTCGAGCAGTTCACTACATAGGGAGGGGAGGGGCGTCTTTTGCCGAGCAGTTCAGTACATAGGGAAGGGGGGGGGGGTCTTTTGTCGAGCAGTTACTACATAGGGAGGGGAGGGGCGTCTTTTGCCGAGCAGTTCAGTACATAGGGAAGGGGGGGGGGGTCTTTTGTCGAGCAGTTACTACATAGGGAGGGGAGGGGCGTCTTTTGCCGAGCAGTTCAGTACATAGGGAAGGGGGGGGGTCTTTTGTCGAGCAGTTACTACATAGGGAGGGGAGGGGCGTCTTTTGCCGAGCAGTTCAGTACATAGGGAGGGGGGGGGGGTCTTTTGTCGAGCAGTTACTACATAGGGAGGGGAGGGGCGTCTTTTGCCGAGCAGTTCAGTACATAGGGAGGGGGGGGGGTCTTTTGTCGAGCAGTTCACTACATAGGGAGGGGAGGGGCGTCTTTTGCCGAGCAGTTCAGTACATAGGGAAGGGGGGGGGGGCGTCTTTTGCCGAGCAGTTCAGTACATAGGGAGGGGGGGGGGGTCTTTTGTCGAGCAGTTCACTACATAGGGAGGGGAGGGGCGTCTTTTGCCGAGCAGTTCAGTACATAGGGAAGGGGGGGGGGTCTTTTGTCGAGCAGTTACTACATAGGGAGGGGAGGGGCGTCTTTTGCCGAGCAGTTCAGTACATAGGGAGGGGGGGGGGGTCTTTTGTCGAGCAGTTCACTACATAGGGAGGGGAGGGGCGTCTTTTGCCGAGCAGTTCACTACATAGGGAGGGGAGGGGCGTCTTTTGCCGAGCAGTTCAGTACATAGGGAAGGGGGGGGGGGTCTTTTGTCGAGCAGTTACTACATAGGGAGGGGAGGGGCGTCTTTTGCCGAGCAGTTCAGTACATAGGGAAGGGGGGGGGGGTCTTTTGTCGAGCAGTTACTACATAGGGAGGGGAGGGGCGTCTTTTGCCGAGCAGTTCAGTACATAGGGAAGGGGGGGGGGGGGTCTTTTGTCGAGCAGTTACTACATAGGGAGGGGAGGGGCGTCTTTTGCCGAGCAGTTCAGTACATAGGGAAGGGGGGGGGGGTCTTTTGTCGAGCAGTTCACTACATAGGGAGGGGTGGGGCGTCTTTTGTCGAGCAGTTCACTACATAGGGAGGGGAGGGGCGTCTTTTGCCGAGCAGTTCAGTACATAGGGAAGGGGGGGGGGTCTTTTGTCGAGCAGTTCACTACATAGGGAGGGGTGGGGCGTCTTTTGCCGAGCAGTTCAGTACATAGGGAAGGGGGGGGGGTCTTTTGTCGAGCAGTTACTACATAGGGAGGGGAGGGGCGTCTTTTGCCGAGCAGTTCAGTACATAGGGAGGGGGGGGGGGTCTTTTGTCGAGCAGTTCACTACATAGGGAGGGGAGGGGCGTCTTTTGCCGAGCAGTTCACTACATAGGGAGGGGAGGGGCGTCTTTTGCCGAGCAGTTCAGTACATAGGGAAGGGGGGGGGGTCTTTTGTCGAGCAGTTACTACATAGGGAGGGGAGGGGCGTCTTTTGCCGAGCAGTTCAGTACATAGGGAAGGGGGGGGGTCTTTTGTCGAGCAGTTCACTACATAGGGAGGGGTGGGGCGTCTTTTGTCGAGCAGTTCACTACATAGGGAGGGGAGGGGCGTCTTTTGCCGAGCAGTTCAGTACATAGGGAGGGGGGGGGGGGTCTTTTGTCGAGCAGTTCACTACATAGGGAGGGGAGGGGCGTCTTTTGCCGAGCAGTTCAGTACATAGGGAAGGGGGGGGGGTCTTTTGTCGAGCAGTTACTACATAGGGAGGGGAGGGGCGTCTTTTGCCGAGCAGTTCAGTACATAGGGAGGGGGGGGGGGTCTTTTGTCGAGCAGTTCACTACATAGGGAGGGGAGGGGCGTCTTTTGCCGAGCAGTTCACTACATAGGGAGGGGAGGGGCGTCTTTTGCCGAGCAGTTCAGTACATAGGGAAGGGGGGGGGGGTCTTTTGTCGAGCAGTTCACTACATAGGGAGGGGTGGGGCGTCTTTTGTCGAGCAGTTCACTACATAGGGAGGGGAGGGGCGTCTTTTTCCGAGCAGTTCAGTACATAGGGAGGGGGGGGGGGTCTTTTGTCGAGCAGTTCACTACATAGGGAGGGGAGGGGCGTCTTTTGCCGAGCAGTTCAGTACATAGGGAAGGGGGGGGGGTCTTTTGTCGAGCAGTTACTACATAGGGAGGGGAGGGGCGTCTTTTGCCGAGCAGTTCAGTACATAGGGAGGGGGGGGGGGTCTTTTGTCGAGCAGTTCACTACATAGGGAGGGGAGGGGCGTCTTTTGCCGAGCAGTTCAGTACATAGGGAAGGGGGGGGGGTCTTTTGTCGAGCAGTTACTACATAGGGAGGGGAGGGGCGTCTTTTGCCGAGCAGTTCAGTACATAGGGAGGGGGGGGGGTCTTTTGTCGAGCAGTTCACTACATAGGGAGGGGAGGGGCGTCTTTTGCCGAGCAGTTCAGTACATAGGGAAGGGGGGGGCGTCTTTTGCCGAGCAGTTCAGTACATAGGGAGGGGGGGGGGGTCTTTTGTCGAGCAGTTCACTACATAGGGAGGGGAGGGGCGTCTTTTGCCGAGCAGTTCAGTACATAGGGAAGGGGGGGGGTCTTTTGTCGAGCAGTTACTACATAGGGAGGGGAGGGGCGTCTTTTGCCGAGCAGTTCAGTACATAGGGAGGGGGGGGGGGGTCTTTTGTCGAGCAGTTCACTACATAGGGAGGGGAGGGGCGTCTTTTGCCGAGCAGTTCAGTACATAGGGAAGGGGGGGGGGTCTTTTGTCGAGCAGTTCACTACATAGGGAGGGGTGGGGCGTCTTTTGTCGAGCAGTTCACTACATAGGGAGGGGAGGGGCGTCTTTTTCCGAGCAGTTCAGTACATAGGGAGGGGGGGGGGTCTTTTGTCGAGCAGTTCACTACATAGGGAGGGGAGGGGCGTCTTTTGCCGAGCAGTTCAGTACATAGGGAAGGGGGGGGGGGTCTTTTGTCGAGCAGTTACTACATAGGGAGGGGAGGGGCGTCTTTTGCCGAGCAGTTCAGTACATAGGGAGGGGGGGGGGGGTCTTTTGTCGAGCAGTTCACTACATAGGGAGGGGAGGGGCGTCTTTTGCCGAGCAGTTCAGTACATAGGGAAGGGGGGGGGGTCTTTTGTCGAGCAGTTACTACATAGGGAGGGGAGGGGCGTCTTTTGCCGAGCAGTTCAGTACATAGGGAGGGGGGGGGGGTCTTTTGTCGAGCAGTTCACTACATAGGGAGGGGAGGGGCGTCTTTTGCCGAGCAGTTCAGTACATAGGGAAGGGGGGGGCGTCTTTTGCCGAGCAGTTCAGTACATAGGGAGGGGGGGGGGGGGTCTTTTGTCGAGCAGTTCACTACATAGGGAGGGGAGGGGCGTCTTTTGCCGAGCAGTTCAGTACATAGGGAAGGGGGGGGGTCTTTTGTCGAGCAGTTACTACATAGGGAGGGGAGGGGCGTCTTTTGCCGAGCAGTTCAGTACATAGGGAGGGGGGGGGGGTCTTTTGTCGAGCAGTTCACTACATAGGGAGGGGAGGGGCGTCTTTTGCCGAGCAGTTCAGTACATAGGGAAGGGGGGGGGGTCTTTTGTCGAGCAGTTCACTACATAGGGAGGGGTGGGGCGTCTTTTGTCGAGCAGTTCACTACATAGGGAGGGGAGGGGCGTCTTTTGCCGAGCAGTTCAGTACATAGGGAGGGGGGGGGGGGTCTTTTGTCGAGCAGTTCACTACATAGGGAGGGGAGGGGCGTCTTTTGCCGAGCAGTTCAGTACATAGGGAAGGGGGGGGGGTCTTTTGTCGAGCAGTTACTACATAGGGAGGGGAGGGGCGTCTTTTGCCGAGCAGTTCAGTACATAGGGAGGGGGGGGGGGTCTTTTGTCGAGCAGTTCACTACATAGGGAGGGGAGGGGCGTCTTTTGCCGAGCAGTTCAGTACATAGGGAAGGGGGGGGGGTCTTTTGTCGAGCAGTTCACTACATAGGGAGGGGTGGGGCGTCTTTTGTCGAGCAGTTCACTACATAGGGAGGGGAGGGGCGTCTTTTGCCGAGCAGTTCAGTACATAGGGAAGGGGGGGGGTCTTTTGTCGAGCAGTTCACTACATAGGGAGGGGTGGGGCGTCTTTTGCCAAGCAGTTCAGTACATAGGGAAGGGGGGGGGGTCTTTTGTCGAGCAGTTCACTACATAGGGAGGGGTGGGGCGTCTTTTGCCAAGCAGTTCAGTACATACATAAGCCGTTGAGGTATCCACTCCGTCGAGCATTTTGACTTCCCCCCGGGGCCGTTCCATCTCCCCCAACAGAGCCGCGAGCAGCGATGACTTTCCGGCGCCGACCCTGCCAACAACGGCGACCAACTGTCCGCGCCGCAACTCCAAATTGATGTCCCGGAGCGTCGGCCGTCCGGACGGCGACTTTTGCTGACTCCGCGCAGAGGACACGCGACGCTTCCGTAAACGCTCATCCTTTTGTAACGAATCCATTCCGCTGTCGCCCCAACAGAAGTCAGCGCCCTTTACCCGGACCATCGGAGCTGAGTCTGAAGAAAATAGAATTTGAACTCTTGCGCCTAGGGTACGGTCCCGATGCCCTCGACAAACCCAGACCCCTCCCCCCCCCCCCAAGGGTCGGGCAGGCCGGACCCTACTTATGTGTCCTAAGTCCACGGCTAACGGTAGTGCCTATGCCTACTCATACTCACCAGCAGCCGGAGTTTCTGCTTCGACGGCCTTCGTGTTCAATTCGTCCTCCAACAAAAACTCGCGAATCCGTTGATTGCTAACCGCCGTTTGTACAATTAAGTTGACCAACATGCCAATCATCGTCATCGGACTTCGAATTTGGTTGAATAAAGTGAGCGAAACAAACGCAATTTGGGGGGTCAACGAAAGGCCCCCGGTCGGGTCGAGCAGAACGAAAGTGAAGAATGAGCCAACCGCCACCAGAAATGGCGAGGTGTAATTGAATGTGTCGATGATGCTGAAATGCTTTAAGGGGTGGGCTGCCCGTTGTGAGTGTTTTCAGTCATTTTAATTTAAGACTTTTGCTTGGGCAACCCCCTCCGGCGACGGAATCATTAAGCATGAGGACACTTTTAGTTTAATTGGACGTCCCTCCCTTCAATTTATTCACCTCCGGATCAATCCACTCTTGTAAATACACCGCAATTCAAGCTTCCGAATGCGCTCCACCGCTTCAATCATCGGCTGTTCCCAGGCGTACATTTTGATCACTTTGATGCCGTTAAGGAGCTCGCTGCACAGCCTTGCCCGCTCATCGCGAAGCTGCATTTGCGTCATTAACCATCGACGGGTCAGAAAAGACGAGGCGAAGGAAAGCGGTATGATCACCGCCATGATCAAAACGCCAGGAAGAGCGGCAATGCCAAGCAGATTAAACAGAAACACTGAAAGCATGGAATACGGTAAAAGGTACGGTAACGGCGTAAGCCGGGAATTACCCAGAGCAACGCATATTTGGAAGGGGCTCGACCAGAACTGTTGGATATGAGGCGCTGGAGGGGCAAAGAGGGAAAGTCAAAGAAAAGCGAGTTGAATGAGTGACGACTCACTGATCATTTGAAAGCGTTCCACATCGATCGCCATCAAATTGACAATTTCGCCAATGGTACGGTCTCTCCGCGCGGCGTTGGACAGCTTAAAAGCCTTTTTGTAGATGGCCACTGTCAGCGCACTTTGAATTTTAGTGCCCATTTTGAACATCACGTGGAAGTAGTAATTGACGCAAAGCCTGAAAAGCCAGCCACTCATTGCTTATTTCCCGAAAGGAATCTTACGATCGGATTTCCGAGCAGAAGAACATGGCCAACGAGTAGACAATTCCTTGCCATAAATGCGCATTTGGGTCGGAGATGAAGCTGATCAGTTGGTTGAGGAGCAGCGGATTAGCAAACTGAAGGATGTCTGCAAACAGTTTGACGGAGCCAGCCGCCAACAGCTCATATTTGAACAACTGCAACGGTCGGCTACGCGTTCAACAACAGTCGCTTGAAGCAACGTCTTGCCAACCTTGAACAGACTCCACACAATGGAAGGTTGTGGCACGGCACGCCCAACCTTTACTTCCTCCGGCGTCAAACGGCGTGTCATGCTTGGAAAAAGCCGCACAAAAGCGCTCCCGCCTTCGGCGTTGGGCAGCAACAGTGGAGACGACTCCGTGGAACGCAAATGACGGCGCCGTTCATAATATTCTGGGGGGTTGAAACAAAGTCGGCGATTTTGAGAGACTCAAACTTTCAGCGGCCGGCAACCAAAAATGCTCCCACTGCGGGGTGAGAAACTGGCACTTTCTGTCCGTCTTGAGCTCGAAGAGATCATCTTCGATCAAATCGCGTTTACCACCACCAAGTCGAAGGACAGGGCCAAACCACGAAAAGGTCAGTCGAGAGATGAAACTGGAACTTGCTTCAGGCGATTCACGCCGACGGCACTGCGACTGTAAATGGATCTGAATTGGCATTACAAATGTTAATTGCGGACTTGGTGTTGGTCTAAAGAGGTGGTGGACGACTCATGGACGAGAATGGCGGACGGCGCTGGGGAATCCGGAAAGAGGAAGAGAACGCACTGGACGAGCAGTGCCACGGACCAACAGAGGGAGACTCCGAGCCGGAGACGGTCGAGTGCGGCCAACTCTTCAAACTCGGGAGAGACGAAGAACAATTTCTGATTGATTGGGGAGATTTGGTTGCTTTTGTTGCACAACACCGACCTGAAACCAGCCGTAAAGTTCGGGCAGTGCACAGACAAAATGCACAAGCAAGCTGAGATGCAGAATACCGGAAGAAGAAAATCCGTGAAGTTGGCACAAGCGAATGAGGACGAACATGCCGAACTTTAGGAGGTGCGGGGATGGTGGCATGGGGGGAAATTGAATTGGCACGATAGGCCCTACCAACCATCGTGATGGCACGGGCCAAAGGGGCGAGCAAAGAATATACGGGGAATTTGGCGGCATAATAATCATTTGGGTCGAAATGCCTGAAGATGAGCAGAACGGATAGCAGCAGCAAAAAGGTGCAAATTGCCTAAGGGGAAAAAACCCAAATATTTTTTTATACATTTAATTATTTTGTCGACCATTTTGGTCAGAATTAGTGGGGACATTGGCAGTGCCATTGGGCGATTCGGTGCCGGAAGAAAGGGGGCGTTATGCCTTTTTTGTGCACGCCATAATTGAAGTAACAATACGGGCACAAGCGCCCAGAAAAAGAGCGACGGCGCCCAAACGAAAACGCTGAATTGGGCACATTCCGAAGGCATCGGCATCCAATTGGGAGACGGACTCCACTGAAATTTGAATGCTTTCAAAAATCCTCTCATTTAAATGAGTGAAATTTGGAAATTAAAATTGTTTTCGTTTACCCAAATAGAGCCGTTGCAAATTGAGGCGAAAAGCGACGATTTGGAGGCATTGGAAGCGATCGACATTTTAATGATCGAAGCGAGAGAGCCTTCCTTTGGAGAGGCGAATTTAAATCTTTGATTAGTTAATTGGATGGACAACAGAGTTTAGTTTAATTATTTAAACATTTATGCTTTGTATTGTATGTTCTATGTTCGTTTTGCGAAAACATTTTATATTTTGTGCAGATAAGAAGCTTTGCTTATGAATGAAGGGACTTTCTGTTAAAGGGGGGGGGGGGGGGGGGGAGGGACTCCCGAAAGAACTGAAATTGATAACCGTTCCCCACGAAGGAAGAAGCATTTGGACAGCGGGAGGGGAGGGGGAGAGGGGGGGGGGGGGTAATTAAGAAAGCTCAAAACAATGTGTGGGGGCAAGTGAAGGTGAAGTGAGGTGAACGGAATGATAATGAATGGGTCGGGACTGAACACGGGCCGACCCAAAACTGCTAGGCCTCAAATATTCTGGACGGGGATGGGGGAGGGACTGCAAAGTGCAGGCCTGGCCCCGGTGACCCTTTTTGCCAGAGGGAACAAAAACAATTTTGGTTTGAAGTTTTACCGGCGACGCCTTTGGCATTTTAAAGTGAATGGGGCGGCGGAGACTGTCCATTGGATTCTTTCACTTTTCATTTGTAATGGACTGGACTACTCGAGAAGTTGGTCATCATGGAATTTAAACTTCCATTTTTGGAAAACAAATTCAAATTATCACGCTTTTTCATGTCTTTTTGTGCATTTTACGACAAAAATTGAGAAAATAAAAAGAGAAATAAACAAATTGGGAAAACAGAAGAGATAAATAATAAATATTCTTTCGAGACTCTTGGCAAAAATTATGCCAATTTAATTCGACGTCCAAAGGAAAAAAAACATTCTGTCACTTTTGGTGAACAAATTTTGGACGTTTTTCTGTCCTCCGCAGCCTCAATGTTGTTCTTCTCCGTTTATTCTGCTTGGTCTCCTCGACCGATTCCTTTTCATCAACAATTCCATGGCGGTCGTCGTCCGTTTCGGCGGTACGCTGCGTCGGAAAGATCGCCGTAGGGGATGAAACGTCTCACAGTCGCCGTAGGGCACTGATCGCGAAGATTTGCAACGCAACGGCAAACCGGCGGAAGAGCGTTTTGCGTTTGACGACGGCTCATTAAGAAGCTTAAACGGGGATAATTAATTGCCTTTTGAAGGTTCAATTAATAAATTTGCATGTTTTGATGTGTTGTTACCTGAATGTCAGTGAGTTCAACTACGGGCAATGAACTGTTAAGAGTGAAAGTTGCGAGCGATCGATTGCCGAAGGATTTGTTGGCCATGGACGACATTTTCGGGGACAATGTTGTCCGCCATTGCATTGAAGAACCGGTGGACATTTTGGAGTTGAAATGGCTGTGCTGTCCGCCTCCGGCGATGACGGAGCCATTGGCACGGCATTTTCTGTACAGCATTTTGTAGGCAAAGCGTTCGCCAAGGATCTAAACAAAGTGAATTTTATGGGTAAATAAAGCCGAAGGACCGTTTTGCAAAAGGCCATTCGGTATTTGGCGGACAGAATGTTGTACAGAATCGGGTTGCAGGCGGAGTTGGAGTAGTAACAATAGCCTGGAGATAAAGAGTAGGTTTGGCTGTTGCCTTGCCACATTTGAACAGACCGGAAATGTAAAAGACGATGCTGAACAGTGTGTGAATGGCGGACGTGTACTGCTCGTCATCGATGGAGTCCATCGACGACTCGTTCAGATAAACGCTGAGCAAGCGTTGGACGTGAAAGGGAAGCCAACACAGAAAAAACATAACCACCACCGAAACTGTGATTGTTGGCAAATCATCAATTTATAGCTCAATTCATCGATCAAAAATTACCAAGAATTTTGAGCAGACTCTTCCGAGAACGAATTTTTTGCTTGGCCGACTCGGCCATCAACGAGCTGTGGCCGGAGGCGCACAAGCGGTAGACGATGTGGAAGTATACCAGAGTGATCAGAAAGGCGGGCAGCAGGAAGAAAACGGAGAAGGCTAAGAAGATGAAGTTGCGCTGTGCCTTTAACCCCGGAGGGGAAAATTGTTTTGGTTTTGTGAGGCTTTACGCGGCGGCGCTTTTCCTTTACCAGCGGTCTCATAAAATCCATCGCGCAAGTTTCGGTGCCCAACAGAAAACGTTGTCCGTCCGATGAGACCTGAACTTTTTGTGAACAATTACTTAATTAGTGTTTAAATGGATGTGGCCGACCAGGGACAGCCAGGGTTGGTCGACGGCCCATTCGGGCACGGGCAATTGGTTAACCACCACAATTGAGAGGACAGGCGAGGCGGCCAAAAAGGCACACAGCCACACGGCAATGATCAGACTGACGGCGCGGTCAAAGGTCGAGAAAAGTTTGATGCGAAGCGGGAAGCTGCGGGCATTTATTTGGGTAATAAAGCCAAATAAAGGAAAAATGCCTTTGGGCCCCCCCCCCCAAAAAAAAGCAATCGAATTTTGTTCAAAAAATTACCAAATTGCGAGCCATCGTTCCACCGAAAAGCAGGTGATCGTCAAGATGGAGGCGTAGCTGGTGAACTTTAAGGGGGGCGTTCGAAAATTGCAATTTGAAGGGCATTTGGCGGCTGACCTCGATCAGAAAGGCACGCCCTTTACAAACGAACTCGCCGAATTTGTAAGGGTAAACTGGGCCAAAAACGCCGTACAATTCCATGGGAAGGCCCAACACCAGCAGAAGAAGGTCGGAGACGGCCAGCGAAAACAAGTAATAGTTGGTCGGGTTCTGAAACAATTGTGCCGAGTTGCAAGCCGAGCTGACTGCCGTCGACTGACCTGCATGCATTTGTTGCGCAGAATCACCAGACACGTGCAGAGATTGCCGAGAATGCCAAACAGCAGGATCAGCCCGTAGATTATCGCGGTTGGCAGCACAATAGACGGCTTAATTAACCGGTTAGCATAAGGAAAGAAGGAATGACGGCACGGCAGTCCGTTTTCTTCGGGTTTGGAAATATTCGAAATTCAATTTTAACGTTCCCCCCCCCCTCCCCTCCCCTCCCCTCCCCTCCCCTCCCCCATCCCCTAACCCCCCCCCCCCCCCCCATCCCCTCCCCCATCTCCCCCTCCCCTACCCCCTCCACCCCCCCCCCTCCCCCCCCATCCCCTCCACCTCCCCCCCCCCCCTCCCCCCCATCCCCTCCACCTCCCCTCCCCCCTCCCCCCCCCCCTCCCCCATCTCCCCCTCCCCTACCCCCTCCACCCCCCCCTCCCCCCCTCCCCCCCATCCCCTCCACCTCCCCCCCCCACTCCCCCCCATCCCCTCCACCTCCCCTCCCCCCCTCCCCCCCCCCCTCCCCCATCTCCCCCTCCCCTACCCCCTCCACACCCCCCCCCCCTCCCCCCCCATCCCCTCCACCTCCCCCCCCCCCTCCCCCCCATCCCCTCCACCTCCCCTCCCCCCCTCCCCCCCCCCCCCCCCCCTCCCCCATCCCCCATCCCCCCCTCTCCCCTCCACCTCCCACTACCATTGCGCATCGTTGGCCCAGCTTCTCATAAACATAGCGGCTGATGTTCTCCACCGCATAGCTCAGCGGGGCACAGCCGTCCATCCTCGGGGCAAATGCCAATGCCAAAGGAATATTCGGGTCGAATGTCCGAAAGTCTGCCTCAGGCGGATTTTTCATTAAGGCGTCATAAAGCCCCCAAGGGTCTTCTCATTTGACGTTAATTGCGGATTTGGGATACAATGAGAAAATATGTATATGTTTTGCTGACAATAATATTTATAGCATAAATTGACAAATTCTCAAATGAGTCAATTTGGACAAATAACAAAAACAAAAATATTAAATTTTAAGGTTATGGATTAATGAAACGTTTTTTGGGGGATGCCGCGCGTATTGGCACAGAATTGCCAAAGCATTCGGTGGAAATGCGCGTCAGAAAGTCAAAACGCTATAAAATGGGAGGCCAATGTGCCGTGGCGCCATGCAATGAATGGCATTAATTGCATGGAGAAAACGGAATGAATGAACGAATGATCGATGGATGTGCCGAGTTTGGGGGAGGGAGGGGGACTGAATGTGTGGGGCTGGAGCAGCTGCGTGTGAAGTGCATGGAATGCCATTGTGAAGAACAAATAAATGGGGAGATGAAGCGCAAACATTTGATGGCAAAAGCTAAGCCGACTTCGGGGCTAATGGCCAAAGAAAGTGCCTTTGGGTTCTTAATCAGAGCATTTCGTACAAATGCGAAGGTTGGGGGGGACCGACAAGTTCGGACTTTGTCGAGACGTATTGCTGCAAGAAGCCAATTCTTCACGGCACGGCACGGCACGTCAAAAGTTGGGGCTGACGAATGGCACTTTATTCAGCAACGGCAACGGCGCCCCCCCCCCCCAAAGCGCCGCGAATTTGGAAAAAATGCCCTCATGGAAAATAAACAAACATTAGCGAATTGACGGGCTCAATTTAAGTCAATTTATCTGTGCGTTTAAAACATTTCGTGGACCCATTTTAGGAAAGTGTCGTTACTTTTTTCATTCTAATAAAATCTTTGCTGAATATTTTAAAATAAACATAAAATCTGTGCACGATTATTAGCTAAAAAAGGTTGATGGTTTCGATGAATTGCAAAAATGCACAAAATATTCATTTTTGTGCAAGAAAATGTTCAAATGGTCGGCGGAATGCCAGCGGCGGCGGGGACATTATTAATTAATTGGGAATGAATGCCGCGGGCAAATGAGTTTCACCGCTAATGGCATCCACTCGCGGCAAAATTGGTTATTTCCTTTTTTAATTTGACATTTTTTGGACGAAACTTTTTGCAGCAAATGAAGCATAAATGTTTAATTAAAAGGAAAAAACTTTGTTCAAAGTGACGACATTTAAACGACTGAAGAAACGGCCATTTTGGCAAAAGGTAAGAATACACCGATGGATTCCCGAGGCTAAAGTCCAATACCAACGCGAGAGGCTGTTGAATGGGGATGGCACTTGGCCAAAATTGAATATTCGATTAGGCGGGGATTAGGCGGGGAGGGCGGGGAAAGATCACGGGGATAAAAGCGGGGAATGTTTGGCGAAAAGTCAATCGGAGCGAAGGCATAACCTCTCAATTATGCAAAGCAAAGGGCTTTCATCCATTGAGCGTTTTGTCCGTCCTTTTTATTCTTTATTTATTTTATTTAATGAACACAAAAAACAACGCCCAAAGCATTATTTTGACGGAATGAAAGCGCCAATTAAACTCCCCCCCCCCCCGGCGATATTCCGTTCCTCTGACTTCGCAGAATGGACTCGGCTAGCCGCCCAAAATCTGCCGATGACTAAAGGAGCCGTGCCAATTCCCTCAAAATATCCAAAAATCCAATAAAATCCCTAAAAATGCCCTCAGAGTTCCAAGTTAAAAAACATCAAATCGCTTTTTGTGAGGGGTGGGGGATTATAGCCAATTATGAAAATCACAGGGAAAAAGTTGCCAAAGAAAGGGAGAAAAGGACGCAAAGCGAAGAGATGGCCGGCCCATTAGAGGCATGCCTGGGGGAATTATCAGTGAAATTGACCCCCCGGGGGAAGAAAACGTCACGGAGAAGTGGGGGGGGGGGAGGGGGGGGGGGGAGAGGGGAGAGGGGGGGGGGGGGGGAGAGGGGGGAGAGGGGAGAGGGGGGAGGGGGGGGGGGGGGGGGGGACAGTCCGCCCAATCAAAATGAAATGCGAGCCGTTTAAATGTAGCCCCCGTCACCCTTTCACATTAACTTCCTGGTAAAGAAATCTAACGCTAAAATGCCATGCATTAACTTTTAAAATTGTTCCCCATTCAATTTTTAGCATTTTGACCGGCATTTATTTTGGGAAAAGTTATAAATTATAAGCGTGAAAGGGATATAATTTGTAAGGATCGATGATCAATGATGCTTAAATTTGCTCAGCTGACGAGCTCTGGGCGAGAAGGCTAATCCCAAATTAGGCATTAGCCAAGGGATTTACCATTTGGAATTTAATTTGTCCCCGAAAGTCCGTCCGCCCGCTAGTCCGTTAGCTTTTCCACAGAAACGAACGAATTTCACAGGGACACATTTCAAATTAATGCAATTTTATGGCAAGAAAGGGGAAACAAATGGCCACAAAAAGTGACAAAACATTTCGGGAAAGTTCGACGGGTTCAGCGAAACAAACCCACGGAATGGTTTCTGAGTCTGACCGAATCCGCGGAAGCGTCAGAACAAATTAACCCCCGGGGGGGGGGGGGGGGACATTTGACCTTCTGACTGATTCTGCCGCCGTCGGTTTACATATTTTTGTAAACTTTTGAAAAGTTTCGCCAAATTAAAATTAGTTGCTGGCCAATTCGATGTTTTGCATTTCTCCGGAAAATTAATTAAAAGTCAACAAATATAAATAAAGTCTTCATTCAAATTGGCGCAGACGTCAGTCATTCCTTCAAACAAATTTGGCCAATTTTGCTGTTTTCATTTCTTCATCTATTTGTGAGACAAAAACGAAAAAAAGGAAATGGGGGGGGGGGGGGAGGGGGAATGGGGGGGGGGGAATAGGGGGGGGGGAACGAACGAAAGACAAAATATTTGCGATGGGTCAGCACAAAATTTTATCATTTAACCATAAAAATTGGGTTTTCTTTATTTGAATTGAACAAAAAACAGCAAAATGATATAAAAGTCTTCTCACGAAAGTGACGGGGCTGACCTTTCAACCGTCAGCAGCTGCTCAGTTTCATCCCCTCCGGCGCTCTCCGAAATATGAGACGAGACGACCTTTGGGGGAAAGAATAAATGCCAAGTTTAAAAACTCAAAAGTCCGTTTGAAATGACATGAGGCGGGGGGGGGGGGAGGCGGGGGGCGGGGGAGGCGGGGGGCGGGGGGGGAGGAAATGAATTAATTTATTTATATAAGCCAACAAATCGCCTTTTATTGTCAAAAGCAGCGGCAATCGACCGCTTCAGCAGCTGTGTGATGTTGTGTTGTTATTCATTGGGTATTTATTTACTCGCGGCGCCCAAAACGTCCATCGTTTGCAATGCGCGCTAATCCCCCCCCCCCGGGGGGACGAATAATTGGGCGCCGTCAATCCCCCAGTTTTAGAGCTTTGTCCATTTCACATCGAATGGCATGGCATTTTGCGCACTTTCTCGTTAAAAGCTGACAAATATTTTACTTATTTTGGTGTCATCCCCCCCCCCTTTCGTTTACTTTGATTATAAAAAACATCAATCGCCGCAGGGGCCGAGTTGCCCGGACGACCGGTCGAAAGAATGGCGCGGAAATGAAAGCCAAAAATGAATGGAATTGATGGTTTTGTTGGAAGGAGTTGGTTCTTCTCTGGATTCATTTAAGAAATCTTCGTAAATGCGGCAGAGTGCCTCTTCGTCACTTCCAATTGCGACTTTTATGCCAAAATCCCCAAAATGCCACTTTTACCCGTCCCCTTAATCCAATGGACCGTCCGTTGTCCGAAGAATGCGCGCGCGGAGGTGCCGACGCATTGCGAATATTCCACGACGCGTTTGTTACCGAGTTGGGCTCCGAACTCGCGGAAGGCCGCCGATTGGCGTCGCTGCGCGAACTGCTGGACGTGATCATTTGTGCGGGCAAAGACTGCCTTATCCAAGTAGGCAAGGCACAATAACACACCCTGCGGGCATGCCAGTGCCAACAAAACTAAAAATTTCGGCTTCAAAAAAGAGCGGAAGGAAACATACCGGTTAGAAATGTTCGAGAGTCTCGGTTTTGGGTGAGAATTTTCTCGGTTTTTTGGGGTCTCGGTCTCGAGTTGCGGAGTCAATTCAAACAACTAATAAAACGGTATATAAATACGAAAATGTTTCCCTCCTCCCACAATTTTTGAAGGATCTTCTTCGACTTTGGCCCTATGCTACGGACAAAGGTAAGAAGAACAAACATCAAAGCTAACGGAAATTGACTTCGTTTGCATTCAGACGAAATATTCACTTTCGACGAATGCTTCCAAGTGATTTTATTTTAATTTTGAATTTTAAATGTTTAGGGCACAGATTTACCAAAGTTTACCGTCCACAAGCGTGGAAGAGCTGTACGATGTGTTTGACGCCTTTTCGGTGGAAAAGTGCCAATGTGAAGACGACGGCGGAGGAGGGGAATACGGTGGCGTTGAGTTGGATTACAGTACAGTGATGGAACAATTGGCTACGGTAAAAAGTGCCGCGCCGGATTTGCAAATGTTAAGTTGGTAAAATTGGACAGGAAGGCCGAGGCGATGTGGTCAAATGGCTCCGCCGACATTTGCATCGACAGACGGACATAGAAAATGTAAATTTGGGGAAATTGGCAGCCGTCCAACAAATTTTATGGGAAGGGCCCATTCCAAATGGCAAAAAAGCCGTTTCAGTTTAGCAAAAGCGGTTGAAAATGCCTTCGTTTAGCTGGTTTATGAAGTGATCGAATGCCGAAAACGTTTACGATCACTAAACTCGCAAATTGTGGAAGAGAACGGCTTCTTGGCCCGCACTTTGCTGAAGTCCAGCGACGACCACCCGTCGCCGCCGCCACCACTTGTCAGGGCCAACAGTCTCGACGAACGCGGGGAAAGGGTCGTCGCCGGAGGGGAACACAAAGGTAAGAAGATAAAATTAGGTAATTATTATTAAGAGGCGGACACTTTAAATGGATGCATTTGTTAATATTTTGGCGCTCTGTTTTTTCTCACCGTTCGCCCTTAATTCGATTGTGCCGCAAAAGCGAAGGTGGCGAGGGTGGGACGTTCGTTCGTTACCCCCCACCAAAAGGGGGGGGGGGGGGGGGGTCATTCCATTAGCCATGGCGACGTTGCCCCGGGGAATTCTCTGAAAAGCATTCCATCCACGCGCACCTTTCACATTCACATCACTCTACAAAACAGCAGCAGACAAAGCCCCCCAAAAGCATTTAAATTTAATATATTTTTGTGTTTAATTCCCTCCCCCCCCCCCCCCCTCCCCTCCGGCACAGTGTCCAACGTATCCTCCGGAAGCCGTCACTTCCACCACAGCCGCCTCCATTTTATGATGGCCCGTTCCGAATCGGCCGAGTCGCTTTCGTCGCTTTTCTCAAACAGAAACAGCCGGACAACGACGTTGTTGCAGGGGGGCGGCGACGACGGCGTCGGAATGTCCACCGCCGGAGGGCAAATGCCGCCGCAGGGCCACAGGGACAGAGGAGGCGCCGGCGGGCGAGGGACCGCCGACCACCAGACAAGCGAAGAACGCATTCAGCTAAAGGTGATCGATAGCATTGCTGCTAAAGGCTATCGCCGCGCGTCCAATTGAATGGATGCTTATGGTCCAATCAATCGATGCTTTGAGTGCTTATGGTCCAATCAATCAATGCTTTGAGTGCTTATGGTCCAATCAATCGATGCTTTGAGTCCCCCCCCCCAAGAGTATGGTCATTCAGCGGGAGCTCAGCGAGACCAGCTGCATCGCCTACGCATTCTCTCTGGACAAGCCCAGAAAAATGCGCTTGTCCGTTTGTGTCAACGAAGGCAGTGCGTTTTTTTTTTGGTTTTGTCCGAGTTTTGGGGGAATTATTTTTGCTATTCTTTCACTGATTGTTGGGGGGGGGGGGAGGGAGGATGAGGAAAATCGGCTGATTTGACGGATTTGTAAGTGATCGTTCCAATCAATATAAATGTTTTTCCACCAAAAGTTGATCATTCACTGAGCCGCTTCCACAACTCCGTTATCGCAATTATGATGTCATCCGAACTGGAGCCGCAGGCGCGCATCCACGCGGTGGCGCGGCGGAAGGAAAACGGAGTGAGTGATCGATTGGACACATTTTGGAGTTGAACATTTACCGTGCCGAACTACAGAAATGCTCGACGGATTGGGTGTCGGTTCCGGCTGGAAATCACCTCGTCCGGGTCCGTTTCTGTCGGGCGCTGAAAATAATGGAGCCGGAACGGTCGGACCAAATCGTTGACGACAAGGGACGTCTGACCAAATCATTCAAGTAATGCGGCTTTACGTTGCATTATGAAGAGCATAATTTCTCTCTCTTGTATTCATTCGTTTTCAGATGCATGCTGATGAATTTGTTCGACATGTTCGGTGAGTACAAGTTCCAAAAAGTCCCCTTGACCACCTCTCCAACATTCAATAGACTTGGACGACGATGGACTGCTGAGCAGACGCGAGTTCGAGGCGTACAGTATCCTCTCCGGCAGCGGCCCAGTCAGTGAGCAGGTTTGACTGTGGAAGGCCTTCGCAGCAGGCGAACACTAACATAATTTTGCCTCAAAAGGAGTGGACCAAAATCTGCACGAACTTCGAGCTTCGCCAGCAGCACATCACAATGAAGACGTTCATCCAAATGCATCAGAAGGAATCCGAAACGTACGGACACCGAGGGACCATGGAGGAAATGTGGAAGGCCGTGCGGGCCCTCGGCCATAACCGACGGTTCATCATGAGCACGGTAATAACACACATGGCCATTTCGCAAAATATGGTCTTTTCCCCATCACCCGCAGATGTGCCCACTTCGGCTGGAGCTGTTCAGCTCGGAGGGGCCTCCCCTTTTGATGGAGCCGTTCCGAGTCGACCGCTTCCACGCGGACGAATTGGACCCGCTGCTGGCGGAACACTTCTGGGAGCAGGGCAAGTCGTTGCCGTACCTTCGCGAGATGCAAACTCTGCGCCAGTTCAAGTCGGACTACTACGCGGTGCTGTTGGCAGGCAGAACGGTGACGGACGGGGCGGATTTACCTTTTATTAGGGCACTCATTTTGGTATCATTGTAGCAGTCTCAAACGCATTACATGCTGGACATGAGCTCTTCCAACAACGTGAACATCGAAGGGTCCGAGCTGATGGTCAACCAATTCGTGCCCGCCAACACTTTGCGAGTAAGCGGCGGGCAAATGGGGCAATTCATTTAAATGTTCGTTCGTTTGCCCGCCCTTTTTCTTCAGATTTTGTCCGTTGCAATTGCCCAAGCCGAAAGTTGGTTTTTGAGCGTCAAATTGGCGGGGTACAAACTGCAAAGCGGGAGAGAATAAAATGCTGAACACGCGAAAACAGTGCAAAAGCACAACAATTCTTCGTTCACCTAATTTTTGTATGAATGTGTAAATTTACGACGTCATGCCACGGCATAACATACCGCCGCCCAAAGGGTTTAAACTGTTAGAGAGGGGGAAGCTCCGTCCAATTGAAGTGAAAAAGGCTTTTATTTATTATTTTTTTAAATTGTTGTTGGTTTTTCTCAACAAAATTTGATTCTTTCCATTTCCAAAAGTTTGAGCTTAACCAACCGACAACAACTTTCTATCAACAAAATGCAAAATTAGTGGTTCAAAAATCGGAGTTTCTAGAGGCATATGGCGTCGTCCGTCGTCCTCGATCGTTGTTCTCTTGCGCTTCAAATTGAAAGCAAAGTTCGGTGAGAGAGCGCTTTAGCCGAAGTGCCGATTGGGACGAGTGCATGGACAAAGTGCGGACTTGACTGGCGATGAACATTCCTGCAAAGCTTTTTTTGCCAAATTTAAATTGCCAAATTCGTCTCACCGAAAATGTCGAATTGGTCTCCGACGTTCTGTTGCTGCTGGGACTGCCGATGTCCCGCGGCAGTTGCTCCACGCGAACCGCCGCCGGTGCCATTCTCTTCCGGCCAGCGCATCCGTTTTGGTGCAGGCGGCGAGGGATGGTGCCGAAGCCGGTGGGAATTGTTGTCATTCAGTCCGGAGAATACTGCTTCAGCTTCTCCAGCAACATTTGTCGAGTTCGGCCCCCCTTTCGTCATCCATTCGTTCAGCAAAAATCGAATTGGCAAATCGCTGTGAAAGGAAATGCCAATGATTTTGAAAGGGCGTAATGCCAACCTTTCCGGCATTTGCTCTTGGTGAGTGCCGTTGCCGATGTTGTTCTGGTTTTTGAAGCCAACATTTGCGGGCACGCCGCCGACGCCGCCATTCTCAGCGATTTGTTTACTGAAAAAGCGCAGACGGAATTTTTAAAGAGACGGCGACAAGTTCCGTAGTAAAGACAGAAAATTCTATTTGAAATGACTAAAAAGCCCAGCAGCTGAAACCGACCTGAGCATAAAAATTTGGCCCAACGCCTCGCCAATGCTCTCCTCCCCGTCCCCGCAATCCCCGTCCCCGCACTCCCCATCCCCGCCGCTTTCCTCTCTGTTCTCTTCCAGTTTGACCCCTTCGGACACATCTGCCAACAAATGCTCTTCACCATTCCTCGACGCATCGTTAAAGTCTTCAATCTGTGAATTTCGGAGATTTTCTAAACCCGCCGAATGCGTCGCCCTACTTTTCCGAAAAAGTCCTCGGCCCGAACAAAACATTTTTATATAAATCCTTGCCTTAAGCAGTTCCCGTGCACTTTGTGCAACTTCCGTCAGCTGCTGAACCAATGAAACAGAAGGGTCGTCCGTTTGCGGTGCTGTCGGAGTCCTTTGGTCGGTGGTGGAGGAACGCCGGGAGCGATGTCGTGCCACAGAAGAGGAGGAGGGGGGAGAGGAGGGCTCCTTTTTGCACCTTAAAATGAACAAAAAAATATTTTTCTGATCACTCAAAATCAAATGGACAATAAAAAGATGCAAAGTTTTACCATTTTCTGGCTTTGCTTATCTGCGAACGTTCGTGGTCGGCGATGAATTGCAGCTGAACGTGGGAAATGTCACATAAATCCCCACCCCCCCCCCCCGCCCTTTCATCTTACCTTTGTCCAATAACGCCAAGTGACTTCCGAGTCGGAGCCCCCGGAGGCCACCACTTTCTTTAGGGTTCGGTTGAAAATGTCGCGCAATTTCTTCCATTCGACTTGCATTTCCGGGCCTGAAAATTCAAAATGTGAAGCCACGACAAAACATAATGGAGGTTTTTTGTTTGCCTGTGTATTTGCTCTTTTCATCGGACAACAGCTCGGCCACGTCGACAAAAGCGGCCCGTCGATTTTGCACTTCCTGGTATGCGTCAAGGGAACAGTCCCAAATGACGGCACGCTGTCGGACGGCGTCAATCAAAGCGTCCTTTTGCTCGGAGGTCAGACAACAGCTTGGAATGCTTCCCGGAGCCATTTGGGACGAGAAAATTGTTTAGTTACTTAATGTATTATTTGTATCTGCTGGGATAAGTTTTAGGAGACTGAACAATTTCTCTGTGTGTGGGGGGGGGGGGGGGGAGTTGTGCCGTTTTGTGGACGGGTAGCCGAGGAAGAAATGACCACACCGAGCGGGTGGGGGGGGGGGGCAAATGGACAACAACAAAAAAAGGGGAAATGTTTGCATTTGCTGTCCGTTCTTTCCCTCCGTTGTCACATCTTCATAAAGTTTAGGGATGGGGGGAGGGAGGGGGGTTAATACGGAAGAGAAAGACCCGCGACTTGGGCATCATCACCTCTAATCAGTGAGCATTAGTCTCCACAACCGCAGACAATAAATATTCAAATAAAATAATACCCCACGGCACAATCAATTTGCAGTCAATGCCATTGATGCGTAGGCTTATTTGATGAGAGTTTCTTTTTTAAACTCTTGAGAATTCCATTTAAAAAAAGCATCTAAGGGCAAACATCCACAAAAATGTGGCGGTGGCGATGGTGGTGAGGCGAGCGATGTGTGGGGAATGGCGAAGAGCAACTGCTGCTGCTGCTGTCCGGGTGATGACTCGGCTTGGCTGGGGGGGGGGGGGGGTTGGGGGGGGATAGATTGTGGTGTGCTGCCTTCGCTTTTCCTTCCCTGCCAGAGAGTTGTTGTCCTCTCTTCCCGTGTTGGCCCAGCCGCCCCTCCCGCCCATTCGCATCCCATCGCTTTCCATCCGTCCGTTAGGGCTGTTGCTACGACGCGGCCGGCAGCTTTCCACATCGGACAACATCGACGGAAAGAAAAGGGGGGGAGGGCGCTGATGATGGAGATGACGAAGACGACGACCGACCGACCTCCGCCGCTTGGCCCGGGGGAAGGGGCTGGGCCAGCGACGGGCGGCAGCGGCGACGACAACCAAAGGGTCGGCCAAGTCCCCCCCCCCCCCCCCCCCCCTCCCGCCCTTTCCCTCCCTATTCACTCTCTCGCTTCTCCTCCCACTCACTGTCCCCACTGCCATTCAATTCACATTCTCGACAGGCTGCCTACGACGACGTCCCCATCCAACAACAACCGCCACAGCAACGGCCGGGTGCTTGTGGCCCAGTTTGCTTGAGGGAGGTGGGAGGTGGAGGAGAAGATGCTTTGCTGAATGCGGGAGGGGGGGGGGGGCTTGATGAAGATGCGGAATCGTTGGGGATGGGTTGATGACGCGACGGGGGGACGAACGATGAGCAGCGGATCGCCACTATCGACCGACAACAAACGCAAAACAAACATTGAGCAAGACGAATGACGGCAGCAGAAAAGGTAGAACGAACGGCTAGGAAGCTGTCGAGAGAGGGCTCATCATCAATGTCAGCAGAACACAACGTCGTTATGTATGAGAAACGGACAAACGACTACACGGAACGGACAACATGTCAATTTGAGGATGAGAGGGATATGACATTTAAACATAATTATTAATTAAGTATAATGTACACGGATAGGTAATTCAAAGGTCGACATCCGACGCTCTCTTTCTCTGCCTCTGTTCGTCTTTCTCTGTCCCCTCCTCAATCCCCCCGCTCTCTGTCCGATCAGCCTCTTCTCTCTCCTCTTCCTCTGCTTCTCTGGCGTCCCTCTCCGCACTTTGCTGCTCCCTCAGCTTGTCCAACATTTCTGTGCATCATTTAAGGAATTTTGTGAACGAATTGAATTTTGGGTTGAGCCTATCAACGCTTGACGCAAAGAAAATGGACTTTTCTCGTTTTGGATCAGAACATAAAGCTCATTTGTAATGGCCTTTAATGCCATCAATGGGTGCCCGATTTGGCCAATTGCGCTCCCTCACATTCTGTGGGCCACTCACTGTCACTGGCACAACAAAAACTGATGCCACACTTTGCCGCTACGCACATATGCGGCTTTGGACATTTGGCACGTGCCGGATCCGCTGGATTGCACGTGTGCGCGGAATAATCGTTGAGGCGGCGCAGGACGGACCACCCACCGGGACAATATTCGTCTGAAAGGACCGAAAATTCGATAAATTGGACCAAATTTCGCGTAAAGAAAAATATAGAAATATTAATATTAGCCGTCAAATGACAAACTTGAGCTGCATGAGGCGCCGGAGTTTTCGAAGCCGAATCCGACAATGCAAATGGGCAATTGGGCAAGAAGAAAAGAGAGGAGGCGGGGGTAATGCATTGCGATTTGGAAGTTTTTGAAGGGTTTTGGAATGGATTTGGATGGATCGGTCGGCGTGTCAACCATTCCCCCCCCCCCCCCCCCCTCCCCCTCACCCAATTCTCAGACGACGACATTGGGGAGATGCTTATCTCTGGATGCCGTTGTTTGAATAGTCGAACGGTCACCAATCGAAGGACAAAGATTTGATGAGGACGTCCCAAAATTCTGACAAATGCGGGAAAGTCAGTTGTTATTTCCTGCTAACATAAGTATGCAAAATAGAACTTAATTCGGTTGGACCGGATCCGGTCGTTATGGCGCTGATCTGCAGACATAGCGCTTTCGAATGATGCCAAGATTGTTTGATTTGAATAAAACTAATTACGATGGAATCAAACTTGTCGGCGTCAAACTGCCCCCGACCACGGTTGGCCAACCTACCCCCCCCCCCCCCCCCCTCCCCACCCTTACTGTTAGTGGTAGAATGACTCGTTCAGAGCAGTTGACGGGTTCCATTTGGCCAAGTCGTGTTAATAGCGACTCGGCCAAGATTTTGGCTTACTCGACGAAATTTCAACTCGGCGAAATGTCCACACCCGTACTATTAGGTCCTAACCTTTTTGAGCCATCGTTTGGGAAGCTGAACATTTGAGCAACCCATTTTTAAACATATTTAGACGACAAAGCTGCTTAAAACTAATTGGATCAGAAAACGCCG
Source organism: Globodera pallida (assembly GCA_020449905.1). Lineage (NCBI taxonomy): Eukaryota > Metazoa > Nematoda > Chromadorea > Rhabditida > Heteroderidae > Globodera > Globodera pallida. The sequence continues at coordinate 5,392,836 of JAIXHY010000009.1, read as the reverse complement.
CTCGGCCCAAAAAGCCCTTAACCCAACTTTATTCATCATGAATCTTAAAGCCACTCCATTCTTCCCAATCGATTATCCCCTCGCCGTTGCAAGCAATCCAATCCCCCGCCCCCATATTGCTAAGGCTTTTCATTAAATTTGTTTTTTCTGCCCTTTTTTCCCCCCATTAAACCCGCTCGGCTAATTTTGACCAACTTTTTTCGCAAAATAGCATAATTAACCCTGGCTTCCATCATCATCATCATCACTTTTTGCACTGTCTTCGTCCTATTCTTCTTTACTTTTTCTGCTGAAGACATTAAAAAGACTGACTACTCGAACTCGCTAAAGATGGGCGATTTTGAGGACGACGGATTTTTATTTCCAAACTTCATGAACGAAACATTCGATGGATTCACTTACAAAACGTCACCGTTGCCGTTACCATCGTCAGGGGCAATCATTCAGCCAATGAATGCCTTTTTCGAACAGTTTTTCGCCACGGAAGAAAGTTTGGAGTTCAGTGAGTGGGAGAGGGCGTTGCCCACAAAAGCGGAGCGGCAGCAAATGCGAAAGGTCATGCGGCAGAATGGGCGGGGTTCTCAGGGAGTACCCGCACCTGCTGCTGGCTATCCCGCCGATGTGAAGAAGCAATAATCCGGATTCTCTTTTTAGCTAATTCACTTACTCTTTCGGCTCAACGATTTTTCAACGATTTCATCCGACCCGCTCTTTCTCCAGCGCTTCGTCCCTATCCTGGCCAAATCGGTGCAGCTCAGCTTTATTGGTGTAATTGTTCAGTGTCTTTCTTTGGCAAATTAAACTCCGAAGCCTTAAGGATCTCTTCTGTGTCATACACGAACATTTCTCACCCGTCCAATTCCGAAGATTTGCTCGTTTCTGGGGCTACACCGTTCTCACAACCCCTGCCCACTCTTTGAGACCGCACCTTCACCACTCCGCCCCGCACTTTGAATCGGACGGTCTTACTTTTTTTGTTTTCTATATTATTTGTTGTGCCAATTACTAAAACAAAACATCACTTTAACTACCTAATTGGTTTGTTTTTAATGTTGTTTTAGGCAATGTTTGCAATCAATCGGCTTCACTGTTTGAACGCACATCGTCCCGCTCGCTGGTAATCGCAGGTGCGAGCCGTTTTGCAGTTTGTGGGTAAGCATTAGGAATGTTCAGTCTCGGCTCGGGAAAAACTCGCGCGTTTTGGGGGATCTCGGGGTAAAGCCTTGAGGTCGATTCTCGTTCTCGTGAAATTTGAGTCTTCTTGAACATCCTTGATTCCATATTAGGTATTGGTTGGGTGTGTGTAAAGTGTCAGCCGCTATTCTTTGCTTTAAATGAGCCGAAATAATCGAATGCACATTTTGAGGAATGTCAGCTCGTCCTGTCAGCCCCATTTTATGGTGGCGGACGGAGCGCACAATGACCAGACAATGTTCCACACAATGTGCACGGCACTGTTTGAAGTCGATAAGGGAGAGGGCACTTTTGTGCAATGGCATGGAATGGCCCAAACCAGTTGGTGTGTGTAATTTCCACGGGGATTTTTTAGTCTAACAAAATTAGCTGCTTTTTCCATTCTATCCCTTGCTAAAAACCAATGATAAAACATATCAATAATGTTGATCTAAGCGAGGGCGCCAGCGCATTTGTAAGTGCCGGTGCAAGCAGAGGCCACCCAATCTATGCCAAGCCGGGCGCTGCCTTGAACAGAGTCGGCCTGCGTTCGAATTGGTCAAATAGGAGGAATAAATGGTCAAGTTCAGTTGGTGAACACCGTCAACGGTCTTCTCGGCGAAAACGCAGTAACTACACCGGACACCGAGCCGAAATGTCGTCTGGTGGCAAGCAAAAACATTTTTGGCCGAATGATTAACGGAGTACCAATTGGGAGGGAATGCAATACAGCGGCACAAACAAAAGTGATTAGGAAGGGAACGGGCGCAACATTCACCAGAGAAACGCAGAGACTTGGCCCAAACAATATATTTTGCTCTTAGCCCGTTTTAATATTTTGGTGTTCAAAAAAAATTCGTTTTAAGGACGTCAAAGGGAAATTCATCCACGTTGAGCAGAAGAGCGAGCTGTACAACGACTGGGAGACTTGGACAACGGCACTGAAAAAAGTGTTCCCGATAAGGGAAAATTAGAGCGAAACAACAGAATCGTGTTAAAAATAAGTGAAGCTTTAAAAGCACGAGAATAATTAAAGAAGTATGATGGTCACGAATGTTACGGTTTATAACCACTGTTTTTTTCACATAATAATTTGTCGCAGCAAAATAAATTCCATTTTCGGGTGAATTGATACGTTTGTCACTTCGATACGTTTCTATTATTGTCAAAGCGCAGTAACTGCTTCAGCAACAATTCTTTTTTGCCCGCCTAAATGCGTACGGAGTGATTCCTCGGGAGGAAACCAATGGCAAATTTACATACCCCCGCATGAAGTGGTCGGATCTTTCGGAACAAGTCGCTGTTAAACGTCGGCGGCGCATCGACTCGGGCGCCAAAGGGAATGACTTCTTCAATTATTATTATTTAAAAAAAAGAGCAAAATAAGTAATGGAAAAGTTAACCGCACCTCGTGCGTTCAAAATCAGCTCCTTTGCTGGCCGTTTCTGTTCTTTCCTTTGCCCATTGTGCGTTTTATCCGCTTTTGCCAATTGCATTCTTTCTTTCTCTGTGGTCGGCTAAAAAATAATTCACCATTTGAAGGCTTTCCCTCCCCCATGGCTTTGACCGTGCCCCAGGGGCGTATCTAGAAAAAATTTTCGGGGGGGGGGGGGAAAGTCGATTCTTAGGGGTGTACTTTTTCCTTTTATTGCATTTTTGTTAAGCAATTTTTCTCGATTTCTGGGGGTGCATTTTCCGTTTTACTCGATTTTTTGGGTGGCTCGGCGGTGCCGATAGGCGCCGCCGAGAAAATTTTGAATTTTTGATGTTAATTTGTTAAGGATTTTCAACCAAAATTTAAAAAATCGGCCCTTTTTTTTTGAACTTTTTTAGGACTGGGAGGGGTCGGCGGTGCCGATAGGCGCCGCCGGAGAAAATTTTTGATTTTTGATGTTAATTTGTTAAGAAAATTGGTCAAAAAAATTGTAAAAGTGTAAAACAATAGGGTCCCCCTTCTTGTTTTTTTTTGGTGAAATTTCATTTCGGGGGGGGGGGGGAATTCCCCCCCCCCTTCCCCCCCCCCCTAAATACGCGCCTGCCGTGCCCACATGGCTCCCACCTTCGTCCGGTTCCTCCAGGCCCCGCCACGCCGCTGTTCTTCCCCTTCTTCGGTCTTTTCCTCCTCCCTCCCAATCTCGTCCTCTTCCAATACTTTCGTCCCATCTTCTTCAATAATCGGTCCGTTCCGGTGGCTCCCTTCTCTGAACGTTTTGTCCTTCTGCAACAAATTCAGTTGCTTCTCCTTCCGCGCTAGTTTCAGTAACTTTCTCTGTTTGGCCTTCTCGTCCATCATTTTGTACTCTTCCGCAATTTCCTTAACGTCTCTTCCCGCTTTCCCAAATCGGGCCTTAAAACAAACAAACACAAAACCTAATAATTAGATTTTGTACCTTTAATAGCTCATCGTTTAACGCTTTGTCCTGATCTCGCTGAATACGAAAGACCAAAGCCGTTGCGCTTTCCCAAGGTCTGTGATGATACCCCAATTTCAGCGTTTCTTCTAAAAAAATTTGAACGCACTTAAATCCAGTCGCATATATTTCGATTAAGGAATACAAAGCCCGGGTGAGGGCCGGGTCCGGTAATGATTTTTACTGAGTAAAGGATTTCCGGGTTTATCCCTCTTTGATGGCAAAAATTGTGTCGATGGAATTCTAAAAAGCGTACCCAAAAGCCTGTTTTTTGTTTTTTTGTTCCTTTTCCGTGTTGTATTTTGTTGTTGTGCAGCTTCTTCCGCCAATTGCCTCAATTTACGCACTTTCCAAGTAACCGGCTGATCATCGACCATCGAAGCCGGGGGAGTCTTGTTCATCTTCCTTAAATTAGTGTAGGTAACCAGGCAAATAGTTAAAATTTCAAACCAGGCAAATAGTTAAAATTTCAAACCAGGCAAATAGTTAAAATTTCAAACGAAAAATGCCCCCGAAAAACGTGCATTTTTTTGGAAATTGATGTTCCTGACTATAACATTTAAAATTAAACACGACAACCTGCTTCTCCCGTCCATTGGTGCTGGGAGAGGGGCCAACTCAATTTCAACAGGCAAATTCTCATCTTTTTTGGTAGTATCTTTATATTGTGCTGACTTCTTTAGCGGATAACGTCTGTGTCGAGCCATGTATAACGCCTATATGTAATCACAGTGTGTTTGTCTATTCCGGAGTCCGGACCCAAAAATGGTTAATTGACTGAAAAATACAAATAAACAAATTAGAAAAAAAATTTAAGCGAAATATATGATAATGGCGTCCGTACGTTTTGCCTCCTCAGCAAAAACGTTACATTTCGCCAACTCATCAAAAAAACTTAAATTTCGGTCATTTCGAACCCCGGACACAAATTCGAAGGTTTTTCGATTTCAAAATTTTTCGGAATCTTTTGGCCTCAAAAACATTCAAACACATCTCTAAATCATTCAAAAAACGTAACATTGCCAAAACGTAGTCTTTTATGTGACCACACGCGTCGTCGGCCCCGAATACCCATAGTTCACCATTTTCTCGACTGAACACCAATATGGCGGGAAAATATTTTTCAAAAATCAGTACGACAAAAACTTTTTAGGTTAATGTTGATCCTTTTGGTCGCTTTTTGATCTTCCAGCAATCAGAATTAATGGACGTTGAGCCAATTTTGTTTACCAAAATTTAGTGAAAAATTTAACAGTTTTAGTGAAAGTCAACGGAATGAATCCGCAACCGTATGTGTGGCAAGCTCTCCCTCCCGGTGGTGCAGGTTACGCTCACCCACTTTACGCACAGCCAGGCCCAAATCCATTTGTGCAGCCGCAAATACCTCCACCGTCTACGCAATTTATCCCATGCCCGAGCAATTATTTAGTAGTTTCTTGAAAATTAATACACAGAAAACAAATGACCGTTGTTTTTGCATTTAAACATTTGGTTAGACTAATTTTTCCCATTTATCTGACACAGCATGACGTTTCGAGCAGGCATCAGATGGAACAGCAGGAAAGGGACAAAAACAGACGATTGGAAGAAACAAACAAGACTTTGGAAGAAGGAAAACATTATTTAGTCAAGGAGGTTGAGCGACTGAAATCGGTTTGTCTTTGTCGATTTTTGATGAGTTGAATTTGGTTGTGAGCAATCATTTGAATTTTGAGGAGTATGAGCAGCTTCGCCAAGAGAAGGATTCTGCACTTGAAAAACTGCTTCATGAAAAGGAATTACACTTAGCCAACGCGGAGATTGAAAAACGCCATTGCGCGGAGGAACTCAGCAAGCAACTCAGGGAGCAAGAGTCAGAGAACAAAAAGCTGGGCAGGGATGTGGACCAAATGGAAGATGAACTTAAGGCAATTAAAAAGGAGGGAATTTACAGATAAAGTTATTCTCAGAAGCTGATCATCGAGCGAAACCAGCTGAGGCTAGACAATGCGAAGCTAGTGCACGACGTAATTTTTGTTATATTGTTTTTGAGGAATGTTTTACCTTCAACATCCAGGCTGATCAGGACGATGCGGAGATAACGAACTGCCAGGAGCAACTGCAGGAAATCAACGCGGAGAATGAGCAACTGCGGGATAGCTTGAAGCACAAAAATAGCGAAATTAGCAAACTCAAACAGCGGCTGGACAAACTGCAGGAGAAAGTTCAACAAAAGAACTTTTATGAGACTACCCAAAAAATAATAACTTTAGGCGGACAATTGCAGACGACGATACGAACTTTGCGAAGAGGACTTGGACAAAGGCAGGCAAGCGTTGGAGCGGAAAGAGGCGCGGATTGTTGAGTTGGAGCTGAAGTTGAAGGAGGCGATGGGGTGCGTGCAGGAACTTAAACGGGAGTTGGACGCGACCAACACAAAATGTGCCATTGCTGAAAAACAGGCCAAATATGCGGAGGACGAGTTGAGGAGGCTGGACAGAGGGGGAACCGCAGCGAGTAACGGCTGTGGTGAGTGTCTGGCATTGGTTTAGGATGGCTAGTAAATTAGAAGGCACAAGTAATAAACTACAGCAAATTTTAGAGAAAACGCTTTGGGAGCAGAACAACAACAGTGCAGCAAATTTGAACTCCGCAGGCAACACCAAGAGTGTTGAAACAAAGGAAAACAAGAACAGGTTTGACACTTTTGGTCACTTGCTTGCGTGCAAGGGGCGGCCGATGACGACATTAATAAAGCTTTTCAATTTCTCAAAATTTCACTAAAAATGTTCTTAAAGCCTAGTTTAATGAAGAGGCTCGCAAAAATGGCAAATTTCTCTACAAACCCGGAAAATGAAGAAATAGAAATTATTAGCGCCAATTCATAATACGTAACGTTTCGGTTGAAAAAATGGGTTCGGGACCACCCCTCCCTGGTCGGGCACCCATAACTGAAACCTCTATCTCCTGCTTTTAGTAAATCGGTTCGCAGATATGCCGCTACGGAAGCACCAATTTCTGCGCGTAAATTTGGCAATGATCAACGATTTTAAAAGATGCAAACATCTCAAGAAAGTGTTTCTTTCCTTGGAATGTAATATTACATCAACGCTTATATAAATAAATTTTATTTTCTCTAAATATGACTTCAATGCAACGAAAGTCAAAATGTTCTTTGGTACGTGGGATTTTTGGACTTGATGTGTGTTAAATATTTGGCTAACATTAGGCGTATAAACAAAAATGTAGCCAGTACTTTGAAAGAAACGGTCCTCTTAAAAGAAAAAGCAGTGAATTTTGACGCTTTATTCATTTCTGCCCCCTCAATCACTGAAATTTTTTTACCGATAAAAAGGGTAATTCTAAATTCCCTGGCTACATCCCTGGCTTGCAATACGTCTGGAAAGGAGAGAATATTAGGTAGAGGAAATATCCCTGACAACAATAAAACAGTCTTTGAGATTACAGAAGAAGAGGAATCATTATGTCGTCAGCCATGCCCACTTTCAATGACACAAGCTTGCATTTCGTATTTGAAGCACACATCCATCAGTTCCCGACGCATTTGCACTCCGAGCATGGGACTTTTTCTCGCAACCGTTTGTAATTGCTGTACAATGCAACGACCTTAAATTGAGGAACGTGGCTAAATATAAATTCGATCGCTAGATATTGTCTTAATATTGTGACTAGGGTTGCACGTGACCAACAGGGTATTTATAAAGAATTTTTAGTCTAAATTTGCAAGCCTTAAATGAGCTAAAGCCAAATTAACCAGGAAACGATTAATCTCATTGTCAGTCAACTAACCAAATGATTCGGCAATTTCCGAGCCACTTTCTCCGTCCGGTTCGCTGCTATCCCTCCGTGCCTCCGAAGGATGTCTCCAGCCGTTGGTCAAATCTCCGGAAGCCGAAGGTTGCTGCTGCTCAATCATCGAAGTCGAGAGAATGGAATTGCTTAGTCGAGGCGGCGAATAGGCGGTAAATTCATTGTCTCGTTTGTAGTTATCCGTGTCAGAATTCACTTAATTCAAAAAGACCTGAAACCGCCTCGTCCAAAGCCCGCTCTAATTGGATCCTAGGCTAAATGCCGAATACAGTCTTTTCTACCTTTGCCAGTGCCATTACTTTGGGCCTTGATAGCGCCCAATGCGGTGACCAGCTCGGCAGTCGACATGGACCCGACTCCACTCAGTAAAGGCCTGACTTCATAGTTCTTTTCTCGCTCAAAATCACCATCCATCGATTTTTGACGCTGAATGGTGGACGGCGCACGACAGTTCTGCAGTATTTTCTGTTGTTGTTGAAATTGACCAAGCAAATTCTGCGAGCTGTTCAGCGCAGCAAAATTCGCCATCAAGAAGTCTTGAGTCGATAATTGTTGCGGCGAAGTAGTCGACTGGACGGTGGCATTATTCTGTGGCGGTCTAAAAGTTCGAAGTGAACGAATAACACAAAATTGGTTAGAACCCACTCTTGCGCATCAGTTACAATGCTGTTCTTCCGAACACTGCGTTTCCTACGCGCTTTTGACGTTATCGTCGTGGATGCATTTGACTCCTTCCCGGGCGAGCTGTTAATTAATTAAATCATCCAATACAATCGAAGGGAAAGGGATAGATCCTTTATTAATTCAGATGATTAAACAAAAACTATTCTCAGAATGGCTTACATTTCAATGTAGTAGTTCGCTTACCCTTGCTCTTGGGCGCCACTTTCGCTTTCTGTGGATGCTGTTTGATGGAGTTGTGCCCGAACGCCCGACAGCAGAAATTCCATTCGTTTCCAATAAGGCCACGAAATAGCAATCATCTGCGCCTCGTCCACTTGGCCACCTCCTTCCTCCAATAGTTTCTTCATAATACGCGTAAAACAGTAGCGAAGTTTGCCCCATTCTTCTTGGATTTGTATCCCTAAAATCAGAAACATATTTTGAACAAAAGCCCAACTTTTCCTACTCGAAAATGTCTCATTTGCATCCGAAAGAAGCGTAGCGACCTCATTAAAGGCAGACTGACGCGATTGGTTGCTGCGAAAGCCATCAATAGTGCAGTCCCAAATTTGTGGCCTTTCGTGGATGTAATCTTTAAAGCTCTGCTCATGACAGGGACGTACAGAGGGGGGACTGCCGTCTCATTTATTAGACAAAGGCAGTGGTGAAATATTGTAAAGGTTGTGGAGATATTTAAGTTTGGGACATGGGTCGGCTTGTGTTTTGTTTTCCCTATTATGCAAGTGCTTTAACTTTACGTTTGCTTATTTCTAGAAATGTTCATCTACACTATGACTCTCCTCAAAACAATTGTGTTTTTCTCTTTAGACCAAAACGAAACATTTAAAATAAACAGAGTATTTTCTTACAGGTATTAAAAGGGAACCAAAGAACATTTGCCGACCCGTAAGCAAAAACATACCCCTCCCTTCTAAACCCAAAATTTGAAATCAAATTCTTTAATTAAAATGTTTAAACACCAAAACCAAAAAATGCTAACGTTTTTCTGCACGTTGTGAGCTTTTACTGCTATATTCCCGTTCACTTACCTATCAATCGCATTTTCTGTTCCGTGCTTAATGCAACACCCGTCCGACAGCTCGTTTTTCGCTTTCTCTGCTGCCCTCCGAATTCGCTATCATCTTCCAGTTGTTGTTGAATTTGTAAATGTTTCTGATGTTCAATCGCAAAGGCTTGTAAAATTGAATTGGCCATAGAGAATGCTTTTCTGGCATTAAATTACAGAGGTAACACATTACATATGAGTTATATAAAAAAAAGTAAATGAAAGATTTAGAAATTACGAAACATTGAGAACGAGCAGGGGAGCAAAAACAATTGGATTGACAGACAAAACACCAGCAGTGTGTAAGAAATACTAAAAGAAACGTTCTCGAGAGACGAACGTCAACACAAGACTTATAGGAGGGAGGGAAGGGGGGAGGGGGTGTTTTTGTAAATGTTTTCACATTCCTATCCCATTTATTCATCAGAGATGTAAAAGAAAGGAGCGGAAAGGGAACGAACCACGGACGATGGATGAAAACAAAATTCTTCAGCCATCCCTCTGGTGGAAAAGGGCAGAAGCCGTCCAGCAGCAAAGGCCGAAGAGTTGGAGAGAGCAGAAATCCGTCAGCCAACCCGCTCAGCCTCGCCCAATCCGTTCGAAAGATTCTTGTTCCTTTTAGCAAAGGAGGCTGGGACTCCGCCGCGTGAGGGAACAAAACACACAGCCGAATGGGTGGGATGGACAACGATAAAAGAAGGAAAAGAGAAAAACGAACGTCGAAAAACAGGCAAAGTGGTGAGGGTGAGAGAGGTGGGGTGGAGCGATGGGCATGCCTGTGCCCGCTCCACACTCATCATCAACAACACCCAGCGGCCCTGTTTTCTGTTTTCATCGTCAGGTCGTCTCGACTGACTTGTTTTTGTTCACCAAAAAGCGAAAAATATGTATAAGCGAACGGTTAGCCGTTGAAAGTATCACAGAATGCTGTTTGAAAATCACAGCATGTCGAAACAGCTATGAAAAGGCATCGGCCATAAATGTACATTAATAAGTTTGTCGGGCCGCTTCGAGATTTGGTTTTGCAGTCAATTGAGGAAATGAAGAAACTTTTGTTATGGCGCAAATAAAAGTGGGGTAAAGGTGAAGAACACAAATGCCTCCGATAGGATTTTTTAACGTTCTTCTGCTGCTGCTGCTGCTACTTTTAAAATTTTGGGGTCAAACGGGTACGGGGTTTTCATTTAACGGAACGGGAACCCCGAATAGAATCCCGTATTTTTCCCGTTCTCGTAAAAAATCCCGCTGTACAAAAAAGACGGGACCGGGAATCTCGTACTTTTCCCACGGGGATCCCGTTCCCGCTGATCCCTAGTCGAAACCCTGGGTAAACCATTTAAATAAGATGACTGAACGCCAAAGGTTTGTTGTTATTATAAAAAATTCGTTCAAACACACAAATTCACTTTTTTTTTGTTTTGCCGCCATGACCCTAACTGGAACCGACTGATCTGATCAGGGATCAATTTATCAATAATTTGAACAACTTAAGGTTAAAATAACTATAGAATGATTTTACTCGAGCAAAACAATAGGATAATCGCGGAACTGCTGGAACTGAAATTTTCCAATGCCCGAATAAAGTAAGGTTGCTAGCAAAATCTGTTTTATTTTTGGTAATAGAATAAAGAAAGCAAATAAAACTTAAAAATGAAGCAAACTATACAAAAAAAACAGATTTTTAAAGAGACTGTTTTACAAAAAATCAAGATTCAATATTTAGTAACAAATTTGATTTGGTCGATGTTGTTTTTGCCGATTTTGATGGCATTTTATACCATGCATCGAACCCGGATGGAGACAGATCAAAGCTCATGGTAATACATAGGGGTGAACCTAAAAATATCAGACAATTAAGCTGAGCATTTCGTTGAAGTTTTACAAAGAACTCCAGGAACACGGAGCTGATGATGTGAGCACTTTTTAGTTATGCTTTTTTAAAACTTTTTTGTTTGTCTTTAAGCTCCTCCGATCAGTTTATGGGAAGTTTTTGCGAGACAGCCCAGAAGCTGGCTACAGCGTATCTCTCGTCTATGATGTGGAAGACATTCTTAACAATTTTTCTGCACTGATTGAGCAGGCATCCTATCTGAAGCGGAATTGCTTCGTTTCGGTGTTTGAAAAATATTTCAAATTCCAAGAGAGTGGACAAGAAGGTGAGAAGAGAGCCGTCATTCACTACCGGGAGGACGAAACATTGTACCAATTGAGCGTTTTTTTATTTGTTTACCCCTTTCTTTTCAGATTTATTGAGGCAAAATCGGATCGGGTGACTGTTATTTTCAGCACCGTGTTTAAAGATCCCGACGACGTGGTAATTGGAAAAGTCTTTCTTCAGGTCTGGAATTAGATGCCAACGAAAAATCTTAAATTTTAGACCTAATCAGTCATTAGGGCAGCCTAAGCGATTTTAAGGATTATTGGCTCAACTCTTTCTAAATGAACCCTGAACTCCGACTTAAGCTTAAAGTGTGTTTAGGAGTTCCGTGAGGGAAGAAGGGCGAGTCAAACAGCACCTCAGGTGCTTTACTCGGTCGGAGAACCTCCATTGGAGCTGAGAAGCAACCCGGAGGCAAGGGTTGGGGACAACGTCGGCTACATTACATTTGGTCAGTTTTATTGCTGCCTTTTGTCTTTGATGATCTACCTACAATAAATAAGAGCTTAAGTCTTGTTCCCACGGCACACAAACAAAAAGGCACGCGACAACACAATCAGCCTAATCCACACATTCCGGGATTATCTTCACTATCACATCAAATGCTCGAAGGTTTGCTTTGCCAGCGATAAAGAAATTAGTTTTCTAAGAATCCCAATAAGATTACTTGCCAGTGGTACCAGATTCTTTGATAAGAATAGTTTAATTGTACGGGAAAGCTTCCAATTCTTTTTCCTTTAGTGTCCGCCCCCTCATTTTGTCAGTGATGAACTCGCAACTATTGTAAAAAGATTCGCAAATTTAGGTCTATTTGCATTCGCGGATGCGTTCAAAGACAAACGATTTCCTCAAGGTGCTTAATCGCGCTCTTCCGGAGACAAAACTGGAAAAAAAGACGATCTCAGGAAGAACTTTCGTCCAACACTAAAGCTTTATTCATTTTATTCATAATATTTGCTTTCTTACATGTTTCACTTGCTTAGTGCTTAATCTGCTTTTCCCAAAAGATAAAGACCAACAAATTTTATTGTCCATAATCTGTTTGCCGTATCTTTAAAAACTGTCGTTAATTGTCGAGCACATTATAAAGTATTAGAAAGCATATCTCTCGGCAATTGGACTCAGGTGGATCGGACAAAAACTTACCTTTTATTACTTGTTTTTGTCTTACCATCGAAAAATCCGATTTTATAGGATTGAATTTGTGAAATGGAAAGTGCAGCAGCAACTCCTCATCAACAGACGTCAGGAGGGACCGCGCAGAGAACAGCGGGCATTGGAACTGTTGCAATTGGTGCCGTTGTGTATATTTGTGGAGGTGCTGTAGATTTATTATTGAGCCATTTTGTGTCAAATTTTCACAACGAAAATTGCTTGGTTTTAGGCAGAAATACTTTTATAATTTCGAAAGTTTTTTAAAAATAGGCTAATTTTGTTATGGATCGGAAATCCGAAGTTTCTTGAGGCCGTCGACGCCTCCCTGGTACAAACTACGCTAGTACCGGAAAACATTGTTTACTTATTACAGATTGCCACAAGGAAAATGAAATAAGGCCAAAGGATCCAATACGGTGTCGTGAATGCGGATATCGCATCCTCTATAAGAAGCGCAGTCGGAAGATGATGGTATATGACGCCCGTTAAAACGTTGAAAAAACATGGATTATGTTCGCTTATTTTTGAGTTAAGTTGATAAAATGTTTTTTCGCACACGAATTTGCTTTATTTCTTTCTCCTTATCGAATTGGCATTTGACAAAATTCAACAAATTGCCAATCGGAAGAATGGTCTCAAAATCGCAAAAAAAACTTGACAGAGTGACAAATCGAATCTCATCTCCCGAGCCCCTGGTTGTCAATTGCCCAGCTTCCCTATTTTGTATGGGTATAATTGCAGTGGATTTTCGGAATTATAACGTTTGGATTTTTAAGCAAACCCTATTGGCATTGTTGAGAATGGACGACTCTATTTTTGCATTTTTTACTTTTGGTTTAGTCTGAATTGCTTATTATCCGGGGGTGGCCAAATACAAGGCCCATGACGTTTCGACACTGGGTTTTAAAAGTTGCCAAAAGGGTCCTTTATATAGTTTCTTGGCTGCAGAATCCGAGCCTAGCTCCATTTCGACCCGATTCAGAACCCCAAACCCGAATCCGAACAAATTTTCAAAAATTTACAAAAAAACAATTTCGCCTCAAAATACAACACTCCCATATTTTAAATATATAGAAGGTGGTCATATGTTTAACAACACTTTTTAATTCATCCATTAGAAGAGCAAATAAAAATCTGAAGAAATTTATACTAATATAACTTTGGATGCTGATCAAAAAAGCTAATTGGACCAAGTTGCTACAACACTTCCTTCATGGAGATCCGGAGACCCCAAAATACACTGAAAATGGGTGTCATTTTGGGGAAAAAATCCCTGAGGGCATGGAAAAATTTTTCTGAAAAAACCTTTATGAGGGATAAGTAACCCACAAAATTCTCTACAAAACGCAAAAAACTGCTAAGCTCTAACTCTTTTCTCCGATGAGCTAAGGGTGCATTCACAACCTTGGTGGGTGACCGCGCTCCGGACCCATCCAAATGCTTTCAACAATGGCGAGATGTACAAAATATTGAACGTAAACAAAAAAATTTGCAAAAAATATATTCAGACGAAAAATACAAGCCATTTGAACAATCGTTTATCCCATCAAATATTTTTTTTGACAAACAGGATCTTATAGAGGATACGATATCCGCACTGCTCAGCCTGAAGGCCCAATTCACTCCAGGGAAGGTGATCCGCTGAAATTTAAAAAAAAAAATTGCTTAAAATGCTAGTAATTTACGGCAGCACTGGTTTGTCGGGAACTTTTTCCCTTTCTTCAAGTCAGCCTTCTGCTTTTCCTGCGCTTCTTCTCTTCCTCCTCCTGCTTCGTTTTGCGTTTTTGGTCCTCCTTTTCTGCTTCTACTTGCGCTTCTTCTGTCCCCTTTGGGCTTCGTGTTCAAAGCTCCCATTTCACGAAAGCTGGAGATGAGTTGATCCATTCGAAAAAAGTTAAGCGTTTTTACGAAAGTATAATAAAACACAAGCTACTCAATATCCGAATCGTCAAGAAAACCGACATGTCAAAAAAAATTTCGCCTTTTTTGTAAAACTTTTGGACTCAAAAATTTTGGTTAGACTGATCAAATCTGAAGTGACTCATGAAATTTTGATTGGATTTAGAATTCCAATTGGACTCATAAACTACTATTTTCGAACGGAACCCGATTCGTTCCCCGCTAATCCGATCCGTACTAGGGCTGTTCGAGAGTCTCGGTCTCGAACCAACAATCGGGTTTTTAGGGTTTCGATCTCGATGTCATTTCTCGGTCTCGACTCTCGGTATATTTCATGTCTCGAACAGCCAAACCCGTACCACCCCTAGTCGTTTCCACCCTCGATTCGTTTCCCTCGAAAACAAATAAAATTTCAAGTTTTTCATGGGGTTTCCAATAGTAAATATTCCCCATCTGCATCATTCCGATCACTTTTCTGATCATGCATCCGAACTGGTCGATCGCTGATTGATCTGATCAGTCTTCACACGTGAGTGAGTGCCGGTCGCCCACCCTCAGCTAACAATTTCATTTGCCGTACCAATTCACATAGGCGAATTCGTTGTTGGACACGATGGTTTGAAGCGCCCGCCGTAACGGCAGCTTCGCTCTCAATTCTCCGCGCGGCTTTCAAATTGTCCGAGCCGGATTCCAACGAACTTTCCACGATTTTTCTAAACCAGGCACGGTTTAACAAATTCGTTTGTGATCAATTTCTCCAAGCAGTACAATTTTTAACCATTTTGGCACGAAATTTTGTGCTGTGAATGCCTTGCCAACCTCAAATCGCGATCCTCACAGTTGTGGCCCGATTCAGTTGCCTCCGAATCCTTCGCTGCCGCTTCGTCCTCGTAGTTCTCGACCGTCTCGCCGCCCTCCTCTGTCTGTTGATGATGTTCTTCTGGCGGGTTGTTCACCATTTCAGGGATTTTCCGCAAACGGCGCCTCTTCCTCCGCCGTCGGCGTCGTCGGTTTCAGCGCATCGAAATTTCTTCCGTTGATGAAGTTGGAGGAGGTGAAGAAGAAGAAGGCGGTGTCGGAGGCGGAGGAGTTTGTACACATTCTGACCCTTCCTGACACCCGCAACTGGCATCCTCCCTAACATCGCCCTGCTTGGCACTCTCCTTGGCATCCAGCTTCCTAGCATTCTCTTCCTTGTCCCCCCTCCTTGTGTACATTCTGCCCCTCCCTGACATTCTGCTATTTGAACTCCACCGCCGCTTTGCAATGCACTCCTCGACAGTAAACAGTAGGGCTGCTCGAACCGAGAAATTTCTCGGTTTTTTGGGCCTCGGTCTCGACTATGCGACGTTTACCGCGCTCAAAATGGGCATTCCGAGAGACATAGTCGACCGTTCTGAAGAGGTTTTGCCGATTGCTTTTTAGTTAAAAGCGCCAAAACATTCCCCGCGAAGGTTTACATCCATTTACGTGCCGGCGGGGCAATCAGTGAATTGGAGCCGGTTCAAGTGAGGCATTTCCCTGATAATCTTGTCACTAATAATTAATAGAGGCCCACAAGCATTTTTCCACATCATCAATTTCGTTGTTTTTTAAACATGCTTAATCAATTGAAAAACTTTGCAGATTTTTAAACTAAAAAATATGATAAAATAATTTAAAAATTAATTGATTTATTTTTTATCACTAATTTATCGAAAATAAACCGTTAACCCTGCCTCGAGTTGGGGTTAAGAATCATTAAGAAAAAATAAACCCGGGTTAGATGAGCAACCCAAAAGACGAGAAACCCGGGTTAATGCTCGTTAACCCGGGTTAAGAAAAAGTAAACCCGGGTTAAGCGTTTTAAGAACCCGAAGACGAGCACCAGGCAGGCCCCTGGGGTTTTCAAGGGTGCTAATCACGAATCTAACAATATTTTATTGATCTATCAACATCCATGATTTTAAATCTATGAGGCGCTTTTCCTTATTATCCGGCTTTTGTTACTCAAAAGTCGTTTTTTCTTAATTTGAATTTCTATTGGCAGATTTGTAATTAGTAGTCAGGTTTTAATTCGATAGCTTGAATAAGAAATCACTTTTTAATAGAAATCCCGATTTATGCATCTTTAAAAATTCCACGCAAACGTAAATAAAACAATAAATATTAAACGACTCTTGTGTCAGAACAAAATCAAATTAGAGCTCGAGCTGTATTTGTAACAGATCTATGCCTTTTCTGTATTAGGAAGAATAAAAATTTTTGAAACCCGAGTTCTACTGATATAAAAATCCATTAAACATAATAGAGAGAACCCCCCACCGAGTATCAATCACTAATCGTGTAATCGTTCTCCACCTCTTCGAGCTCTTCCTCCACTTCACGGCTCTTGCGCAAGTGACGTCTGTCCACAAACAGTTCATCGCCTCTGCGCGGACGTCGCTTCCGCCCACTCCTAGTCCGACTGCTGGTAGGCGAATCACCGCTGCCCGTGTAGCACGCGTACGGAGAAACAGTGCCGCTGTAGTCGGGCAGAGATAGGGAAGTTTGGTTCACCGGAGAGCGTCCATTCTCTAAAATCAAACCATAGCACACCCTCTATGGAATGGAATTTTGGTTAGAATTTCATCGATTCTAACACCATTAAACATATCATAAAATATAACCATTGTCGCTGTATGTTGATGGATCGTCAAAGTTGAGACGAAAACGGAACGGCGTACTACTAATTGGCTGTCTTGAAAGATCTGCAGATGGCATGTTGAACTCGGGCGTTCGATCCTAGTGAATTGAAAAAGTAATGCAAGACAAATTTCATTTTATCAAAGTGAACGCAAACATTACATGGCAGCAAGAGTTTTTGACTATTAGAAAAATGTGCAAAAGGTCATCCATCCCCTAGACATTATATGAGAACATAATTAGAAATTCCAACCCTAGGACCAATCAGTGAACCGTTGCGAATGCCGCGTTTTGAATACGGAGTCGTTTTGATTGGTTTACTCCAATTGTGCGCGAAATCGAAGAGCCAAATAAACGGTAAGAACACGTAATAGAGGACGTAGGTAACAAATATGTAAGCGATGGAAAGATGGTCAGAGACGGTTAAGACCTGAAATGTGCTACTATAATTGAGAATGACGGAATACAGACAAAGTTAGGAAACTCAAAAATAAAGCCTAAACTATCTTTTAGAGCAAAAATGACAAATAATTACCATTTGGTGCTTCATAAGCAAAACCTTTCTGCATAATTTGTGTTTTTTAATGGCAGGGTCCTTGAGCAGTTCGCTGGCCTTGGGTCTATTCAGTGAACTCGGATCGATCATCCACGCGAGCACACGACGGAGATCCGGAGAAAGAACTGGAATGGACGGACGGGACAAACATATAATGTGAACCTTGTAAGACAAAACAAAAAACATACATCCGATATATTTCTCGTCAATCATTCTGTCGCGAATTTCATGCCAAAAGACGCCGTTATTCGGCAAGTCCAAGTCGGTCGCAAGCTCAAGAATAGTCATTCCAAGGCTGAAAATATCGGCCGCCTTTGTTGGTTTGTCATTCAGAACTTCGGTCGCCAAATATTTGCTGTCTCCTTCAGAAGCATTGCGAGGGTCATCCTAAAAGTATCGGAAGAAGTAAAAAAAAGCTGAGAAGGAAAAACTTTGTTCAAATCGAAAACCAATCCAAAGTCGCCAAGTTTGCAAATGCCATCCGAAGTGACAAAAATATTCGACGGTTTGATGTCAACGTGGATTATGTCGTGGGAATGCATGTGCTCAAGTGCCTTGCAATTACATTTGTTACTATTGATGTAGCCCCCCAACCCGACTCACCATGAGTAAATCGATCAAGTAGTACCAAATTTCGGGTTCCGGTATTTCGTGACGCTCTCTCGCCAGGTCGTCCAGGCTTTGTGAACATAGTTCGGTCTGGATGTAAAGCCTTCCCCGCTCTTCCCACGCCTTCACAAAGTGGATGAGATTGGGGTGCGGTGGCAACAGTTCGTGCTTCTGCACCTCCTGCAGCTTCTCACGCCGATCGGCAGTGTTTCGATAAATGTCCAAGGCGCACTTCACCGCATACAATTTGCCGTCATCTTTGGAACGTACATTGACCACCTAAAAAGTCTGAGTTAACCAAAAGACAAAAGTTCAAAAACCTCTCCGAAATCGCCTTGACCCAGCCTGCCCTGAAGCACAAAGCATTGCTGGAGATAGGTCTCCTCCAAATCGGGTCTATATCGGCTGCCAAGTGTAGGCTCTACGAAAATTGGTAAGAACATTTTAAATACAGCAATCCACCCCATTGGTATTTTAAAAAATTCTGGCCAATGTTACATATTTAGAAAAAAAAAGTTAGAACCTATTATTTTTGTGACTTTTTGAAGCTTGTCCTTAACAAGATCAATTAAAATTCAGAAATTTTTTTACATGGATAAATCTGAAATTGGTTGAACTTACGGTCTTCTGGTTGCTTGAAGGAAACGATTTGCGCAAACGGTTCGATGTGATCACGTGCCAAATAGAAACGGTGGTGCATGTTGGGTGCAGACTTCATGAGCCGACGTGCAGGAGGAGCTCGAAAACGAGTCGGAGTCCCACGCAAAAGCTAATCAACGTTTTAATAAAAAATAAGAAATAATCTAACCTTTTCACGCTTGGTTGAAAGCGGTGCATCAACGACAAATTTACCACTTGGGGAGGTTCTCGAAGGGGTTGTAAACCCGCAGTCTGGACCGGGTGATGGTTGCATTTCCATGCTCCGATTTAGTAATGAAAAATGTTGGATTTGTTTTAATTATTGGATCATATCTAAAAAGAATCCTGGCCTTTTTTAGTTTGCTTGCCGGCTTCCTTTAAATTGATTGAACTAAAACTACACAAATACAAAGAAGCAATAATATTATACTACAAAAATACGGGACGGGATACAATTTTGTCAGAATTGTGAAGGCTCCCAAAATTTAGAGAACAGGTGGTCAAAAATAAAAGAATCCTAAATTTTTGAAATGTTAAAATTGCGCTTTTTGTTCTTGAATTTTCACTAAATTTGAATGTAGAACAAAGTATGGTACTTCTTTAGTATACACGGCGATTCAATTTTGGGGCTCTAGTTCGGTAGGGGTCTACGATTAGAAACCCTTCTTTTTAGATACAGTCATGGTCATATGTTTAAAGCTCAAGTGAGAGATGAAATCTGCCATAACTTGGCTCAGTGAAATTTAGAGATTTTGTGTTTTTTTTGTATGTAGCACTTTAATGAGTCAAAAGTACCAAAGATGCGTACGTGGAAAAAATGTCCGGTAGTGGGGAAAAGGACAAAAGGTCCGGTCGCGGGGGAAAAGATTCGGTAAGCAAAAACCGGACAAAACAGCTACGGAAAGAGCATGGAATTGTTTATATGTATCTGTCAGACAATTCAAAGCTAACTTAAACCGATGAAAATTTCTGAATTCGGCTCTTCGGACATTTTGTTCAATTTGTGCGACCGGCTTTTTGTTGTTTTCCCATTACCGGACATTTTGTCCGTCGGCCTTTTTGTCTCGTACCAAAATATGCAAGTACTGCTGTGTATTAACTCTAGTTTGCAGTTATAAGGGTCTCGCCCCTTCCCCGGGCTATCTCCACCGTTGCTTCTCTCACGTCACCTATGCACTATGGGTCAAGCCGAAGCGGGCCACTAGCGTCCCGGCCACTAGCGTCCCGCCCACTAGCGTCCCGCCACTAGCGTCCCGAGCCACTAGCGTCCCAGGCCACTAGCGTCCCGGCCACTAGCGTCCCAACCAAAAACCATTTCGACCAAATTCGACCCCCGGACCCGGATTCAAACATTTTTTCGAAAATTTAAAATAGTTCTTTTAGGGGTTTTCTGGGCCGTAGAATACGAATCTGACATTCATTTTTCCCAATTCTGAATCCCGGACCCGAATTCATGCTTTTTGAGAACGGTTTTGAGACCAGAATTGATTTCTGAACGTTTATAAATTTTCGAAAAAATCTTCGAATAATGCCATCTTTAGGGGTCTATGTTATCTCCGACCTTGAGTCGGGGACGAGGTTTGGGTTTTTCGAGGGTTAGAAGTTCGGGTCGGGGAATTCTCCTAAAAATTTGCGGTTTGGCTTAGTGGGCGAAATTTCTGGTCTCAAAACCGTTCTCAAAAAGCATGAATTCGGGTCCGGGATTCAGAATTGGGAAAAATGAATGTCAGATTCGTATTCTACGGCCCAGAAAACCCCTAAAAGAACTATTTTAAATTTTCGAAAAAATGTTTGAATCCGGGTCCGGGGGTCGAATTTGGTCGAAATGGAAGATGCCGTGGGCGAAATGTCGGTTTTTGTTAAGAAATAAAATAAAAAAATATTTTTTGGTTGGGACGCTAGTGGCCGGGACGCTAGTGGCCTGGGACGCTAGTGGCCGAGACGTTAGTGGCGGGAATGACCCCTACTCGGGTCGGTGCTATGTATCTCGACAGTGACTGATTTCGACAGTGACTGAATTCGACAGTGGATTTCGACAGTGAACGATTTCGACAATGGCTGATTTCGACAGTGAACTATTTCACCTCCTTTTGATCTTTTTCAGACTTTTTCGACAGTGACAGATTTCGACACTGGGCGATTTCGACAGTTAACTATTTCACCACTTTACTAACCTTTTTCAGCTCGTTCGACAGAGTGGATTTCGACAGTACTTCGAAATTTAAAAAAATATACAACACTTGGCTAAGAAATTGGAAACCTTAAGCTAACTTTTTTCACTATTTCAAACAGCTGTAACTCATCTCAGAATTGTTGCTTAATCATAATTTTTTGAGTATTCTAGAACTTTTTTTGTGCCTATTTGGCAATTTTTTGTGCCTAAAAGTAGCAGCCCTGATAATTACAGGAAAAACACGTTTTTTTGATATTTTTTTTCCCGAACGAGTCCATAGTGCAAGAAAATGATTGAAGAAGACAAGTGTGGAAACAAGAGCCAGGCGGAGGCGGGACTCGACTCCCGTGGGAAATACGGGATTCTCGCCCTTGGTGAATGTCGAACTCCCGTTTTCCGCTCCCGGAATTTTTACCAGGCTTGTAGGAACACAAGATCATCGAGCACCTGCTGCCGCAAGGACAATGAAACTTGAGAAAATACATGTGCGTTCGAAATGAGGTGGTGAAATAGTTAACTGTCGAAATCGCCCAGTGTCGAAATCTGTCACTGTCGAAAAAGTCTGAAAAAGATCAAAAGGAGGTGAAATAGTTCAGTGTCGAAATCAGCCATTGTCGAAATCGTTCACTGTCGAAATCCACTGTCGAATTCAGTCACTGTCGAAATCAGTCACTGTCGAATTTTCCTGGCACCCTCGGGTCAAGCCCAGCAGCAGACAAAATTAGGCAAAACGCCAAAATTTACGCAATTTAACCACTAATTCAAAAAAATAACCATGCGGCAGACAGAATACGGTCAGCACTATATCCCCCACCATTAAAATTTCTTTCGTTTTCGAAAGCGTGTAACACAGGCTAACACTTATATTTCGTGGCCGAGCTTGGATAATTTTGATTGGTCTAAAGAATTCTAACGTTTTTGACTATAACTCATGAATAGCTGCATTGATCAAGGCTGCATTAGTGGATGCATTAGTTTTCTAGGGATGGTGAAAATTTTAGAAAAATCTGTCGGATATAACGGAAGTTTTCCGGATCAATGTCCATGTCAATTTTTTACTGAAGAAAATAAAAATGCTTCTTATCGACACGATTACATAATTTAATGTTCTCTATCCTAGTTCCGTTTTTTGCAAGATTTGGCATAGGTGACGTAAGCGCAGTGCTTTTCTATTTTAGTGCCCTTGGCAATTCCGAATTTAAGTAAAACAGCGCATTAATTGAATTCACCGAAAGAAACTAATCAAATTGTTTGGCCATTTTTTCGGACAATTTCTTCCGTTCGCTCCATCCGTCATCATTAACCAACCGGTTTTTAATTGATCCTCCACTTTCAACCAGACTTTGCCATTGGCGGGTGAAGAGGGGGACTGAATATGAATTTCCCTATGAGTTTCCCATTCAATTCGCTACCCTCCGGGGACGATCAATAAGCAAAGAACTCTCTCCCATCCTTCCTCAGCTTTCGTCGAACCTTTCTTCGTTGCGATCCCAATTTGTAAGCACTACTTGCTATCAAATACATAATACGGCTTCTCCTACTTGTGTTCAATCTCCGTCTTTCAATTCGCATGGACAGAATTCTCTTAAGGACTTTGTCTCTGCTGGTGACAACACATTCATATGGTGATGCGTTTTTGTATTTCAAATCAAAGCACACCGATATTTCTAATTCAGCTTATTCCCAACTACTGCCGTCAGCTATCAATTTGGGGTCCGTCAGCCTCCAAAGAGCGCCTTTCACAGGCGACCTTCGGCTTGGAGTAGGCCAAGGGGCCAACATTTTTGGTTTCGGAGGAGAGCGGCAAATTGGCTTGAACTTTGGTCCGGGAAGATTCGGCACACAAAGTAGTGTTTTGTTGGATCAAAAGACGGGTGATCAAGTGGTATGTGTTCAGTCGACAACGGACTCTTTCTGGGTGGACAACGCTTCGGAGTGGACTCCCATCTCGGTTATCAACAAGGCAGAGGGATTGACCTCGGCAGCATTTTGAATGTCCGAATTTGCCAAATTAGCCCACTAGCATTTCACTTTCAGCTCTTTCAACCGATTGAGCAAATGGTCAGAAGTGAAAGGTTACGCTCTGCGCACTATCCGACGTTCTCTCCATCCCGACTCCCAACCCAACGACAATATCCAGTTCCAGAACATGGATTTGTACCGGAAACTGATAATGGACACGAGGAATTACTGTCTCGGGGATTCATTCCAACTGAAAACAGCGAAGAGAATTTTCCGTCTAGCGTGGGCAGTGGTTGGAAAGATGAAGAAGACAAAGAGAAGCCCGGAAACCTCGGATCAGACATTTCTGCTGCGGAAAAGGTCGGAATTGCTAGGAGGGAAGAGCAATGGAACGTCGGAGGAACAGAAAAGGGGGGAACGGACGGGAAAAGACAGAATAAGCTGCCAATACTTACAGGACTTGAACCTTTAAAAAGATAAGATGAATGCTCTATTTGAATTTTTACGAATGATTGAATTTATTTAATTCTTAAGAATACCAAAATATATTTTTGTATAATACATTGATGGAAAAAGTTTTTTTACACAACGATTTTAATTAATTGCAAGTGTATTCAAAAAACCAATTAAAGAAGCAATTGGCGGACGAAATACTGTATGAAGAGAAAAAAGATTGGTCGGTCCTCGATTAAGCTGAATGGAAAATCAAAGACTCGTTGCGCCACATAATTCGAATTTTGATGACAGATCGCCAAACATAAAACTAATTGAACTTAGAACAAAATTGGCTTATTTTTCAAAAATTTCTTGGCGATTTATCGGCGCCATCAAAACGATTTAATTTAAATAGGCGTACGCATTAGCGCATGTTTGAAATTCTGCACGTTACATGTAAAAATATGGGTTTTCAAAACAATGCAAACAATAAAAAAACGAAATTTACATTTTTTCTGCACCAAAAATTTTCCAGAAAACACCCGGTCCTGGTGCCGGGCCCGGGTATTAGAAAAACCAGGACTACCAGGATTTTTTGACCCGGGCCTACAATACATCCTTATTACATATGTACGTAATACTAACTTTATGACTAAATTAATTATTTAGCACTAATTCCATTAACACTAACAACACCCAACACCTAACCATGGCAATGGATCAGCGCGTCTCAGCACTTCCACAATCGCAGTTCGCCTTCGACTTTCCATACCCGTCCTGTCAACAAACGCGGTTCGCCTTCGACTTTCCATACCCGTCTTGTCAACAATCGCGGTTCGCCTTCGACTTTCCATATCCGTCCTGTCAACAGTCGCAGTTCGCCTTCGACTTTTCACACCCACCGCGCCAACCTTTTCAACAAGAGGACCAACTCATCTCCAGCTTTCAGCAAATGCGGCCTTTCTCTCGCTCAGCTCGACCGACATCGAACATTTTGCAGTACATCAATCCGAATTCTGAGTAAGATTATGCGAGTCGAGAACCTTCACCGTTCATTAAACTCACTTAAGCAAAGCGCCGAGCGTGTTCCAGGCTCATAATCGACATGCTGGCAAAACTGAAGACAGTTATAAAACTGTCATGTGCCTGAATTGGCTGGAGAAGGCGGAGTGTCGTTTCGGAATCAAATGCCGTTTTGCCCATGGTCCTGAAGAACTGAGGGTTGCAACGTCAGTTTGCCCATACAGAATTCGAACATTTGCTTGGCTTTGGTCGATGGTTCCCAAAAATATTTTAGCGTTCCACCTCCTATTAACGACAAGTACAAAACGCGTCCTTGCGACAAGTATGCGAGTGGACTGTGCCCGTTCGGTGAGCGATGTCTTTTTATCCATCCGAAGGATGCGCCGTCTGCCTTCGCCACGTCTTTGCCCCTTGCGCTCTTTCGTTTCCAATGTCAGCGTCAACATCAGAAACAGTCGTCGACTCGCCAAAGCCGGAATTTGCTGCCACATGTAATTCATTTATCATATCAGTCGAAAACGGCTAAAAATGGGAAACCTTTAAACAAAATGCAATTTAACGGGTTTTTTCTCTTTCAACGGCGCTCCTTGCATTTATTTTGGTCGATCTTTCTTCCATTTTTACGTGTTTGGGTAAAATGTTAGACCACGGGACTGTCTTTTACAAAAAGTGGTTTAGATTGAAGAGGAGCTCCGCCGTGAACGAGAGGACCAGAAGTGGTCTGGGTTGGCCGACATGGTAGACAAATTGACTTCGACCCCGTCATTTCCCTGCAACTCCTCAACGGCGGACCATCTCTGATCACTTTTTGCCAACTTGAGAATTTCCAGTGTTGCTTTCTCTGATCACTCCTTGCCAACTTGTTTACCGCCGACTTCCCCCTAACTTTCTAACACTAACATTTTTAATTTTTTTTTTCTATCATAACAATATTTTTTATTTATTTGTTTATGTGATACTTGCTTGATACAGAATAAACGAGCTCGAACGATACTATTTTGTCATTTAGTTGGTTGTGTTGTACTTGGGTGACACCAGGCCTGAGAATATCTGATGATTTTGCTCACTCCTGTTGGCTGCTTTATGATCTAAACCATTTTGTCGAACAGAAAGTGCCACAAAATGCCAAAAGAATTGATTTGTGCTTTCTCATACAGTGCGAAACGTTTGGGTGCAGCAATTTATGATGAGGATGAGAAGGAAGTGAAGATGGTTGCGGACATGGCAGAGGATGCCGATTTCATTGTTCTGGGGAGGAGTGCGTCAGATTTTATGGAATGGAGGAGTTAATGTTAGTTCGTTTAGTTTTACGCCAGTTTAGGCCATCTCACGTGTTGGCGAATCGGTCACAAGACGAGGCGTTCCAAATGCAGTTGCGCACTGAATGTAAGTAAGCAATTCTCTTGCCGTCAGTCGCTGAGTTCTGTTGGTGGGGGAGTCTGGATCGCTTCTTTTCCAAAAAGCATAACAAAAGAAAAATTGCTGACGGTATGGATTTTGCTTGGACATAATAAACCCATTAATAAATTGTTGGGCGCTGTCGGTTAAAAGCGTGGAATTCAAATTAAGGCAATTATTCGATGTCCAATTCGTCTGCTGCTACTGAAATCAACCAAAAGTGCTCCGACTCCGTCGTTGAGGATTCTCAGGAAGATTGGACGTGTTTTAACGAGCAGACTGCTCCGACTTCTAATGACAACGGAGTGGCGCCTTTGGAGGAGGACGAAGAGGAAGAGTGTATAAATTTGGACGGATTCTGGCAACCATCGCTCAACTTTCTGCCTAATGTCGCATTCAGTGCGCATTTTTAATAATTCTTGAATTGAGCAATTTTAGTCACAGGTTTTGGACTCGCCCGAAAACGACTCGAACAAATATTTGGGGGCGGCGACAACGACAAATTGGCGATTTCTTTTCGGTTTGACTTGTCCTCGTCAAATATGGTGAGGACTTTCAGAACGTGGCCCAATTAATTCAATGGATACCAAATTCGTAATCATTTCCCAAAGTGCATTTCCCCACAGATCCGTTCGCTTGGCGCTCTTTTCCGCTTCTTGGAGCAGCAGAAGGCCGCCCCCTCGGATTCGGGCGACTTCAACTTTCGTTCGTACATCAACGGAATCGACACTTATGTTCTGTTCGTTCTTTAATTTAGTTACATTACTAAGCATTTTCACAATTAAGCGAGGATTGTGTGCAAGTTGACACTGTTACTTTGCGTGCTCTCGAAATTTTTCACTCCGATTACAATCCAAAATCGATTCGGCAAAAGTTTGTGTGGGGCAACCATCGACGCGAGGGTATGAGCATCTTCAAACTGTGCAATTTATGCCGGTCGGTCCCCGGAAAGCAAATGTTGAGGTCAGTTCTTCAAAAGGAAGGGCCTTCTGATTCAACTTCTTACTTTTGTGTTGTTGTTTTTTTGGGAGTTTATGAGTTCGGCTTGAACATTTTCCCCACTTATTTGATGTCGTCGTTTCTCCGTTTGCTTTCTGGGCGTTCGGTTTCCTTTTCTTCTTCTTTAGAATGTGGTTCGAACGGCCGTCCAAAGACC
The DNA here is from genome assembly GCA_020449905.1 of Globodera pallida. NCBI lineage: Eukaryota > Metazoa > Nematoda > Chromadorea > Rhabditida > Heteroderidae > Globodera > Globodera pallida. Next base: position 5,365,886 of record JAIXHY010000009.1, on the reverse strand, counting down.
GAAGGATGCTCGAGGATCGGCATGAGGCCATCGCCTATTTGTACCAGGATTGTAACTTGGAAGTGACCGCGCATTTGCGCACTTTGCTGAAGGATGTGTGCAGCATCAGAGTGCGGCAAAACATTTTATTTAATTGCACTCGCAAAATTAGATGATTAATTTAAGGGTATTCTTAAAAGAATGCGTCGTGGCAATGTTCCAATCAGTGATTGGAGGAATTTTTTCACAGTTTGGTTTAAATTGGTATAAAATCTCCAATATAAACCTTTAGACATTGTGCACATTGGTCAAAATTGGCACATTTTTTGACGATAAGGAGGTGAACCTGGCCATAGCCATGGGCAAATTGCATCTTTTGGGCGATCCTCTCAAACAGCTCACTGCCATTCTCATCGAAGTGGTCGGTTTGGTTCATCAACTGCTTCTTTTCCAACGCATTCTCACAACTTCAGATTGATTTTTCCGAATCGTCCAGTGAAAATCGTTTGGTCATTTGCAAAGGCGTTGATCCCGAGTTGGACCAAAGTGATTTGGATTTGTTTGCCTTCCTCCCCTTCTCTGATCGGCCTCCATCTTCCAGAGAAGGAATTATACGAGAAACTGCCCGAGGACCTAACATCGGTGGCACGAATGGAGGCGGAGGACATCGCTATCGAAAGTTGCTCAGTCGCTTATGTGCCGATCATCGGATATTTGTTGATGGCGCCTGAGAGCATGGAAATTCCCCAGCAAACCAAAGCGCTTGTGGAAATCGTAGGCACTGGGAAAACCGGGCAACCAAACCAAACAAAATTAAACTATTTAAATTTTTCAATTTGTTTTATCCGACCTCTGAATTTGACTATGCTTCCTTCATCCACCATTTTAGTTGTTTTCCTCGGAAGGAATGACTTATTACAAAACAAAGCGGATGCGTTTGTTGGATGAGAACATTGGGGACATTAAAATGCAAATTGTGGACGCGGAGACGAACATTGTTCTGAAGTAGGTTATCTGCATCAGGGACGTAGCTAGAAAAAATTTTCGGGGGGGGGAAAAAAAGTCGATTCTTAGGGGTGTGTTTTTTCCTTTTATTGCATTTTTGTTAAGCAATTTTTCTCGATTTCTGGGGGAGCATTTTTCGTTTTACTCCATTTTTTGGGTGGCTCGACGGTGCCGATAGGCGCCGCCGAGAAAATTTTGAATTTTTGACTCGATTTGTTAAGGATTTTCAACCAAAATTTAAAAAATCGGCCCCTTTTTTTTAACTTTTTTAGGACTGGGAGGGGTCGGCGGTGCCGATAGGCGCCGCCGGAGAAAATTTTTGAATTTTAGTTGGAATTTGTTAAGAAAATTGGTCAAAAAAAGTGTAAAAGTGCAAAACAATAGGGTCCCCCCTCTTGTTTTTTTTTTCTAAAATTTTATTTCGGGGGGGGGGAATTCCCCCCCCCCCCCACCCCCCCTCTGGCTACGTCCCTGATCTGCATGGAAATGAGAGTAAATTTTGGCATTTTGTTCAGTTTACAACGTCGCATTTTGGAGAGCAAGGACGACGTGCTGAAAGCTATAGATTTGGCCGCCATTTTAGACTGTCTCGTCTCATTGTGGGATGATGAATCAATCAATAAATTTAATTTACATTTGGCGGTTTTTTGAGATCGGTCGTCGCACGTAAATACAATTGGGTACGGCCAAAATTCGTGGAGGAGACGACGGTCGCGATCGAACAGGCACGGCATCCAATTGCTGAGCACATTTGCAAAAACGGAAGTTACGTGGCAAACCCCGTTATGTTAGTGGGTGAAATGGACGAATTGGCACCAAAAACACACTTTAATGTTCAGCAGTTCCAACGAACTCGGCAAAGTGAAAGTACTGTCTGGACCGAATGCTTCGGGTAAAAGCATTTACCTCAAAATGGTACTGTACTTCTTTTGTTATTGGTCTTCTGCTCATTGTTTTTCTTTCTGTTGAGGTCGGTTCCGTTGTCTATTTGGCCTGTTGCGGGTCCTTCGTGCCCGCCCAACGTGCCACAATTGGTCCAATCAACCGAATTCTCTCCCGTCTGTACACAATTGACTCGGTGTTGGATGGAATGTCTTCGTTTGCCAATGATCTTAAACAAGTAGGAGCTGTCTCTCTCGTACGTTTTCATCAACATTTTTCAATAATTTTCGATGTCACGAGCCATCGCCAGGAGCGACGAGGGTTCGCTGTTGATCATCGACGAATTTGGCAAGGGAACAATGACGGTAATTAACGCTCCTTAATCGTTTTGAGAACGATCATTTCGCATTTCACAGGAAGTCGGTCTCGCTCTGTTGGCCAGCTGCTTGAACTATTGGCTCGAAGGCCCCGCTGAGCGGTGTCCTCACGTGTTCATCTCCTCCCACTTCCACGCGCTCTGCAATTTGCTCCGGGACCCGAACAAATTGCTCCGTTTTGAAACGATGGATGTGCGTAGATTGGACGACGACACTCTCGACTTTCAGTACAATTTGGTCGACGGGACTATCGATTTGTCCTATGCGACGTTTACCGCCCTCAAAATGGGCATTCCGAGAGACATAGTCGACCGTTCTGAAGAGGTTTTGCCGATTGCTTTTTAGTTAAAAGCGCTAAAACATTCCCCGCGAAGGTTTACATCCATTTACGTGCCGGCGGGGCAATCAGTGAATTGGAGCCGGTTCAAGTGAGGCATTTCCATGATAATCTTGTCACTAATAATTAATAGAAGCCCACAAGCATTTTTCCACATCATCAATTTCGTTGTTTTTTAAATATGCTTAATCAATTGTCCAGATTTACAAAATAATATAGTTGCCGTTATTGTACAAAAATATTAATGTAACAATAAACATATACAACTTTGTTACGTTAAATTATGCATTTTTATTAACAAAAATCGCCTCATTTTCCGTCGCCCTTTCTCCATTCGCTGGCGACAACGGCGAAGGCCGTCGCAGTGCAAGTGACGGAGGAATGGGCGAGTTGGAGGACGATTACCAGCGAATGCATTTCACCAACGCGTTGGGCACACAGAGAGAGCAGCGTGCAGCTCAGTGCCACACAAAGTCCGTTGGGCAATGCGGTGGCGACAAATTGACGCCACAGTGAGGGGACGATGGTGGCCGAGGTGGTGATGCTCCCTTCGCTGTGCGTCCTCGTCATGTCGTTCGTCCTGAACATCGTTTGCTTCTAGAAGCAGCGTTGACACCTCACATTATTCGCAATGACCAGTAGACGAACAGTGCGTGCACCAAATAGGGAAATGGATGTTCTGGAGGGTTCCACAACGAATGCCTAAAACCCAGATAACATATTTATGTATATAAACAACTGTACTGCGTGGATTCTCATTACATTTTTTGTAATTTCTGTTCATTGTCACCCAACAGAAGAAACAAAGTGCGGGCGATCCAAAACTGGTGAATCTGTGCGGGTTTTTGGAACATTTATACGAAAAAGGGGATGGGACGGACCTTGTAAATCCAATGGAGCGTTTGTCGAGTGAACAGCGCCTGGGCCAGACCATAGCTGAAAAGGGCGGAGAGGAGGACAGAGCAAAGAGGGCGGAGGAAGCATTTTGGGAGCATTCCGATGGATGAAAGAAATGGACGGGCGGGGGGGGGGCAAGCAGTCCATCCTTCGTCCGACCTTGACCGGAATAAAGTTGAAGGGGGTGGGGGTGATCGATTAAAAGGGCAGGAGCGGACGGATCGATCATTAGCGGCGGTGACAGTTCATAACTTTGAAGAGAATCGTGTACTTATCCGAGAAGTGGATGTGTGTTGTCATGGCTACGAAACGAATGTTGCTTCCAACCCGAACTCAATGTGTGATGTGTGGTCTAGGTTAGCAGGCACGCTCGTCCCACCCCCCAAAATGCAACCTCCTCGACAGCAACAGTCCCGTCCCCACCAAATTGTTGCCCATGAACAAGCAGTGGCCGACGCCCCTACGGCGCTACTCAAATGCGACGTCGTCGTCCCGTTCGACCCGTGCCGTCGGGCGTATGCGCCGTTTGCTGTCGAATTCCTCGCTTCCTTTGCCTTCACCCTTTTCAGTTGGTTTGGAGTTTAGGGAGGGGGGGGGGATATTTTGGGGTGATTAGTGATCGGCTTTTGTTTGTTGTATCCTTTGGACATTTATTCTCCAATGTTCAGCCGATTTGCTCTCCGTTCTTCTCCTCCCGCCCGCCACCGATCGTTTGTCCTTTCAGCTACAAAACATTGCCCCCTTCGAAGGAGCTCTGAGCCTGGCATTGATTTGTGCCTTCCGACGGATTGGCACACATTTCAATCCGGGTTAGTCGCGCACCGGACCTTTCCTAAAAGTGTGCCGGCATTTGGGTATTCATCGGGGCCGGATAACTCGGCTTTGACCACCCATTCTTCACACCCTAAGCGGTCACTTTGGCCTCCATGCTCACTCTCGGCACTCCCGTCCTTCTCGGCCTCGGCCTTCTCTTTGCCCAATTCTTCGGCTCCTTTTTCGGCGCTCTTCTCTTCCGCTCGTCCATCTCATCAGCCGCTTTTATCGACGCCTCGCTTCAGCTCGGCACAATTCGAACAGTCACTGAAAGTTTGGCACAACTCGAAGAACGGCAAAATGGTCGCTTTTCCGACGAAATGTCGGAGACGGACATGAGCGGACGGAGCAGTCCCTTCTCCAACAGACTTCAGGCAATTTAAATTTTGATTTTGGGTGCGGTAACACTTTCTGTTTGGTCAGATGTTCATTTCGGAGAGTCTGTGCTCCCTCCTAATGGTTCTGGCCTATCTGTTCAGCAGCGCCCTAAGCCATTCCAATGGCCATGCTTCCATTCTGCCCCAGGCATTTTCTGTTGCCTCAGCCCGAGTAATTAATTACACATTAAATATTGCCGGATTTAAAGGACTTGGCACTTTGCTTATCGCCTTAGACTGTGGCGACCGCCGTCGGCGCTCGCTCGCCTCTCGGCCAAAGTGCCAATTTGGCGCGGGCCACGGCCAATGCCCTAATGACGACAATATTTACGCGTCCCGATGAGTTCGTAATCTGGCGCGTCTTTTACATTCATTTGTTCGGTGCTTTTTGCTCTGCCATTGTCGGCGCCGCCACTTTTTGGTGCGTTTTTGGAGTTTATTGTTTGTTGTGCACGGCAATTGCCATTCTAACAAATAAGGGTTGTCAAATGCGCTCTGGCACAACAGCAACAACAGCAACCCCCCGCCGGATGATCATAACAAAACAGGGAAACTCGATTTGATTGATCTTTGTTGCTTTTGTTGAACCATTGATTGGATTGGATGAGTTCCCCGCGACCTTCCTCCCCCCCCCCCCCCCCCCCAACCCCCACCTGCCCAATTCGGTTGTACCATTCGCATAGTGTTGATCGATTGTTTGGAAAGACGCGAGAATGTACCTTCTGCACGTCCATCCATCCCCCGCCCACCCCCACCACTTCCCCCCCCCCCCCCACAATCCCCGTCCATTTGCCTCCTTATCAGATCTCACACAATTTGATCATTCTTTATTCCGTATTTATGAAAATAATAATTTGAATTCACTTTTTGTAAGCATTGAATGATGGTGGCCTCAGCTCAAAATGTTGCAAAGAAGCCCAAAGTGTACATCGTCGGGGTTGGGATGACCAAAGTGAGGGGGAAATGTTAGGGACGTCCCTAATGGTTCATTCCCCGTCGTCTCAAGTTCTACAAGCCCAAATCATCTGGGAAGGATTACCCGGAGCTGGTTAGGGAAGCAGGTTGGTTGGTAATTGTGGCAAATTCGAAGAAGCGTCGTGGGTTTGTTCAGTGACGGAGGCTTTGGGGGACGCCGGGGTCAAATACAAGCAAATCCAACAGGCGACCGCCTCCTATATGTACGGAGGCTCGTGCTGTGGGCAACGGGCGCTGTACGAGATGGGCCTTACGGGCATTCCGATTTTTAATGTCCGCGGAGGGGGGAGGGAGTTCGGCATTTTACTTCATTTTGCAAGCAAAGTTTAGTTAAACAACGCTTGTGCCAGTGGCTCTTCCGGCATTTTCCTTTGCAAACAAATCATTGAAAGCGGCGAGTGGGCAGAATTTGAGACTTTTGACCTTTTTCCCCTCTGAAGGCAATGTGGATCTGATGTTAGCCGTTGGCTTCGAGAAGGTCAATTTAATCAAACCCCTAAGCCTTCCTCAAAATCATTCTCCAACTTTGGCACTTTTTGAAGAAATCTCGGCAGATTGATTAAAACGACCCGTTCTAGATGAACCCGGGCAGTCTGGAGGCCACTCAGGGGATGGAGGACGATCGGACACTTCCCGTGGACAAACACATCCAGGCAATTGGAGACTGATCAGTCAGTGATCACTTCCGTTCGGTTGTTCAGTTGATGGCGGATACTTATGGCTTACAAGCAGCTCCGATCACTTCCCAAATGTTTGGCAATGCGGGACGAGAACATATGGAGAAATACGGCAAGAAGGGAAAAGGCACAGAAATGCCTAAAGTTAAAAGCCTTTTAAAGGGACGCGCAGGGAACACTTTGCCAAGATCGCCTACAAAAATCACCTCCACTCCGTGCACAATCCGTGAGGGTTGCCGGGGTGGACAATAAATCATTCAAACGGAAAGTTCAGAAAGTCGCAATTCCAAAAGAAGTTTTCGCTGGACGAAGTGGTCAATGCGAGAAAGGTAAGTGAAATATTTCATGGAAAGAATGCATAATTTGTGGTGGCCTCTGGTAGTGCTGCACGAGAGTCTCGGTCTCAAGTATCGAATCGAGAAAAGTCTCGGGTTTTTTGGGTCTCGGGCTCGAGAAATTTTGGGTCTCGTGAAGCACTAGCCTCTGGCTTAATGGCGTTGGCATTCTGTCCAATAATGAATTTGGGGCTCAATTTCCCCAATTTTGTCGGATTTCCCCCCCCCCCCCCCCCTCGAAGATCTACGATTACATGGGTCTGTTGGAGTGCTCTCCCACCAGCGACGGAGCGGCGGCCGTTGTGATTTGCAGTGAACGCTTTTTGGAGCAAAACCCGCAGCTGAAAGGGCAAGCGGTGGAAATTGTGGGCATTGAGTTGGGCACGGGTTGACCTCAAAACTTTGGGGGAATTTCGGCACTAACGGCCATCGTTAAGACGAGCCCACGGTGTTTTCGGAACGGTCCAACATCAAAATGGTCGGCTTCGATCTGATCAAACGGATTTCGGAACGTCTCTACACAAATACCGGAGTTCAGCCTGATCAGATTCAGGTTGGCCAACGCTTCCTCCGGCATGTTCAAATCCCGATCACCGGTTTAAGGTGATGGAAGTGCACGACTGTTTTGCGCCCAACGAATTGATCACTTACGAAGCCCTTGGGCTATGTCCCGTTGGCAAGTTAACTGATCGTTTAACCTTTTCGTGAATGTTTGATTGTATTGTGAAGGGAAGGCGGGCGAGTTGGTGGACCGGGGCGACAACACTTACGGGGGCAAATGGGTGGTCAACCCGAGTGGGGTAAGTGCCATGTCAAATTGGCGTTTCTGCACAAAATCCCCTCTCCGACGGGCAGGGACTCATCTCCAAAGGCCATCCCATCGGCGCCACGGGTGAGCGGCAAATGAATGAATGGCACAAACGAAAGGCGTCCCGGGCTTTTCAGGCATTGCCCAGGCGGTGGAGCTAAGCAATCAGTTGAGGGGGCGCTGCGGGGTCCGGCAAGTGCCCAATGCCATTTACGCACTGCAACACAACATCGGTAGGCACTTTTGGAAGCCGTACTTCAATACAAATAACCTCCGACCCCAAAACCTTTTGACATCCGTCAAAAATGTCCTCAGAAAGACGCCTTTAGGCTCGCGCATCGTAATCCGCTCGGATCGACAGCCGTCCCCGGAAAACGGTGCTCGACCTGTCCTAACCCTTCGTCACTTTCCTGCATTTCCCGTCAATGGCTTTAAAATTCTTTTTTGGCATTATTTTCAGGAATTGGCGGTGCCGGTGTCGTCGCCATTTACAAATTGGGCTTTCCCCAACTCGCCGACCAACCGGCGGCACCAGAGCAAAAAGCTGCCGAGAATAATGCCGCGAAAGGCTTCAAAAGTGACGCGATATTTGAAGAGATTCGCGAGAGGGCGGCAACGGTTAGCACTCCGAAGGCGAAGAATTGTTCAGTTGCGAGTCCCCCCAATTATTTTTGCAGGAGTCGGGACTGTCCAATCAAATCAATTCAATATTCAAATTTGTGATCAGTCGGGGGGCCGATAAGTGCGAATGGACCGTCGACCTGAAAAGTTCACCGCCATTTGTGGGAAAGTCCAGTCGGGAGAAGCTGAGCGATCAGACGAAAAAAGCTGACGCGGAAATTGCACTTTCTGACGACACTTTCGTCCAAATCGCGGCCGGCAAACTGAAGCCGGATCAGGTCGATCGATTAGAGAATTGGGGGGGACGGGGGTTAAGGTGATCAGAAGACAATTTAGGCGTTCATGCAAGGAAAGATGAAGATACGAGGCAATATTATGAAGGCGATGAAGCTGAAGGCGGTGCTGGACCCGAGCAAACTGAAGGCCAGAATCTAATCAGTGGACTGACTGAACGAGACTTAGTTGATGTGATCTTGTGATTGATTGATTGATTGATAGTTCCGTTTTCGATCAAAGAAAGGGATATTTACATCAAAGACCAAAAATGAGTAAAAAATTGGGGATCCCGTGGGAATAAAGCAAAAAGGTCGCCGCTCCTTCTCCGGTCACCGCCTCTGCTGGCCGGACATTTGCCGTACCCCGTTTAGTTCCAGCTGAATGCCCTCGAGGCGTCGGAGGATTTGCGCGTCTCGGACGTTCATTTCCATCTGAGGATTAATCAAAATGGAAACGGACTCATTTGTCAGAGAATGGACGGGGGGACGGCGGGGGACGGGGAGTGGACGGGGGGGGGATGGGGGGGGGACGGGGGAGGGGACGTGGGAGAGGACGTGGGAGGGAGACGGGAGGGGGGGACGGGGGGGGACGTGGGAGGGAGACGGGAGGGGGACAGGGGGGGGGGACGGGGGGACTGGGGGGGGAGGGGACGGGGGGGGACGGGGAGGGGACAGGGGGGGACGGGGGGGGGGGAGGGGACGGGGGGGGACGGGGAGGGGACAGGGGGGGACGGGGGGGGAGGGGACGGGGGGGCTGGGGGGGGGAGGGGACGGGGGGGGGACGGGGAAGGGGGGGGAGGGGATGGGGGGGGGGAGGGGATGGGGGGGGGAGGGGGGGGGGGGGACAGGGGGGGGAGGCGGGGTGGACGGGGGGGGGACGGGGGGGACGTGGGGGGGGGGGACGGGGAAGGCACTCACAATTTCCCGCCTAAGGTACTGGAACAGGTCGTTCCAGTCGGCGAATCTTTTCTCTGCCGGGCCCATCCGTCGCGTTTTGTCGCTGTCCCTCCGCCCCTCCGAATCGGACGAACTTTTCAGCGAGCCGTAGCCCACCGAAGGCGTCGTCGCCACCGTTTCGGCCAGCAGCGATTCCGATTGCTGAGGAAAGTGTTGGGGGGAGGCGGGCGACGTCGGCAAGGAGGGCGCCATGGGAACATCCTTCGAAGCGAGGACAGAACGATGGTGGTGTTGCTGTTGGTGCGGGTACGCCTCAAAGAGACCGTCCACCGCAGTCGGTCTCTGTGGAAACTGAACCACCAAACTTGAGAAGGATCGCTTTTGCAGAGGAATACGTTGGCTGTTGTGGCGGGAGACAAGATCAGACTGTTGGTGACAGCATTTGGGCTGATGGTGATTGTTGCAGAAGAGCAGGTCGGAGTACAGCTCCACTCCGATTGGGGCGAACCAGGACGGAGAGGGCGCGGGACGGCGTTGTCCTCCTCTCCCGACCCGTCGGATGCCTCATCCGTGGACTCAATCGTGTAGTGAATGTTGTAGGGCAAGAACGGCATTTCCTCCGGCTGAGGCTTCCTATTTAAAGCAACAACCAAAAGGTTTTCTCACTTATACCGGTGTCCACCTCATCTCGAAGAAGGGCCCCATGGCCGAGCTGTACAAGGACTGTTCCGTCCTCTGGTCGTCCCCCTTTTTGGCGTCGGTTCCTCTCCTTCGTCTCCGTCCCGTTAGTCTTAGCGTCGATTGGTTATAAAAGCGGCGCAAAAAGTTTTTGGCGGTTTCCAAAGGGGACTCGGCCCCGGCAGGACTCAATTCTCCCTCGCAAAAGGCAGACTTGCGGCTTCCGGTCCCATCCCCCGCGGCGCCTCCCATCGGCGTCCCTTCGCAAATGCGGTCTTTACGTCGTCGAATAGCTGCACCCAAAGAAACTCTGAAGTTGCCAAACTTTGCTTTTGAAAATGCCTCCCCCCCCCGAGGAGTGCCAACTTCAGTCCGTTGTCCAGACTCTTTGTCCTCATCCTTGGCATTTCCTTTGCCGCCAAAGGGTCAATGATGAAGGAGAACTGTTGGGGTGACTTGCAAAGAGAAGCCGCCGGCCATTGTTTGTGCTGGTGGAGGAGACGCCGGAGGGGCCGTTGGACGGGAGGACACGAAGTTCGGCTTGGACAAGGCGAAAGGGGTGCGGGACAGCGCCCCGGCGGCAAGAAAAGGGTTTCCAGTGAACATCCGCCGTTGTTGCCGTGGTGGTACACGGAGGAAGGCGAGGAGCACGTCAACGCCGCGGGGTACACGGCCACTGGAAGAATTTTGGAAATAATTTTGTTCAAAAAGATTCGATGAGAAATGTTATAAACGGCAAAAAGACACCCAAAATTTTATTAACAATTCTTTAGCCTTTGCTTGGCTAAGCCGGACATTCACTGACAAATTGTCCGGAAGCCAGCAGATTAGGCTGGAGTCGGACCCTTTTTATACCGTTTTCGTAGCAGATGCCATTGCCGACTTCTCTTCCCGTGCCGTTGCTGTGCCGGACATATTCACTGGACGAGTACAGGTCCAGCTCCCTCAAAGCTGCTGAGTCCATAGACCGCCGGCGGGAAATGTCGCACAATGACCGGGACGAATGATCGCTGTTGTCGGTGTTTTTGGGTGGTGAGGGGGGCGATGGCCGAAGGGAATGGAAAGGGGCCGAGTCGCTGGAAGGGACGGACGGTTATCGGCAAAATCCAAAAGAAAATCATTTGCTTTTGCCCCAAAACAAGCGCTTTATCCAACGAATTGACGACGAGTGTCCAACTTTTACACCTTTTGGTCTCTCTCTCCCCCTCCCCCTCCTCCAAATGTCTTTTTCCCTCCGGGGGATTGGTGGCGTCTCCAATGTCCACGGTCGGACTGGGCCATTTGAGCGGCCTCCCCGGGGGATCAGAGTCGTGACATTTTGGTGGTGTGGCCGAGGACAACTGACACCGGAGATCAGATCACCGCACCTCCGAACAACGGAGTGCGGCTTACTGGCCATCTTTACTAATATCCCTAGCTAAGCTACTGATCCATGCAGTTATGAATAATGGAAAGGAGGTGAGGGAAAGTATCAGTTGGGGGCGGGGATAATGCATTTGATCAGAGGGCGGGCGGTGACAGAGAGGGGGAGGGGGGGGGGGGGAAGACAAAGGACGGGGGGAGGGGGGGGGGGAGATGAGTGAATGTTAGCCGCTCAGAGAGAGAGGGTCACGAGATGACAATGAATGAGATGATTGAGGGGGGGGGGGGAAGGCGGGGGAGGGGGAGGGGGGGCAATGTTTCAGCGACAAAACACTCAAAACTCGAAACTCCCAACTCAAACTGAAACAGCTGGGAAGCCTTGGAGAGTGAAGTATTTGTAAAGTGGAAAAGATGAATGATTTATGTTTAAAGGGGGGGGGGGAGAGGGGGGCGGGGGTTTGCCCTTTGGAGAAACGGGGGCATTGTACAAAAGTGACTGGGAATGGATAAAACGTCACCTCGGGCGATGAGTGACCGACCGACCGAGTGGGGGAATATTTGAGGGCATTCGGGTGAATGATCCGCGAAAAATGCTTGCACTTATATTCAGCATAACGGCTAACATTTGCCCCCCCCCGGCGCCTCAAAACCGGGCAACCAAAATGACAAAAATAAATTGCCTACTTTTGGGCTTTTCTCAATTGTTGTTCTTCAGAATTTGATCATTTTTTTGGATTTGTTTTTGGGGAGGGATCCGATTTCCGAATGAGGGGGCGGCCGGTTGAGGGAAATTGGAGGGATCAGCGGGTGCTAAAGGCGAATGAACAAATGATCAAATGGGTGAACGAATGGATGGGCGGCCGGGCGGGCGGATGAATGAATGAATTGCCTTGGGAATGCATTGGCTTGGCACCCGCCCTCCCCCCCCCCCCCCGTGAGTTTCTTTCGCCTCATTCCCAACATTCATTGCGTTAATTATCGCCACTTTGCTGGTGTAAATTGTCTGATTAATGGAAGGGGAAGGGAGGAGGATGGGAGGGGGGGGGGGGTAGGGGGGGGGGGGGGAGGGGGGAGGGGGTGGGGGTGGGGGGAGGGGGAGAGAGGGAGGGGGCGGAACCGGATCGGATCCGATCGGTGGGCTCAAGCGGATGTGGCCATTAATTTTGATAGCCAAAAATTAATCGTGGAAAAAGAATTGTAAAGTGAATGTACGAAATTGGCAGAGGACAAAGCCGAAAGGTACAATTGGAGAGGAGGGGGGGGGGGGGGGGAAATTTGAAAGAAAAGGGTGAAAATGGCAAAATTCTTTCGGGGAGCTGTTGGAGAGCCCCAATTATATAAAAATGGGGGGGGGGGGGCGCCCATTGAAAAGCCATCAAAAATGGAGCGAACTTAGGAAGGGGGGCAAGGGGAAAGCTCTCCAAATCGCCTCCAAACGCTTTTCCTCAAATTTGGTGGAAGATGCAATTTTTGTTCTCCCATCACCAACCTTTGCCCTTTTCTTCCCAGTCTCTTCCACTCCTTTTTGTTCTTCCTTCTTCCACCTTTATACTCCTCTTCCTCTTTTCTTCCTTTCATCCTTCTTCCACATTCATCCTCTTTTTCTTCTCTTCTTCCTTTCTCCTCTCTTCTTCCTTTCATCCTTCTTCCACATTCATCCTTCTCTTCCTCTCTTCCTTTCATCCTTCTTCCACCTTCATCCTCTTTTTCTTCTCTTATTCCTTTCTCCTCTCTTCTTCCACATTCATCCTCCTCTTCTTCCCTTCTTCCTTTCATCCTTCTTCCACATTCATCCTCCTCTTCCTCCTCCAGCGTCGACCTTCCGGTTCGGCCGCTCGCCAGTGCCGTTGCTGATTTGCCGCGTCTTCGCCCTTCGAAACAACGCGACGCATCGCCGACGGCCCAAGTGCCAAAGGCAACCTAAACAAAGTGCCAGGATCAACTCAATGGCGGCGGCCACAGAAAGAAGACCAAAAGCATTCGCTCCTTTTACTTTGAACTGACCGATCTGTAGCCGCTGCCCGTGTACGTCGACGGGGAGTCTGCTGAACTCGAATTTGTGCATTTTGAGACATTTGACGGGGAGGGGGAAAGCGATTGGGCGGAGGGAATTTGAGCAAACGTTTTGGGGATTAAAGTGCACTGCGACATTGGATTTGGATAATTACCTTAATTGGCTTTTGGTTGCTGAAAAAGGAAAAGCATTAAACGGAAAGAGAAAAAGAAGCCAAAGAATTTGAACAAAAGCAGGCGCGGGCATTATCTTTTGTGCCCTAATTAAAAGGCATAATAAAGTGATCGATCAGACAGATCACTCATAGCCGGCAACCGAAAGAGAAAAGAGAGACAAATCAATCGCAAATTTTCCTTTTCTTTTTCCTTTTTCATTCTTCAGAATTCGGAATGACCTTTTTGGGGCTTTCTATTTTTGGCCTGGGGGGCAAAGTGTCGCGGCGTCCATTTCGTCGGCCGTTTGGCCTTTCCTTTTCCTCTTTCTTTTCTCTCCGCCTGTTTCGCTCCATATTTTACGACGGGGGGAGGGGGGAGGGGGGAGGGGGGAGGCGATCTCTTCAAAAGCGATTGGTGTCCCCGCAGGGACTGTTTTTGGGGGGTCATTCGATTGCGGTGGTCGGTCGGTGGTGGATGATTTGGATTTGGGGAAATTATGGAAATTTAGATGGTGAGGGGGAGGGGGAGGGGGGACTTACAAAGTGAAGGGGATTTGCGGGTTGTTTGAATTGGAAGAAGACTTTGAGGTGAAATAAATTCATTTGGAGGAAGGGACAAAGCCGAAAGGGCGCTGCGGGGGGGGGGGAAGGCACCCCGAGGGGATGTCAGGCGATTAAGTTGTTGCGGAGGGGGGGGGGGGAGGGGGGGGGGGGGGATTGACCGTTTAGAAGAAGGATGCGCCGGAGGGATTGAAAGGGCAGAGAGTGGACGGATGAGTGATGCACTCGGGAATAAAAGACGTTCTTGTCGTTCAATCGCCGATTAAATGTCCAATGTCCCCATCCCCTCCCCCCCCCCCCCCCCCCCCCTTCCATCGATCCTCCCCCCATTTGCTTCTCCGTTTCTTTGAGAAAGCATAAAATGTGAATTGCTGAGGGGAAATTCGGAGCAAAGTGGCGAATGGAGGAGGGGGAAACGGGAAGGGGGGGGGAGGGGGGAGGCGGTGGTCAGTCGGACATTGGGGGACGGACTTTCCCATTCGATGTCCGTCACTTTTTCTTCCAACTTAAAATAAACAATTTTATTTTTTTTTGTTCATTTAATTCTTTTAACAAAGGATTTTGAGATTATTCGGCAAAAGGATTTCAAAGATATTTGGCTGCCTGCGAAGGTTTTGTTTAGACCAATAAGAAAGAATTGGGTCGGAGAGGGATGAGACGGATTAGTGCGCCGGAGGGGATAGCCCCCCCGGGGGGGGGAGGGACAGATGGACAATTGGGGACAAGGAAATACCGCAAAACATGAACAAAGCCCATCCATTCAATTCACCCCACCAAAAGCAAAGTTGCGAATTTTGTTTAGGAATTTGAAAGCACGCGATTTCGCCGTGGGATTTTGGGGATCGTTGCGTTTGAGGGATGTGTCCTCTGGCTCAAATGGTCCGTGAAGCGATTTGTTGTCAAGAGGAGGGGAGGGGGGGGGGGAGGGGGAGGGGGGAGGGGGGGGGGGGGGAGGCGAGGAATTAGATCGGATCGGAGGATCGGATGGGTGGAGGATCGGTTTCTCCCCACCCTTACAAAGCGGTCAGTTTGGGTGAATGGATGGATCAAGTTTTTGGAAGCGATTATATTTTGTGTTGTTTTAAAGCGATCGCGATCGGAACTTATGATAAAAAGGTTTTAACTGATCAAAAAAGTTTGAAGAAGTCGGCACAGACGTTGGTTAGTTGATTTGGACTCGGATGATCAACAACAACAAAGAAGGCGCCGACTGATCGGAAGGAATTCAACCTCACTTTCTGGAAAGGGTTCATCAACAAAAGAAGCACTGAATGGAAGAAAACTCTGTGCTTATATCAGCAGAATCAAAGTGCACTTCGCCGCCCCCCCCCGTCTCTCAACTCGATTTAATTAGCGCCCATCCCACAACAACGAAGTCAGCCCCAATTAGCACAAATCAGCCATTCCCACCCACTCACTCACTCAATGGGGGCCCGGCCCAATGAAAGAGTGTCCAATTTGGACGCTTTTAACCCTTTGTGGACTTCTTTTTTACAATTGAAATAAAAAAGAAAAGTGATCGGACCCGAAATGATTGGACAAGGAGCACACTTCGTCCCCCGGGGGGGGGACGACATTTCTTCGCTTCTCTGCTCTTTCCCGTCCTCCGAATAATTGGCAAAATGTACGAGAAAGCAAAACCTTTTCCGGCTGCCAAAAGCCATCAAATGGCAGGGGCCAATGCATCAAACAAATGAGGAAATGCCTTCTGGAAGCAATTAGCGGAGGCTGAGGAAGCCAAAAAGAGGGAATGATACGGAAGGAAGGAAGGGAGTGAGTGAAGAAGCGGACGAACGGAGAAAGCTTTTCGTAAAAAGGGGAAGAAGTTTAGCGAAGCTTTGTTTGTTTGGGTTTCGCTTTTTGCAATAAATGAAAGGGTTAACAAATTCGGGGGGAAGTGACAGACGACAGCGCCCAATGCTTTTTGCCGAGTCTGCGCGAGTGTTTGGTTAGTGGGGGGAGGGGGGGACGTGGGATTTTTGGCCGGATCCGGAAAGAGGGCGAGAGACGCTTTCTCAGAGTGAATGTTGGGGAGGGGGGGGGGGGGTGAGGGGGGGGGGGGGATATTGAGTGGCGGGGGGAGGGGGAGGGGGGGGGGAGGGGGAGGGGGGGGGGGGTGGGGAGGGGGGGGTTGAGGTTGCGCCGGGGGCGGGTGGGCGGACAGGGAAATCCCCCCCCCCCCTCACCCAACGCGCTCTTCTCTTGTGTGATGTTCTGTTTTTGTTTGCGGAGCATTCAGCAAAGGCGCAAATGAAAGGGGAGGGGAGGGGGGAGGGGGGAAGCTTAACATCAGCACCTAACAAATTATATAAATCAGAGCATCCCAACACATTGCCCGAACCGCACAATGAGTTTAGTGAAGTGTTAATAAATGAATGCTTTAATTTCAAACTAATAAAAGCAAACGAAAGTAAAGTGCATCCCCTCCCCCCCCCCGGGCTAACACTAATAGCCCCCCACCCATTAGCATTGGCTTTTTTGTGTGTTCGCCGTTCCGTTCGTTTTTTGCCGCTTTGTTCAGTCATTTCGAATTGCGCACTCTTCCGTTGTATTCCCTCACTGAATTCTCTTCCAATCGGCCGATAAACTGCGAATTTCTTCCCCACCGTCCCACAGATTCTCCGCCCTTTTCTTCCGACAAATTCCCCCCCCCCCCCGGCCCCCCCCATTCCCCCCCCCCCCCTTTCCCCCCACCCCCTCCTCCTCCCCCCCCCCCCTCCCATTCCCCCCCTCCCCCCCCCCCATTCCCAAGGGCAAATTTGTCGACTTCCCTTTGCACTTTCCCTCGAGGGGTTTCCACCCGAAGAAAATGCAAAATGACTGTCAAAGTGATTTGAAGACGTGTGTTCAATGGGGTCAAGGCTCAGGAATAGAGGCGGTAGGATGGCTAAGAGAAATGCAAAAACAGAGGACAGCAATTGGATAATCCATCCGGGAGATTTGGAGAAGGGAGGGGGGGGGAAGGGATTTCCTCATTTTTATACCTTTTGGCAACATTGAAATGGCACATGGATTGGTCGAATGGACTCACTCATTGAACAAAAGCAAATGGCAACGATTGCGTGAACGTTAAGCTTTGAGAGGAACTTTTGCAGGATTATTGCCGATCGATCAAAGTGGAGAGAGACTATTGGACAAAGAAGAATTGACTACCGTCCGGAACCGTCCGGATTATCCATCCGATTTTGGCATTCCACCTCCTCCCATTCCGCGCCTCCATTTTCGATGGATTTACCACATTCGACGAACGTATTCCCCACGGACATCGCGTGGAGTGCCAAACGACAACATTCCTTGCTGAAATCGGGCGCATTGCAGCAAAAGTTGTCCGGCTAACTGACCTGGTTAGCGAAGTCGACCTCCATGCCGCTCCAGAAGGGCACTTCCGGCCTTCGCGTGATGTCGGCTAATTAGGAGGACATTTTTAGGCTTAGGCTTATCAAACCGGAGCTGCTGCCTAACCTGGCAATTCTTCGTGAGAGTCGTCCACATACCTGAGGGGGGGGGGAGGGTCCAATTTGGGGAAGGCTTAACTCCCAAAGTTCCCCGGCTCATAAAACTCTTACGGAGTGTACGTTCGACGGGGCATTCCGAACGCGGTTTTGCCCGCTTGGGAGTCGAGGAAGTTGACGCCCATTTGGTAGGGAATCATCCCCTGGGAACGCTGATCCTGCGCTTGGAGCAGCGCTTGCTGCACAAAATGTCCAGAAGTTTTGCTTGCAGATTGACGCCAAACTGACCGTGTTGTTGCGGAACGATCCGAAGCCGGTCATTCCCTGCTGGGAAGCGCCTGAAATAGCATTGGAATAGGATTGGTCCCCCGGGGGGGGGGGGGGGGGAGGTCCCGGCATTCTCATCCCCGTTCCCCGGTTTGTCCATCTCCAGTTTGACCGGGGATCCCCCCCCCGGGACCCCTACATTGGGGTTATGCCCGTCCATCCGATCAAATCAACCCGCCCCTCTCAACCAAACCACCGACCTTCCTTCCACCCCGTAGTCTGTCGCGAGATGGAGCCCTCGTCGTGCGGCATCTCTCCCCTCACGTCGTCCTTGTACTTGGTCACCTCGCGACGCGGCATTCCAAACACTAAACCGCCAATTGTCCGTGCCCCCTAATAGTAAGGCTAATCCCCCCCCCCCCCCCACTCACTGGTCATCCCCTGTTGGCTGGCAAATCGGTTGGTGCCCATCTGGAGGTGGATGAAGCCTTGACTCTCCCTGTCCTGATCCACCGTCTTTCGTACTGAATAAGTCATTCTCAGCTTACCCCGCTGACCCACCCCCCTCAGACCGTCAATGATTCGCGGCATTCCCATTCCGGTCATTCCGGCCTGTGATGCCAGTTTGTTGGTGCCAGACTGGAGCGGCACAATCCCTTCAAAATGTTCGACGTTTAACGTTTTTTGGCGATTTTACCATCGGTCAAGCGTGCCTTGTCCTCCGGCACTTCGCCCGCCCCTCCGGTGCCCTTTGTACGGTAGTTGACGTCTCGCGGAGCTCCCATACCTTAAAAGTGCCAATTGTCTTCTAATTTGTCGAAAATGGAGTTTTACCGGTCATTCCCTTTTGAGAGGCAAATTTGTTGGTGCCGGATTGAAGCCAAGTGCTAAATGAGAAAGTTTCTCTAAGTGAGTGCAAATGACACCAACCTGCCCTTCAACGAAGCCAGCTTCTCCTCGTCCGTAATTTGTGCCAGATTCTCACTTTTGACCTTATCTACAACATCACGGGGCTGTCCAAAGCCGGTCATGCCCCGCTGAGAGGCGTATTTGTTGGTTCCAGCTTGGATTGGGATGATTCCCTCGGACTTCATCAGCTTCCTTTAGCAACAAGTTCGAGCAGTTCATCAATTGCCAACCCTCTTTGCCTCACTCACGCTTTGTCGTGCTTGCTCGGCTTGCCACCCGAGTAAAGTGCCATTTTCTTCTGAATGGATTTGGTCACCGGCTGGTAACCCGGCTCCGGACTCTTTGTCTCATTTCGATTGGCCGGCGGCGCCAAACTATCCGGCGCCGCTTCGTCAGCGCCCTCCTCCACCGGCGCCTCTTCCGGCTTCGTCCCTTTTGCTTTTGCCTTTTCCACTTTTGGCTTTTCCTCCATCGATTGGCGCGGAGTGCGCACCTAAAGTTTAAGCATTTACTTTTGCATATTTTATGCCACCTTTTTTTTGCCGATCGGAGACTTATCCGGGCTCGCTTCCTTTTTTGGACTCGCTTCCTTTTTCAGCGACTTTGGCGGTGACCCTTCTTTTTTTAATGCCTTTGGGGGGGAAGCTTCCTTCTTTTTGGCAGAGGACGGAGCTGCGGCCTCTTCCGGCTTCTTCGGTTCGTCTTTTGGCTATAATAAATTTTGGGAGAGAAATTATTAATGCTTTAAAAACATTCTCCGCTTACCAGCTCGTCAACGGCCGGAGCTGCGTTCTCGTTGGCTTCCGGCTCTTCCTCGTCCTTAAAGAGTGGCCGATGAACACTTTGCCCCCCCACCGTCCCGTCGTGTCCACTGACCTCGTATTCGTAGGTGTACTCGTCGTCCGTGTATTCCGAGCCTTCTTCCGCCATGTTGTTTCTTGTGCCGACCGGGGGGATTCCTTCTGCGGAGTGACCTGACAAATGAGAGTGGAACAGCTTTTGTTAATAAAAAACAATTGTTTATGAATGTTTAGCGGGAATAAAAGAAATAGGAAACAATTGGCGGGCGAACGTGCGAATTGGTCGTTCGGCCCCTACGGCGTTTAGAAACAGGGCATTGAAAGCATCCATTGGGGGGGGGGGGGGGGGAACATTTGTCCCATCAGATAGGACCCTCCCCCCCCCCCCCCCAAGGCATGTTGAAAATCACGCATATTCCCGGGGGTGGAATCGATGGGACGGAATGATCGGACAAAGGGCGATTTTGGGTCCTTCAATCAACGGAGCGAAGAAAAAAGAGAATAATGGCTTTGTAAAAATCGATGTTTTAAATATTTTGAATGTTCAAGCGATGAAACATTCATTCATTTATTGTTTTTGCATCTTTAAGCCGTCAAATTCATTTTATGTTATAATAAATGGAAAGACCTTACAACGCCTAATTGATTCTTTAGCTCAGAGATTTGTCGGGAAACGTGAAAAAGTACTCGAGAAACGGACTGGGGAAGTGATCCGGAGATCCGCCCGGCCAAGCGAATCCCCCGAGGCAAGAAAAAGTGCGGGGTGATCGGAGGCTGCGATTGAGAGGAGAAGCAGCAGAGAATAAATGGACAGCCGCCCACGACTTTTGCCGCCAGCCGCCTCCACACAAACACAGCCAGACGCGGCGGCTTTAAAATTGATGGGCCGCCGCCCCGGAGAGAAAACGCCGAAGGGGAAACCGAATCAACGGATTGGATGGGAGGGACTGGAAGACGGAGGAAGTCGGGAATGGGGCGAGGCGATGGGTAGGCTTTTTGGCAGACCACCCCCTCCCCCCCCCCCCCGGCGGCGGAAACAGCGGCGGTTCATTGTGAAGAAAAGTCGAAGTGGATGATCAAAAACATTTAAGCTAAAGACATGGTCATAAAGCGAACAAAATTGTTGTGAGTTAAGGACGGACAACGTTCGAATTCAAGAATTCAACGGGTCAAATTCATAATCGTTCGACTTTTCCCCTGAAGACTTTGACGACGGCGTCGGTTCTTCAGCCTCCGGCACGTGAAGTCCGATGAAGCATTGGTAAAGCCAAGTGCCAATCACTGCCCCGATGAATGGGGCGATAATCGGTATCCAAAAGTAATAGGAATTCCATCTAAAGAAAAAGCCAATTAGTGAATGGGAAGAATTGGGGGGGGGGGCTTATTGAAGAGAAAGAAACGCACGAAATCGCTTCCCAACCGTAGCCGGCAAACAGAAGAAACAGCCGGGGGCCAAAGTCGCGGGCCGGATTGATTGGAGAGCCGACGTTCTGAAGGCTTTTCCATTTGAATGATCAAAGGGGATTCGCCTACCATTCCGAATGAAGAAGTGATCAGAAAGATGGCCAGCCCGAATCCGATTGGATGCAGAGATTTGGGCACTTCATTGCGCGGGTCGATCAGCGCATTGACGAAAAGAAGCAGCAGTCCGGTGCCGATCATTTCGTCCACAAATGCTGTAAATGCCATGGCATATTAAAAACAAATGAAGACGCTTTTGTGAAACAGGCGCAAACGGAAAAGCCCCCGCGGGGTCTTTTTCTGTTTCAGTAAATAACCCAAAACGGAAGAAATTTGCCTGTGTAATGTCCGATGTGTGTGTCGGGAAAAGAGCAGAAAATTGCGCCCGTTCCGCTAGGGCCTCCCACCGTCCGATTGCCCAAGTCGAATTTGTCGAAGGATTCTTAAAGTTTTTTTGATTGCGCAAATGATTCAATCGATCGATTGATCAATCGATCGATGAATCGATGGAAGGGTCGGACCTCTGTAAACGTGGAAGCAAAGGGCCGCGCCGAGAAAGGCGCCGACCGTTTGAACGAGGGCATAGAGAAGGAAGTGGCAGAATGGCAATTTGCCCAATGAAACAAAGGCAAAAGACACCGCCGGGTTCAAGTGGCCTCCTTAAATGATCGATCGGATCACAAATTCAGTGAGGATTTGATCGGAATTGTGCCACAAAATCGGCGTCAAATTACCGGACGTGTGATATGTCGAAAAGACCAAAAGCGTGATCAGCATGCCCCAGCCAAAGCACACCTGTCGATGATCAAAAAACAATTAGTGGATCCGCCGTTTGCTAATTGACCCCCACCTGCATGTAATTGTCCAACTTCCCCCCTCCCAAAATGTGCTGTGCAATAATGCCATTGCCAACCAGCAGCAGAATAAAAGTGCCAAGGCCTTCTGACAGCAAATTCACCGCCAGTCGATTTCGAAGCCGAAACGAACTTTGGCGCATTCGCTCGACTGGGGGCAGCGGAGAAGAAGCCATTCTCTGTGGTTGGGGGGAGACAAGCATTTGTAAGGGATGGAATGAATTGGGAGTTTGTTGAGTGTGAATAAACGAATAGTGCGCTGTTGACTGGCGCCCAAAGATCCCCCCCCCCCCCAAAGATCCCTCCCCTCCCCCGCCCATTTATTGCATATCGCCCCCTCCCCCCTCCTCCCCCAACGTACTTTGGTCGGTTCTTTGGTTAGGGCAATAGCCGCCGGGAATGAAAAAAGAGGGAAACGGCAAGCGGGGGGAAGCGGGGGGAAGCGGGGGGAAGCGGGGGGAAGCGGGGGGAAGCGGGGGGAAGCGGGGGGAAGCGGGGGGGGGGGATATACTCAGAGTCCGTTCGCACACCCACCCGGTTGTTGAGCGTCCATCGTCTCGCCATTTCTTTGCCGCTTTTCAGTGAGTGCATTCAATTGCTAATTGGAGGTAAAGTTCAAAGGTTTTCATGGAGTGGCTCGTTCTGCTGAAGGCAACGACATCCGCCGCAGATGGGAGAGGGGGGGGGCGGGGGATTGACTTTCGAAATCGATTGATGGGGGAGGGGGTAATGGGCGGGGGAGCCGTTTTTACTGAAGCGTTTGAGGCGGCGGGAGGGGGGGGGGCGTAATGGGACCGTTTTTTGAAGCGTTTGTGACGGCGGGGGGGGGGGGGGGAGGGGTAAATGACGAACCTTGGGAGGGAGAGAAAGGGGGGGGGGGGATCGATATTGTGAATAATTCTCGAATTTGGAGAAGGAATGAGGCGGGGGCAGAGACGGGACTTCTTCTAATTGCATTTGAGTAAACATTGCGCCAATTCATTCACACAAACACAGGGCATGGTCAACAGTTACTTTTATTTACAAAAAGCAAAGTTCGTCGGACCTTCACGAGATTTACGAGGCAATTTCGAGAAATGCTCCCCCCGGGGGATTGGAATTTTTTGATGTCAATTTGCTTTATTTCACATTTCGAGCTTTATGCAAAGCTATGACAGAAAAGCCTTTAGGCAATTTCTTCCTGCGGAAGCCATCCCTGAAGACACTTTTGCTCGTCTCCTTCGATTACCACAAATATGTAAATGATTAGGAAGACGACGAATATGACCGGGTACATCACCTGGCCAATCGGGAATTTGTTCGGCACATTTACATATTAGTAAGTACACCTTGAAGAACTCGTCCAAACTCCTCGCCAGTCGATGGTAACGGCGGCTGTCCATCATCAAAATGATCGCTTTGGAGGCGCTCAGCTCACCCGCCTTCTCCACAACTGTCTTTCGCTGTTAAAAACATTTTTATGGCAATTTTGCCGAAAACGGATACCGCGCGGCCGCTCATATGTTCCAGACCAATAACAAGCAGTGCTTGAAGCATTGTGAACTTCAAAGAAACGACAAAAACATAATTTTTAAGATGGAAAAGTTACAAAAACAAAAACGGCGGTAAAGCCGAACCAAACGTCGATGGCCTTCACATAAGACACTTTGGGAAGAGTCTCTTTGGCGGAGCCGCTCTCGGCGCTCAGTGTCAGAAAGACGGTCAGGGCGACGAACACGCGCCCCTCAACGAACTCTTCGGGCAGCCAAACACTGATCCAAGAGAAGACAACGCCTGCGGGTGCAAGTTGATTCAAAACGTTGGTATTACGGTAATTGTCGGTACGGTGCATAACCGTAATCCCCCCAACCCCCCCCCCCCCTTTTACATGTGGCGGTCGGCACATAAGTCTGCCAGAGGTGGTATCCGATGCTGCGTTTCATCAGAAAGCGGGCTTCCAAGCAAGAAAAGTTCCCTTGCGCCAAAAAATGATATTTGACCCGTCTCGGCGCCTTCGCCGTTTATACCGGTTTTTCTCGCACTCCGGCATTCGCCACTCTGCAGGCCGGCAATGTACAAATCCGGAAGTTGGAGCTGTCCATGTACACGGATGGCGTTTGAGGCAGCGGAAAACCAACGGAGGCGCATTGATCCGGAGGTGGACGCAACTTGACGAGTGGAATAAGGTTAATGGGTTGGTCCAACGCCACACTGATCAGTGAGTGATCCCCACTGGAACTGTGGATTGGTCTGACGCTACACTGATCAGTGAGTGAGTGATTCCCACTGGAACTGTTGATTGGTCCGACGCCACCCTGATCAAGTGAGTGATCCCCACTGGAACTGTGGGTTGGACTGACGCTACACTGATCAGTGAGTGAGTGATTCCCACTGGAACTGTTGATTGGTCCGACGCCACACTGATCAGTGGATCAGAGAGTGATCCCAACTGAAACTGTGGATTGGTCCGATGCCACACTGATCAGTCAGTGATCCCCACTAGAACTGTGGGTTGGACTGACGCTACACTGATCAGTGAGTGATCCCCACTGGAATTGTGGGTTGGTCTGACGCTACACTGATCAGTGAGTGATCCCAACTGAAACTGTGGATTGGTCCGACGCCACACTGATCAGTGAGTGATCCCCACTGGAACTGTGGGTTGGTCTGACGCTACACTGATCAGTGAGTGATCCCCACTGGAACTGTGGATTGGTCCGACGCCACACTGATCAGTGAGTGATCTCAACTGAAACTGTGGGTTGGTCTGACGCTACACTGATCAGTGAGTGATCCCCACTGGAACTGTGGGTTGGTCTACACTGATCAGTGAATGATCCCAACTGAAACTGTGGATTGGTCCGACGCCACACTGATCAGTGGATCAGAGAGTGATCCCAACTGATACTGTGGATTGGTCCGACGCCAACTGATCAGAGAATGATCCCTTACTAGAACTGATGCGCAGTCGCAGCGTCTGGCTGTCGTGGGGGTATTTGCAAAGCACCAATTGACTCTTCGGCTTCAAGTACAGTCGTGCCTCCATAAACACTTCGCCTCCCTTAGGGAAGACAAACGCGTAAAAGTTGAGGCGCGTTACGCGATGAAACAGCGCGTCACGAGCATTTACAAAAAAAGCATCGGGACGCCAAATCCGCCTGAGAATTTTGCCTTTTGCTTTGATAAAATCAGCAGAAATTAGGGCCAACCGAAGGAAAAGCTCGTCGCTGATCAGAATTGGCGTGCTCAGATTCTGTGCTAACCGCGGGTCGCGCCAGCTCATGCGCAACCTCGGACGGATTCTGCGATCATTCGCAAACCCTCAAGCGCTTACCACATGTCCATGTCGTAGTCCTAAAGAAGACAAAGAAGGATCAGCAAGACGAATTGGCAACAGAATCAACCAAAGACCATTGTGGCCAGTTGGAAGTTCGCGATCGATTGCACATGGATACCAACTCGCACGTCCACCGGACGCCCTTCCACAAAAGCCGGCGCACTTCGCGCGTCGTACTTGCCGCGCTCAAGAAGCGGCTCCAGCACGGAGGACGGCAACGGTTTTACTAATCAATTAAGAATTGATGGGTCGGTCAATCACCCTACCCCCACCAATTAACAAATTTATCGTCGTTTATTGGGCCACCACTAATCATCAGAAACGCCCTACCTCCTCCTCGTTGTGCCATCGCCTCCATCCGTGCCAACATTCCGTCCAACTCCTGTTCTCCTTCCCGTGACGTCATGCTCTTCGCCGATTGCCTTCCCTCATTACTCAGCGCTTCAACATCAATGCCGATTGGCATTCCTAAAGGAGATGCCGCCGACTTATTGGCTTGTTGTTGTTGCCCTCCGGGGATTTGAGCCGTTTTGTTTTCTGTATTCTCAAGGGTAACTGCTTCCTCCTGAAGCTGAACTTGTTGCAAGGAGAGTTGGCTGAAATGTTTGTCCGACTTTCTGTTCGATCAGTGATTGGTCTTTATGCAAATTGCCCAAAACCCCTCAGATAGGTAACCTCATTTTATTAGTGCCACACAACAATCTTTTGTCAATGCCGACCATCTCGCGTTTTGTCCACAATTCTTTCGCCTTGTTCAGCTCGAACATATCGCGCACATTGTCCACTTTTGCCAAAAAGAACCTTTCCGGCCCCTTTATGCCAATTTATTTCGGCTTTTTTAAATGTTTTTTATACTTTTTCTTCGGCACATATTTTGTCTCGGGCCATTTCAAGTCGAAGGCCGGCCAATTGCGCCTTTTCTTGTGAATCAATCCAAAAAGGCTCCAGCGGCGGCGTCTTTTGCAATTGAATTTTGCGAGACAAAGTCAAAACGATTAAAATAATCGGCCAATTTTGGAAGAAATTTTTGGGCATTTTGGAATTTGCTAGCAGCGAGCGAATTGGGGGGGGGGGGGAGCATTTACTCATTCTCTTCCCCTGCTGAACACTGCCTAATTGATTCGATTAGGAATTCGATCAATCGATTAGGACAATTTGGGGAAAGTAATTACCTAACTGTCATATGTACGGTATTTATTGTCCCTAATGCTTTTCCCCGTCTCCCCCCCCCCCCCGACGCTGCAATTCTTCACATAAAAAACAAAAACACATTGACTGAATTTCCGTCCCAAAAATAGACAGTAATGGCAACGGCAATGGTAATGAATGCCCTTCCCCTCCCCCTGGACTTTTAAACGCCCTAATGGCAAAACAATTATAATTACATATTATCCAAAAACAAAATATATTCGACCCGCCGCTCACCAATTCTTTCTCTGTCAGAAAAGGAAACAAAATGTGATTAGCCAACCGCTGACCACCGACCGAATTCATTTTACGCATTCATTGCATCTCTTTCCCCTCCAAAACTCAATTCATCCGCCCGCATTTAGCCCCCCCCCCCCTCCGGCTCCTTCCCCCCCCCCCCATTTATTTGTCCCTCCCTGTCCCCTTAAAGCCCGGATTTGGAGGGAGACAAAGCGACGATTAAATAAATACTTTTGCTGGGCTTTTGTCATCTTTTCCTTAAACAGAAAGGCATTCAGTCCAATGGCACCCTCCCCCCCCCAACAGTTTGGCCGCCTTTCCCCAAATTCCCCAAAGTCACCACCTAAAGAAAAGGACAACCAAAAAACAGTTCCGGTCCCCGTCCCAATGCTGATTGGCCCTATCCCTCACTTTCACGCCAATTTCTCTCTTTTGGTCCGGAATTTTTCTGACTTAAGGGGGGGGGGGTGGCTTTTTTTTTTGGGGGGGGGGGGGTCCTTTTTGCTCAAAAGCATCGAAAGGGGAAGCCCTTTTTGATCAAAAGCATCGAAAAGCATAACCCGGCAAACCCTTCTCCCCCCTCCCACTCACCAACAACCTTTTTGGTCATTTATTTTATGACGCAAACGTTGCGTTTCGTGTGTAACCCTTCCATAAAAGGACCGGTAAATAACATTTAAATTATGTGCACACAATAAATGGGGGTGGGGGTGGGGGAGGGGGGGGGGGGGGGGGGTGGGGGGGGGGAGGGGGTCTGGCGGTATTTGCTTCCACTCGTCTCGCTGTTATTACCTTTTGTCTCGACCTACATGCCATGCCATTCTCCAATTTTAATTGCATCACCGGAAGGGTGCCAATTGAAAAGGGGGGGGGGGGGGAGCCTCCTCCCGACCGAACACTCTTTCCATTCGTTTATTATATGCGCATGGCATTCAAAAAGAATCTTCCGTGGATGGGAGGGGGGGGGGGGGGGGGGGGGGGAGGATGGGCTATTATAAACACCGTTTTTTGTTTGGACACGGCATTCGTTTGAATGTTCAGTCGTCCTCACGTCCCTTTGTCGGGACGAAACGAATTTGTGCCGCTGCCCTGATGACGGCGAATGACGTTTTGTGTAGAACAGAACGTGCGCATTTAAGCGATTGCAGTGGACAAAGGCGCTGCACACTTTCAACTCCCTCCTTTTATTATTACATTTTGCCGTGCGGACGAACAATTGGCATTTGATAAATGCTTCCGTTTTTGACTATGGCATTTTTTTTGTACAAATTTGGACGTTTCCCCTATTGTCCTAATTGGGTCTTTGGGAAAGGTCCGCGATTTGATCCTCACTCACTCCCTATAAATACGCCTTCTTAATGTTGTTGCTGACGGCACTCCTTAATTCGTTCATCGATTGGACACTTTCAATTCCGTTAATCCCTCCCCCCCTTTAATTATTACATTACAATTTACGAATTTAGCTCTGCCGGTACTTCGAGGTCAAAATAATGCATTTGACCCGTTTTTGTTCACTTTACTCAAACTGTGACCATCGCCGGGTGTTCAGAAGCAGCAAATGCCATCCTCACGCAGCTTCAACGTCGTTACTTCTCAGACTTTCTCTTCTGCTCGTTTTCTCGTTGATTGCTTCTCCGGCAAGGGCATTCATTCTCCAGGTCTGTGATCAACAGTTAGTCACATCTTTGCCAAACCGTACGTCCCCCGCAGGAGTTGCCGTTGTACCGGAACATCCGCAACCAGCGCCTCTCTCCCGCAAATTGTCCGTCGAATGGACTTCACTCTGTCCCGGCGCCACTGGCGGTTAAAGTCGGGAACGGCGGAGGGGCGGCCACTTTTTTGCTGCGTTCCTCGCGGGCATTTAATTTCCACCGAATGAATCGCCTGCAGGACTTTTGGCGGCATCGAAGTGAAGTGAGCGAAAGGGCGGCCGTTTTTGACACCAAAATAAAGCCTTTAAGGAGTTGAAAAGGTTGGCGCAAGGGCAAGACGCGGCGGCGGCAGTCTTTTGGAAGTGAACTCCGACCGATCAAAAAGAATTGGGCTGATTGAGACAAAACGTGCAAATCCACAAAAAGAACGAATGAACGAAAACATTTCAATCCTTTTTGTTGGCACAAAATATTTGATCTCATCCATAACAAATCCGATTGGCTTTAACCATTTTTTAATAATGTTTCTAAATAAATGAGCAGCAAGCAATTCACTGTGACAACACAATTTTAGCCGCCGTTTTCACTTTCCGTTGGGTTCAAATGAGGCCAACCTTTGCGTATCGGCCGCTGACATTTGCTTGTGGGGGCTTAATGGTCTAAATACAAAATCACTCATTTTATAAAAATAATAAACACCAACCGATCGTTCACATATTGTTTACCCAATGATCTTTTGTTCCTCCCAAAATTAACAATTTTCCCCGGGCGGGGGGCCCCCTACCCTCCGCCCCAACGTTGGCTGTTCCCAAACTCCCCCCCCCCCCCACCGATCACTCTTGATCGGATCCGGATCCCCCACCCTCCCCCACTTCCCGCACCGAATCGGGAGAGCCCCCCCCCCCATACAATTGTAACTTCACCCTTTCGGAATAAATGACATAATTTCAATATTTGGAGAGATCGAGGCAAGGGAAAGGCCGGACACAAATATCATAAACACAAAAATGACCGGGGGAATGCAAATGAATGAATGACTTACTCCACGACAGTTCTCTGACCTCGAATATTTACATATTCTCAATTATATTTACTATAATTCCCATTCATCGTGAGAAAGGTCAAACGCCGTCAATCCCCCCCCCCACGCCCTTTTACATTACTCATTTTATTCATTCTTTCGACTCTTTTGAACAATCTTTTCTTTCCGATTTATAATTTACGGGTTTTATTTTCAAAAAAAAACATTTTATTACAGTAAAAGTTCATTTCCAATTGTCGAAAGATTGCAAATTGACAGCGAAATGTGCCGTGTGTTCCAAGTGTTCTTTTACATCAGTTTGGCCGCGCTCTGCTGTAACTTTTCCATGCATAAAGACTATTTCTACTTCACCAACATTTCTTAAGCCACGGCCTTCAACATCCCATTTATATTGGGAAATGTCGGCTTTACCAAGAAGCCTAACGGGCAAACTCAGGTCGACCTGAATTCGGGTCTGAACATTGGTGGCAATGGAGCAGAATCGGGAATGAAGTTCAACTTTGGGAACGGTTCTTTCAATGCGCAAAGTAACAACAAAACTGACAATAAAATTATTCGGAAAAAACTCCCAAAAGGTGGGGGAGGCGTACTGATTGGTGGGAACAAGTTCGGCACCAACTCAACTCTTGGCGTGGACAAAAAGGGACTGGTTGCGGACTCGGATGTTCATTTGGGCAACAACAAAACTTTGCATGTGAGTTTTAATGGAATGGGAAGAATTACTTGGAAAGAATTTAAATCCCCTCAAGGGAGGCTTGGGCAAGGAGAAAAACTTTGTCGACGATTTGACCGATTTGATACGGAGAAGAAAAGAGGAAAAACGAAGAAAATCAGTTGGAACAGAATGACTAAAAATTTCAAATCATACATAATCAACTTTGCCATGTTTTTGTTGCGAAATACATGAAAAAAAGTTGGAAGCGTACTATTGCTTTTGAATTTGGCATTTCTTTGGCATTCTTCAGATGTTCGAATTTCGAAGGCTTTGACTCGTTGCAGGACAAAATCCCTAATGGCTTAAAAACGGACAAAATCCCTAACGGCCAAAATCACTAACAGTCAAAAATCACTTTTTGTTTGTACGGCCATAACTTTTTTGAAAAGTTTCGAATCGCTTAGCTTTTTCTTAATGTAAACTTCTAAAGATTTCGAGCTTTTAAGAGGTACAAAGCCCGACTTGTTTAGTTAAGTTTGAAATGAGTTATAGCTTTCCAAACTTTGCCGTACTCAAACGTCTGTGTCCGAGTTAGCATTGTTTTTGAACAAAATGCCAATTTGGCGCGTTTTTGTTTTTTGAGTTTCTCCGAAAAAAAAGGTTTTCAAATCCAACCGAAATTGAAACGTCTCGCATTTTTGTTAGATGTGCCGCAGCGCCGTCCATTCAAATGCGAATATTACCTATTTGAAACGACCTTAATTATCGATGATCGTTTACATATTTGTCATTTCTTCGTCTCTCTCCCTTTGTGCGATTTTCGCAGGCATTCGCCTTTTCATTCTTCTTACATATTTTACCTATTCGCATCCGCTTTCAACTACAATTCTGTTTTACCGACCATCATCATTTAAAGTTTTGCATGCTCTTAAATTATTAATTATTATAGCTTTAAGGATAAAAGATACATAATTGCTAAAACGTATTTTGCTAAAAATGGCTGGACCAGACGCTCGTTTGATCATCGATTTTTTTAGCCGTGAAGCTCCACAGATTGGAATTGTGCAGGATTCGCTCAATAATCCACAAGTTTGTTGGCTTTGGAATATATTTCCAAACTTTTATTTGATTTTCAGCCAGATCAGCTAATCCAGGCTTATTACTTTCTTTGTGATTTGATTTTTGAGAACGTTGGTGGCACCAAAGAGGCCGACATCGATTTGACCGCTGATTCGACGAAGGCCCGTCCCAAAATGATCATCCGAACTCAACAGCACGTGTATGTATTTGTGTAGGAAAGTGAAAGGTTTCTTATAGGTTAAATCCTTTCATTTTTGGTTAACAATAAACTTAACCAAATATATTTGTGGCTTTGCAGTAATATGGTGTTCAACAAATTGTTCGATGGGTCTGATGAGTTTCTCTACTCCGACCTTTTGCAGCCGGACGCACGTCGAACAAAGTCGGTGATGGCACAGCTCATACGCTATTATAATCTTAAATGTGACATGGCCAAACACCTTTCTCTGGTGGACAATCAAATTGTGAGTGAAGGGAGAAGCATTACTTTCGGCGGTGTTTCTATTTTAATTTAAGGACGAACAAGTGCACGCGCATGACTTTGAGAAGGCCTGTGAACGTACCACCAATGCTGTAAACACAATTAATGCTGTTTTTTTGTTGAGTTCCTTTCTATGTTTTTAGAAATTGCACGACTGCGAGGAGGCTCTTGGCAGAATTGAGGGGCATAACGAGGACTTGATGAGCAAAGAATGGCGATTTAATGAAAAGTTGGACGCAAAGAAAGGGCAAGCGGATTGTGAGAAAAAGAACATCGAACGTATCCAAAAACTGTTGGACGAGGCACAACTCGAGAATGCACGTCAAATGTTTTTAGCTGAACAGAAACGTTCAATTTCAGGAGGAACGCAAACAAAAGCTCGGGCAAGAGGATGAAAATCGCAAACGGCTGGAGAACAACATTGTGAACTCGCCGGACCGCATTCTTGAGGAGCTGAAGCACATGGAGACGGAAGTGGTGAACATGCGGCAAAAATACGACCAGGCGGTGTGAGTATCGATAATTTGATTTTTGTACAAAACACTAACAATTAAACAATTTAAGACAAACAAATCGAAAGTTGGAAAGAGAATTCGGTGAACAGCGTGTGACCGGCCAATGCATGGAAAGTCTGATCAGCGGAATGCGCAAATTGGAGATGCTCCAGGACCAAATGGTGGAGATGCGAGCGAAGGACGAAGAACGGCGAAAGGTTTGGCGGCATTTTGGAGTTTTTTCTTTAGACTTATTAAGCAAATTGATGACTTGCAAATGGCGCGCAAAAACTTGGAGGCCGACATTGATTTCCTGGGGAGACAGTCGGCGACGGACGTACAAACCACGGAGAACGAACTCAACCAGCGGACTAAAGCATTTTCTGTCACAAAGCAGCAGAAGGCCCATCTCGAAAGGTACTTCATTCAGCAAGAGAATGTAATTATTCTTGTCTTCCAAAGAGTCGGGGGTGACCAATCCATTATCATGAACTGTGATTTGTCACCTTTCTAGCTGTAATCGTAGAACCTGCCAAAACAAAATTGGGTTTTCGAAAAGAATTGTGGAAAGAATGTTTCTTTCTTTGTTCTTTTTTCATTTAGTGATGAGGAGGAGTTGAACACGCGGTTGGCAAAGACGAAGGAGGACATTCGTCAGCATCAACTGGAAACCAAGCGGATGGATCGCTCATTTGTCATTCTCACGGACACTTATGACGAGGCGGTGTCCAAAATGCTCAAAAATACGGATTTTGTGAAGCAGAAAGTGGGTCATTTTAAGGGTGGGCTGTTGTCCCAACGGTTCTTTCTTTTTCACCGATTAATTTCTGAATGCCTTAAGTGTGAATTCTCGAAATTTAAACGGTTTAGGTGGAACAGAATCAGTCAGAGCTTAACTCGTTGGGCGAGAAAGTGCGTTCAACTTTTGGTCTTGGCTGAGCAACTGGAACAATCGCGGATGTGTGATGATTTGTTAGTCATAAGTGTAATTTCCTTAAAACAAATGTGTGCATTTATTGTCGTTTTCGATTCATTTAACCGGTCAATTTTATTTTTCTTTAAAAGCTGAATAATGCGCCTTTCCTAATTTTTGCATTAAAGCGCTTTGTCTAATCGCTTAGTATTATTTTCGTAAAATAAACAATATAAACTGAAATGTTCAAAACTTTGTTTGAGGGAGGGCTTTCGGAGGGTTCGTCTCGTCCCCGACCTTTGGGGGCGGCATGTCGGGCCAAAATTGCTTGCTGCATGGAGGCACCTTTTGAGAAATTCTGTGTAGTGAATCCATCGGGACTTTTAAATTTCGATTGTCACTAGTTTTGAATGATTTTCCTCGTGAATATTTTTGACTATAACTCGAGGATAAACATATCAATTAAAAAACGGATATTTACGCATTTTTAGGCTCAACGATTTGCCTCCTATAAAATGAATTCAGCATCAACTGAGAAAGCTGGCTTAAAAAAATCAGTTTTCTCTGCTATTAAGGTCCAAAGCGTTATTTTAATATAATACTTAAAACAAAGTTCCTATTTATTAGAGCATTTGGTACTTTTTGTTGTTTCACGCAAAAGAAAAATTTTTCTACCATTGGCGGGGCACTAACTTTACATTCTTTTCTTTTATTAGGAATCGGACGGTTCGCGATACAACAGAAATGACCAGCAATTGCAGCCGCAAGAAATGAACAACGATGTGGTGACATTTGATAGTCAAACGACCGGCAAAGATTTGAAAATGGCAGACGGAGGGAATGGCGATGAACTGCTCGGACCAGAGGTATTGAGTGGAGACGGCGCTAGTCAAGTTGGTTGTGAGACTGTTACGGGAAATAAACTACGAAAACGGCGTTCTGTTTCCTGCGAGCCAACGCCAACAGCGAATACTCCGACAAAAATTCAACATCAACCAGCTAATGCTGAGTCTGGTTTTCTTCAGGTTCTCAATAAGAGGGAAATTGTCCCCCAACAAAAATCGCCGCTTTTTAATTATGAAAATTCAATTTCTCAACAATATCTATCAAAATGTTGGACGGACATCTCGGAAATCCAAATGTTTTAAAGACTAAAGTTCTCTTTGGAGGCGTTGGAATTTTTTGTTTTTTTCATCCGCCGTTATGCCTTGTTTATCTTAAGCTTTAGCATGCCCAAAGTGTCAATGCCGTCGGTGTTCTTTCTGTTCGGCAAAATATTGTTCCAAAGACTTCGCCGAGAATTTCATCCGGAATTCCTTCTTCTCTCTCAATTTGTTCCGAAATTGGCGCAAGAAAACGTTCTCCCTCGGGTGATGGCAGTTTGTGTTCAAAGGTGGTATTTTGTTTTTGGCTTTGCAATTAGCAAAAAGTCCTGAAATATGCACGAAAAAGACCAAATCTTGTCAATTTATGCGTAAAAACATTGCAGTTTACCTTTGTTTTTGGACTTCTCTCAACATAACATGTTTGCGAAAAAACCATATAAATTCAAGCCCTGGTAATAAATATGTTTTCCTTGCAGGAGGACAGAAGTATTTCTTCTAAAACGCCAAAGATTCATATTTCGGTTTGCGGGAGGGCTTTGTTCGCGTGCTCAAACGGTAGGAATTGGTTAAGATCGGAGACAACCGGCCCCTTTTCACTCAATTTAGGGCAATTGCGCGAGTTGGAGTCCCTTGTCAAAGAAAATGTATGCGCACTTTTCTCTTCTGCTCTAAAATTGCTTTTTAGCCCGAATTGATCAACTACCAATACCCGTATTGTTACTGCTGCTACAGTTGCATGCACATCGCTGCAAAGTCTGGCAATTTGGACATTGTCCATTTTCTTGTCAAAAATGGAGCAAATTTGAACGCGAAAGACGTATGCCAAATTGAATTCCATTAAACGGTTAGAAAAAGTTTCCTTTTAGCAGGTCGTAAAATCGTTTTGGAACCCTTCGCTCTGATTTTCGTTGTTAAGAATTGGTCGACCCCACTTCATCTAGCAGCTCAAGCAGGTCATTTGGAGGTGACGAGGCAGCTAAAAGAGATGGGTGGGTATTTCGTTTGCACAAAAGTTGGAAGGAGATTATCTTGCAGGTGCGGACACGTCCGTTCTGGATGCACATGGTTATGATCTTTTTGATTTTAACAGAACGCTAAAAGTTCTGTTAGAAAGGAAACCGTTTGCCCGTAGCTATTTTCCCCCGATTTTGTAGGCAAACGATACTGCGATTATTTACCAGCCGATAATCGGAGATCGCACATGAAGAATTCGGCACTGAAGAAATTGAAGACGCATAACTCAAAACACAACAACGGGCAAAATGGTAAGGACCGGGGATGGAGCCAGGGGCGTAGCCAGGAAAATTTTTCGGAGGGGGGAATTTGTCCATCTGAGCGCCGCGCTCAGATGGCTTTCCCATTTGAGCGCCAATGAGTTTTATTTTGAGAAATTTTCAAAAAAGCAAATTTTTTTTTTGCGAATTTTGCTTCACTTCTGGGGGCGGGTGGGTCGGCGGTGCCGATAGGCGCCGCTGAGGAAAAAATTGGAATTTTTGACTCAATATGTTAGTGATTTGCAACCAAAATTTTAAAAATCGGCACTTTTTTTGAAGTTTTTTATGAATGGGAGGGGTCGGCGGTGCCGATAGGCGCCGCCGAGAAAATTTTTTTGTTTCTTGTTGACAATTTGTTAAGAAAATTGGTCAAAAAATTGTAAAAGTGAAAAACAAGAGGGTCCCCCCCCTTGTTTTTTTTTCTTCAAATTTCATTTCGGGGAGGGGGGAATTCCCCCCCCCCCACCCCCCCCCCTGGCTACGCCACTGGATGGAGCCCACCCCGTCGCCACGGAGTTCCACTTTTTTGGGTCAGCCCGTCGACAGTTTTTTGCCTTTGCCCAAGCAAAAACGCACCCCCTCCTAGTAAAGGAAAAATCCTTTGATTTAAGAGCCAACAAATAAATTTTAATTGTGCCAACGTTTGACCCCTTCTTAAGAAGACACACACAGTGTAAGCAGCAATCAGTCGCAGCTTTCTTTGATTTCTTATAATTCTTTGCACAATCGCTTTGGAACGCTCAGACCGATTGGACGGGCGGTTAGCGACTTCCTCCACAGAAAGTAGAACTTGTGAATGTGCTGATAAAGAACGAGTAACATATTGTAAATTATACTCTTGCATTAATATGAAAAAATGAACAAAAACAGACTGAGATGTTCCGACCAAAATCACCACGAAGGTCATAACAACAACAAACAAGTAGGGCTGTAGCCAGCCTTGAATTTTTGGGAGGGGGGGGGGGGGGGAGGGACTCGAAAAGTTGATTCTTAGAGGGGGCATTTTCCGTTCTATGCATTTTTCTTAAGAAATTTTCAGAGGGTTTCCCCTATGGCTTTTTTGTCGCATTTCCGGGCGGGGCTGGTCCTGGCTACGGCCCCGTGAGCAAGGCTCTGATTTCGTCCTTTCAGTGCATTTCAAAGCTTTTCCTGTCATTTCCCTTCGAGCGTTTCTTCTGACCTCCGAAGCCGAACTTTTTGTTTCTGCCCTTTCTGCTCATTTTCGCGCCGCCGGCGGATCGCTTTCCGTTCCTGCCGCGCTTGTAGGATTCCGGCCGCTTTCCATCCTTACAAATGCCGCGAGATTCCTCCTCTTTTACTTACTTTCCCCCCCCCCCACCCGCCATTTACCTCCTCTTCGTCCTCCCACCGTGCCCCTTTGGTGTTGGTCAACATTTCCTCCAATTGTCCTTTGATTCCCTTTCTGTGCTTTTTCGTTGCCTCAATTAACTTCCTTTTCTCCGTACGCTTTCGTTCCTCGCGCGACCGTTGCACTTTCACCGCAAATTTTCGCTCTTCGCGTTGCCTAAATTTATTGCGTCAATCCTTTGGCTTTTCCCAAAGGCCGTGCCTTTGCGATTGATCCCGCTTCTCATTAGCCGTCTTCGCCCTCCGCAAACGCTTCTCAACCCGGTCCATTTGTTCTTCGCTTTTCGCCATTTCCGCAAAATAATCGGACGGCCGGTGGATGGGCACTTTCAAAGAATGAAGGCGTGGAAGGGCCGTTTGGACTGCATTCATTGCTTGTTTAGTGCTTAAAAAGAGTCGGTTACGTAATTATTATAGTTTTTTTGAATAAAAGCAAATGTATTAAAATTTCCCCCCAAAAATCTGTCGCATGCTAAAAGCTTCAAAAATTAATGAGAAAAAACACTTGGAGAGGGGGGGGGGGGGGGAAGGCAATAATTTTAAGAGGAATTCTAAGATTGTAAGCCGATTAGTGTTTTTTTTTTGCTCTTCGGCCGTCCCCCCCCCCCGGGGGCCTCACAATGCCGCTTCCCGCTCGAAGTCGTCGTCCACTTTGCCCACATAGCACAAGTTGGGCGCGAAGCTGACACTCAGCGTGTCCAACCACGCCCTCTTCTTGTGGAACTCCACAAACTTTAGCTCCATTTCATCCTAACAAAGTTCGGATGTAAAAAGCAAAAATAGTTTCTTTACCTTTTTGTAAATGCTTTCTCGCTTTTTGATTTGAGGTGCATTGAGACCATGCTTTTGCAAGATTCCTTCTTTAAAGGCAATTTGTAACTGAAAGGATAAAAATTAAAATGCCAAAAAAGAAAATTCGTTTCGCTTAACCTCGTCGTAATCGGATTCACCGGAGGAGTCTTCCGCAAGTTGTTTGCCATCAACGTCGGCGTAATTGCTTCCATCTTCCTCGTCTTGTTCCATAAAGACCAAAGTGTCCAAATTTTCTGGAGAATCCGAATCGGACATTGGAGAATAAAAGTATTGCTTATTTTCACTTTATAAAAAAATAAAATAAGTACGGGGAAAAGGCACATGGACGGCAAAACAAAAAAAGCGAATTAATTCATTTGTGCAAATCATAATGCCAAAACATTTAAACAAATTAAAGATTAGTGATCTTGGCAAGAAAAATTCGAATTTTATATTTTCTTAAGAAATTTTTCGAAAGAAGCTCGAAATAGGCACAAAAGTTTAAAAAAGTCGCAAAAATGCCAAAATAGGTTCCAAAAATCTTCAAATACTCCAAAATAGGCTTGAGCCTATTTTAGGCTTGAAAATTCCGAAATAGGCTTTTTTAGGCTTCTTCGTTAGAACGAAGAATTTGCGGGTAAAAACATGTTTTTCGTGCATAACTCGTCAGAACAAGGCTGCAAAAAAATAGGCTTAAGCCTAAAAATCTTATCCCTACAAATTAACAACGAGGCTGCAGACAGATTGGCGTTAAAACCTATATCTAACGCAGTGGCGTCGCTAATGGGATTAATTAGGGTCCCTTCCTCCCCCCCCCCCCCCCACTTTCCCTCCCTCGATTTGGCCACCGCTTTTCCATTTCTCCCCATTGGCTCTTTGCGCCCGGTTCAATTAAATTTTTTCGCGACATTGCCGCCGCTGGCAACGGATGGTAAATTTGTCCCCGGAAACCATTCACACAATCAGCCAAATTGTTTCTTTTTATTTTCTCTTACAAATTAGTCAATTAGAATGTACTTTTTTAGACCGCCATTGGCTAGGCTTAAGCCTAAGCTTAGTTTCCCCTGGCGCCCAATTTCCGATTAGTCTTACGATGCCTTATTTTCCGGCGCCCAATTATCTTAGACTCACTTCGCCACTCTCGGGGACTAATATGTCGATGATCGAGTCGAGAAATGTGTGGGATTCCCGGCCGGCCAGAGAGGAGCCACCCCTAACCTTAATTAACATCAATCAAAAATCCCTAACGACAAATGGCTCATCAGCCCTCGCCGAAATGTCTATCAGACAAAAGTAGTGACCCAGCAGAAAATGGTTAGCCCGCACTCATCCCATCGTTAGCCCGTCGATTCCCTTTTCACCGTTCGTTCGTTCCTTCTGTTGTTGCTGCTGTTGGTCATTTTACCCCCGGGGCAACATTCTTCAAATTCGACTCCCCCCCCCCCCCCCTCCCCCAAAGCGGTCTTTCGTCCTTTGAGCCCATTCTAGCGGAGTCCGTCGTAATTTATTGCTCTTTTCCTTCTGTTTTCGGCCTCGGCACTTTTTTTTGCCGATTTTTGTTCTCTTTCGAAATAAAAACGGACAATTTGTTTGCCTTATTTATCGCAAACTTTGGCCTCAACGATTCTCTCCAACAAAGCCATTTCGGTTGCTGGCCATTTTGAGAGAGGCTTTTTGTTTCGCCAAGGCAAAATCTGTGAAATGAAAAAGGGCAGAGATTTTGTTGAGTTGGGACAAAATTGAGCCGGGAATGAAAGGGATGGGACGGACCAAAATTGAGAAATTCGATGCACCCGCCAAAATTCGCCCATTTTGGCTTGGAAAGAAGGGAAAAGCGACGGCTTCTGAAGATGAGCAGATGGGTACGATCCAACCGATTCCCTTTAATTGTGTCATTTATGAAATTGTGCCGGATGATTTTGCCCATTTGTTCTTTTTCGGTTGACCCTTCCAAATAAATATTCCCCGCAAATTGTTAAATCCATTCCTTCGCGCGACTTTATCATTCATCGAATTGTCCATTTCCCCCCCCCCCCCTCACTATCAGTTTAGTCTTTTCTCCCTAATGTTTATGGAGAAGATAAAAATGCGTTGAGGGGGAGGGGGTCGGTTGCCCCCCGGGGGATGGTTGAGTGAGAAGGGAAGGGGGCGGGGGGGGGGGGGGGGGTCGTTGCCCGGGAGATGGGTGGGGGAGGGGGGGGGGGGGGGTCGGTTGCCCCCGGGGGATGGGAAG
Organism: Globodera pallida; assembly: GCA_020449905.1. Classification (NCBI taxonomy): domain Eukaryota; kingdom Metazoa; phylum Nematoda; class Chromadorea; order Rhabditida; family Heteroderidae; genus Globodera; species Globodera pallida. The sequence goes on along the minus strand of JAIXHY010000009.1, from coordinate 5,326,285 downwards.
GGATGGATTGCCATGGCATTTTGCCCGCCCAAACAGCCCAGCTTGGACAAATTAGAAGTGCCATTGACTTGTTTTGACCGGTTCTCCCCCACCCTTTTTCTCTAATTAACTTCCCTCCCATTCACACCCCCACTCAAATTGTGGGGTCGAGTCATTCTCAACAAACATGCCGTCCTTTCTGCGACAAGAATTTAGTCCTGCTGACCTCGACCCAAGCAATTCAATTCAACTGCTGAAGAGTGTTGATTTGTGAGTACATTGCTTGCTTTCCTCGTCCATTGTCACCTTTCCCCCCCCCCTCCCCCCCCTTAGCCCATTCCTTTCCATTTCCCCCCCCCCCCCTCCCCCCGGGGGTCCCCTCCCCCTCCCCCTCCCCTCCCCTCTCCCATTGATCCGATCAGCTGAAAAGTTTGCTTCAATTCTTCCAATTACTATCTCTCATCCATTTGGCGCTGATTGCCCAAATTTGTCCTAATTACAAATCGACTAAATTCGCATTTCCTTTGACCCATCAACGATTTATTCAAAGTGTGACGAGGGAATTAATGGAATTCGATCAAAACAAGAAAAAAGAGGAGAGATATGAAGAAATAAATGAACAACAAATAAAATCGGGCAAAAGAGTGGATGATGGTGAAGAGGAAACTTGGGCGAGGGACGACAACAGCTGACACTCATCCATCCCCCGAGGGGACGGACTCTTCACTTATCATCCAGCAATCCGTCATCCTTCCATCAATCCCTCCATCTCTCCGTCCTCTGTTAGCTTCAACCAATCCAATCTTTCTTTCGTCCCCTTCCCCCCCCCCCCACTCACTCACTCATTAATCCACCGCCGTCGCCGCCGCCGTTGTGCTTTGGCCACATTACCATCCCATCCATTCGCCGCAGTTCATTCTGTCCAATTTGCTGCTGTTCTTCTCCTTTTCCCCAATCTTTCGGTTGCCTTTTCCGATTTATTCGGAATTTAAAGTTTATTCATCCGATCAAATCAAATCCAATTCATTTCATTTCACCGTTTTATTTTTGTTGAAGTGAAAAATATGGGAAATTTGACGGGGATTTTGATGGGCGCTGTGCGGCGGAGGATAATTACGAGGAATTTTACAGTCATTGGGTCTCCGGAGTCCGGACGTCCCCCCCCCCCCCCCCCCCTCCCCCCCTCCGGCGCCTCCATTCATCGCATATCCATCCGTTACGGTCCTTCCATTAACGAGTCCAAAAACTTCCCCGGCCCGGCCGTTAGTGTCACAGATGAAACCTCAAATTGATTTCCGTTCCAAATCAATCTTCCTCAAATCCCGCAGAGTTTGAGTGATCGCTTCGCTTCGGCTAAATTGTTCAGCCTCCCTCCTTTAGCTGATCAGTGAATGGTGGGAATGAACACAATGGAAAGGACGACCATCTCTGTGGGAAGTGACAGAAGACGGCCCCTTTCCTTAGCCTTAGCCCATAAATTCCACCACCGCATTTAAAATCCCCCCCCCCCCCCTCTCATATAAGGGGACAAATGGCTATTGACAAACAATGGAGGCACAAGCAGAGGCAGAAAAAGCTGATTTCCGTCGTTGGGAAAAACTGAGGGGGGGGGGGGGGGGGGGGGGGGGGACTCATTCGCTAGGGAATTGGAAGCACTTTGGCATTCAGTCGCAATTAAACGCTTCCTATTCCCACTTTCCCCCCCCTCCCCCCTTATCCTCCTTTCCTCCCCCCCCCCCCCTTCTTTCCTCCTCCCCCTCTTTTTCCTCCTCTGCTTCAACCTCTTTCCTCTCCTCCCACTCTTTTTCACAATTCTCTCCCTTTCTTTCTTGCCCTCTTCCTCTTTAAATTCCTTCGGCACTTACACCGCACAAAGCTGTTTTTTGTTTGTCCAGCCTTTCTGCTGCTGGTTGCATGTCATGGCAATAATTCTTCTAAACAAATTCCCCCCCCCCCCCGGCGGTTATTATTCGTTCTTTCTTCCTTTGTCTTCCACCGGCGGATGTGCTGTGGACGGATGCGTTGACAGTCTCTTGCCTCAAAATGCAAATAAATCTCCCCCCCCCCCCTCCCCCCTTTAGGCTTGTTTGTGGTTTGCCTCCCCGGCAAATGCACTCCACGCAATGTCTAAAAAGCGTGTCCATTCCCTCAACCGAAAGCACCCGGCGGCCGCCCGTCCATGCCGCACAACGACCCCCTCATCACCAATCCTGCTGCTGTTTGACATGTTCACCATCCCTAAACAAATTCATCATCCATCCGCTTGCACTCTTCCCCCCCCCCCCTCCCCCCCCGTCCTGTAATCGATCCCCCCCCCCCCCCCCCCCTCCCGACTTCCAACTCAATATTTTCTTAAATAATCTCTCCCTCTCCCCCTCGCCTTAATACCTTGGTCCCGCCACCTAAATTCCCCCTTTACACATTTGCGGAATCGCAAACAATTCCCTCTCTCCACATTTGAGCCGTCATCGATATTATTCCGTCCATTGCCCCCGTCCCATCGTCAACAAATTGTTCTGCTGACCGCCGTCTCCAATTCGATGGACAAAGTTCAAACCAAACTCCGCATCCGCAACGAACTCGGCCGGGCATTACTCGGCGAATTCCTCGGCACTTTTGTACTTGTCCTGATTATTGGGTGCGTCTGTGCCCAGGCCATTTTGCCAAAGCCGACGCTCAACCAGACCATTGGCATCAATGTTGGAGTCGGCCTCGGCATCGCCTTCGGTGTGGCGGTGTGTGCTAAAGTGTCCGGTAGGGGAGGGGCACCATCAGCGGAAGTCAAATGCCATCCGTCCCGCCCTCTTTAGGGGGTCACATCAACCCGGCGGTCTCTTTGATGTTCCTCAGCTTCAAGCAGCTCGCTCCGCTTCGTTTCGTGCTCTATTCTTTGGTGCAGTTAGCCGGCGCGTTCTTTGGTGCCGCCGTTGCCTATTTGGTCTATAAGGGTTGGTTTTTCTGTCGAAGGTTGGGGAAATCTCTGGTGGACAATTGATTAATAGGGATACTTTTCATTAGCAATTTGTTGTATGTAATTGCTTCAGTTTCAATGCCGATCGGTCCCCAATTGTTTAGATGCGATCAACAAATTCGACGGGGGCACCCGTCAGGTGTACGGTACCAAGGCTACCGCTCACATCTTCGCCTCCTACTCGGGCGCCCACTTGGGGGTGTTCAACGGATTCATTGACCAAGTTGTCCCCCCCCCCTTCGGGCCCCAATTAAGCCTCATCCAATCCAGATTGTGGCCACTGCCGTTTTTTGTTTGGCCATCGCTCACATCACCGACAAGCGGAACCACTACCCCTCTTACCTTCAGCCGTTCTTGGTCGGCACTTCCTTTGTGATGGTCGGCACCGCCTTTGCCTACAACGCCGGGTTTGTCCTTTTGTCCTTTACCGCCTCCCATCGGTCGTTTGTTGCACAGATACCCGTGCAACCCGGCCCGTGATTTTGGTCCCCGACTGTTCACTCTGCTCGTCGGCTACGGCTGGGAAGTGTTCTCGTAAGTTTGTCCCTCTTTTATTTATTTGCTTCCCCCCCCCCCTCCCCGTGCAGTTACAACGATTACTGCTGGTTTTGGATCCCGTTGCTCGCCCCGTTCATCGGGGCTTTGCTTGGAGCCTGGATTTACCAGTTCTTCATTGGCATCCACGTGCCTGCGGACGAACAGTACGAAATTGTGACCACCACTATCACGACCAGCACCAAACAGCAGGGCGAACTGCAACCGTTGGCACCCGCCAAAGAGTTTGTTGCGCATTAAAGGACCACTCGATTTACGAAGGCTTCTTTCTTTTCAGGCACAATGAACAGGCGTGAAGAGAAGGGCGTCTTTTGTTGTTTTGTCCATTCTATCGACTTAGACAAAAGCCCCCCCCCCCCGCCACCGGCCACTTTTTGCCAGCTCGTCCAGCCCGTCCAGTACTTCCCAAACCATCCAAACCATCAACAGGAACAGGACAATAGGACCAATTCTCATAATTTATGATGCTCCCGTTTCTCAAAATTAGCAAGCAAAATGCTCTCTCTCCTCTGTCTATTGTCGTTGTTTGTATCCCTTTGGTCAATTCATCCCATCTCCGGATTGATGACTTCCAAAAAGAGAATGATGAAAAGCACTTTTAGAACATTTCCTCATTCTCTTTCGATCACTGCCTTCTCACATCCCAATTCTCCACCAATTAACAACTTTTGGAAAGCGTTCCAAATGAGAGGACTCTTTCCTTCCCATGTCCAGTATTAACTGCTTTTTATTTAATTTTTCCTCTCATTTTATGATTTATCTTCACAATCGAATGTCAATGGTAAATTTGTGTCCACAAATTGCAATGAATTGTGAGCCAAATAAATGCCATCAATCAAAATGGAAGCCTTTCGATGCGATAAAAATATTAACGGGGAAATGGTCTCCGGGGACCAAATTTTAGGAATCAAAATGCTCAACATAAAAAAGAATTTTCAATTGTTTTAAGCTTTTGTTTATATTTAAGCATATTTTATTTGTATTCCCCAAAAAGGCATTTCCGCAGCCCCACACCAACTTAGCCTAAATTGCATTGGTTTCATCCAAAATTTTCGCGCTTTTGTTCCCATTGAAGAGGGTCTGCTGGTCACCCGAAATAATTGAAGCCAGGGACAGTATGCACTGCTTCAAACACTCGCTGAGACGGACCGTCTTGAAAAAATGCCAAAACGAATTGTTAGATCGAGTCTGACACATGCGCGGAGAGAGCGAGAGGCTCTCTGTTCCTTTGTCCATCTTCCGCTCCGCCCCTTTTGACTGATTTAAAGCATCGAACCCTCTGAATGGCACAGCTTGACACCTCCCCCCCCCCCCTCCCCCAAAGACATCGAGCTAAAAAATTACGGCAGAACTCCAAACCGTCAACCGCCCCATGCGCCTTCTCCTCCTAACTTTAGGGCTTTTCCTTCTCCGTCCGAACGAAATCGAATCCTTTCCGTACTATCATCATAGACCCGCGCAACAAAAGGTATTATTCTTATTTTCCCTTTCTTCCGTTTTGTCTATTCCAAAACATCAGTTTTTTCTTCCCGGCGTCCATTTCAATACCGGCATCGACCCACGGAGCGGCAAACCCGAGAGGGGAAACATCGGATTCGGCAACAATTTGGCCGCTTTCTTCTACGTTTGCCATACGTGCAATCGAGCAGGATGAAGAAGAAAGATGCAAAAAAATGCTTTTAATATTTATGTACAACAATTGGAAATGTTTTGTTGTAAGTTTGTAAGGCAAGAAAGTGAATGGTTAAAGGAAGAAACACGGGAACAATGTCACGTATAAGTAAATGGCAATCACAGAGTACGGAAACTAAAAATCCCCTCCCTTAACAACATGAACGCTTTTAAAATCAGGGATCATTACCGGTGCCCAAAATGACCAGAAGCCCCCCCCCCCTCGTATAGTTTTTAGCGCAATTCGGCCAACATTGCTTCGGGCTGTTCCAAAAAGAGCTTGACACGATTGCTGAAGCGAGCCATCGTCGCACCGTCAACCACCTTAGCGGAAGCCGTAACAAAACTGAGACCCTCCGCCCCCCCCCCAATTCGATCGACCCACCCGATGGTCCGCCGACCAGGAGAAGTTGATCACACGCCTCACCGTCAAATTGTCACGCTCATCAAAGCACGGGACTTTCCGAACTGATCCGATCGCTCCGATGACCAATTGCGGCGGCATTATCAGAGGGCTCATGTAAGTTCCACCGATCTGCAACAAAAAAATTTTGGCGTGAAACGGCAAAAAAAAACAAGACGCCTGACCGATCCAATGTTGGACAGGGCGAAAGTGCCTCCGGCGAGGTCCTCCGGGCAAAGACGTCCTTCGCGTGCCCGCAAGCGCAATTCCCCCAACGCCGACGCAATCTCCCAAATGGATTTCTCCTGACAATTTTTGATGTTCGGAACGGCGAGGCCGTCAGGAGTGTCGATTGCCAGCGAAATGTTGTGGGAACGCTTCAAAAATTACATTTACCAATTTGTAAACGACGATTATTTCTAATTGATGCAATGCCTTCAAAATGAGATGTTCGAGTGACGCGTCCAAAGACGCATTCAGACGGGGGAACTCCCGCAGCGCCAAAGAAGACGCCTTGACGATGAGAGGCGTCAGACTGATTTTGGGAACGCCTTTCTGAGCAGCGAGCGCGGCCAACAGAGTCTTGACCTCCATCAGTTTGTCCACGACAATCTGGTTTGACAAAATGTCCAACAATCTCAGCAACCAAAAGGGGGGGGGGAAGTCGTCAAATAGTTACTTCGTCGCTGTATCCAAAGTGGGGAATTCGAAGTGTCTCGGTCATTGCTCGGACCATCGCGCGAGTGTACCCGCGAATGGGCACTTTTTGATCAGCAAAATCGTCATCGGAGGCGAAGGAACTCTCTGCAATTCCGAGCTCAGACTGAAATGGTTTCTATCAAATTCGGCTAAAAAATAATCCTTTCTCTAAAAATCTTTTATCCCGCAATAAAATCACCATTTTGGCATGGGAGAAAATCTCGGAAGATTTTGCGTCGTCGAGAGGGCGTGCCAACTTCAGAATGTCTTCCTTCAGAATGCGTCCGCCTCTGCCGGACCCGGCCAATTCAACCGTATTTATGCCATGCTCGCGAATTAGACGTCGAACGGCCGGCGACGCCAGAATTTTTTGGGAAGGCGCCAAAGCGGTGGAGGATGGGGCGACGAATTGTTGTGCAATTGGCAAAACTGAAACGACGAAAGTGTTAAAGTTAGCACGTTAGAAAAAACCGAATGTCGGTTTAATAGTAAATTTCGATGAGTTCAAAACAGAAAAGTGGACGAAAGTTTTCTTGCTATTCTATTGCATCTCGTCAATAAAATTAATAAGCTGCTACCTTTTGCTGTTTCCTCTCCTGCAGAATTGTCGGGAACTTCGATGTCCACCAATGGGTGTCCAACTTTGGCAATGTCATCGGATTTATAATGCCTTTTTAACAATAAAATACAATGTCAGCTGAAATAGCCAATTCTAGAGGCCGACCTGATCTGGTCATCATTTTATGAACGTATTATATAATTCCAGAAATTTTCAGAATTTCGGACGATGATCAGTTTAAAAATTCGGCCCAAAACAAATTCTGCCACGGCGGAAAATAAATCGTCTTCAATATGGTTTCACTTATTTTCTTGATTTATTTAACACCCATGGGGGAAGGGGGTTCATGGCCGTACAATTTTCTAATTGTGCCATTGTAGCGGCTGGTTATTGTAACTGATGCTTTATCACTTTGAACCGAGCAGAGCTCATCAAATTCGGCAACAAAATCGCCTTCCTTTACATGCCTGAAATGTATTCTAAGCTAAGTATTAAAAGTTGCTTGTAAAGAAACATTTAAGGAACATTCGAACCATTCTTTTACTTGAACATCCGCAATCCCTTCACCAATGTCGGACAAATTGAATTGGACCAATTTGTACAATAACTTCGAAGAATGAAACAGAAACAATTGTTGATGTTGGTTTTTTATAAAAAGTTTAGGCAATAATGCATGGAATAAAAACATTAAAATTTAAATCTAAAAACAAAGTTTGTTAAATTTTGCAAATTACAATTTTTGACTCAATTTTGTTGAAAGCTGCAACCAAAATTGTAATTTTTTGAGAGGTCCGGCGGTGCAGATAGGCGCTGCCGGGAAATTTTGTTTGAAGATTTTAAGTGTTTGTTAAGAAAATTTGAAGCAAAAAGAGCAAAAAAAAAAATTAAAAAAATTATTCTAAGAAAAATTCAAAAAGTAATGAAAACAAAATGCCTGAAATTAACTAATTTGGCCATCTGTCTTCAAAATTTAAACAAAATTTCTTCAAAAATCTCAAATAAGGACTAAATAAGGGCGCTTACCCGAAATAAAGGACGAATCGACATATCGAACTCCTGGGTTGTTATGGATTTTGATGACAAGTGCTGCTCTGTAATGCTTGACCAAACTCCGGCCTGCTCCTCCTCAACGGCGGTCACTTACGCCACCAAACTGAGCATTGATGAGCGTGACGTAGTGATGAAGGATTTGTAGGGCTTTTCTTTTTTATTAATATGGTAATATGGCCAATCCCTGGGTTTTCAGGCAGAAATTGCTCAAGTCACATACTCGAGAACAGTTAGGAGAGCATAAACAGCCCGGGTGCAGCGGACAAGCGGACGTCGACTCGCAAACGCCGGAGGCTCTCGCGGAACGCGCCTGCCAGCCGCTGCCGTCCAAATTACCGTTTGCCATTGCATGTGATGGCAACTATTCAGCTTTGAAGTCAACGATAGTGAACAGTTATTTGAGACAAAGTGTTCATCGACATTTACAATATTTAGGCAAATTGTTGGGTTGTTTTGTCATTGGTGGCGAATGTCGTTTGTGTTTCCCGCAAGTGCGAGCGTTGTGTCTCGGCGAAATATCAACACAACAAATCGACGAAGCGATGCAATTTCTGGCAATTGCAAATGCGTTGGCCAGTGAAGAGCAGCTCATTGTGCTGAAGAAGGCCGGATTAGCCCACCCTTCGTTGTCCAAGTCGGATTTTTGAACACAAAAAGTCAACTTTGAAACCATTTAGGTGTGAGCTAATTACCAAAACCAATGCTGAAAGGCTCATCTCCGTGCTGCACTCCGGCGGAACTCCCCCAATGGACGACAGCCTACGATCGCAACTGCTTTCGCTCAAGGTCAGTAGTTTTGGGCACATGTTAAGCAATTGGCTACGTTCTCAATTCCGTCACATTTGAATCAACAGCCATAGAGCGGGAGGGATACCCCATTGGCTTGAGCTTTCCAATTGTTTTCTCTCTGCAGGTGGTGCACGATTGTTTCGGTGGGTGCTCCGCCTTCCTCTACCCCGATCTGTCTCCGAATCCGTGTTTTGAGTGTCGGATTTGCTACCGCATGTTCAAACCGGAGGACTTTTGTCGTCACACACATCAGCCGACATCAGACAAAAACATTTGCTTTTGGGGGTTCGATGCCTCGAATTGGGCCTATTACATTCGCGTAGACGATAGTGAAGCAATGCCAACGGAGGAGGACGAACAACGATTTGTCACCTTTATTCAGGGCTACCCAAACCATCAGATTTAGCCATAATCTTTCCGTGACTGACATTCTTTGAAAAATCACTCACAGGGCTTAGTCTTTGAAAGTTACGCATTTACCTCATTTCTTGTAATTTTCTCCTTTCCTATAGGTCTTTCCGAGTAAATCTTATTTGTATATATTGGCCCTTTTTCCAAAACAGTCGATTTTCTCCGTTAAAATGAAAAACAATTTGTTCTTTTTCCAATTAATCTTCCGACCCATTGGACTCCTCTTCTTCGACCGTTTGTCCCGCTCCCTCATCCATTGGCAATGTTTTTACTTCTGGTTCCTCAACAGCTTCATCTTCAAGTTCGTCGTCGCCTTTCTTGGCTTTTGCCTCGTTGCGGGCCTTCATTTTTGCAAGAATTTCTGTAAAAATGAAACACGGCGTTTTAGAAATGGATAGTTAGTAAGGAAAGGCCGGCCGACCTCTTGCCACGTTGAACACTCCTTCTGTTTTCTCCCCACAAACTGCGCATTTTTTCGACCGTTGGTACTGCGCCAGTGCACATTCTTCACAGAAATAGTGTTTGCATCTGCGATAGGAAAAATAATGTCTCCCAATGTTCGTCATTTACGGAGAATACAAATTCGTCTGATCAGATCGGAAATTGGAAACAAACTTTGTAGCAACCGGCTTCCGGAACTGTTCCCGACAGATGTAACAGCTGTGGGGAAGTTTGTCGACTTCCTCGTCCTCTCCTTCATCACTGCTGATCAGAAACTCGTCCGCTTTGGTCTCCTTCAGTTTGCCCGCCTCCCAATCGCGTTCGATCTCCCACCCATGTTTGTAGTCCGATCGGTCATGCATAAATTTACAGGAATCTGAAGAAAAAAACAACGATTATTGCAAATCAAATGGTGTCTGATATCTCTTTCTTATTGAAAAATGCTTCATAACCTCCGAAAGTGCAGAATCCAGTCTCTTTATAATCCTTGCAAATGTCCGGCGCGTAGTCCCAACGCACACTGGCCCTCATGTACTGTTGGGCCCGGATCGGACCGAGTCGGTTCAGTCCGCTCGTCGCGTTTCCTTCAATTACATTTCGAAAAAATAAGGGAAAAGAGGGAGAGGAAGAGACTCTTCTCCGTATTCCGAATCAAAAAGCATCTTTTCCCCCTACCTTTGATTGTGTCTTCGCGCTCTTTCGCCCCATAAACGGCCATTCCACGATAAAGCTTTGGCTGAACTCACAAAATTCACTGAGTTCCGGTTGAAAGCATTCACCTGGGACGTGCTGGGCTCCTCCCTCTTCTTCCCCTTCTCCCCGTATTTCTTTCGGTCCTCCTCTTGCTCCGCCTCCCTTTTCTCGCGTTCCACACGCTCTTTCTTCAGCATCTCTTGGACCCGTTCAAATTGCGATTGCGTGTCGTTAGAATACTCCGTGTCCACATAAAAGGAAATGCCGAATTTATTTTATTCATCATCCACATAACCTCTTTGAAAAGCTGGGAAATGTGCAAAGCCGACTCACTTGGTTTCTGGCCGTCGCCCCCATGTCGGTGGGCCCCATTCGCTGCGCTCCGCTCGAGGCGAACTTCACTTCGGGGTCAAAGGACGTCCTCTCGGCGTCGCCCCCCTCTTCCGCCGACGAGGAAGTGCTCTCTTCCGCCAATGCGTCCATTTCGCGTCTCCGCTTTTTGCTCGTCTGAAACAGTCGCCATAAAACGATTAGGCGAATGAAAGACGCCCGACCGTGTGCATCAAATTGCGACCGCGAAGCTGTTGCCGCTTCTCCACAAGTTTCATCCGCGTTTTATTCACCGAAATTTCCCCTTCGGATCCGGACAACGAATCACTTCCGCTCTCTCCAGCCGCCTGCCCTTCGCTGTCGCTTTGTCCCTCCAACCCTTCCGTCGTCTTTCCGCCCCTTCCCTTCTCTTCCTCCTCCTCATTCCGTTTGCGGATGGCCGCCGTATTCACCGGTTTTCGTCGCATGCGGAAAAACGGCACATTTGGTGCCGTTTGTTGTTGTTGTTCATTTGCATCCATCTTTTGTCTCTCTATTGGTTGGTTATGTGTTTTACAATACAAGCAGAAAATATATATGAATTAAATTAATCATTTTTTTAGTCCAAATTAATGATTTATTAAATTTGATCAACGATCAATCAATTTGTTAAAATGAGAAGAAAATTTTTAGTCCAATAAATGAATAATTTATCATCTTGATCAACGATCAATCAATTTGTTAAAAGGAGAAAGAAATTAAGATTTTTAATAGTATAAAAATAGGGTTACCATTCGTACATTTTTTTAGGGAGAGACCAAGTCTTTAAAAAATAAACTGTTTTAAAAGGAATTACTGGTTTCAGCTCAATGTACTTTTTTCAGAAGATGGCAACCCTGGTATAATATATTTAAGAATAATAAACGGTACATATAAAAAACTATCTAAAAGATAAAATTTGATTAAGTGAAAAGCCAAGTAAAAAGTGGCTCAAATTTCGTCAAGCACAAAACTGCGCAACAATTCGGGGACCGCCGAATCCAGCCCAACAATGTCCAGCATGCCCGGGTCGTTCGGGTCGGCAATTGTAAACTCCGTCGATGCCATTCCCATGACGGCGAGTTTTGCGTTTGGAATACCCATTTTGTTGCGATAATTCACCAGTGCTTCGAATGGTTGAACATTCTGTCAAAAACAGCAGAATGATTTGTCGTTTTCTAAAAGAATGCCAATGTCAACCCCGGCCCATGTCTCCGAATCCGTGAACACAACAAACGCATCAAATTCACGCTGCTGTTCAGCAGCCCAAATCATCGGAAGTGCGCAGTCCGTACTTCCAAAGTCCATCTCGGAGACGAAATTGACCATTTCAGTGATAGTGCTTTCTCGCGAGAATGGAAGCGACGTCAAGCTTTGCTGGAAGGCGACACAGTCAACCTGTGAACAGCAACAAAAATTGGAAAATGACGCTAAGAAGTGCGCGTACATTTTCTTCGGTGCGCAGAATGACAGAAGCCATTGCAGCCGAAGCATTACGGCACGAAAGAACCCCGCCGGTGATTGGACAACTCATACTTCCTGAAATTTATAATTTCAAATACCCTATTTTATTAGAGTAATTTGCACCCACCAGACACATCCAACGCGAGACAAAAACGATGTTTTGTCGGCTCGACATTGTGAAAGGCGAGCGTGAAACAGTCGTCCAAAGCCTTTTTGACCCTTTCGTTGACCTTCCACGTGAGCGACCCCTTCACACCACGGCCTGCTTCGTAGACGGAAGCAGCCAAAAGGACGGAAATCGGATGGATTCGAGCCCGGTGAACTGCTGACTGGTCGAGAATCTTGGAGACCACCAAGTCGACATATTTCCTTAAGTTTCCAGCAAATTAAATGATTGTATAGTAAAATTTCACTCATTCTCCGGTCTTTCTCCGTCAATAAGACAAATGGAAGAAAGTTTGGACAAATTCCGAATAAGCGCCGTCATAGGCATGTGTTCAAGCAGTTCAGCCCAAACGGGTGCCGAGTTCAGGAGATCGGTGGGGATGTGCTCACGGACTAATCCTGAAAATAAACCGTATAATAAAGAGCTAAGTTTCCAAAAAGCGCACCAAATTCTCTGATGAGCTCCACACATCGCTGCTCTCCTGGTTCGCCGTTCTTCAATTTAGAGGCTTCCATCACTGCTTCAATGAATTTGAGCGCGTTCGACTCGGAAGCCGTTTGAACCATTCGCTCATCCAAAGTGTAGTCGCATCGAGCCTTCTTCAACAGCGGTATTTCTCCGCCATCCGATGACGGCAAATTTCCCTTTTCGGCATCGAAAATGCCTAATGACCACCCAATGAATTAATTAAATCAAAGGAAGTCGACCTGAACACGCGTATTTGAACAGCTGGTCATAGACCAGAGTCTGCTCATTGGGCCAAAATGGACGGCTGTTGTTGTTGCGACAGGCCATTGGGTGGGCCAGCCGAAGCAAATCGCGGTGAGTGTACCCAACCCGATTTCGATATTTGGTCATTAGAACGGCAAGCTCTTTGGGTGAACGTTGCAAATACCTGATTGAGTCGAGTAAAATCAAGCCCTTATACAGTAAATGTCATAGTCAGCCACCATTTTAGGAAAAGGGGGGGGGGAGTCGATCCCTTATTTTAAAGATTAGAACTCAAAAAATGTTGTCCAATTTAAAATGGCTAACTCCCACCATTCCGAGACGCATTTGCGCATGGCGCGTCCCCAGCCGGAGTGTTCTCCACTGGTCTCCTTCGCTATCAGCTCACAGTATTTGACAAAGGCAAAAAGATGTGTGGGAATGCGTGCAACCTAAAAGCAAAAGCTTTAATTAAGCAAAAGGGTAAAGCTTCCTTCATTTTACGACCTTTTGGACTGCTCTGAACGCCGCCTGTTGAAGTTGGTGCAGGTATTTGTCAAATTGTTGCTCATTTTCGCCAAGTTCTGACGCGTTTTCGGACGGTTCCTCCTCAACTTTCTCTGATGGATTCGCCCCCTTCGCCAATTTGCTTTTCCTATCCTTCACTTTGTAGCGCGCGCAAAGGGCCAATGCAAAGAGAAGGGTCTCTTGCTTCGGGGCTCGGCCGGCCAACGAAATGTCGACAATCTCTCGCAAAAGCATTCCACCCTGTGGGCACGAACGGTGAGACAAACTAACAAAGTTGCAGCTAACAAATTGGTAAGTGATTCCCCATCCCATCGAATTTCATGCCCCCATTCATTGTCCGTTTCTGTCTTCCCCCACCCCGCCCCACCTTTCCATTTCGGATGATTTTGATCAATGCCTCGACATTTTGAACCGTCAGTTCGCGTTCCTTTACGTAGTAACTGCCATTGCTGGAGCCCAAAATGAGGAAGCGACGGACTCTCGACAGGTCATCCACGCAAAAAACAAAACCGCCCGCATTGTTCCGCGACTGAAAGGGCCGACGCTTTCCCAATTAAGGGGGCGACTGATCGGCGATAGACCTGATCGTCTCGGATTGGCACCATTTGCCGCGGCACATCGGCGTCATTGATCGGTAACCCCTCGATCAGTCGACGCGACTCCTCAATTGAGTGCAAAAGGTCGCCGCCGCCTTTGTCCATTGGCACAATTTCTATATATCAGACAAAATCTATAATAATTTTAAAAGACAAAATTATTAAGTCGCGTATTTGGAATTTGAGATATCGAAAAGCGAAGAACAACAATTAACATAATAATATTCGTACAAATTGACAGAATATTTATGCAATTTTAGCATTTGGCAAAACATGATACACACACACATACACATGAGCGATTCCCTATTTAATACGATTTTTTATTATAAATATCTCTGAACAATGAAAATAAATCGACCCCAAAATATAAAAAGAAAATTCTGCTTAAAAACAGGCCATGTACAAACACAACAAATAGTCCTCTGCCCATCTCCACCCGTTGTTGGTAACTGTGCTTGAGTTGAGTACCTCTTCGTACAAAATACGTAACAAATTCCACCGAATCACTTTGGCCTTTTCGTCTTGCGCCGCTGGCAGTGGATTCACCAGCTGAAAGTGTTGTTGGGCAGCCACACTTCCCAAAAACCTCGAGATTCTTATCGCAGCTGTTGCCTATTAAAAACAAATTTAAAATTAAAAACTTTGAACTCACCAGATAGAAAGAGACCTTCCGTCTTCGATTGCCAACCAGGGAGTAAAGTCGTGCGGCGTGTTCAAGCAGAACGGCGTCGAACAGCTCCGAGTTTAGCTGAAGAGAGGCCCCAACACTTATCATTTGTTGGGCTGCCTCCTCGAAAAGTTCGAGTCGGCACAGAATCTACGCAAAAAAATTAACTAAAAAGCGGAAAATGGACAAATACTTGAGAACTGTTCATCAACGTCCTCAAAGCGAGCAGAGGAAGTCTAAACATAAATTAACATTTGATGATTTAAAACAAATAAATTATCTGTTTATTGAAAAAAGATAAAGCGCAAGATGAAAATTCACCTGCAGACATTAGCATAGTAATTAATTGCGTTGTCAGTGTATCGTTGCGGGTACTGCTTTTTCAGTGAGGCCAATGTTTTCGTAGTGGAATTGTCGGGTTGATCCGAAAATTGCTTCCAATCGTTCATAAAACTGGACAAAGCCGCCATTTCCAAAGCTCCGGCATGATGTAACTGCAGAAAACATTTAATGGTTTTCTGACCAAATTGGCCGCCAACACACCCAAGCTTGATCATTGGCAAATTCCTTCTTGAGCGATTGGTATATTTGGTAAGAAAAGCTGTACAGCCCAAATAAAAAAGCAAGATCAGCCATCCTTCTCATCTGTAACTCGACGCTATCGAAAGCATAGCTAAAAACGAGTGATAAATTTTAAAAACCACGAAAAAGCACCTGACTGAATTAGACTGCTGCTGTTGCTGCTCCAAATTAAGTGCACCGACGACATTAGCTGTGGCACCCAGCCATTTGCGCATATTTGAAAAGGTCGTCTTGGCCAAACTCTTTCGATTTACGACCATTTCATAGAGTTCGGCCAGTCGTCTTTCCACAAACGGAACAAGCGCCTTCGACACCATTTCGTCCACCATCAACCGCAACCTCTGACGATCCTCCACGTCCAACCATTGGCCGTAAGTAGGCAAATTGTTCCCAATCGGATCAGACCGTTCGGACACCGACTGCTCTACAACCTGACGGTGTTGCGGACCTCCGGATCAGAACTGCTTAAATCAAACAAAAAGTTGTACCTGTGCATGAGAGACTGAGTCTCTTTGGGTTGAAGAGGCAGAAGCAACCGCGCCGTTGCCAAATTGAGAAGACGCGAAATTTGTTTTGGTGTGAAGGGAAGCAATTGGGTTGGCAGCGAACACTTGAGAAGACGTGGTGGAGGAGATGGCCTGTGGATGGCACGTCAAAGAAGTGAGATTAGCGGTCTGAACAATTTGATTTTAAAGGTATTAAATCTCAAAAACCTCGACATTCGGCATAGATTTAGACGAAGAATTCAAATTCCTCTTCGCCAGTTCGATGCCAGCATTCAGGCCACGGTTATTCCTTGCCAGAATGGGACTCCACAGGTCGGGCATAATGTCAGTTGCCGCTCTCACCGGATTAGTCGAATTCACATTAAGAAAATGGCAATTGTTTTGGCCGTAGCGATCACATAATGCCTCGAACAATTTTTCACGCCTAAAAGCAAACGGTCATTTTTTGGAGAATTAAATGTTTAAACCCTTCCACATCCGACAAATTGGAATTGTCATGAAGCAGCACATAATATTTGAAAAGCGTTTGCTGAAAAAGCCATTTCGGCACGGAACAATAGGCGGGCGAAAGCCGATTCCCAGACGCATTTCCTTGCTGAAAGTCAAAGAAATTGCAATGCTTTAACAAAGGATCGCCCACTTGCTCTTGTCTTTGTTCAAGGTCGAGATTCTCAAATGCCTTCAGGGGATCTTTGTCGATTGTGCTGACCACGAAAATGCAGCCGATATACGCCCGTAGGAACTGAAATTACTTGACGAAATGAACGACTCAGATCATTCAAAAATTCCCTTTTCAAACATAAAAATCTCATTTAGAATTTTGAATGTTTTACGCTTGACCAACTTCGTGTTCAGCAGGCTCCAACCAATGAATGAAAGTTGAATTAAATGCTTTAGACAAAATGCTCTGTCCGTCATAACTGTAGTTAGGCTCGACTGAATGTTCTAGAACGCTCTGAACATTAATGTAATTCCGAGAAAACAGATTCCAAGCTGCACTTCCTGAAGGACGAATCGGAAAACGGTGTTTTCCAAAAGGAATCCTTAATTAATTTCAAATTGCTTCATTATAAAAAATCAACAAACCCTTCCGCCGTATGTCACGAATATCGAGACGCAACCGATGTGAAACAATCTGGCCCAATGGATCCTAAAAATGTCTGTAGACAATTCTGAACTTAATGGAGGATTACGACCCTAATTGATATCTCTGAGGAACAAAACGGCAACAGCAAATCGCCTAAATTCAAGCCATTTTTATTAGCAGCCTCATGCGCTCTTTCGGTGCTGAAAACGGCGATCAAAGGACAGCAAACACCCGGACCGTCCAGGAAGTCAGCAGTGCTCATGTTTCTAACAGAAAAGCGACTTCAGTGAGAATGACATCATTTATTGGGTAAAAACTCGTTAATATAAAATGTTAAAGCAATTTTACAATATATTTATGCAAAAATTTTCAACGTGAGAAAATGAGAACTAATAAAAATTGCTGCAAATTTTGTTTCGCTCATTGCAAGCATCAGTAAAGCAGAGAGATCCGTCCATTGCTACTCGATGTCATCTTCCTCTTCTTCATAATCCTCGTCGCCCTCATCAACGTCTCCAAATTCGAGATCGTCTTCGTCCGAGTTGTGAATGGCATTATTGTAGAAGCCACTGCCCTGAATATGTTGATAACGAGATCGCTTCGTCGGAATTGGCCTTGATCGCTGCTCAGTCGAATTGTTCACTCCTAAGTCATTCTTCGGCTGTGGACATTTCCGACGTCGGCTTCTCGTCGAATCGCCTAGCCATGCCGAATCGACGTTGATCTTTGAGCTGGAAGAGCGTTGAGTTGAAAACTCTTTGAGAAACGGATAAATTTTCTCGACGGACGCGACGACATTTGCCTCAGATGTTGCTAAACATTCGTTTTTTTTGAAATTGCTATCTTCTGTTACTATTACCTCCGGTTATTGTCACTGTGCCAGTGGTGTGGATTCGCAAATTTGCCTTTGGCTCACGCAAATTCCATTCAAGACCGACCATCAATTCCGGCTCATAAACGGCTTCCCTGTATTTACGCCCCAGTTCTTGAATGCGAATATCAAAAGGCATTCGACAAGTTGCCAATATGTTCGATACCTTAAATTTACTGATTCATTTATATTCGATAAAGGGAATTTTAATGACATTTTTTATAAAACAAACTAAAATACCCCCAATTTTCAATCCATTAAAAGAAAGAAGCCAACGACCAGCACGAATCTGCAACTTACCCTGTAGTTCCGAATGCAAATCCGTTGATCCAACCGTCCGGTGCTTCTTTGAATCATTCTGCCGATTGCGCGTGCCACCCTTTTGCAATCATTTTCGCTTAAATGTAAAAACTGAACCTTTAGTATTTAATTTGGTATTTATAATAAAGTACCTTTTACAACCGTGGATCACAACTTTTCCGCTATTAAAAATTTTGACTGAACAGGACGGCTTGCGCAACTGTTTGTTTAGTATCTGAACTGAGATGAATAATGAATAAACTTTCGCAACAAATTGCAGACGGACCCCTTTTGCACGATTGTAGTCCACATTAATGCTGCCATACGCGACTTGTCGCAAATCGATGTGCATGGGCAGCTCGTAACGGCTCACAACATTGTGAACCTGAAAGGAAAATATGACACGACGCAATGCAAAATTTATAAATATTCATTCACCTGGACACAAACTTCAATTCCATCCATGAATACAACGTGAAGTTGGTTAGCTGCACCCGACGTTTGCGATGAAGTCCTCGCTTTTTCAAGCACAGATCCATTTTGTTCGGATTGTTTTATGAGCTGAAAAGAATAATTAGAGAGCAGTCTGTTAGTGAAACTTAATAATGCATTTCAAACCTGATTATTCGAACATGTTTGCCAGTAGTTGTGATCCATTGATTGAATAGTCCGAGAATGGACAGAGGTAAACGGCAAAATATAAATTAAGATATAAACGGATACAAACAAACTCTATTTGTTGGGCGCAATCCAGTAGAGTGCGTGCTGGTACCCGGTCCGGACGGATACCCCCCGACTCTTTTATTTTTATCCGATACCCGACTGTACCTGAGCAAACTAAAAAATACCCGTCCCGGGTAACCCCCCGACCGGCCAATTTCTAACCACCCGAAAAAATACCCGCAATAATTCCGTGGGGCTTAAATGGGCGCATATGCGGATGGCGATTGGCGTTCTGTTTCAGTTCGAACCGATTGTTATATTTCGTGCCAGACAAATCACTAATGGTCAAATTTTTTGATTTTGTCAAATAACCTTTTGAAATTCGGCATTTCGTGCTTTAGATACATTTTATCATGCATTTTGAATCTTTTTAACGACTTAAAAAAATTATCCTTGAAAGTGCCAAGTTCTTGATTGCCGGTCAGGTTCAGATTGTACACCCCAGTCAGAAACAACCTTTTTCCGCATTAATTTTTTTAATTCAAAAAAGAATAAAAATTTGCATTTTATCGTACATACATCGAATCGGCAGAAGCTCATTAAAAAGGATCTTTTCTTCTAAGTCTGCCGTTTTCTCATATTTTCATCGTTCAGTCGCAATAGCCGATGACTTTTTATTGCTTTGTACCTCCAACAGCGCATCCGAAATCAAAAAGTCCAGGTCATCTAAGACTTGATGTATTTGAGTTGGCGAAGCCTGAATGGATGAAGCCGAAAGGAAAAATTTGATTTTTATTTACGGCAGGATGACGTTTTGTCTACTAGCAAAAAATAGTCTACTAAGCCAGATCCGACATTTTTTGTCGACGCGATTTTTGTCGACTGGCAAAAATCGTTTAAGAGCACGAGTCCGGAAAGATTTCTTGCCATTATGAAGAAAGTTATGGCTGAGAATTGGCTGGTAGCTGTTATTTGGCCAAAGCCAAAGTAGACGAAATATCGCTAATACCAATTTTACTTGGAATTCCTTGGCCACCACCTCCAACAAGTTGGACAGGCGCATTCGTCGCCGTCCAAACCAAACCGGCACATCTTGTACATGTCGAAAATGTCGTCGATGGAAGCAGAAGTTGTTCATGAAAAGGTCTCGGACGAAAGAAAACCAAAGGCCCATCGAAATCATTCCCACGCTTAGCACGAACAGATCGACGAGCAAACGGAGAAAATTACTTTCCGTTGAAGGGAAATAGTCTCCGAATCCTGTTGACAGGTGCGATTGGGAAATCCAATGACAAAAAGCACTCACCGACAGTGGTGAAACTGATCAAACCAAAATAAATGTGGTCCAATCGCATCGGAAATTTCGATTTGTCATCGGCGTTGGTGAAGGGACAAAGCAAAGAAATTGAGAAAATGGCTAAGGAAACGAGCACAAGCAAAACAACAAGCGGAAGCCGGCGCCGAATGAGAGGGCGCGACAATTTCTAAAATGATGAGCTTTCAAGGCTTTTTGGCCGCAGGGTCAATCAGACCTTGTCTCTGAAAGCTCTGACGATCACCCAAAATGCTTTGGTTAAGTGTTTTCCGAGATTTGCGATGGTTAGCATGCACAAAGGGATGCCGAGCAGAGAGTAGATCATTACGAAGAAGCGCCCGGAGGGAGTGGACGGACAAATGTTACCGTAACCTGAGAAGGCAATTCATTTTATTGGTTGACCACTTCAGTTCACGTGCCATTTCAGTCCGCATGTTTAGTCACTCCGAATTATGGCCAAAAATGGGTTTTTTCGAAAGCCGGTGGTACCGAAATTGGGACTGAAATAACAAGCTCTGTCAATGCACCGATGGTGGCCAATGTCTCAAAGCAGAATAAAACCAATTCGGTGAAGGGCACTGTAGCGGCGAGTTGACCATCCAGGAAACGAAGTGAAAGGGCCCCGAACAGAAGGTAGATGGCCAAGAGGAGGACAACTGTCAGCTGGGGCCCGACGAGTCGAAGGACCTGCCGGGGGGGGGGGGGGGTTGAAGGCGCATGGATTTGTTTGATCATTTGATGGATAACAGAAAATGGACTGTTTTTTGGGGACTTTATGCCTTACAAATTAAACTCCTCCAATCCAATCAATCCCCCCCCCACTTTAATCAACTTACCCTCATCACTCGCGCCTTCCATTCTCCCGCTTTTTCCGTTTCCAATTGTTGCTCCACAATTTTACCCATCTACTGATCTGCGCTCGTTGCCCCAAATGACGATCAATTCTCGCATTTCTCCCCACTTTTCGATCGATTGATCAACCCCTCCGTCCTTTCTCTCTCTCTCTCTCTCATCAATTGTTATGGTTTCTTTTAAAATGAATTAAAAAACATTGAGATGTTTTGTGTGTATTTATGTTACAATAAAATGTGTGAATTGTTTGATCAAATCCCGCCGCTACATTACGCAGCAGCACTTTCGTTTGTGCACCGGCACTTCGCCGCCTTCCGTCGAGGGGGCCACCGGCGGCCCCTCCGCCGTTCCGTTGGCTTTTCCCCCCGTGGCATTGTGTCCGGTTACAACGGCGGCAACTCCCGGCACATTATCGCTAATTGCATTGTTGGCATTAGTCGGGGCAGATGGACGACGGTTGAAATTGACACGGACCTGACAAATCACAGAAATTCGCACAATCAATGGTTTAAAAAAAGAACTGCCGACCTGTTCCATGAGCACCTCCACGTCGGGCCAATCGCTTAAATCGGTGCACAAATACGAGTAGAGAATGTTTCCGTGCCGATCGATCAGAACACAACCGCTGTGCTCACCAAATAATTTTTTGTCCACCGCCGTCTTCCCGGCATCGGTGCCGTTGGAGGCGGTCGACTGTTTGGCAAGCTCCAAAGTGTAATCATTGCACAGAAATTCAGTGTACTAAACGAATTACTTGCTTCTTTTTCATATTCCTTTCGAATTTTGCCGAATTACCCGAAGTCTCAGCGGAATAATTTATGCCTACTCCTCGGACAATTTATGACCACCACCATTCATGTCCAACAGCTTTATGAGGACCCATCCATTTTGGCCAAAGAGTCTTTCCCCTAACCCTCCGGGCGTAGGGAAAGCCTTTGGCGGTTTAAGTGGGGGGAGGGGGGCTATGAAAAAAAGTTGAAAGAGCGCCAAGGATTTGCTTTGTTTGAAGGGTTTTTAATTTTTGGGGGTTGGGCGAAAGTGTCAATGGAAAAGTTTTATATTTTTTTAAAAAGACTTTGAATTTAAAGCCCCACTCCCATTCGAAAAGCTTCTTTTTATATACAATACATTCACGAGTCCTTCTGATTTTGTGTTGATCACTCACAATATGCAACGCCTTGACGCCGGCCATCGACGATGCCGACTGTCGATGCTGCAGAAGTTGGCGCATTGACTCGCTGTCGTTTAGCATCTGTCTAAATGGCATTCCGATCAGTTTCAAGAAGCCGCTTCCGCCTGAATAAATCGTAAGCTGTTCTGCTCTAATTCTCCAACTGATCAAATACCAGTGGCCGGCCTTCGGGCCAGGAGCAGAATGTCGCAGCCCAACTTGTGGAACTCGGTCAGACTGTCGAACATCCGCTTGACGTGTTCGTAGCACTCTTGGACAGCGAAGGAGGCGACCACCTCCAAGAACATAAGGGGATACGAGGAGGACTGGACGTAGGAGAGGAGGGAGCCGTCCTTGAACATTTTGTTGGAGGACACCAACTGGATCTCTGAGAGACAAAAATGGAGTTGCTGGACGGCCATTTCGCTAACACTTACCCCTGCCGGTATTGCCAAGCTCCGTTTGAATGTTCGGGCCGGCCACCCTCTCCAGCTCTTCGTCCAGTCGTGCCAACAAAGCCTCCCACTCCCGAAAGGCTTCCCGAAGTTCAGCAATTTTCTTCCCTTCAAAAATTGGGTCAGAAAACCCCGGAAAACTGGGTCAGATGTTCCGAAAACCGGACCGAAACTGACCCGTCCTCTCATTGCCGGCACGTGTCAACTCTTCCAGCCTCAGCTCAAATTCTTCCGCCTTCTTCACCTCCAGCACATCGTAAAGTTTGGCCAATTGACCGCCAAGGTCGTTGATGACCACGCGACTTTGGAGATAATTTGCTGTGAATGAGACCGGCGAATGGGAAGAAATCAACTGAAATGCTTTTAAAATGTGCCAATGTCGACGCGAACGGCGACTGATCGCCCACTCATTGCGCACCTCCCCCCCCCCCCCCCCCCCCCTCCCCCCCTCTCTATTCCAACTTCCAACCAATGCCCTTTCCTTTGTTTTTCGATCCGACCTCCGCCCCCCCCCCAAACTTTAGCATCCTTTTCACGACCTTTTCACTATTCCAACCGGCTCCTCACACTTTTTCATCAGCAGAAAACTATTCTTTGCTAGCGGAAGCTGAATGTCGTCGTTCTTCCGTCTGCCCCCCGCCCTCTTCCTTTCCAGCACGCGCTTTCTGATCTTCTTGCTGGGCCTGTCCCCCCTCCCTCTCCCTGCACACCCCCCAAACTCCCCCAACTTCCCGTCACTTCCGCTCTCCCGCTGGTGGCTGCTTATCTTCCAATCCGTCGCTATTCATCCCCTCGAGGCATGTTCTCCCGTCTTCCCCAGAAATTGGCCATCCATCACTCAGATTTATTGGGCCGTGCCCAGTCAAACTTGTGTGAACAGAACGGACCCACCCTTGGACCCAACCCAATTCGGCATTCGGACAAATGCCGGACAAAATTTCCACGGAACGGAAGTAAAAATGCGAAATTTGTAAAAACAGAACGATTTGATTGATTAAAAGGTGGTCATCTTTTACGAGAGTCAGCTGGGTCTTTACCCGTACATCGAATACGGAGGCGCGGGTGCCGAAGACAATGTTGGCAACGTTATTGTTGCAAACAAAGTGAACTTGCTGAAGTTCGTTAACGGCGGCATCCCTCAGGCAAGTTTAATGCCGTTGCCGTCACATTGAATTAAGGCCCTATTTAAGAACGCCGATTTGCGTCAACATTTGGTTAAGGCACGCGAAGACATTTTGCGGGCAATTCCGGACCCAAACTTTTCCGGACCCGCGGTGATTGACTACGAGCGATGGCGTCCGGAGTAACTTACAAAAGCGACCCATTTGAATGCCCAGTTCGTCAACAGATACTCTCTGAACTGGGACCAGCGTCGAGTGTACCAACGGCACTCCACTTTGGATGCCTTGAGACGTTTCCCCGGCATTAGCGAAAAGGCGGCGACGGAATTGGGGCGGGAAATGTTCAACAAAAGAGCAAGGGAATCGGGGAGCCCCCCCCCCCCTTAGGGCATTGCATAGAAATGCCGAAGTGATAGAAGTGATTGAAGCCAAATTCAGAAAGTTTATCGTGGAGACCATTCGATTGGGGCGGAAACTGCGGCCGGATGCATTATGGGGCTTCTACGACACGCCGTTGTGCAATTACAACGCTGGTGAAGGACAGCCGGAGGAGCGACATTGCCATGAACAGTTCAAGAAGCACAACGACAAGTTGGGGAGGGGGAGGGGAATATTTGGTTTAGCGATTGAGTGGAATTGTTTGCGCACAGATTGTGGTGGCTTTTCGGGGAGGTGAGCGCGCTGTACTCGTCCGTGTATCTGTACGATGGGGACACAAAGCGTCGGAAGGGCGTCTGTGAACGGCACATGCAGGCAAAGGTATCCAAGGCCGAGTGGGTCAACTCTCTGCGCCGCCGGGACAAGCCAATCGTGCTGTTCACCAAGTTCGAGCTGGACCCTTACTCGAGCGCGAAGACAGACAGCTTCTACACGAAGGTGTGCCGTTGACCAACACCGGAATGGCATTGGGTCCCCCGCTCTTAGGACGACCTTTTCTGCACCATCGACTTTACTGCACAGCTCGGCATCGACGCTCTCATCATCTGGTCCACGTCGCAGCAAATGCGCGAGCGTTGTTCTCGACTATCGGCTTATGTGCGCGACCTTTTCGGGCCCTTTGTGGACGGCGTCCTCCGTCGTGTCAATGAGTAATTTCGTTTCAATTTAACAATTTCAAATTGTCCAGTCCATTAATTTCTTCACAATTCCCAGTTGTGCCACCCGATTGTGCCATTCCCATGGCCGTTGTGTTTTGCGTGATCGGCGCCGACAACGCGTGCCATGGCACAGTAATGAGCCGTGGCCCCGGACAAAGTTTACATGTCTTTGCCTTGAGGACAACTTATACGGCGAATATTGCGATCACCGACAATAAACAAACGAATGATGGACTTTTAATGCTAAAACTCGCTAGGGCACTAACGCAAATTGCCTCTCCTTTAGCCTTTTGCTGTACTGAATTCATTATGTTGTATAAAAGCACATGGGGGATTAATTGTGAGAAAGTTCAGACCCTAAAGAATCGGTTTTATTAGGCGCCAGATTTTTAAAAATTTTATATTTCCAGCGCCCAATTATCCTAGACTCCTCCCATCCCCGGCCCCTCCCGCGCCCGTCTCCTCCCGCCCCCCTCAACGCGTCCCCTCCCCCCGCCCGTCCCCTCCCCCATTCACTCCCGCCCCCCTCAACGCGTCCCCTCCTTCCTCCCGCCCACTCCCCCCCCCCTCCCCTCCTCCCCCCCCCCGCCCATCTCCCCCCTCAACGCGTCCCCTCCTCCTCCCGCCCACTCCCCCCCCCTCCCCTCCTCCCCCCCGCCCATCTCCCCCCTCAACGCGTCCCCTCCTTCCCCCCCCGCCCATCTCCCCCCTCAACGCGTCCCCTCCTTCCCCTCGCCCGTCTCCTCCCCCCGACCTGTGCGCAGTCTTTGCCCTTCTCCCGGACTGTCTTGGCCATTTCCTCCAGCGCTTCGTTCACATCCCTTGTAGCCGTTCCCTGTCGCGCGTCGATAATTTCCGGCGCTGGTAAAACGACAATTTCACGCATTTTCTGCTCCTTCTCCTCCTCCAACTCTTCTACGCTCGTCGTCGCTGTTGCGGTCATTTTGTCAGAGGCTTTGGTATTGTGCGAACATTCGATTAGTTTTGTTTATTTTTTGCTTCTTGGTTAAAAATTGCAGCATAATAAATATATATTTTAATCAACCTTTTAGAGTCCAATCCTTTCCCCCCCCCAACGTAAATTTATCGCATTGGTAAAGAACAAACGATGCCTTCGTGGGAAATTGAAAACAAAACTCACTTTTACCCAAAATGTATTCGAACATTTAAAGGCAAATGCGGGCGCATTCCTTTAGCAAAAGTTGGCCCAATCATTCGGGCGCAACGCCAACTCATTCATTTTGGAATTTTCTAACCTAAAACGTTGGACGGGCGGACGGGCGGACGGACGGCTAATAGAGTAAAAGCTCCAACTGTGAGGGGGGGGGGGGGAAGTCGGCTGTTGGTGGTAGATGGAATGTGGGGAATGGGTTGGTGGGAGGTTTGGTTTGTTGGGACATGGCGTCGAGGGGAGGGGGAGGCTGTCGGGACATGGCGCCGGGGGGGGGGCGGGGTGCGATGGGTGGAGGAGTAGAGGTTGGAGACGATGGGTGGTGGTGCTGGCTTTCGGCTACTTATTGGATTGGATATGAAAAGCTTTGAGGCGTGAATGAGGCGCATTGAGGGGCAATGATGATGATGATTGGACCTGTGCCCCGGGGGGGGGGGGGGCAAGGGGAGACGGCACGCAACGCCGCAGACAAAAGTGTCGAGAGGGAGCGACTGAAATTGAGTAAGGCAAGAGTGGAGCGGTAGGGAGAGAAGCAAAGGCCAGGCGAAGCCATTCTTCTTGGCTGGTTGGGTCGAGTTGGTTTGAGTTGGCACAACGGAGGGAAAAGCCAGGGAAATGATGAGGGTGGCAATTAATTTACCCCCGGGGGACAAACGTGCCATTCTTTGTGGTTTGGGGAAAGGGCGGGGCAATTCATGAGAATGACTTCGGTTTAGCCCCCCCCCCAGCCCAGCCACTCTTTTTCGAATGTTCCTCGCCATTTCAACCTTTTTCCCGAAAAGACACTCCACGGGGGACACTAAACGATTTCCCAACGAAAAACAATGAAGGCGATGTGCTTATGTCCCGTTTTTTGAGTGAGTACCGGAGTCCCGAAGTGCATGTCCGGGATATTTGCTGGAATCCGGATGTTGAATTCGGGTGGGCAAAGCACCGTATACTGGGAATTTCTGTCAATAGTACGGTTTATTAAATAGCTTATCCACCGTATCTGTCCGGGTGGAAATCAAAAAACGAACTGTGAAATCTCTCCAGCTGATAAATTAGCGGAAGGATAATATTTTTTAATTTTAACGCCTTTGGGAGGAAAACGGCGGCTTGAAGCATGCTAATAGTTAATGAAATGCCGGCTGTGGACACGCGCGGTATGAAGCAATTGGCCAATTTGAAGGGGAAGGCGGCGGCCTGAACATTGGCACGATTGGAGTTAATGAGAAATGCACTAATGAATTTATTATGACTTGACTTTAAGCATTTCCATTATTGTGCGTGAATTGGGTGCCACAAAACCGAGAAACACTTTAAATTTGTCAATATCACGTCACTTTATTAGCGATGAAAGAGTGCCGAACGAAAAAAGGCGACGGAAGACGAACAAAAGGGCGAAGGTGTGAAAGCGAACAACGGCAACATCCATCCGTCCATTCGTCCATCCATCCATGGCATCCATTCATGGCATCATCTTCATCTGTCCATGGCATCCATCCATGGCATCATCTTCATCTGTCCATGGCATCCATCCATGGCATCATCTTCATCCGTCCATGGCATCCATCTATGGCATCATCTTCATCCATCCATGGCATCATCTTCATCCATCCATGGCATCATCTTCATCCATCCATGGCATCATCTTCATCATCTGCGTCTCCGTTCCCGAATTCCCGCCTTCCATTTTCAATCTCAAATTAGAAGCTCTTCTTCCTCCTCCCCCACTCCGCCCTTTATTTCTTCCGACTTCCGCCCGCCCGCCCGTCCATTCACTCGTCCTTTTTGTGCCCTCCGCCCTTTCCCCCTCGCAGCCGTCGCCAAATCGAAGCAATTGAAATTGCCCGCGGCGCTTTTCTGAGTGAGAACATCACGCATAATGTGAGTTGGTAACAAAACGCGGCTAATTTCAGCCCAATCCGGGCAATTGAGACGGCGGCGGCGGCCATTACAAAGAGAAAAAGGGCGAGAGAAATGTCGACGTGAAGGCTTTGGAAGAGGAGCCGTGCCATCGGCGGCTGGGGGCCGCGCATTTCCCCCGAAGGCCGCCGTTGTCGGGCGGCCGTTTCGAGCGCGTAATGGACGCGGTCAAAGGCGGAAGACGGTCGACGACGCATCGCCCAGCCAATTTCTTGTGCTCTCCGACCGATCCTAAAAATCCGCCGTTGGTTTGACAGAAAGAATGCCATGCCAACTTTGGACAATTCAGCACCGTTTGGATGGCATTCAGCAGAGTCTGCGCATCCGTTGCCTCCCGTTTGCCCAATACAATGCCAATGCCGCGTTGTTTAGCCTAAAAACGAGGCTGAGGGGTTGGGAAGAGGTTGTGTTGCTGACCTTTTCCAAATTGCGTCTGTTGCTGCCGTAGAGGGGAATTCCGAGCAACGGAACTCCCTAAAATGCAAATGCTTTTTGCAAATTAATTTGAGACAAAAAAGCATCAAAATCAAATGAGACAAATGCCGTCAATCTGACAATTTGTTCGTTTACCCAGTGAATGGACTCCATCAGAGAGTGCGCTCCTTTGGTTTAAAAATTGTGCAAAATAAATCACTAATTTTCAATACAAATACCTCCGTTAGTGATCAAAAGACGGGTCCGTTGGTGCGCTTATTGCCGTAAATGTTTTGTGTACGGTATAAACACTGCAGGAAAGTACCGTACCGAGCAATTCGTTCTGTGGAAAAAAGCTGGTGATGTTCAGGTGGGGGATCTGCTCGGAAAGGCCCTCAAATTGGGCCGTGGAAAGGCCGGGCAGTGAAAGTTTGGGAGAAATTCGCCAAAAGATCCGGTAGTCGGTGAGGCGGGAGAAGGCGTCCAGCAAAGAATGGACAAACTAAACAACTTCAAGCCGTCTTTCCGCCGTTGTTCATTTGTCCGACCTCTTTCGGCATAGTGCCGGTGTCCGCCTGAGTGCCAAAAGAGCATAAAATCACACCCCTTTCACTCGACTCCATAGACAAATTCCAAGGCTTAAATTTACGTGCAAATCGTTTTTTTATAAAAATTTACAGCAAAAAGAGGTCGAACGGAGTCGATGTGAACGCCACCGACGGGCAACAAATTGTTGGGAAATGCCGAGAATGGACTCTCGAGGAAAGTGTCGGTGTTGGCGAGGTAAAGACGGGCCATCCGTCTCAGCTGAATTTTGAAACAAAAATGTGATTTTCGGGGAACCTTTTATGACCTTGCCAACATCCGGAAATTT
This sequence comes from Globodera pallida, assembly GCA_020449905.1. Taxonomy (NCBI): domain Eukaryota; kingdom Metazoa; phylum Nematoda; class Chromadorea; order Rhabditida; family Heteroderidae; genus Globodera; species Globodera pallida. The sequence continues at coordinate 5,297,197 of JAIXHY010000009.1, read as the reverse complement.
CTTGAGGAATTTCCGTTGAATTTCGTAATCGGAAGCAAATAATTCATCGATATGCCCGTCCAAACTTCGAAATCTTGCCGAGAAGAGCGATGCCAGCCAGGGAATGCCACTTTGGGCGAATGATTCGGAAATCAGAGAAAAAGACCGGGTCAGACGGGCAGAAAGCGCCTTCGGGGCAAATATCCCAAAATTAGTTACCGAACTTCAAACCAACCCGGACAAAGTCGACAGCATGCCCATCAAAGTTTAACTCCGGCAAAATCCAGGGCGCCTTTTACGAGTTTTCAAAAAATGAAAACTTTAAAAGTGCAAACCCCCGAGGCGATTAGAGTCTCATCGGTGACCCCCTCAAGGTCGAACAGCACAAAAGGAATTCCCAACGCATGTACAATTCCCATCTGCAGATAAATCGAATTTGTATCGAATTGCAAATCAAATATGAACAAGCCAGGCTGATCGGAGAAGCTCGTTAACGCTTACGATCTCTTAATTCTAAACGCTCGAAAGGCGTAAATCCCCCGCCGGTCTCGGACAAAAATCCTTCCCGGGGCTAAGAATATTACTTTTAGCACTGGTTTCGGACCAAGCTTAATCGGCGGACCGGATTTTTTCTGATAATTAAAAGGCTTCACCAGACACGGGTCGCCCGTGTAGAGAATGGCCAAGTCAATGTCGGCCCTGGCAATAACTTCCATAAGGTTGCTGTTCAACAACTTAACGATGTTCAGCCGAGTTTCTTTCCAATTCCAATTCATTTTCACCTTTCCACATGAATAATTGTGCGCCGCCCAATAAGGCGCCCTGAGAGCACTTTCCTCGCCCGCCTCCTCACTCCAGGGGACATTCTGTCCCACTCGCCCGAGGGGTTCGAAGAGGCGTCTGGTGAAAACGACCCAATTTATGGCAGAGAGTTTAATCCTTTCCGTCATTAGCTTTTCAAAAAAGCCTTAGACTGGAAAGCTAATCTGTGGAAACGCCTTTTTGGCATTTCCCATTCATTTTTTCCGATAGGACGGCACCTCGGAAGCACATCCTTAAGCACCTTCTCGTGGACCATGTGGAGAAGCGGTTTTACCTGAAGCAATTCACACTTTATTAAGCGATTACTTTTTGCAAAAGTGACGAAACGAATGAATGCCAACTAATCCTTCTCATTGACGTTTACACTTTTTGTGGGGAACGTGACAGTCAAAGTGAACCGCCGGTTACATTTGGCTAAATTGAGATAATGTGCCGTACCAGGCGGGGTTCTTCTGGCACCAAAATCGGTTTCACTGTCGTCACTTTGTGGGCTCGGCGCGCTAATTCCTGGGCCATGAATTCAAATGTGTGCCGTTCGAATTGGTTTGTGCCGATGAGAAAGAAAAGGAAACTGAGCCCATCCGCCGAGAAGGGAATAACGAGCAGAGGGAGGAAAACGCGGACTAACATTTCAAAATGAGATGGAATAAACCAACAAAGATCCCTTTAAATAAAACAGCACTCCCCAACCCCCCCCCCCCCCCTCCCCTCACGCATTTCGGGATCCACTCCGGTAAGCAAACACAAATAAAATTGGATGGACCATTTCGAGGCGATCTTTCGAGGGGAGGGACAGATCATTGCGATGAGCTCACAAAGAAAACTTAAAATTTATTATTCGTCTAGCAGTAATAAATAAAGTTGTTCAAAATATTGAACGAATATTAAGGACTGAAACGTCAATGGTTTCCAAATTAAGCTTCCTACGTCCGATTCAGAATTTGTATGAGGCAAAGTGAAGGCCGAATTTCGGCGCTTTAATGAAAGCTGGGACGAGTTTGGCCAGACGAAGCCAACCAAAGAATTGAAGCGCCGAACGAATGGAGCGAATGTTTGTAGGGACAACACCTCCAAATGAATAAAATAACAAAATTAATTTTTCCTCAAAGTCACCACCATTCTGGTCAGTGAAGCCGTATTCCTTGGCGAGGTCTCCGGTCAGCTGAATTCGGCCGCTCTTTTGCATAAGCTTCGGGTCCTTGGCCAGACCAACCACAGCTTTCCCCACAAAATCGGGAGATTCCGCGTTTTGCAACGCCGCGTTGAACGCACTCTAAATGTGAATTTAAATTCGGAGACCCAAAAATATGACAAATTCAAAATTATAGGCTACGAATAAAACCGAGCTACAAAGACCACAATTTTTATTAAATGCGATGTTTCACGTATAAAATTACCAAAGACATTTGAGCAGCGTTTGAAAATTGTTCAGCGTGTTTTTCCATTAACGCAATTTCTGTCTGGACAAACCCAGGCCACAGCGAAATAACGGCCACTCCTCGAGGTTTAAGCTCTAAAAAAAAACATAAAAAGAGAAAAAAAGGAAAAGCTCAATTCGTACCCAACGCCATGTCAGCCGCCATTCGGTCAATTGCTGCTTTTCCAACTCCGTACGGAACCGAGAACAGATATTGGAGAGCGCCTGCGGAACTGATGTGCACGATAAGCCCCTCTCCTACAAAAACTTCCGATTATCGAAAAATCCAACGCTCAAAAATTATTGCCATGCGGAACCATCAACCGAGCGGCAAGCGTAGAACAAAAGTAAACATTGCGCAACCCAACCTCGTTGATGTCATCCCAGAACTCCGCATCGCACTCCCAGAACTTTTTTCCCGCATTTCCGATCAGACTCAGAAATTGGAGGGATGTTCAATAGTCATTAAAAACCAAAACTAACAGGCACTCCGGAATAAGCATTGTTCACCAAAATGTGCAGTCGACCGCTTTGTTCTTCCTCAATACGCTTAAACAAACGGCGAACATCATCGGTGTTTGCGTGGTCACAATACACCGCATGGGACAGACCCCCGCGCTGTTCAATTTCTAAAATATGTCAGCCACAGATTAGCTTATAATCGATATAATGAGCCTTTTGCCGTTTGTTCCAATGAAGGAAGTCCCTTTTCAACCATCGAAAATGAAGCGGCCGGTGCTCGGCCAGTGATGTAAACGGTGGCACCCGCTCGTGCAAGTTGAAGGGCAATTCCTTTTCCGATGCCACGCGAAGCGCCCGTTACGAGTGCTATTTTACCTTCCAAGGCCCTCACTGCTGATGAAGCCATTTTATAAGCAAATCTGCGATTATAAAATACAGTGACAAGCTTTCATGTAATTGTAATTTTTGGCACCAGAATTAGCCCCTAAACGACAGTTAAGGAGCCGAATTCTGAAAATTGTGCCAGAGCCAATAGAGAAACTCTGGCTGGAACTAACCCGGGCCCGGGTGACAAAATAGCCGGGATCTGAAGCTGAAATCTCTTTTTTTCATTGGACATAACGCCAACGCCCAATGCCAAATTTAAATGCGGTTTCCTGCGTTAAGTTATAGTGCTGAATAAAATTATTAGATTCAAGCCGAAACGGAAACCGAACAAAAATTTAACCCAATTTACTACTTTTATCCTGTTCGCTATCCTAACGTTTTTTGTAATCGAGTCAAAATAGCGAATTTGAGTGTACCGAAACTTGCAGTTCTTCATTGGTTCATCAAAACTGAGGTCAAATTCGTTTTCGCTAGCTCTTAAAATATTTTTTTAAGAACTTAATTGCACTTTATTAATTCAATTTCTTCAATTTGGTTTACTTTTTTTGACAGATGGAAGTTGAGGTACTTATTTAGTTTTTTATTTATCCAGCTAGTATTATTGATGTTAATTAAGGACGACAGTTCTGTAATCATTCCCATTAACGTCGTCATTCGGATATTCAGCTTTGTCAGTCGAGATGACTTGGAAAATTGCAAACTCACCTGCAAAAGATGGAAAAATGTGTAAGCATTGCTTTTACAATAAATACAAAAATCATTCATTATTTGCTACGGAAAGCTTAACAAATATTTTTTAAGGATTGATTATGCAGACAATCTGAAAAACACGGAGCTTCAGATGCGGTCAATAGACGCCATCATTCTCTCAACTTCGTCTGAGTTCTCTCTCAAAATATATTACAAACGAACTTTCCGCGAATATTGTTATAAGAAATACTTTATCGACAGGTTTGTCTTTTGCATGAATCCTCCATTTGTCCAATTTCAGAGACATCGATGAGATTGAAGTGAAGAATGTCCGAAATTTACCGATGGCATTTAATGAGCAAAATTTCAAATTTCCTTGCGGAGAGAGTTTGGCGGTTCGGACGTCCCGTTCGGTGGTCTTTCCCCCAGTTGATATCTTTCACCACGAAAGGTGCAAAAGTTGGTGATTTCTTTAGCAAAGCGAATTTGCATGGATTCAAAAGTAATTTTTAGGAGTAAAGCCAATTCTTTTCAACCACAATCTCAATTACACACGAAAGCTCTTCACACCTCCGCTAAGTTTTTACGAACGTTTGCAGCGAATGCTTAAAAAATGCAAAATCCGTCGGGTGATTTTCCACGCGTTCACTTTCACTGACTTTTTCGTGGAAAAACTGCGCGAATATGCGCCAGACGCCTTTTACAACATTGATTCGCTCGTTTTGCACTGTAAGTAATTGTTTCTGAAGTTGTGTTAAACTCCCAAAAAGCAATTGTTTCTGAAGTTGTGTTAAACTCCCGAAAAGCAATTGTTTCTGAAGTTGTGTTAAACTCCCGAAAAGCAATTGTTTCTGAAGTTGTGTTAAACTCCCGAAAAGCAATTGTTTCCAATTTAATATTCTCTAATCTTCTTTCATAAGGTTGCAACCTTCGCTGTGTAAGCCCGCATTCATTTCACGAATTCCTCGGCGGCGTTTTGGCCCGACGTTTCTTTATGGATCGCCTCAGAAATTGTGTCCCCAACCACTTCAATGCGCTTTTGTTAAATCAGCCTTCCATTCACAAGTAAATTATGCATCTTTACGAAGTTATTGTTCGGGAGTCAGGAGAAACACACCGTTTCTTATTTACTGCTTAATTTGTATATTTTTAAGGGCCCGCACATTTTTTGTTGGCTTTTGTATCGGCAGACACACACCCAACGCGGTCACATTCCCAATCGATGACGAAATCTTCCTGAATTATGTGAAAGCGCTCGACTGTACTGTACGACGGGACTTTTTTGGCATTGCACTTTGTCAAGTCACACCACAATTTAAGCGAATTTATGAGAAGGTGAAAAGATCTCGATTCAAATTATAACAAATATTTCAGCTTGTCACCACAAAAAACCGACACCTCAGTTTATACTCACAAGTTCTTTTCGCGGAAATTCGTTATTTGGCGGATGATATTGCTGGACACCCAAGTCATATGGTTTCAACTAACCGATAATATAACCAAATGTTTCTGCTTTTGTTTGGGTTTCTGTTGCCACGTGCATAAAGATTAAATATTCGAATAACATAAATGACAGCATTTTCTTGTGCATTTTGTTGCAAGGACGAGCTGGTTCTTCTCGTTGCTTTTGGATAAAAGAGATCCCCATTTACATTGGTTACATCGTCAACCAAAATCCGACTTGCTAAATTTAAAATAATCATCAGATTTTTGAGTTCCTCCGTATTCGGGATTTATCTGAGAAAAAAATCACGTAGAAACCCGGTGCATTTTATAGTATAACAGTACCGGTTTAAATGTTGGAAGGGCCCAAATCAATAATCTTCATTCGAGCTTTTTATAGTTGAAGTGCTAAACGCTTCGATTTATATAAAAGAATACGCCAAATTGTTTTGGTTCCGTTTTTGAACGAAAACGAGTGGATGGATGGGCCTCAAGGCGCGCTAGGTCAGACGCTGACCAACGCTCACAGTCCTTTCTCACCTTCCCTCCCAACTCTGGCCGCAAAAGTGCATAGGGGTGAGAAGATGGATGAATCACCACTCACTGTTAAACTCAATTCTCACAAATTCCTCTCATATTTTCCATCAATTTATTACACAAACAATATTTTTATGTCTTGTTTAGGATTTCTTAGATGTGATTTAGACCATTTTTTGACTTTCCAAAACCACCCTAATCATTCCTAATTAAAAACGAACAAATGACATTTTCTGATAACATCGACAGAGACTTCTTCAGAGCATGGCCTTTTGGTGTGCTGAAAACGATCCATTGGGTAAATTATTAAAATCTTTTCTTCTCCACCCACATACTAGTATGTTAACATGAAGTCATAAGTTTTATTCATTCAGTTTGCTCCTTTGGCCACTCTGATCACTATTTGGCTGAGTCGTTACATTTACGGCTCCGTCGATTTCGTGGTTTTTACGGCATGGAACGCATTCATCATTTCGCTGATCACTTGGATTTGTTACATCTTTGGACTAAACCGAAAGACGTTCCAATTTGGTGCCAGCTTCGTTTTTGTCCCATTTGCATTAATTGTATGTGAGCATAAAGCAAATTGGCGTTAATTCGTAAGAACATAACTCTTGCAGGATTTCATCGTGTCCGTTTTGGCTGTCCTCTTGTTCGGGATCAGCTCACTGCTTTGTGCAATTGCGCTGATTCACAGTTTGGATTACACTTTCAGCCACATCTTCTCATATCTTCTGGCAACGGTACGTTGCTTTTTGCAGTGTGTCGTCCGATAAAACTCTCGATTCATCTGTTTAAAAGGGATAAACCTCCCGGATGTCCTAAAATCTTAAGACCTTTTGCCTGATTTCGGGCTCCGCCTTTGGCTACTTCGCTATTCTCGTCTACCGCCTTATCCCGAACGGTCAATTCCGTCATCTGATGACAATGGTAATCGAAGGGCGCCAAGTAACTTCGTTGGATGGCCAGGGCGGTGGTGGTCCGGTGAGTACTGGAATGCCCGGAAGGCCACCCGTGTGAAGTTTACCAGTTTTTGAAACCATTCATTCTCATGCTCATCTACTAACGCATTATCTTCTTCTCCCTTCCCGCCGAACGGACAGTGGTCTTTGTTTACGGTCTCTGTTTTTGTATCCCATTCAATTTTTATTTTTAAAACTTCATTTTGCCAGTTTATCAATTTCATATGTATACCAATAATTAGTATGCAAAAGATCACACAACAAATCCCGTATTGTAATCACGCAAAATTTTAATAATAATTTCTACTTTATTCTTGATTAATTCCAGCCAGACAAAGTGTCAGGTTGCATTCCGGCTCCTGTGCAATGAAAATCGCTCCGTGACCATCAAAAATTTCTAAAAAACATTTTTAAGTTAAAGCCAGAAAAAAATGCAAAACTCATTGTTAAACGGGAGACAAGACTCTGAAGAGCGCCTAAGAAAGCGTGGAAATTGCGAATGTCCAAAGTGACTCCGTAGAAATGTTCGGGCTGTTGAACGGTTTGAGAAAGATCTGGCCCAAGAAAAGGAGTTTCAAATATTTAGATTGAAAGGCCTAACTTTCTGCTCCACTGATGCTCTGATTATGAAGGCCCTGAGCATAGACCGCAACCTTTGCCTGGTCGGCGTGAGCGATGATGTTGAATTCCCCCTTGTTGTTTGCACGGAATATCTTCAATTTTGGCAAAAGAGAAATTTAATGTTCTGGAAAAGGGCTCAACGACGTACCAGGTGCCTTCCACCGATATCCTTTACGCCAGAAATGATTCTTGTCTAAATGTTGGAAATGGCTTTTGGACGTGGTGATTCCCGCCACTCTCCCAAAAGTCCCAATGACACCGACTAAGGTTTTGACGGGTGGAAGTGCAACTGCTAACTGGGAAAGGCCCATATTTGGTGGGTTGAAGTCGGGCCATTGTCGAGCGACAACAAGCACAATGGGAATCTCGTTGACCAGCGAATTTGCGCTGAGCTCCACACGAAGGTGGGGCACGCCGTCCTTCTTAGTCATCTTCAGTTTTATTTGACTGGCGCGCGAATGCAACGAGCTGACAAAGTCGTCGGTGGACAGTTCGAAGAAAATGGCGTTGTTGTCGGGGGAGAGGCCGTCGAAACTCCACGAATTGAACAGATGGTCCTGCAAGTAGACATGCATATCTACGTTCTTTGGAACATAAAAGACAATCCCATCTTGTTACAATAATTAATCCCACTGAAACTCCGTTCACCGGCGTCAGCTAAGATTCAAAACCAAATCCCAACGCTAACCTTGTGGATGCGAAAGTCCACGTGCATTCCCTCCCGGACGTTGTACACATTGACGAAGCTGAACTCATTGGGAGTGACCCGGACGACACAACGCTTTCGACACAGCTTCGAAACAACAACCACCACTTCTTAAGTGTGAAAGCAAAATGAAAAATTGTAAATGTATAACTCACTGAAAAAAATATCCACCGCTTTTCCATCGCCGATCACTGCGACAAAACGCATTTTGCGTTAACGGAATTTCTTTTTGCCTTCGTGCTATGAATTATTTGATCAAATGCAAAACAACCAAAAACAAAAGATAGAAATGTTTGCCATCCATTCAAGGCAGCCAACGAATCACTTTGCCTGTGTACAAAACATCAAATATAGGTAAAACCAAAGTTAAGTGAGGAATTGGGGTCCAAATAAATAGCTTGGTTTATCATTTGGATCAATTTTCACAATTCTATAATTAGGGAGCTTGGACTTTCAACAATATGACAAATAAGTGGATAAAGTGTGCTCGTGCCACCCGTTTTCTTTTTTTCCACATTTTCATGAAGCGGCCGCCTTCGCTTTTTGAATGATCAATGGGCCAACATTGTCTCCCGTTTCTTTGTTATGGGCGTTGTGCGTACCGTCACAATAGGGAAACTGAAGCATTGGAATATTAAGGTAAAATAAAACCGCACTCTCTCGGCTAACTTTCTTAGACTGCCAACAGCGGCAAAACGCCTTCATCTGCCCGATGTCCTCCAGCTCCAACGTGTCCACCACCTTATCCTTGTCCAATTGCACCCGCTTGTTGCATCGGGCCAATTTCGTTGCAGCGGAGCGCCAACCGAGCAAATAGCCAATGGCTAATCCTCCGGCCAGAAAAGAAACAGCAAAAGCAATGTTTGCGCGTTCAAAGAAAGCTGAAAAGACGTTTAACGTAACTGTGTGTCCAATGACCAGAAATGCACCTGATTGAGGACCAGCCGATGCGACAGTTTGAGACATTCCCACAATTTATTTTTGTTTAATATTAAAAATACATAAAAAAAATATATTTTAACAAAAACCAATTAAGGCGTAATTGCGCAAAATGACAGAAAACATGTTTAGGTGTTCACTTTTGACTACCAACAATTGAAGCAACAAAATTCCCGTCAAACATTTTAATCTGTAACAACAATTCTATTAGAATTTTTAAATATAAGCGACAAACCGGGAGAAAATAGAAACGAATTATGCTTAAAACATCAAGACGGATCTCATTTGTTTTGTTCGATCAACAAACGGATAGAAAACGATCGAAAGGGAAATAAAACAATCTTATGCATGAGGGGAAGGGGTGGCCTAAAAGTAAATAATTCCGGTATATTCCAACTGAACTTGCAAATCAAATTCTGGACTTTTTTATTGGACCGGTTCGACCATATCTCCAACTAAATGTGTCGGGACTCCATGAAAGTTCCGCTCGGTCTGTTTGCAAATAATTGCTCTACCCGACCAATGTCATTGTTGGCGTTGTTGGTTTCTGCTGATTGTGAGGTTGAAAAGTGAGTGGAAGCGTTCGTTGACGAAACTTCGGAAATTGAAGACCTGAAGATTATCAAGGACAATGAAACTGTTCTTGAACTTTGTTTCAATAAATTAAAAAGACTGCAATTGAAAGAAAATGGTTGCTGCTACCAATCAATTTTATTCAATTCAAAAAGTAAAATAAATTTCACAGCACTCAAAACAAACAACAAAATGGTGTAAGAATTCAGATGCAATGCGGACAACACTTTGGTGCCGACCTGCTCGAAGTTGCTGTGCTCCGTTCTCCCAACAAATATTTGAAAAGTTCGTAGACACTCCAACTGAGAGCAGCGGACGGCACTTGGTAAAGCACTCGCGCGTGAAGACCCACTAAGAAGCCGCCGAAGCCACGAGTTGAGTAAATGGAAGAAATGGCGTCAAGAATACCTAAAGGCGATATTTGTGTTGTAGAAAAAAAATTGACAAATTAAATGACCATTGTACGATCCTTTGAGATAAAAAAGACTTCGCTTATCGAGCACCGGTTGGGGAGATTGCTGTGTGTTTAAAACCTGAACTGATGGGGTACAATGGGAAAATCATCCAAAAATTCCAACTCACGGTTTTTACGCAGTCGAGGGGATTTGTAACAGCGGCCGCAAGTCCACCGGCGAGTCCACCCGACACCAAATGCGATGCCGGGTCGTATTTGTGCTCTCGATTAAATTGCTGAACATGGGAGAACATGAAAAGAAATCCGATCATAAAGCACAGACCTCTTGCCAATACTCATAGCACATGAAATGGACGGCTTGAAACGGGACGTTCATGAAGAGTTGGGTGGAGTACGAACGGTAAAAGGCGGCAATTCCTTCGTTCCGAAAAACGCACCGCACACACTCCAACGAACCGCCGTAGGGACTGTACAACATTTGCATGCGCTGCTTGACCACCTCGGCTGGGTTCATGACTAAATCGTGGACCACCGTTGCTGCCATGCCTGCCAGCGCGTACGACAACGTGTTCGCGTGACCATGTGTGTTACCAGTCAACGAGGACTGCAAACAAAATAAACATTGAGTGTTCGCCTAAAAAAACCACCTTGAATTTTTCATAGACGGTAAAGTAAAGAGCGTGAGCAGGAACAGAACCAATAGCAACCGCATTGACTCCTCGAAATGTCCTCCAAAAGCCTTCACGTCGCACCATAGAGGCCACGCCATGAATGGGAGTCGGACAGCTCGACTCGGGACACGGGCAAAGTGATTGGAGACGAGTTTTAACACTGTCCACCGGGAACATCACACAATGCTCGGCCATCCCCGCCGCTGCGCCCGCTGCCAAATGAACCCAAAGAGAATATGTGGGAGCCAACGACTCGTAGACGTCGACGCCACTGCTCTGTTCTGGCATATTTTCAATTTCTAACTAATAAAATCATAAGATTAATAATTCGCAAATTTAGTATTTGAGATACACGACGGTCAGAAACCAAACAAGAAATGAAAAGAATCCACGAATAAAGAAGAAATTTATGAACTTGACAAATTATTTATTTGTTCAATCGATGGATTGTCAAGACGCTGAAACACCGCCGCCCATTTGTTGCCGCAATTACGCGTTACTTTTTGCCCCTCCTCAGTACTTTCAAATAGTAACGGAACAACCGGATCATCGGCGTATTCTTTGTCCGAAATTCGCCGAAACAATGCAAATCTTTCCAAATGATCGACCATCCAATGATGCAATTCCTCAACATCCGTAATCGTGTAAATTCGGCCTAAAAATTGGATTAAAACGAAAAAAGAACCCCAAACAGTCCACTCACCGCCAGGCCTTAGCACATACGCATACTCAGAAAGTAAACTCGTCGAAATGATTCTCCATTTATGCTTCGTTTTCTTGAAGTGCGGGTCCGGGAAAAGAAAGAACATTTTACTCAGCTGATATTTGTGGAAAAAATTTGGAAGATTTTTCATGGCGTTACTCCTCAAGCAGCAAATATTATCGTAACAACCATGATTTTGTGCTCGGAGTGCCTTCACGCGTTCTTGCACAAAATCAGCCACCTATAAAATATACACAACAAATTCAATAAAATTTAAGAAGTACACCTTGACTCGAAGTTCCATGCCAACCATTGTTATATTGGGGAACATCTGAGACAGTTTCACCAGCTGAACGGACAATGAAGCAACAAATAAAAGTATTTAAAGAATTCCCAACCAAGCCTCCATAACCACAACCGATGTCAGCAAATTCGGGAGGACGACCTTCGGCACTGAGACCGAACAAATCGCTCCAATCCATCCTGAAAATAGTACGATTCAATTGACTTAGCCATTTTCTAATTTTTAATGTAAAGCCTAATGTAACCCAGGGCTGCCATAGCTGCAAAATCCTCATTTTGCGTTTTAGGAAAGACTGGTGAAAATTTTAAAGAAAAACGCCAATTTCTAATAAGAAATTTAACCAATGTATCAGATTTCGCTTGCATAAATTACAAGGGCGTACCCAAAAATTTTTTTCAGGGGGGGCTGATTCAAAAAAAATTTGATTCTTAAGGGTGCATTTTTTACTTTTATTGCATTTTTGTTAAGCAATTTTTCAAAAAAAGGTTGGATTTTAAGGATGCATTTCTGGTTTTTATTGCATTTTTCTTAAACACTTTTTCTGGTCGGCAAATTTTTTAGAATTTTTAATTTTTGTTTAAAAAATCGCCCAAAAATTCGATTTTTGCCGATTTTCAAATACGAGTTTTTTTTGAGAATTCTGCTTAACCTCTGGTAGGGGTGGGTCGGCGGTGCCGATAGGCGCCGCCGAGAAAAATTTGAATTATTGACTTGATTTGTTAAGGATTTTCAACCAAAATTTTAAAAATCGGTCCTTTTTTGAAGTTTTTTAAAAATGGGAGGGGTCGGCGGTGCCGATAGGCGCCGCCGGAGAAAATTTTTGATTTTTGATGTTAATTTGTTAAGAAAATTGGTCAAAAAAAGTGTAAAAGTGCAAAACAATGGGGTCCCCCCTCTTGTTTTTTTTCCTCAAATTTCATTTCGGGGGGGGGGCCCCCCCTTGGGTACGCCCTTGATAAATTAATGAAAAATTTTTGAGTTAGCGGGTTTAAGGAACCAAAGTGAGAGGTTTTTAATGCTCAGACGCGGATTTGAAGTTTTAATGGCAGCCCTATGTGCGCGAGAATATTGTATTTACTCTTTTGGCGAGACGGGATATTTTAAATCGTGATCCGACATCGGATTGCTGTGCGCGCGCTGTCTATAAAATCTTTTTTGAGGGTATTTCATCATTTCCTTGTTGTCAGTTGGTGGAGAAGCGTTGGCTTCGGCTTGTGAAACAGACATCTAAAATCAGAATGTACGCAATAATTATTAATGTAAACGTTGTCGAAGACATAATTCCAAATTTTTGAGCGATGGATTCGTTGGTCACATTTTGTTCTGCCATCCAAGTATGGCACTCGGGCCGATGGCCACCCTGTATAGTACAATTGATTCGACCTTCCCGGACTAAACCCCCAATACTTTTCCAAAAAATTGACATAGGCTGTATTTACAAAAATGGCTTTCGTCCCTATATTTGCCACTATTTGGGTGTTTTTTGAAAAATTTTAGTAAAAAATGCAAAAAGCATAAGTATTCGAATTTTTCGTGTCAAAAGATTCATTATAGAAAAAAAAAATTTCTTGCTCAAAAATGCACTCTATAAAGAAAGTCGTACCTTTTTCAGTTTTCAAACATTATTGATGTATTTCAAAAAAAAAGCAATTTTCTACCACTTTTTTATACATATTTCAAAAATGATGCAAATACCTCTGATTTTACAATGTAAAAAAATAGTTTTTAAGTTACATAATATTGTTATTTTTACACATATTTAAGCTAAAATGGAGTTTAGTATAAAGTGCTTTAACCCTTGTTTTAGCCCTCCGAGTTTTTGACCGCTTTTGGCTTATTAGCAGGGCTCGCAGATGAAAATTTTCAAAAACATCATTTGGCTAACAAAAAAGCATCTTTTGGGACCAAAAAGCATCATTTTTTTAAAAACCTTTGTTTAACAGGTAAATAGTGAATGTGAAATGTTCAAATGCCTTTTTTGCGCGCGGTTTTCCCAGATACTTTTTTAGTGGGGGGGGGGGGGGGGTCGGCGGTGCCGATAGGCGCCGCCGAGAAAATTTTTCGCATTTTTGACTCGATTTGTTAAGAGATTGAAACTTCCCAACTATTTCAAACCGGAACACGCTTTTTCATTAAAAATGAAAATACACAGAAAAAAAATGGAAAAACATTACGCCAAATATTCAAAATTGATAGAAAATTTTCAGGTTCCCTATCAGTTCGTCAATGTTCGTTTCGTCACTGTTCGTCTCGTCACTGATCACTTCGTCACTGAGTTCTAAAAGTCGACAAAATAGGACTTTATAGGGTTCTCGGGGCCGTAGAATCCGAGTCTGAGCTCCATTTCGACCCGATTTAGAACCCCAGATCCGAATTCGAACAATTTTTCAAAAATTCAAAATTTTCCAAAAAATCAATTTCGCCTCAAAATCTTTAAACAGCAAAAAATTACCACAAAAAGGCAAGAAGAGATCGAATTAATGCTTTTTAAAGCTTTTGAGGCGAATTTGATTTTTTGGAAAATTTTGAATTTTTGAAAAATTGTTCGAATTCGGATCTGGGGTTCTAAATCGGGTCGAAATGGAGCTCAGACTCGGATTCTACGGCCCCGAGAACCCTATAAAGTCCTATTTTGTCGACTTTTAGAACTCAGTGACGAAGTGATCAGTGACGAAACAAACAGTGACGAAACAAACAGTGACCAACTCATCTGCCACCCATTTTCATTCTACCAGTGAAATTCTCAAAAAAACACATTAAAACCTCAAAATACCCAAAAAAACACATCAAAAAGCATCAGAAGAATCCAAAAAACAACAAAAAGCATCAAAGCATCATTTTAGATTTTTAGCATCATTGGCTTTCCAAAAAACACCAAAAAGATGCTAAAGCATCAAATCTGCGAGCCCTGCTTATTAGGGATTTTCTCCCTTTGTGATTTTGTCCTATCCAACTGCTTTGTTTAATTCCATAATGTCCGTCCTAGGAAATGTTTTACGGTTTAATACAAAACAATTTAGCCGCTCGTATTCTTCAATGGACATTCCGAATTGGCACCCGCCTTTGGTGGGCTGTTGATTGGGACGTTGGGCTTGGCGCTCGGGGGTACCGTTATGGCGGTAAGTGAAGATTTTTTATATAAAAAACAAAAAAACAAATTTATATTTAGTTGCTCGAGAGCAATGCGCGCGTGGGCGAACAAACCGCTCGTGCGGAGACGGCGGAAGCGAGACTGGCCCGCATCGGGGCTTACGTGCATGGCGGCGAATAGGTTAGTGAGATGGAAGTTTTATTAACCTAACTCAAATTACAGAGTTCTTATATTTTCAGTAAACCGAAGAGGAATGGAAGAAACAATTAGTCCGCGGATGTTAGAAAATCAATTTAAACTGATGACGTTTTATTAAGGATCCTCCTGTTTATGTTTTGTGTCTGATGCGATAAAGGAACAGCTTAAACTTTTAAAGTAGATTTCCAAGCTATGGAAGTAAAATCATCCCCATATTTTTTCTGATTTCCCTTCTTCCTTATGGTCCGCACTTTACCTATGAGTTATCGCGATTTTGCTGAGTATCAAGGCGTGCCATCGACCGGGGTAGCGGCATGGAATTGACTTGGAGACCATGCGTTCATGAATTCATACCAAGATTTTGGTTCAATGTCGCGTGACCGGGGAGAGGCGGCTCTCTTCCAACGACCCTACAGCAGCAAACTGTTTAAACGTGAAGGTGGTGGTCGCTACTCCCAGGGACAGCCATTGATTTTGGATTTTAAATCTTTTCAAGTACACGCCGGTTCCTGACTCCATGGAGCACAGGGACTTTCCCGTGTCTCCGGACGCCGTTTTTAACTTCCATGGCTATCAGAGTCTCTTTACTCTTCAGCATCGCGTAATTGTCTCTCTTTTTCTTTATAATATGACAAATTAAGTTCGATTTTATTGTTGATGGCATTAGCTAGCGAAGTGTCGATCAGTTCTATCAAATGCATAAAGTGAAAGATTTGACCGGGCTCGAATCTGCAAAATTTACCGATGGATCGACTCGCAATTACAGTGCTTTGGCCAAGGAGTTATATTTTAAATCGTGATCCGACATCGGATTGCTGTGCGCGCGCTGTCTATAAAATTTTCTGGGGGTATTTCATCATTCCCAAAACTCCTATCGTCTAATTACAAAATCACATGTTTTTTCGTCAAAATTTTGATCTCAAATAAATGTGCAAAACGGACGCCGAATACCAAATAAAACACTTCGCCAAAAGAAAGTAACAAATTTATTCAAACAGAGATAAATAACGGATTCAAAATCAGCCCTACTCAAAAACAAGACAAAAGTAATTGTTAGTAAGCCTTTCTGTACCGTACCAAAACCAATGGCCCTTCACTTTGTTTCAAATTATAAAAACTCTATAAGTTTACGAATTTTATTTTGCTAATCCGATTGCTGAATTGTTCTGCGAAATCTAGCCGATTTTACTTCAGTCCCATCTCAAAACGCGTCTTAACGGAGCCATCTTCATTATGGGCTCATCTAACTTAGAAGTACCAAGATTTAGATAGATTCTGCAGATTTCTCCGTTTTAAGCATATTACATTATGAATAGTTTGTTCCCCTGGTAACTGAAAGGAAGGAAGGGGAGGTAAATAAAGTGGGGGCGGGGGGGGGAAGCCTTTGCTGCCGGTGCTATTGAAATGTTTGCTCAGGGACGGCGACCAGCAGCGACAGAGAGGCGCGTAAAGGGAACGACCTACCGCCCCCCCCCCAATATTCTGCTGAATTCGCTTGAAAATATAACTTACAGAATTGTCTTCAATTTAAATTTGGTTCAGTTCACATGGCATAAACATCGATGGGGAACAATTATTCCGAACTGTCCGGTCTCGACGACAACGATGTGATGCTGGTGCAGACGGGACGAGACCTTCAACTGTAACTGTTTAGTGTTGTTACAGCCTTTGAATTGGCCGGTCATTCAGTAACGGTCGGAACGGACAATTCTCACCCCGTCGAAGACGGCCAGCCGTCCATTTGGACACCATCAATTGGTTGACATCGGTACGGCCTGAGATGGTGATCAGCTGCAGCTCGGATAAAGTCCGTCGCCGCGCTTTTGTGGTTTAAATAGCGCCCATTTAACAGTCAATTGCACTGAACAACATCGACACGGGCGCCTGTTTGATGCGCTGGCGGGGTCATGAGCGGGAGGTGTCCAAAGTTGTCTATAAGCGTGTTGGCTGCACCCATTTCCTTCTCAGCGGCTCAAAGGACGCTAGTAAGCGATGTTGGGGATCACCAGAGTACCTGGAAATGATGAAGAGAGTTCTGAGAAGAAACCTTCCACCGTTTAGCAATTAGACTTTGGCATTTCAACTCGGCCGAATGTCGGAAAGTGTTCACGGGCCACCACGAATTGGGTGTCACTGGGTTGGCTGTGTTGGATGGCAAGTCCTTCCCCATTAACAAATGAATATCATTAACACATTCACTTTTTGGCCCAGAGGTCAAATTTGTGTCCGGCGGAAAAGACGGCCGAGTGGCGCTTTGGGACGTTGAAATGCCCGGGCCCGTGCGGAGTGTCGGAAGCAGCCAAAACGTGGTAATTAGTAATTACTAATTAGAATGCCTCTAGGCATTGAGTTGGTCTGCTTATTAACGCTTTTAGCCTGCAGGTAACTCACATTGATCGAGACCCGGACGCCAAAACGCTGTATCAAACGGCCGAAGACGGCACCCTGAGGCTGTGGGACGCACAAAATCTCTCCCCGATTTGTCAGCTGCCGTCTTCCTCCAGTTTGTGGCATTGCAGCACAACCACCGCCGACCCAAACGTTTGTCTAACCGCCGGAGGGGGAAGTCTTGGCGATGGATGTGTCGTCGAGGTGCTTATAACTTGATTAAGCTTCACCTTCTGATTTGGAAGCCGCAACAAAAAGATTTTCTTAAAGTTGTGGGATTTGCGTCAGCGGAAGTGCCTCCAGCAATTCCGTGGCCACGAGGGGTCCGTTCGCTGTGCAATTTTCCTCCATCAGCAACAAGTGACGTGGAAACGGCTGATTTTGAGCGTCAGCGTGGACAAAACAGTGCGACTTTGGGATGCGAATACGGCGAGTGAGGCATTTTGATTGTTTTGTGGTTATTTTTTGATATTTAAATGAGTGCTGTTATCTCGAAATTTTAAAAATCCGTATCGGAGCATTAAAAAATCCTCATTTAGTACCTATTCCGCAATTCATTAAAATCAAAAATTTAAGTTAACTTTGCTTCATTAGTTATATTTCCGAATTTTTTCTGAAGATTCTAACGATAATTGTTAAGGAAAAAAAAGCTTTTTATTGTCATTTTTCTTAAAAAAAGTCCGGTTGTTAAGGGTGCGTTTGGAGTGAAAACACTCCGGCGGAGCTAAGCTGCTGCGTTGGGTCTTCCGATGGAAGGTAAAATAACAAATGAAATGCGTCCAATTTAATTTCATTTAAAGCATTTTCATTTCATTTGACAGTGTGGTCGTCGCCGGAGGCTGCGCGACTCTCTGTGACCTCCGGCTGGCAGTTAAAGCGGGACGCCCATACCTTTTTTGTAACTCAATTCAATCCAACAACGACCACTGATTGATTGATCCAAGCCGAGCACAAGAAAAATAGATAAATAAATTTAACATTTTTTTGTTTATGGCCCAAAAGACACTTTCAAAATTTGCTCCATTTCACACCTTTCTCTGATATCGCAGATCGAACGAATTTTGTTTGGATGCGGACCGATACAGAACAATCACTTCGTCCGATTCGCTCACAAAACTGCCTTTTTGATCAGACTCACAAAAGCTTAAAAATGATAATTAACGTTCAGAAAATGCCATTGTTTTTTGTACCGCGCTCCGACACTGCTTAAATCGTTACGGTAGCGAACCTCCACCTGTTTTATGGGTTTTACGAGCCAAAACCCCATTCTTTCTTACGTAAGATTCCTTTTGGCACGGAGTGTTAGCGTCGACGAACCGAACGGAATCAAAAGAAAGTGCCACTCGCGCACCGATTGGAGCCTGAAACTTTTGGGCGCCATTCATCACAATTAATTACCCCTAATTACCTTTATCAGAAAGTTGCATATGCCAACACCAAAATGAGACAGAGTCCGTTCACGGTCGGCCGCTTGAAGACGCAATTCCCCGCATTCGGTGTTTGTTATGGCCACCCGATCGCAGAATCGACCGCTTAGACCATCCGGACATCGGCACCGATCGCACGCCTTTTTTGGGGGAAAGGGGCGATGGCAACGCCCGAATTCAGCTGATCAGTCAGACCTTTGGGTCGGTGTATCCGGAACGTTGGCATGGCAATTCAAAAGGGCAAATGCCTCAAAAGTAATGAAAGTTGAAAGGTTGTGCCGCCTTTAAAGCGCATACTGTCACAGTAGGCCAAGTTCATCTTCTTGATGTCGTTGAAGGACAATTGGAAGCGTTGTCCAATGGTATTTTGGTAATTGGAGTTCAACGTTTGGATGGAGGAAAGTCCACTGCTGGAGAACGCCTAAAGTTTGACTCCAACCCAAACTCACAACAGCAGAAGACGACCAATGAATGCACTTACATAAGCGTTGTAGTGCATTACCGAACCAAAATCGTACTGCAAAAAATGAAATTAAATAACTCCGGTAACGGAGGCCTTTTCAAATAATAAAAAAGGAATTTAAATCGGACGGACTAACCGGGACACCGAAAGTGTTCTCTTCCGAACGAGAGAAGCTCGTGAACTGGTTGAGGAAGCCGGATTTGATATTTCCGACTTGGACACGGACAAAATCATTGCGATCGAAGCGCGACTGTTCATGGAAATATCCGAGGGAATGGGCTGACAAAGGCAATATTTGTGACCAAAAACAAAGCCGCCGGCCGGCCAACCCACCAATTTCATGGGCAACAACAAAAGGATTATCGCAGGCAGCGCCAATGGACACTTTTTGAGGGCGTCTGTTTTGCAATTTTCCAATGGCCGAATAGCAGCTAATATTATTGGAAAATTAATTAGTGAAAAGGACAGGCGATCTGCTGGGGTTGCCGAAGACTTGCCCCGATCCGAAGACGAATTGGAGTCCGGCTTGGCTGTCGCCGAGGCTGCTCACCTCTCGGAAGGTCAAACAGGTCGAACGCATCCAGTTGGCAAGGCCTTCTTCAACAGCTGTCCGGTTCACTGTGATTCGGGAATTCTCCAAAGTTTCAATTCGTACAAACATTCAATTGTGTGGGGGGGGGGGGTGGGTATACCTTTGGGATGGACAAAGTAAGGGATTGGGAAGGAATTCCATCGTTCGCGCAGATTCGACGTCAACGTTCGCTTCCGAAGCATTTTGTAGTCGAATAGCTCGCCGCATTTTTCGTCCGAACGTTTCGAACACCGTCTTATTACTTCCAATTGCGTATGAGCATTGCTTAACATTTTGGACATAAACAACGCCAAAAGAACAAAAACTGGCCTTGGGCCTATCCCAAAAAACCTTTTCAACTTTTTGACTTTTTTGGGGCGCCCACTTTAACAATTCGTCCATCTGCCCATCCGTTAGCACAATGTCCCCTTCGAACAAATACGGTAGCTGATCCGGACTTTGTGTTTGCGCCGTGGCTACCATCTCAGCAAAATGTTCCGTCTCACCGCGTTCAATGCCATCACAAGCTTCGCCAGCTTCCAGTTCCTTACAAATAAAGACAGTTTTGGTTAGGGGTGCCCCCATCCAACCCCCGACAAGAAATTGTGGAGCTTTTGCTGAATTTGGTTGAGCTTGTTCATGTTGTCCAGGTATCGGTTCACCGCCGTCACTGTGGGAAACAAGTCGGCATGTTCATCGACGAGGCGTTTCCGGAAATGGAGTTTGAGTTGGTGGAGAGGAGGGAGTGTGGACTTCAGAAGGAGGGAAAGGGGAACACGCGTTGAGTCCCTTTTACTAATAAACTTTATTACCCCGGAGGCGCTCAAACAGAAGCACAGCAAAAAAAGAGCCCATACCATCAGAGTAATGCTACAACTACTTATATCTTTTCACAGAAGTTCTTTCCCGAGAAAAGAATAAAATGGCGGGGGGGGGGGGGACAGACGTTCACAAATCAATCACTAAAATCCAACCATTCTCAAGCCCAAAATTAGTCATAAATTTAAATCGGAAAGGACAGTGTTCAACAAAATGAAAAATTGTGGTGAAAATAAAAAAACATCACAGAAGGAAAAGAAGACAATGTAATGAGAAAAAGGAAATTTTGTTTATCCAGTACAAGACCAGTCACATTTGGCATCATGAACAAGCAGTTCAAACCCTGCTTAATACTATGGGAAAACGTTCTTGACTTTTTTTTTGTTTAAATTTGCGACATCGAAACCTTAAGCACTGGATTGAACGCCTCAAATTACACGCGTGCATAATTTTGCATAAAAAGGAAAGCTCAACAAAAAACAATGTAAAAGAAAAAAATCCCTGCTGAAATGTGTTCAAATTTGCCGACGAGGGTCCGATTCGGGCGTTTCTCTTCGGTAAATGTGCCTCTTCTGTTTGGCGAATGGCAATTCCATCGCCGCCACCTGCAGAGGCCAACCGTTGACCACAACACCCGCCTGAACAGCAACGCCGACCTAAAGAATTTGAATAAAAGCAATTTACACAAAATGCACTCACCACAACTGCCAGCTCCGGATCAACACCAAAATTTGGCGATTTTCTGTAATGGGAAAGAGAAAGCAGTTCATTAAAACATACGTGAAAAAGGTTCAAACCCGAAAAAAGTGCCGACAATCTGCCGGATGCGGGGAATCCGAGTGGACCCGCCGACCAACACAATTTCATCCACATCCCGTGCATCGATCTGACAGTCGTCCAACGCGGCCTGAATTGGATGGACGATGCTGGCAAACAAATCCACGTTTTCGTGCTCGAATTCTTGCCGCGTTAACTGTAAGTTTTACTCATATAAATAAATCCCAAGTCATTCCGCTCACCCAGGGCTTTTTGTTGGGTTTTTTTTGTTGAAGATTTTACCCATAAGGTTTTATTTATTAAAATAACATTGGGGGGGGGGTGGCATGCCGCCCACCTGGCTACTGCCCTGCGCTCACCAAATAATCGAAATGTCCAATCGAACGAAAGTCGAGCCTAATCCAAGTTTCCGGGAGCGCAGTGAGCTGCAATTTGGCCTCTTCAACAGCCAAGCGCAATTGTTGCACGTCCTCCCGGTTCGTCAGTTCGCGAGAGTTTTTTTCGTAAATTTTCTAAAAGTTTTTAACGAACTTTGTTTTTGATTCAACCCAGTCCCCGCTATCTAACCCGAAGAAGCATTCGATGGATACGTTCGTTGAAATCTTGTCCACCGAGTCGATTGTTGCCCGCCATCGCCTGGGTCACAAAGACCGCATTGTTCAGCCACAGAACCGACACGTCCATCGTTCCGCCACCTTTAAACAACATAAAAAACAAAAACCCGGATTGAAAACAATTGTTCCGTTTTTCATTAAAAAACTGTCAGTGATTGCAACAGTTTTTACTGCAAGTTAGAAATTGGAATCGCTTTATTTGTCCACAGTGAAATGCCAAAAGAACAATAAACAAATTCTCTTGGTTTGGAGCGTGGAACTTCATTAGAATTTATTAGGGTAAAAAGAAAATTGCTAACCAACATCGACCACCACAATGTACTCGACGCCCTTCTTGCTGTGCAATCCGTAGGAAAGAGCGGCAGCCGTTGGCTCACTGATCACCCGTCTAACACCCATTCCTTAAACGAACGAATTGGACTTGTCGGAATGAATGTGCCGTCCAACAGGGGCACCTGCCAACCCGACGGCCTTGGAAGTGTAATTCCGTTGAATGTGATCAAATTCGGCCGGTACAGAAATGACCACCTCGGGAAGGTTCACATTAAAGTGATGTTCTGCCATATTTCGGAGATATTTGACGATTATGGCGCCCACCTCTTCGGGCCGTATTTGACTGGAATCCGGTCAAATCAATTTATAACAATGAAAAAAACGCAATACCGTGTCTTCCCGCGTTGTTGGACCTCGAAATAGACAAAACCTTCCTCGTCCAGTTTGATTGTGAAAGGGTAGCGCTTTCGGTCCGCCTTAACTCTTAAAGTTGTCGACATTCTTCGACTCTTCCAACCTCAAACTGCTGATCATCCTTTGAAAAGCGTCTTCCGATAAATCTTTTGGCATCGTAAATTGTATTTTCAGGATTCATTTCTTGCTGCTCCACTGCCTTTGTGCCCACAACAATTTCACCGTTTGACCTATGACCTGACATGTGCATTTTTATACAAAGCCAGGGGCGTAGCCAGAAAACTTTTTGGGGAATTGTCCCCGAGGGAGCTAATCGAAAAACAAAAAAGAGCATCCCCCTACCGTTTGAAACCGGCGAATCCCCCCACGCCAACCCCACCTTTAGCTAGGCCACTGTACTCAACACAAAAATATACCCACAGAAAGCCAACAGCACTCGGAATGCTTCTTTTGCCAAGCAAATCCTTCATCACCGTCGTTTCGCCCGTCTGGGGTTGGAAAATTGCGATTGAAGAAAATGTGGTTCCCAAATCAACACCCGCAATTTTCGGAGGCGGCGGCGGCATTCCAAACCTTTGCACATAATAACCAACCAACAAAACGACCATGGCAGACACGCCTATTGCGAGAGAAATAAGTTGAGAAAAATGAGTTCGCAATAACTTACTTATTAACGTAAACGTTGTCGAAGACATAAAATAAATAATGCTTTGCAAAGAGATGAGCTAGAAAAGTAAAAAATAAAAAAATTTTGAAACTCTTTTTAGTAGTGGAATTTTTTTAAAGAAAATTTTGAGCGATGGATTCGTTGGTCGCCTTTTGTTCTGCCATCCCAGGATGGCACTCGGGCCGATGGCCACCCTGTATAGTACAAGACCTTCCCGGACTAAAACCACAATACTTTTCCAAAAAATTGACAATGCTAACTGTTAACTATTTACAAAAATGGCTTTTCGTCCCTATACATATTTGCCACTATGTATTTGGGCGGTCTTTGAAAAATTTTCATAAAAAATGCAAAAAGATCTTGTTAAGATCCCTTAATTAGAATTCGAACTTTTCTTGTCAAAAATCCATTATAGAAATAAAAATTTCTTGTCCAAAAATGCACACTATAAAACCGCACACCATACTGTACGTTTAACAAATTTAAAAAATATTCTTAATTCGGTCCAAAAAAAAAACAATTTCTCATAAAACATTTTCTAACCCTCCCTATATGTGAAAATCGTCGACCCCTATACTAAAGAAGTGTCCTAAAAATTGCCAAAATAAATTGAATGGGAAAACTTTCTTCACATTTTTAGTTACGGTTTTTCAAAGTTTAGCATTTATTTGACATTTGCCACCAAAATGTTTTCTACCAAAATTATTGTGCGCTCCTTTTCCAGCAGGTCAGTCACTTTGTATCTATGTAATCGAGTTTTTAATGCCGAAAATTTTAGTCCTCGAATGGCTTCTCAACTTGGAGATTTGGGCGGCGGCTCAGGAAAGGGTGGGGGCAGTGGCGGAGCTGTGCGCGATGCGGGCGGGGCACTCGGCAAAATGGAAGCTGCTCGTGAGGAAGAATACTTCAACAAACTTGTAAGTGCAGTCACTCAATCAGCCCTAAAATCATCGCTTAGGAACTTAACGTTTTAGAAGCAACAGCAGCTGAAGTTACTGAAGCTGCAGCTCAAACGCGAGCAGGATCATCACGAAGAGCAGGCCAAGCACCATCACGACGTGATGGAACGCAACAAGAAGCGCATCCAAGAATTGGAGGAGGAATCGAACTCGACGTGAGCGTGCGACGACAGTTATTTGCCAATAGTGATACGAATACATTTAATGTAACTTGTTTAAAACAGATAAAGTTCGAACAGATTGGTCTCTTCGTTTCCCACCCCCCCCCCCCCCCCCCCCTCCTCCCCGTCCGAAGTTATCACCATTTTTTATAAAGAAGCGTTCCTAAAGAAGGATGGATACCTTAAAGCGTACATGTTTCCGTGTTTATTCTATTTTTTATGTGTAAGTTGTAGTAAGGTAGGACCATGGTCTACTCCAGCAGCAAAAAAAGCCTGTACTATCACACTTTTCCTTTTTTTCTCTAACTATCTCTTCATTTGGCGTTATCTCTTAAAAATAAAAGTCGGGACCTGTATAAGAATCCGGTCTGGTGCCGGGCCTGGCTGTTAGAAAACCAAGACTACTATGTAGGATTTTCAGGGCTACCCAGATTTATTGACCCAGGCCTGGTCTGTTTGAGAGAAAAACCGGGTACCCGGGCTTGGCTTTTCAAAATTCCGATCTTTAATTTATTTTTTACATTTATAGGCGTATTTAAAGATTTTTAGATATAATTTCGTTTAAACATGAATTATCGCGATTTTGCTGAGTATCAAGGCGTGCCAACGACCGGAGTAGCGGCATGGAATCGACTTGGAGACCATGCGTTCATGAATTCATACCAAGATTTTGGTTCAATGTCGCGTGACCGGGGAGAGGCGGCGCCCTTTCAACGACCCTACAGCAGCAAAGTGTTTAAGCGTGAAGGTGGCGGTCGCTACTCCCGGGGACAGCCATTGATGCAAGGTCTTTAACAGCCCCAGACCTTTTATAATTAGCCAATATGTTCCAAATCCTAAACTTAATAGGTTATCGGCGTCTAAGATTTGCTCTCAAAATAAATTTTAGGGATGCGTGACAAACGCTATCAAACAATGAAAAGCGCAGAAAATCGTCGTCAGCAGCACACTTATCCGGTACAAGCCCTCTATTTCGTAATTATTTTGATGGGTTGTTGAATCGTGGCTTGATTTTGGATCCTTTCAAGTACACGCCGGTTCCTGACTCCATGGAGCACAGGGACTTTCCCGTGTCTCCGGACGCCGTTTTTAACTTCCATGGCTATCAGAGTCTCTTTACTCTTCAGCATCGCGTAATTGTCTCTCTTTTTCTTTATAATATGACAAAAAATTAAGTTCGATTTTATTGTTGATGGCATTAGTTACAAAAGTGTCGATCAGTTCTATCAAATGCATAAAGTGAAAGATTTGACCGGGCTCGAATCTGCAAAATTTACCGACGGGTCGACTCGCAATTACAGTGCTTTGGCCAAGGAGTTGTTGCGGCAGGCCAATGTGAGAATTGACGTTTTTTACGCAATTGCAGCGAATTTAGGTGAAACGTTCGAACATCGACAATTGGCGCACCGGGAGGGGCGTCGAAGTCATTCAGGTCAAATTTCTGATTGGTACGACTTTCATTTTGCTCAGTTTCCTCATTTTGCAGAAGGCTCTTCTTGAGAAGGTCCGCCAGTGTTGTGATCTCCGCAGTGCCATCACCAGCACAGCGGACAAGTTGATTGTGCACAGCTACAACGGAGATGACTTCTTCGGGACCGGAGTTCCAGCCAAATATGTGAAGGATTGGTGTTCCGGGATGGAACAGAACAAAGTTTCGTTGAAGGTCATTTCATGTCGAAGATGGATGAATGCAATTTTAAATAACTGTCTTTAGTATCCGATGGAATTTCCTCTCACTGGGGACAACGTCAAGTACGTTCCGGTAATTGCGAAGGTAAGAAAGGGGTGGGGGTAGTTCTTATGACGATTATTTCAATCTTTTAAGGGAAAGAATGTGCTTGGTGCAATTTACATGATTCTGCGCGAGAAGGTTTTCTTCTACCAAAGATATTTGTTCGCGTTTTGTATCCCCTTAGGCGTTAGCATTTCGCGGGATTTTAATTAAACTGGGATTTGATGCGATTTTAAGTGTTGCGGTCGGTTGTTTCTTATTTCATTTTTAGATCAACAAAGGTCAATTGGATTCCATCACCGTATCACTGAAACTGACGTCGGTTACCAGCACAATGACGAGCGCTTCGGATGTGATGATGGTAGACTCAAACTCTTGAGTGGATTTTCTAAGATCTCCTAAAAATTTTATATAACACAATTTTTGTTGATTTTTTTTTTGTTTTCAACACACGCATTTTAATTCTTTTTTTAAATTATCAACATAATAAGCTACAAATACGAGCAATTAAATGAAATAGTTTTGACCCGCTGAGAAAAAATGTCATAGTTCGTCACTGTAATTGTTAATCGCCAGCCGTGATTCTCGTATCAGATCATCCAACATGAAATCTGTCCTCTGAACCACCTGTTTGCAACCAGCCGACGCGTAAATTGGGGTTTCACGTGGAAAATACTGAGATGGAAAGGATTCAATGTTAATCAGCAAGACATTACCGAAGGTATTAACCCATCCATCACCTTCCGACTTTTAAACTTTATAGCTCTTCAAATGAACGAGTATTTGAAAGCTCTAAATGTGCCGTATAAAATAAACAAAGTTGCTAAAATCCATTTATTTTTGATTTTTTCGGGCTTTTAATAACTCCTCAAACTTAACATATCGGGCCGACTTATTATTATATTCGGCGCCTTCAAATAATACGATTTTTTTAGAAAAAACTATATTTGGTTTGTTTCATTTTGAAAAGAGATTAATTTTCAAACTGGGATGTGATGAGTTGGGTTGGTGAGATGACATGGGGGAGACCAATTACCGAAATGGAATCCACGAGTCGTTCGAGCTGTTCGGGTGTGTAATTGACGTTCAGAGAGCGAAGGTAATCTTTGAAACACATGACGACATGTTTTCTCTCCAACGGTAAAAAGGGCACGAAATAGTCGATTAAATGTTTGTTGATCAGGCGGCTGGACTTGAGGCCGCCTTCGCCTGTGAGCGAAGTTTTTATTCGGCGGTCGGGTGAGTGAGTGAATCGCTTAACCTTCATTGTAAGCGCTGATTTGGATGATTTCCTCCATTTCCCGAAAAGCGATCTCTTCTCTGGACTTTCCTCGATTGTAATATTCCAATGCCCGTTGCGCAATGGAATTGGCACCTCCATTACTTCAAAACCAAAATACTTCAGTTAAAAAATTACTAACCTTAAGAAGAGAAAAACGCTTTTACGCGAGTCGATTCCGTTAAGATGGTCATAAAAATCAAGAAAGGGGACAATCGCATCCAGCAATTGAATCGGCATTTTGTCCATTTCGTCAAATATAAAAAGCGATCGCTCACAATTCGACAAATTGGCTCGGATCCAAGTGCGAAGCTGCTCCTTAAATGCAAAAACAGTTTGAAGGCCCTTTTTGTATTGTTCGCGTGACTCTTTTAGAATTGTAAAATGGTAAATACTTTGTATTTGTCCGTTTCCTCCACATTTGGGAAGTGATGGGTGGCCACGTATTGATGGACGAATTGACTTCGCATTGCCTTCTTGTAAATGGCTTTGGCGATCATCTTCGCCAGATAATTCTTGCCCGACCCCGTCCAGCCGTGAAAGGACATAACCAAGGCTTTGTTGGGGTTTATAAAATTGCAATTCCATTTTTAGTCCAACGCGTAATTAATATTACAGCAATAAAAGATCCTGTGTGGTACCCGCCCCCCCCTTTTCAGAAGCATTTTACCTAAGCAAAATTGTTTTGAAAATATTCTCTAGATGCCCCTCATTTTACATTTTTCAACTTTTCGAAGCAAAAACTTACGATTTTGCCAAATGCGCCTTGAGAGCCTTAATCACCGTATTCTGCGCAATGTGCTGACCGTACAGACGCTCTTCCACGTCGGGTTCGAGTCCTAATTGATCATGTTTGAGGTAATTGAACGAAAAATGCCATACTCAGAGCGACATCCCGGTTTATCCATGGCCGATCACAACATTCATAAACTCAAATGCATATAATACATTAAAAGTAAACAGCGGTAGTCTGTGCTAAACTCACATTTACATTTGGTGAGCGTGTAAAGTCCACCAAAATCGCCGATAAAAAGACCCAACGCACTAAACGCACTGACGCCGACGGTTAGTGAGACTAATTCAGCACCACATGAAATAAAAATGTACGGCGAGTAAAACAGGAGTGATAGCAACGAAAAACGAATTCCCCTCATTGATGCTGCAAATTAATAACAAAAAATGATCTGAAAGTTGCGCATTATTATGTAAATAATTATGAAATAAACACAATTCTGATCAGTCAAGATCAAATAAAGACAGCTGCTATTCGATTTATGTAAAATGAATGAAAATAAAATTAAACTAAATGCAAAACAATCATTCAGGTGGCAAGATCATTTGCAATTTGCAAGGCAACCAAGGCATTCTGCAACGATTTTTTGCGTATGTCCGGCAGTTCATCGTACTCCCAAACTTCCATTGAAGAAACGGCATCCTCAATTTTGAACGTCTTGACGTCTACAGAAAACAAAAATTTTATGAAAGCGCTGCGTGCCCCTAAGGAACTGCACCTCCTCCCCCCTCCAACTGAATCTCTTTTGCAGCATAAAAAGCGAAACTGTCCGGTGGCTTAATAGTTTTGCCCAAAAGCAAATGCCCTCTGAACAAAGCTGCTTTAAGTCCATCCGTGTCCAATTGTTTCGGTTGGAAAAATTTGGACACCATCGCAGGCCCCGTAAAATCCGTAGAAAAGGGGAGGGATTGCAATCGTTTGCTTTGCTGGCGATTGGAGTTCACTCCGTCAAATTCCACCCGCCCATCCACTACCAAAGCGGCAAAAGACGACGCATTTGTAGCGCATTCTGCTGACTTTTCACCCATCCTGTCCAATGAATTTAACATTTTATATTTCTTTTTTAAAAAATGCTGAAATATTTGTAACAAAAACAGTCAATCATTGCATATAACAAACAATAGACAGGTCAAAATTAGGTAAAAATAATCAGAGTTGGTCTTTGCTAATGTTGTAATAGCCAATTCCAACACAGGTCAACAAACATTTGTCCTCACTTCCGTTCATCATTTTCTCACTTTTTCCAGCAATTTCCGCCTTAACCTTCCACCATTCTTCCAGCTTAAACATTTGCTCAAAAAATAACCGCAAATTTCGCAGAGTGCGCACACTAAAATAAAAATATTTTGAATATTCGAAAGCGGCGAATGACCTGCAGATAGTTAGCGGACCAAAAAGAAACTTCGAGACATCCTTGTCACAAAGGGTCATAAACGAAGTAGCCAAAGATTGAGAAGAAGAGTCCGCACAGCCGCCCTTTTAACGATTTCATAAATTACATCGAACACCCAAAAATGGGAACACCACAATTTACTGAACAGACGCAAAACATTTTTTAAACGGGTTGAACTATTCAGAGATATAGCGACAATGGACTGCGTACGGTTCACATTAGTAAATTGTGGCATTACGAAAGGAGTTTACCCTGTGAATCTCGTCAAGCAAACGCCTTGCTGCCTGTTCGCCCACCTCTTCCGGCACAATTTGTTCCTCATTCAGACCCTTAGGGCGAGACATCGCTTCGCCATGATAAAATACGCCTTCAGTGGTCTCGGCTGTCAAGAAAATGCCGAAGCCGGGAGATCTGAAAAAGAAGCTGAGAAAAGCCTCGAAAGAAAACACAAACAATCCTCCGTGAGGGCCTTTTCTCTGGTCGATTGTGATGTAAACGTCAGCAATATACCCGCGCAGCATCTTCTTGGCTCCATCGATCTGAACGGCACAAATGACCAAATAGTGAGCGAGATAAACTAATCATACCATTCTTGATGCAATTGAAGGCGTCACTTTGCACACGTAAGCGAGTCCCCTAACTTTGCAAACCTTTCCCGGCCCAACGCATTGCACCGCACGCAAATTCCTTTTGATTGGACTGGTGAAAGTTACAGAACCGCCGCCATCCGGCTTAAATCCTCTGGCATTGATCTGACAATGAGCATAATGGCTAATTCAGTAAATAGCGTCTTAAGAATGGCCAACGCACCTTAAGTTCAGCATTTTGATCGGCCAGCACAAATCGGGAAAAGACAGGGAGCCATGTCGCGCGAATGGCATCGACGCTGAGTTCATTGATGGAATTTGTAACTCCAGTAAAATGCACATCCAAGGGCTTTTTGCAGAATGGCGCAATGAGAATGAGAGGCTCCAAAAAGTAACTGACACAGCGTTGAACGTCACAGTCAATTTCCAATTCCCCGCCCTGAATTATTCCAGGACAAAAAGTGAGCTCGGTACCTGCCCAAAAAGTAGAATTACATAAACTCAATAACAAAAAAATAAAATTTAAGCCGATTTGTTGCGGTTTGTTTAAAACGTATATAACATTTTGCTTACGTCGTCAGACCGGTTGCTTTTTTATATCGCCAACGTAAATTCTAACCATTTTTATTCGTTTTGATCTCCGTGCCATTTGTTACTTTCTTTATCATCGAAAGGAAAGTGCGCTCGAATCCTTAACAAAAAGGTTGAGAAATTGAGACCGATCACCTCTCAATCCAGGATCGTCTTCATATGGGCGTATTTTCGAAATGGTAATTGGTCGACCGCTCAGCAGTGAAAAAACAATGTGTTGCCTCAGAAAATTGCAACCCTCCAATTGCACTTCGTTATGTACGACCATCTCGCAAAATCAAATTATGATGTGTCACAAATTTAAGTTCGATATGCATAACTTCCGATCATAAAAAAGCAAATAGACCAAAAGTGCATTCTCTTAAATATTCTCTTCTTCCCAATAAAATAATCGAGATGTAATTGAGCGAGGTAAAGATTCATAATTTATGATCAAGAGTATCGTATCTGTAGCGAGCGTTTGATCCTCATGCAACCATTTCACCAATCCGCCTCTCCATGGCAACTTTGAAAGCAAAACTCCATGCCTTGAATATTCACCAGCTGGAAAAAATAAAATGTTAAATACAAAAAATGGCGAGAGGGGGGGGGGGGGGGGGGGGGAAACGAAGGACCACGAATATTTTAGGAGAATAAATTTGCTCAATAGAAATTATTCGATTGACCTAAGACAACAAGGTACTTTTCTGTTCTGCGACCCCATCCCAAAATATATATGAGTAGCCCATCTAATTTACACCTTGGGAGAGGATTGTACGGCACCACCCTTTCATATGTTCCCGGCACTTCCAATCGCATACAAACCCCGCTTTTCAGCCGAAATTTCCAACTGTTGCGCACATGAGTCACCTTCTCAAACTGGCAGAGGACAATGACACACGAGTCAAAGAGTGACTCCAAGCCCTCCTCATCACTCAGATCATCGTCAGAATTTAGAGACGGTTCATACTTTAAATTGAACTATGTTTAAAAGTAATTTCAGTGTACCTGACTCCCTTGCCGGTATTCTTCCATGTTGTCGTCAATGCTTGCATTCTCGACAGAACAAGAATTGGTTTGAACGTCATCTTCGGACGAACTGTCCGACATCCCTGTCCGCGCTCCATCCAATTGTGATAATTTACTGCACTGAGCTTGCCGTTTTATTACAACTCTCAACGGCTGGTCCGAAATTGAAGATTTGCGCTTATAATTTGGCACCAACACAATGTTCTGGATGTGCTCTCCATTTTCTCCTTATTTTGTTATGTACAAGACGATTATTTTAAAATTTTACTTTGAATGACGCAGCGCGTAACAGCCCGAGCTTTAATTTGGTCCCGACTAACTGAAGTCGCAGTCGCCGACTTTTTATTTTCAATCGCAAGAAATGCAGCCCGCTGGATTTTATCTTCCCACAACTAAATTCGGGAATAAAAAACGTATTTATTACAGTCGACAACCAATTTAAGTTGGTTTAGAGCTTCACTGTCCGCACCATCATCTGAAAAAGCATCTCGAACATGACTCAAAACTTCCGCGACAACTTCTTTATAAAGTTCTTCCTAAAAAAAGAAAAAGAATTATTTTGCATGTGACGTTTTCAGATGTGCTAATCGCCAATATGCACCTAAATCTATAAACTACGACATATTATTTCAAAAAAATCTTTCTAATTTGGAAGCTTCACTATCCGTGCCAGTAAGTAACTTTGATATAAACCAAGTCGTACAAAAATAGAAGCATATGATTAAGCTGAGATCATATTCGCGATCATCACATCTAAAACGTCAGGATATTTAGATTTAGAGCTCCTAAATAAGGACAAACTTAAAAACGCTCTATTTGATAAAAACATATATGTATGTATGTACATATTTTGGCACAAATGTTGTTTTTATATCGAAAACCTGTACTATTATTACCGTCTATTATAAAGACCTTGAACTTACGATTTTATAATCCGTCATTTAGCGAACAAGTAAAGTATAATAAATTGCATTCAATGAAGATAGAAATCTAAAAACAGCCATTCTACAGGAATGCCACACGGAAGACGATTTTGCACGTGAAACCAGTACAGGGCACCAGATAATTAATTTGGAAATTTTGTTTTCTTTGAAATATCAATTATAGTTTGGCAACTTCGAGCCGGTTCAAAGCCCGGGCTAGAGTTCGAACATTTTTGAAAATTTCAAAAACCAATTTTAGCCTCAAAATGGTTCAAAAGCATGAATTCGAACATTACTTCCTGTTTTGTTGGCATTTTGTGATTTTTGAATGTTTTGAGGCCAAAATTGATTTTTTGAACATTGATTCTTCAAAAATTTGTTCGAGGGGATCGGAATTTTTAAAAGCCAAGCCCGGGTACCCGGTTTTTCTCTCAAACAGACCAGGCCTGGGTCAATAAATCTGGGTAGCCCTGAAAATCCTACATAGTAGTCTTGGTTTTCTAGCAGCCAGGCCCGGCACCAGACCGGATTCTTATACAGGTCCCGACTTTTATTTTTAAGAGATAACGCCAAATGAAGAGATAGTTAGAGAAAAAAAGGAAAAGTGTGATAGTACAGGCTTTTTTTGCTACTGGAGTAGACCATGGTCCTACCTTACTACAACTTACACATAAAAAATAGAATAAACACGGAAACATGTACGCTTTAAGGTATCCATCCTTCTTTAGGAACGCTTCTCTATAAAAAATGGTGATAACTTCGGACGGGGAAGGAGGAGGGGGAAGGAGGAGGGGGGGGGGGGGGGGGGGGAGGGGGGGGGGGGGGGGGGGGGGGGGGGGGGGGGGGGGGAGGGGGAGGGGGTGGGAAACGAAGAGACCAATCCGTTCGAACTTTATCTGTTTTAAACAAGTTACATTAAATGTGTATTCGTATCACTATTGGCAAATAACTGTCGTCGCACGCTCACGTCGAGTTCGATTCCTCCTCCAACTCTTGGATGCGCTTCTTGTTGCGTTCCATCACGTCGTGATGGTGCTTGGCCTGCTCTTCGTGATGATCCTGCTCGCGTTTGAGCTGCAGCTTCAGTAACTTCAGCTGCTGTTGCTTCTAAAACGTTAAGTTCCTA